>CM050650.1:123659313-124259313 GCA_027574665.1 Rhynochetos jubatus
TAACCCGACACTGCCAAGCCCACCACTAACCCATGGCCCATCCCTGGAAGTGCCCAAGGCCAGGCTGGATGAGGCTTGGAGCAACCTGGGCTAGTGGAAGGTGTCCCTGCCCATGGCAGGGGGTGGCACTGGGCGGGCTTTGAGGTCCCTTCCCACCCAAACCATTCTGGGATTCTGTGAAAGACTCAGGTCCCACGTCTGCAAATGCCCACTCCGTCCTGCTCCCCAAGGCTGAAAAGGGCAGCATGGAGGTTTTGCCCACAGCACGTGTGGTCAAACCACATTCAAAGCTCTTCTGCTGCCAAAGCGACCCTCCACGGCAACTGTACTCTTTGTATCACCCAATTCCAAAGGGACAGTGCAAAGGATTAAAGAGAATCCAGGGCCAGATCTGAGCTTTGGCCGCTATTCAGAACCGAGGGAGAGGTGGAGATGGGATATTTGGCTCAGGGGACCAACTACCCAACAAAGTTGAGGCTGCTTTTCAGCTGAGCATTGGAGGCAGGCCCACCTTCCAGCGCTGTAAAGATCTGGGCAGGAAGCAAAACTGGGCACAAGTTCTGCAACGGGCACGTTTCAGGTTACTCCATCAGGTCTGACGCTTCGCAGGTCTGGAGGTGTGTCAGCTTTTGCATTTCACTGGAAACAGGTGCACTCCTGCCTTTCACCTGGAAACATTGAGGATTTAAGCAGCCTGTACATTGACAGATCCCAAGGGAAAGCCCCGCAAACTTTACTGATTGACTGGGTTTCCTGTAACTTGCTGAAAAATAACACGATACAACTGCTGTCAATTGAGAAAGTGAAGCAGATGCTGCCTGAAATGTCTGAAATTGGGAACCCCGGAGGATAGAGATCAGCACACTGGCACTAAACTCTTCCCTAGGGATGCTCCAAAGGAGCCAGATGCCTCCAAGCCTTGATAAGCACATTCAGTTCATCACATCAGCTCCAGCAAAAGTAGAAGCAACTTAAAGCTATTGCCTTTGATGCCTTGTTTTCAAAGAAACTATCCCGATTTACAGCATTTGAAGGATGAAGCTAATTGTCATCAGGCAACTATCCAGTGGCTGTTGTAAATCCCTGCTCTTTCCCCAGGGCATCTACACCACGGAAGCACGTGGTGATCTGCAGGCAGCGATCTGAGACAGGAACGGTGGGGTCGAGATTCAAAACCTCCCTCCCCCTGAGAGGCGGTTGAAGCACGGTGCCTCCCCAGGCAAGACCGGGTTTTGATCTCGGCCGCATAGGCTGCATCCCGAGCTGCCGGAATGAGGGCATCGTGTTATCAGACCCAGAATGTAACTCCTGAGAAAGATAAAAGTGAATTTTTTGGGAAACTTTTCTGCTTTAATACAAGCAACTGATTTTGTAAAAACAGGTTAGGACGAAGGGAAAGAGCGCTGGATTCAGGGATTTGAAACATTTCTCTCTCAGGTTTTGACATTTCAATGGGCCTCTAAAAACACCAGATTCCTCAGGCATGAAATGGACATTAGGGGCACAAATGTACTCGGACGCTTATTAGGGCAGCTGAAAAAAGAAGGGTGATTATAGCAGCGAGGTATAAAAAAAGTCCAGTCCTCTCCCTCACGTGGCATTAAGTGAGATTTGGCAGCTTTTCCTGACTTCATCACACACTTCAAACACACCTTGTTGTCCCACGTCCTTGGCCGCGGGTATCTCACAGCACCCTTACAGCAGTAACAGTGAGCTCCCTCCACCACGTGTGGGGCTGGGTGGAGAAAGCCAGCAGACACTGTGGTGACCGCACATCTATACAGACACACAAGGGGCACATTATGTTGCCAAATTCAGGCATTTACAGGTCAGAGAAGGTCATCTTGATCACCTCGTGTGACCTCCTTACACGCTGGGCCAGAGGACTTGACGCAGCCGCCCTTCCTCTCGCAGACTCCACACGAGCGTTGTGAAACGACCACTCGGACAAAGTTACAAAGCCATGAGAACTTCATGGCACCGGTTGGAATCTAAATCCTTTCGAGGTAACCAGAGACAGCTGGTGGGGCTGACAGCAGTAAGTTAAGCCAAAAGAGACTTTCAGGTCACCTACATTAACCTTCTGCACGACCCAGGTCACACTGACCACATCTCAGACCTGAGCTGCGGCTGGCAGAAGCATCTCTGCCAGAAAGGCATCCTGTCTCCATCTGAAGACATCGAGAGCGGCAGAATCCACCTTTCCTCTGAGCTGTTCACTACCAAACGTTAATAATGTTCACTCTCTGGGCAGAGAATGGATCGAGAGCAGCCCTGAGGAGAAGGACTTGGGGGTGCTGGGGCGTGAAAAGCTGAACGTGAGCCGGCCGTGTGCGCTGGCAGCCCAGAAAGCCAACCGGATCCTGGGCTGGATCCAGAGCAGCGTGGCCAGCAGGGTGAGGGAGGGGATTCTCCCCTCTGCTCTGCTCTTGTAAGACCTCACCTGGAGTGCTGTGTCCAGCTGTGGAGCCCTCAGCATAAGAAGGATATAGACCAGTTGGAGCGAGTCCAGAGGAGGCCATGGAGATGCTCCAAGGGCTGGAGCCCCTCTGCTGTGAAGAAAGGCTGAGAGAGTTGGGCTTGTTCAGCCTGGAGAAGAGAAGGCTCTGGGGAGACCTTACTGCAGCCTTCCAGTGCCTGGGGGGGGGGGCTACAAGGAAGCTGGGGGGGGCTTTTTACAAGGGCCAGGAGTGACAGGACAAGGCATAATGGGTTTAAACTGAAAGCAGGGAGATTGAGATGGGACATCAGGAAGGAATTCTTCCCGCAGAGGGTGGGGGGCACTGGGACAGGTTGCCCAGAGAAGCTGTGGCTGCCCCAGCCCTGGAAGTGTCCAAGGCCAGGCTGGATGAGGCTTGGAGCAACCTGGGCTAGTGGAGGGTGTCCCTGCCCATGGCAGGGGGGTTGGAACTGGATGATCTTTAAGGTCCCTTTCAACCCGAACCCTTCTGGGATTCTATGATTCTAGTTTGCTTCTCATTGTGAAGAAAATGCTTTTGGCTCCTAGTGGCTGCTCCTCGGTGGGCTTCTTCCACCCCAGAAAAGTACACAGGTGCCATAACCAAAGCCTCTCTCAGTTCTTTTTCAGACATACTGAGTTCTCAGTCTCTCACTCAGGGCTGTTTCTCCTGCCCTTCCATCATTTTAATGACCAATTTCACCACTATCTTGTTTCTCAAGCCAAGAGCTCTGTGAAAACGCAACAGAAGATGTTCCCTCAGCAACGCTGAAAGGCTGTGCTCAGACAAAGCAGAGTCAGCAGTTACCCTGACCCACGGACATTAAGACAGTGAGGAGGTCACAAAATCAGCCTGCGAGCTATGAGGAAGACAGAAACGCATTTACCGAAAAGCCACCTTTCCTTACAGCAAATTTTAGAGCTTCCAAGACTGAGCATCAGGGGTAGGACCTGCAAGCAAACCCCAGCCCCTCCAGACTCCAAACTATCCCAGATCGTGTATTTCTGGCTTTCTTCTTTTGGTTATTTTTGGGCTTTTCCTTGGGAATAATTTTTTTTTTTAAAATACTTTGCCATCAGCTAAATGCTAGCCCAAAATCATGAACCTCCTCAACAGTCTGCAAACTTCTGAGACAAACTGCAAACCCTAAAATGCCTCCGAGCATCCGACACACCCCGTTAGAAGTTTCTGCTCCTTTGGGCAAAACAGTTCAAGGTGATTCAGTCCCACAACACGTGGTTTTATTGACTCAAGGAGCACAAACCCCCATGACTCTATGTAAGCCACTTTGTTCCTGGTATTGTTCGTAGCTGCGTTGGTCAAACGCATCTTAAAACTGTTAGAACTAAACCAGAGCATAAATCCGGAGTCTGCCCAGTAAAAAATGCTCCAAAATCAAAACTTCATAGTATGTTTTCATACATAAATACAAAAATGCAGTAAAATCAATATCTTCCAGCAATCTCCTTGTTAGTGAGGCTTTACGCTTAAGCTTTAAATTAAGTGTCACATACAATTTGACGGTGAAAACATGAGGAATGTCTATGCCCTTGGAGAAGTTTTGACAGTTCAACTTGGTGAACTGGATTGATTTCTGGGCAAAGAGCAAACTCTGCAAAAAACCCAGAACCTCATTGCTCACGTCAGGTCTTTATGAGGAAAAAAAGCCAGAGGGATGCCCTTAGGAGAGCTGGATAATTTGGGGAGACAAAGAACGAGTTCTCAGGAAAAGGATCCATTTCCATCATTCCCAAATATGTGGCAATTCAACCCAAATGGGCTGGAGAAAAATAGCACAGTGGGTGGAGTGGAGGGCACCGCGAGCTCCCGTTCACCATGTAGTTGAGAATTACGGCACTGAAGATGCGGGAGCCAAATGCATCTCCCTCTTCCGCCTCAGGAGCTGACCTCGATCTACGCTTTGACGGAAAAAGCAGAGCTCTCCTGCCAGCGCAGTTCTCCAGGGAGGATGCAGATTTACAACACTGTCAATCCCTGTTCTTGGCACCGACTTGAACGTTTTATTAGTAAGATTCAGTGAAGCAAGTCTCCTGCTTTGCTGGGGAGTGCCCTAGCCAGAGGCTCTGGAGCTGTGCCATTCATTTCCCTTGCTGCTGTCCCAAGGACCGATCCGCTGGACCGGAGTGAAGCCCTTTGCAAAACACAGGGACAGCATGGACCACAGGGGTGGGATCAGCCCAGGACCTCATCCTCCCAACGAGGACCCTGCTGGTCTACCCTGCATGGAGGAGCAGGTAGGAGATCAATCCTCTGCATGAAGAAAAGGGCTGATGTGGAGAAGGCTGGAGACCAGCCCTGAGGAGAAGGACTTGGGGTACTGGGGGGTGAAAAGCTGAACATGGGCCAGCCGTGTGCACTGGCAGCCCAGAAAGCCAACTGGATCCTGGGCTCTATCCAGAGCAGTGTGGCCAGCAGGGCCAGGGAGGGGATTCTCCCTCTCTGCTCTGCTCTGGGCAGACCCCCCTGCAGTTCTGCCTCCAGCTCTGGAGCCCCCAACAGCAGGAGGACACGGAGCTGTTGGAGGGAGGCCAGAGGAGGCCACGGAGATGCTCAGAGGGCTGGAGCCCCTCTGCCATGGGGCCAGGCTGGGGGAGTTGGGGGGTTCAGCCTGGAGAAGGGAAGGCTCCAGGGAGACCTTAGAGCCCCTTCCAGTGCCTGGGGGGGCTACAAGAAAGCTGGGGGGGACTTTTTCCAAGGGCAGGGAGTGACAGGACAAGGGGTAACGGGTTTAAATGGAAAGAGGGAGACTGAGATGGGACATTAAGAAGAAATTCTTCCCGGAGAGTGGGAAAAATTCCCGGGTCTAGTGGAAGGTGTCCCTGCCCATGGCAGGGGGTGGCACTGGGCGGGCTTTAGGGTCCCTTCCCACCAAAACCATTCCATGATTTTATGATTCTGTGTCTCCCAAGTCATGGGTGACCAGCCTCAACACGGACTCAGCTCCAGGGATACCGCCGTTGCTATCCCCACCCATTAAGGAAGGCAAGATTTGCACATTTAGGAGCTGACGATCTTCATCCCACCCAAACCCCTGTCCCTGTGTCAGGTCAAGCAGGCGGCTTCCCGTCCACCTTCATGACAGCTTTTTCTTTCAGCAGAAAGCCCTCGGGCAGCCAAGACTTGTGCAGCTCTACCATGTGTCTGCAGGCCTGTAGCACACGTGGCAGCTCCCATGGGCTTAGTGAGGAGCGCAATTAAACATCAGCAAACTAAGCTTAATAGAAGTTAGGGAGGTTTCTATTAGCAGACTTTGGGAGATGGCAGACTCCAATAGAGGGGAACAATGAGCACGTACCAAGTATCCCTGAAACTATCCTGCAATCAGGCATTTATTTTCAGCTTCCAGCGGGGACCAATTCAGACATCCTCCGGTTAAGAAAGTCACCCAGATCAGCTCTTAAGACCTGCAGACCACCAGGTCCCTTACTTCTATGCAAGTCCTGAGTCAGAAGACTGTTTACAGGACTCCTTAGGAGTTGTGTGTGTGTACAGATTCACGTAGGCATAAGAAGGATCAATCACTGTGTTTTTTACCGCAGCTGACTCCGTTCCCTGCTCTCTCTCTGCAACCGAGGTGTTAGATCAGACTGGCACTTGCTTCTCTCCAATTCAACCAGAGATGCAGACGAGGAAGATGACAAGTCTGCCTGGTCCCACGAAACAGCAGCGTCCCTGAAGCTGTGTGGTTTTTTGGGAGTGCAGCTGTCAGCACGGGTTTGCACTGACCAGCTGGAAATCCAGCAACAAGTTTGGGATGTCAGACAGGGATACGGCACGCTGTAAACATCCCTGGCTACGGCAGGGATTTTCACATCGGGAGAGGTTCCATATGGAAACTACACACCTGAGGTTCACTCTCTCAGCGATGACTTGGATTCTGATTTCTCACACTCCGTGTTATCTCCCCCCCACACACACATTTAATGTGCCAGGGAGCTGAAAAGAGCAAAGAGGCCGGTCCCGAGGCAGGCACTGCACGGGCACATCGGCCAAGCAACGAGAAGCCAAGCTCTTTGCCGAGGCGGCTGCCAAGGAGAAGCCAAAGGACAGGTTGCCATGGCTACAGATGCCACCAAAACTCTCAGCAGCCCTCTCCTCATTCCCAGTTAGATGATGTTTGTGTGAATCACATGGTTCAGACCAAGGCCACAACCTTTTTTCCCACTATGTTCTCGATGTTTTATCACTACCTCCTCCTGGGCAAGCCGAGATGCTCTGCAAAAGCTGGCAAGATCACCGTGGCTCTCAGCCCAGACCACAAATCTATCAGACTGCCCTTACCAAGGACAACTACAGCGGTGCTTCATATCGATTGCCTCCCGAAAGTGCAGCATCAAACTCAGCTGCTCCAAGGTCCTGCCCACACAGAATCACAGAACGGTTTGGGAGGGAAGGGACCTTAAAGCCCACCCAGTGCCACCCCCTGCCATGGGCAGGGACACCCTCCACTAGACCAGGTTGCTCCAAGCCTCATCCAGCCTGGCCTTGGACACTGCCAGGGCTGGGGCAGCCACAGCTTCTCTGGGCAACCTGTCCCAGTGCCAGAGCTGTTTCCTCCTGCCAATCTTAAACCCCACCATGAGAAAATCTTCCCAGTCTGCAGAGGACAGAAATTCATCCAATCCCTACTGGTCAGTATCCTGCTTTCCAAAGCCAAAACCACAGTGAAAAGCACAGATCCAGGCCCTGAGCTCAGCCAGCAATCCTTTATTTAATGAGGAATAAAAAGTCCTGCCTCGCCCAATACAACACAACGCTCCCCCCGGCACGCGGCCAGGCTGCCAGGGCTGTGCAGGCAGGCAGCAGGCAGAAGATGGGATGCTAGCATGGCCTTTCCACCATAACCAAACCCTTGGGATGATGGCTTTCCTCCCTGGAATCATGCTCTCATCCCCAGCCTGCACCTGAAATCTCTAGGAAATGAGGCCAGCCTGACATGGGACCACAGGGTGTTTCTGACACTTCCTGATGAGCTCAAATCCAGGGGAAATTGCAGTCCCGCACTTTGACACACGCATGAACATGGTGTTAAAGCTCCTTCCGCCAGCACTGGCACATCTTAGCACACTGGCACTTGGTAAAGATGGATATTCTTTTGATTGTGAGCGTTTATGATAATTAATGTCTGAAAAACTTGGGATGCAAAGGCAAAATCACGGATGCAGAAAGCTGCTCTTTCAAAACCTCTATCTCAAAACCTTAAGGTGTTTAAGATGATGATTTTCTGCTGTTATCACAGGGATAACAGGCTCAAATCCAGAAGATGCTGATAAACGGGCATGGACATGACCACAGCTCCCAAACAAGCCCCGTTATCCCAGCCAAAGCCATCCTGGAGAGAGATCCAGGAACTGCCTGGACACGAGGTGCGGCCGTAAGGGGATGTGCTGCCCTCCTGACTGTCTTTCCCCACCAAACAGCCTCCAAGTGCCCGGCTGGCTCCCAGCTCTGCTCTGGATGAGGCCCAGGCTACATGGCGTTTGGCTCCAGCTGGTGCCGCACCAGCATTCCCTGCAGCCGGGCAAGGGGGAGAGCGGGCAGGAGAAAGGAGATGGCACTCCTCCTCCAGTGCTCATTCCCAGACCAATTCCACATCGGTTCTCGCCTACCCAGCGCATATTCTCCGGCATCTGCTCTCTTGCTTGACTTGATAGCACTTGTACTAAAAACCATTGAGTCACAGAATGGTTTAGGTTGGAAAGGACCTTAAAGACCATCTAATTATCCCAGGGATTCATTTACTGGAATGTCCACCCAGTAACAGCTCTTCAGGAACGCTCTTAGTGGAATGTTTCCTCAGTCATCTACTGCCTGATGAGACATCCCTGGTTTTTAGTGGCTTCTCCTGGCAATTCCTCACCTTCTTGTTTTCCCTTTGCTTGTAAAGAAAGTTACCATCATCCCCGTTCTCACGTACTAATTATTCTGCTGCTCCTTCCCCAGCGCTGCCTCTTCACCCTGAAAGAGTTAGAGCCCCGCTCCGAACCAGCCTAGACTCCAGACTTCTGTGCTTTGCTACCTCCAATCTAAGGCAATTTCAAAATTTGAATGAAAAGGATTTATAAGCTATTTTAAGACTCATCTCCAGAGGTAGGAAAAGAGTTTCACTGGAAGGGTATTCAGCTACAAAGCTACCCAAAGGCAGCGTATGCTGCATATAAATTGGCAAAACAGATGCATTTTTAAAATACGCGTAATTAAATAATGCAACATAAAACCGAGCATAAATTATCCCCCACTGAGACCGAAACCACACAGGAAGGTACCAGCGGAAATCCTTTTTTTAAACTGATACTGTGTCCGAGCACGTAATATGTACAAACACTTGGGCTCTCTTTAAACTACTCCACTGTTACCAGTGGGTTGCTCGTCTCGGAGATGCGAAAACAGCTTGAGATACAAATAAAACTGATTATTTATTCATTTTCATACGGGCGCAGCTGTCGCATCTTTCTAGAGGAACTGAAGGAGGAGAATACTTATTTTAACATTAAAGGGATCTAGATGCTCACTTATTTTTATTCTCTCTGTGTGTTGCTGTTAGTGGCTGCGCAATTAAAGATGCACGTCGAGCCGGTTGTCCGATTAGATTTATTTTACAATTATTTGTAATTATTTGGCTCCAAGAACGTCCCTGGGATAACATGCCGTCACTTGCAGTTGAGGTTTTCAAATACCTCATCTCCCATTGTTTCATCTCGCTCCTTTCCCGGCTTTCTGCAACTCTGCTCTGTGCGTTATGTGAAAGCTGGAAGGGACAAACTGCTGAGCGCAAAGGGGCAGAAAGGCTCATGACCCCACTCCCGTTAGCAGGCCTGGGATCACGAGCCAGATTTACAAGTCGCTGGTTGTTGGGAAAGCAGAGAAAGCCACTGGAGGAGGGAAGATCTCAGGGTTTTGATGCTGACAACCCTGATTTTGGGTGAAACGTACTGTGGAGACGATGGACGGCAGTGGTGTCTGTAGCAAAAGCACGCAAGGATTCAGTGCAAGGAGGGGCATGTGCCTGTAACCATTTGTCTTCTGTACAGCAAATAAACTAGAACAGCCCTGTTTGAACTTGTCTGAAGTGTGGCCCTTACCCAAGGCTCATCCTGCTGCCAGCTTTTGCTCTCATCCTGCTGTCCACGGTTCCTGTATGGACCCTTTGCAAGAGGACACGTGGGGTGTCGCATCCAGCTTTTCGCAGGAAGGACAACGACCCTGCCACCGAGACTTCTCTAGTGACAGCACGACAACGCTCATCCTAACAACAAAAATGCATTCTCAGAAAAACTCTGGGGTTTCAGCCTTCATTTCACCCTTTCCATCGTCAAGCTCTTGCTTCTGGAAGTCGATCTCAACTCTGAACTTCATCTTCTGTGCCTCTTCTTCCTCTGCAAATATGCTTGGCTGCTACAGGGGTAATTTTGATAGCAAAAAGGTTGCTGGATGACACAGCTTGCTGTTCTAAAGCTCAGGGTAATGATATAATGCACGGTTGAAACTGCTGGCATGCTCCAAGCTGACGTGGCTGCATTTTAACGAACTATCCTTTCCTAATCTCGCAGGGCAGCTGTTAGGCTGACGAATGTTTGCTAACAACTCCAAGATCTTTGGACGGAAATAAACTGTTAGAGGATTTGCAAATGTCAGCCCTAACAGTAGGAATATTGTCCTTTCAGATTCTAAGTCATGAAATACAACAAATTTCACCCAAGGCCTGATAGGGCAGCATCAATGGAGTGGTGAAACAACAGGGTTGGGTACATGAGGCTGAGACCCAGGAATGCAAGGCTGGAGAAGCACAGCTCTGTACCATTTAATGCAGCAACACCCAGCAGATTTATGTCATCCTCCCATTCTCTGTCTCCAAAACAAAGTACAAAATCTAATCCATGGGGAAGTTTTTTCCCACTATAACTTCCCCATCTCTACCGCATCCCTCCTCCAGCTGTGCATGTCCATCCAACCTGGGCGGCTGACATCTCCCCGAACAGGACCCAGCAGCGTGCTCGGGGAGAGCTGAGACCTGATGAAATGGGGGCGCCTGCCTTGCATTTCCTGCACTAAAGCCGTTGTGCTAATAATAGGTGAAACACAGAAACGCCATTGCTAACCAGGCCTCGCTGCTGAAAAAGAGAACACGTCAAGAGACAGAAAGAGGGCAGGGGCATCTTTTCACTGCCTTCACAAGATGGAGTATTAGTGCCCGGAGCTCAGGGATGGGGAATTCAAACTGCTTGTGGGTAGCAAAAGCTTTCCAGAGCTAGACTGGGGAGTACCAACGGCTCAGGAATAGATGTGTGTGCTGCTGGTGAGCCTGGGAACAGATACCAACTTTTCCACTTCAGATTTCAGCCAACTCTGACTCCTGGGATTCAGGAGGAACTTGGTTCTGCTGGCAAAGGAGCTGCAGATCCTCGCAGCACCCTGGCCTGTCCACGGAGGCTGACAGAACCTGAAAAGCACAGAGGGCTAGAGGGATCACTGCTCTGAACTAGCTTAATCTCCTGGCTCTGTTTTGGGTATCATAGGGAATCTGGCACCATGCAGGGCAGAGATGCACAAGGTCGGTGCGATACCCACAGCCAGGACTGATGCACATTGCTTGGGCCAGTTTGTTTTCGGAGCAGCTTGTGAAATTCAGAGAAGCCATGTGAAAACAGGCCAGGGAAGAGCCCAGGGCCAGGACTATCCTGTTCCTGTGCTTGACCTAACAAGAGAAATGCTGGTAGCCTTGAAGACAAAAACCCCAGCCAGTTCACAGAGGAACTGACTGGGAAAGCCTGACCTTATTTTGGCAAAAATATTCAGTGTCCCTGCCTCACTTTTGCAGGTGGAGTGCTCATCACAGACGTACTGGGAGATGTGTTGTGCCAGGTACAATCTCAGTATATTGTCCTCCCTGTAAAAGCCATACAAGAGCCCAGAACAGCCATGTGAGACCCTAAGAAAGATGCACAAAGTGCAGCGCCCCGACGTTACTAAAAAAAACCCAAAAAAGCAAAACCCAAAAACTTCGAAAGTATTGAAGCCCAGCTCTCCCTCAGGCCTTCACTCATGAGAAGACTCCACTGGCTAATTCATGCACTTTTAATTTCATTGGAAAAGACATGTTGCTATTGAGGGCCACGAAGATGCTCAAAGGACTGGAGCCCCTCTGCTATGAAGAAAGGCTGGGAGAGTTGGGGGTGTTCAGCCTGGAGAAGGGAAGGCTCCAGGGAGACCTTATTGCAGCCTTCCAGTGTCTGAAGGGGCTACAAGGAAGCTGGGGGGGGGGCTTTTTACAAGGGCAGGGAGTGACAGAACAAGGGGTAATGGGTTTAAACTGAAAGCAGAGAGATTTAGATTAGATATCAGGAAGGAATTCTTCCTGGAGAGGGTGGGGAGGCACTGGGACAGGTTGCCCAGAGAAGCTGTGGCTGCCCCATCCCTGGGAGTGTCCAAGGCCAGGCTGGATGAGGCTTGGAGCAACCTGGTCTAGTGGAAGGTGTCCCTGCCCATGGCAGGGGTTTGGAACCAGATGATCTTTAAGATCCCTTCCAACCCAAACATTCTATGATTCTATGATTCCATTCCCCTGGTCCGCGCTGAGAAGACTGGCAGTAAATGGCCTGAGAGCTCAGGGCCGAACCCAAGAAGGGTTGTCACATCTCATCTGCAAGAGACAGAGCACGTAAAAGTCAGCAAGGCGGCTTAGGAGCACCCTTGACGTAGCCTGCTCTCCTTGCCAAGCCATCAGCTGCCCTGTAACACCAGGTCATCAGCATCAACGGGAAGGAAACGCAGCAACATCCACCTCAGAGATACAGAAGCGCACAACAGTGAGTCAGAGCATCTCCTGTGGAAGAAGAAAGTGCTGGGAACCCAAGGGATGCAGTCCCAGGGGATTATTGGAAATATCTTCTTTCTGTTCACTAAGTGAAGCAGAGCTTATCTTTCCACACTTTGCTCTCTGGCTGATAGCCCGGCTGCTTTAATTAACAGAGACTTTCGTCACTGCAAATCCTCGGTATTGTTGTGCAATTACTTCTCCAGCAGGTTCCTTCTCTTCCTGCTCGGGATCTGTCACACAGGATTTCCACTACAGCCGTGAAACAAAACGCCTGGCAGAGCAGGTGCAATTATTTTTGAATTGGTTAAAATTGGTACGTCTCACTGTTTGGAATACATTACATCCAACGATGCTCGGTGATGCTGTTCAGCATTTAAAAGCTGCTGTGTTCCATCCTAGAAGAGCTTTAGCACAGGCATTCACATCTGGGGGCTGAAGGCATCAAAATGAACATTATATCTCAACTAACGGAGGAAGGAATTGGGGTCAGACTATTAACTTACTGAGGAGCTACTAAAAAAGCCAGTATATAAAGCTGGCATATAAGCAGAGCCAAGAAGCCATCAAGTTTGCAGGTAGGTTATTTGTTTGATGGGAAGAGGACTGAGGATTTATTAATGCTTACGTAGCTGGGAGCAGCAACCATAAAGAGCACTCAAGCACGCAAACCCACTTTTGGCTTCCAGGTTTATTCCAGACTGGAAGCTTTTCGGGGACTTCTGAGATCTCACTGGGAAAGTTCTGATGGGTCTGGCAGAAATGAAGACAGCTTTCTGCCAGCACGTCTGTCCTCAAATCCATTATCCAGAGATGAGAGGTCTTTTATGTAATGTTAGAGGAACTAGCAAACCCACACCATGATTCCCTAATCAGCATTTTCTCTCTCGATGTTCTTGTTGTACCGTGAGTACAGCTCATCGAGAAAAGCAATTTCCATCAGCTCAACTATCAGAGAATAGGGTTGGGATATTACCCTGAATGTGGTCAAATAAAGGGGAAAGACATCTCGTCTCAGCAAGCACTAAATGCCTTCTCACTCTCCACGGCAGAGCCAGGTGATGACAAACCAGGATACAAGGCCCAGATGGGTTTCTGAGGATCACAGAGTCACAGAACGGTTTGGGTTGGAAGGGACCTTAATGAACATCTAGTTCCAGCCCCCCTGCCATGGGCAGGGACACCTTCCACTAGACCAGGTTGCTCCAAGCCTCATCCAGCCTGGCCTTGGACACTTCCAGGGATGGGGCAGCCACAGCTTCTCTGGGCAACCTGTCCCAGTCCCACAGCTCTTCCCTTTGTTCATAGGCTCCAACTGCTGGATCCCAATTACTGCAACCCTTGGCCGAATCCTACTTCATCTGGTCCATGCCAGCGCACCGTCTTCGATCCAGAGGAGCAGCAGCAGCAGCGACGGGAGCACCATCCCCCTGCACTCCAAGCTGAGGGCTTTGCGGTGGGCAACATCATGTTCTTCAAAGCTTGGCTTGCCCTGAGACTTCTACTCCTTAGTGATCTATTTAAATCTCTGCCACTAGTCAATTAAATAGTAAAACAGTATCAAGGAGGAACAAATGCTTCCATCAAGACGTAGTTCATACAAATACAAGACAAATACACGGGCAGGGTGACTACCATAACCATCTCCCCCAACCCCCAGTATGGGCTGAGAATGAAGGACCAGCATGTGTTAGAAATTACAGAGTCCACATGAATGAGGCATAATTAAAACCAATCCCCTTTATAAATTTTGGATAAAATGAACCTAATTATCACCAGTGTTTTCAAACCAATTTGCTTTGTCACCTGCATTACAGAGCAAGAGGAAAATGAGCCCTATTGTAAATTATCTAACTTACAGCTGTTCTATCGCCCAGAAAAGTGCTTTTCTTGTTCCCTCTCAGCTCTCTTCTTCCACAGTAAGATGGAGCTGTCCCTTACAGTAGAGATAAGGCAGGTTTCCACCAGCCTGGGCGCCGGGCAGCTCGGGAGATCAAAGCGACGATTAGTCCCTTCACATCGAAGTTGCAAACTGAACCCAGAATGCTTTTGATGCTCAGTGTTGAGAACAAACCCCATTTCCCTTCCCTACATGAACCTCAAAGGACCTCAGAGTTCAATTCGGATAAGCACTCAGAAACCTGAAGACTTTGTTAAACTGTTTTGATCTGAGCGTGTTATCTGGGAAGCCTAAGAACAGCTTCACCACATTTTCCATCTTTCTGCTGCGAGAAAATCTGGGAATAGGTGAAAACAGCATTTCTGTGAGCTTATAAGGAGATGTAAAAGTGCCTGCTTTAGCAACCAGGCATGGCTTTCTGTTCCCCGTGCCTCAGTTTCCCTCTGGCTTGTTAGCAAGATGCCCTTAAGCTCCTTGCTTATGGTCTTTTTCCCAGTTTCAGGAAAAGGGAAATACCTCTCACCTTTCTTCGCAGGGCAAATACAAATTTTCATTAGTTAACTGACATCTTTAAAAAAATGGAAGTGACTTAAAATTATTGCTTTTTCTCCTGATTTTCCTATGCTCTCTAAAATGACATCCCCGCACTGCCATTGGGAAAGAAGCTCCATCCTTTCTGGGTACCTGTAGTTCAACAGTACCAATCCCAGGGATCCAGCAGCCAGGACAACGGGCAAACCAACTGCAGCCCTTGGTTCTGAATCAACCAACTACTCCATCACCCTTCTGTTCATCGATCGTTTTTCACAGGAGACGAACCTCCTCCTCCTCCAACAGCACAGGTGCTGCTTTTTGGAGAGGGGAGCGCTCCATATGCAGAGCACGGCGGGGAGATCCATCACGCTTTATCGCTAACCAGAGTTTGATTTCAAGAAAACAGAAGAAAAAGCATCCATCAGTTAGATAAGGGAGAGCAGCATCTGCCTCCTCACCAGATAGGGGCAGGTACCGTGGGGAAAAGGGGTAAGAGACTGTCCAGGAGGTGAATAATATCCTGGCTGCTGTGCTGCACCATCGCCAGCCCACCAATAATCCTGGGAATAAGTCACCATCTTCTATTTGAGAGGTGCAATATCTTTGCTGATCGATCCCACAGAGCTTGGGGAAGCATCTGTGAGTTACACCAGACACGTAAGAACAAGCAGAGCCATTAAAACCTCTCTCTTGCTCCTCATCTCCTTCTCTAACCATGTATCCAAGAGTTACCTTCCTCTTCATAACTTCATGTCCTTCACAGTTGCTTCCTCGGTGTCCCAATGCCCTGTCAGCTCCCTATTTAATACCCACAAACCAAAGCCAAATTCACGACCTCGCTGACTACAGCCCGCCCCTTCTCTCCTGTGCCTTGGGGCCCATCCGTTTCTTGTGGTACCGCATCGAGTTACAGCTACTCAGGGAGACAGGGCTGTCTGCACTTCACAAATACAGCAACCTGTAGAGAATGCACAACCGAATCGTTCCGCACAGCAAAACCACCCCACCAGGTAAAAGCATGCAAAGAAAGAAAAGACAGGGTACCCGGGCTCTGGGGCTTTATCAGAAGAAGGGCATAGCTTGAAGTGGATGTCAACACACGGTGCCATGCGAGCTACGTATGAGCTGCAATACTGAAGTCACAGGTAATGAAAAGAAGGTGAAAACAGAAGGAAAAAGGTAGAGAAAATGCATCCACAAGCTCAGTTCCCCCCCGACTTGTTCCACTGCATGAAAGAATTTGGGAACATTACGTTCAGTTGTTATTTAAACACATGCAAACCCTTAAAGCAGCAGGGATGCAGCCCTGGAAAACCGATGTGGCTGTTTTGCTGCTGCACTGGCTCCAAGTGCCAAGTCCTGCCATGCAGCTTTTGTTCCCTAGCTGTTGTATCAGTCTGCTCCGGAGCGGAGAGCGTGTTGAAGATGCAGAGACAGGTTCCGTGTTGATGTTTAAAGGCTTCAACACAGTGGGATTGGCCTGGTGACATCTCCAAGCTTTTATGTGCGAGAAACCCCCCCCCCACCGCCCCGATTACATACGCTATAGACCACAAGGAAGCTTCACTCCCTTGTTACTCCTTTCCAACACCCCAACGTAACACCCTCCTGGTCACCCACCCCATTCGCTGCATCCTAAGCCAAGGGAATTCGGAGAGCCGAGGCTGCAGTGACATTCTGTCTAGGGAAAAGGAATTACAAACCGGCATATGGCACGGCAGAGCATCAAGCGCTGGGTTTAGGCAAGAGCAGCGGAGTACTGCAAGGGTGTCTGAGTTAATATGCACAGCGCAAATCCCTAAGAAGCCGGCGCTGCTTGTTTCATTATCAGCGTACATTCACGCACCGCTGCACCTCTGCTTAGGCCCTGCAGTGACAAGCAGCTGGATTTTAGCATCGCAGGTAAACTAAGCAGCAAATTCGCTCCTTCCTCTTCTTCTGTACGACGGTAAAAATACGTATCGAGACAGAACTGGCAGGGATTTGGGAAATCATCTGCCTCTCCAGCAGCACCGTGCTCCGCCGGCAGCAGATGGTGCTACGTACCCGACAGCAGCACACACGTCCAACCCTTATAAAACTGCTCTAATCGAGAAATTTAACTCCTAAACCTGCCACACGCTGCCGGTAAGGCTGGTGCACTGGATGGGGCCCATTTAACCCACGGATGGTGCACGTCTTACGTAGAGTGTCTCAGTGCTAAGAAACAATGTGATTTTCTCAGCTGATTCTGTCACGGAAAGCACAGCCTCAATGGTTCCTTCTGGAAGCAAAACCTGTAGCTCCCCACTCCCATATGCAAACCAGGGCCTGAATGTTAAATTGGGTTCCTCCTGAGTTTGTACCCGGGGGATGCAAGCTGGGGAAAGGCGGTAAATGCCCAGCGTGAAGCTCTGACCCACCGAGGAGCTTCAGCAGGTGAGTTGGCCCAGCAAACCACAAGCCACGTCACCAAGGAGGGGTTAGGTACGCACTTGAGTACCTGGTGAGTCAGGACCTGAACTGGTGTTTATGCAAAGCTCCCAGGATGCAAAAGGATCCACTGAAATGGTGGTGTGATCAGTACGGAGAGTTTTATTCTCATGTTTAACTCCTGGTCTCCTGAGGACCTCACCCTGGATCACACACACCACTCCAGCTTAGCTCGAGTTACTGGTGACTGCGAGCTGTTCGTTTGCAAGGCTGGGTCTGCTCGGATCAGAAAACCAAACATGATGTCTGAGGACAAGCAGAGAAACTCACGCTGACACCACGGCACGCGACACACCGATGTTAGTCTGACCAGGTCCTGCTCCTCCTCCTCTTTCAGGAAGGAATTCTTCCCGGAGAGGGTGGGGAGGCCCTGGGACAGGTTCCCAGAGAAGCTGTGGCTGCCCCATCCCTGGAAGTGCCCAAGGCCAGGCTGGATGAGGCTTGGAGCAACCTGGGCTAGTGGAGGGTGTCCCTGCCCATGGCAGGGGGTGGGGCTGGGTGGGCTTTAAGGTCCCTTCCAACCCAAACCGTTCCATGATTCTCAGCCAGAAGCATCACCTGGGGACCCCATCGTGCTCCTTAAAACGGAGATACCAGAGCACTTTCAAATATTCCCAGTAGAAAGGACGTGCAAACCTAACCCATCCATCTATCGGCAGCGAGCTCAGCACAGCACGGCTGTACGGACGCTGCCCAAACAGAAGGGGAAGTCACGATGGAATTTCCCCCCAGTCTGCTCCCGATTAACAAGTGGCATTTTGAGGGTCACCGCGGCCAACCAGCCAGGGCTGCAGATGCAGCAATGCTTCCGGATTAGACATTTTCTAAAGATTATTCTGTTTTAAACAAGCAGCTACATTGAATGAGCTTTCTCAGCCAGCCACCAAGCCAGCAGAAAAGGACGTTACGCCACTGGAACTGGCTGCAGAGATCAAAGCCAGCTACTTAGTCTGCGACAAAGCTGAAGGAAAGGATTAGTCACTGCTGAAAGCCACAGGAGCTGGCACTGGCAGTGAACCCAGCTAAATTGCTCAGAAATGCCTACAAGCACACACCACCTCACCCCGGAGGAAGAGAAGAAAGCAAACTGCTGCAGGGCTTTTCCAGCCACAGCTCTGTCACCAAAGGACCTGCACGCACGCAGGAAAGACAGAGGAGTTGGAAGTTCAGGCTGTAATTTCTTAGAACACGAGCACAGGTTGAGAAAATACTGGTTTGGGCTGAATAAGGTTTAGCCCCAAATGTGGGAAGCCCTTTCACAGCTCAGCTGAGTTCACAGGCAACGCTCGACGCACGACATGGGCAGCACGCGCAAAGCCCTTGGGCTTCCAAATTAACCCAACCAAAAGCCAGTCGTTACTGGGAAAGCGGGAGAGATGTTACACCGGCTCCACGTAAAACCACAACACAACTGGATAATCCTGATCCAACCCACCTGCCCCAGAAACACATCCCAACTTCAGGTTGGGACAAAATCTCGCTTATCAGCTAATGAGGATAAATCTCACTCTGCCTCCAACAGACACAGCCCAAGCAGCTCAAATCTCAGACGAAATGACGTTGTTGGACGTTTGCAGATGGGTCACTGCGCCACCACCCCCAGCCCATGCATCCCACGTGATGGATTTGAGACCAGCAATGCCAGCAGCCACCCTGAGCCATGTGCGACAGGCTCAGGAGAGGAAAAAAATAAGGCAAGCCGTGAGAAATAAAAGCAACGTTGCTTGGAAATCACTGTTCCAGGTTCCAAGAGCCCTGCAAAGAGGTGAAGCATTGTCCCGAGGAAGCTGTCTGTCTTCCACAAACCTTTGTCTGGTGTTGCTTGGACCTCTGCGGTCTTTGGCAAGCAGAGATCGCTGCGCTGGCAACACAGGACTAAGCCCTGGCAGTTTGAAAGCAACGGTTCCTCTCTCCTTTACTTAAAAACGAGATGCTTTCTCCTAATGCTACTTCAGACAAGCAAAAAAAGGGTTAAAAATGTGTCTCTGTCCAGTTTAAGAGACAGACTGACCCCAAAACGCTGGAGCTGGATGGCAAAGGGTGCATATGGTGAGCCAGGATTATTCTTTTACTCCAGATTAACCAAATCTAGGGTGTTCCTGAGCTCAGCCTTCCCTTTCCCGGTCTCCTCCCATCTCCAGGGCATGACACACAGACTGAGAAATGTGGGTAGGAGAGGAGGTAAGGGGAGGCTGCTGAGCATACAGTTTGTTTTCCTGACTTGGAATGCAACTCCTGGGGGGCTTTAAGGAAGTTTCTGAAAGGGAAATGGGTAATTTAATTGCTGCATTAGAGGATCTGCTCTGTTTGAGTGCAAGCTGCTCCAGAGCTTAACCACCTCGCTGCTCAGGGCTTTGTGCCTTCCCCACCGAACCGAGGGCACCGGCAGCACTGGCAGCCTTCTGCAATACGTATTAAAGATATTTAAACAAATTCTCTCCAGGTAACTCCAGCTGTTCAAGCTCAACTCATTCTTTTAAGTTTCTACGATTAAAACCAGAGCAGGAAGAGGGAAATTAATCCTGTCCCCCTGCCCAAAGCCATGTCCTGCTCAGAGCTGCATGGAAGACGGCCGGTGAATCAGCTCCAGAGGATCTGAAGAGCTGCTAAAGGTGTGTTCTGGGTTTATTCAGCATCTGGACTGGGCTTTATGCTCCAAGTTTTGCTGAGAAATTGCAAGCAAGTGCCCTGCAGCAGCCAAAAAGCAGCAGCACATCGGTGCCAAGCACGCTGCAAAGCACAGCAGGATCTGAATCTTCCTGGGTGCATCTTATTACCATCTGCGTGGGCTGGATGTGTGGTTGCCTGAGTGTTTTGTTTCATTTGTTTCCCTTTCACTTTTATTCATGTGGATGAAAATGCTGTCAAGGAATTGCGAAGCAAAGAGTGAGGTTTCTCCTGTCATCGCCTGTACACTATTTCAAAACCCCCGAGCGCGGAGATGCTGAAAGGGAAAGCTGGAAGGCTCTATCCCAAAATCAAGCCAGATCTTCCCCTTAATGACTCCTCCTTTATTCCACCACTGGAAATCTTTCCGAGATTCCTGTGTGTGCAGGGGCAGTGCGGGAGCAGCAGCCAAGTATCACCACTTCACCCAAACCCCAGTGCAGTCCTTCCACCTGTTCAGAGCAGGTTTAATCCAAATCCCTTTCCCCTTTTCTTCCTTGTAAGCATGGAAACAGCAGCAGCACTCGCTGGCGAGGTGCAAGCAGCACCGCACCGGGGACTTCAGGAACGGTATGACTTTGATAGGGGCAGTGGTTTCAAACTGAAACCAGGCAGATTTAGATTAGATATCAGGAAGGAATTCTTCCCACAGAGGGTGGGGAGGCACTGGGACAGGTTGCCCAGAGAAGCTGTGGCTGCCCCATCCCTGGCAGTGTCAAAGGCCAGGCTGGATGAGGCTTGGAGCAACCTGGGCTAGTGGAAGGTGTCCCTGCCCATGGCAGGGGGTGGCACTGGGCGGGCTTTAAGGTCCCTTCCAACCCAAACCATTCTATGAATGCCATGTACAGAAGGGCTCTTCCCCTTGCTACAAGGGAGCAGAGCTCAACCACTGGCAGGGATCAGTGTCTGCGCAGTTTTTAATTCCTGGAGTACATCGTGACTTTGCCAGATGCAGCAGACATCCTGAAGGATGCATCAACCCCGCGTAAATGCTGCAAGGAGGTGCTCTGAAGTTAACCAGGGGTTGCAACGTCGTGGCTGGTGCTGGTAGGATCATGCTCTCCACGTTCCTCTGTCTGAGGAAGTTTTCCTGATCATAGAATCACAGAATCATGGAATGGTTTGGACTGGAAGGGACCTTAAAGATCATCTAGTTCCAAGCCCCCTGCCATGGGCAGGGACACCTTCCACTAGACCAGGTTGCTCCAAGCCTCATCCAGCCTGGCCTTGAAGACAGCCAGGGATGGGGCATAATGAAGTGCCAGAGATGCAAACACTTGCAGAGAGCAAGTTTTTAACTTTGTACAAACAAGACTCTCACTTACAACCTTTGTTTTTTGCTGCGATACTGTTTAACATGAGATGGGAACAATTTTTACAGCTCAGCTCCAGCACAACGGCACTTTAAATGAGAGGGTAATCTACCTACATCTGTTCCAGGGGCAGCCCTGAATGACTACACACACAACTTCACATTAAATTGTATTTGCACCTCATCACTTCAAGCTCAGCACAGGGCCAGAATATTTTATGAGACTCCTGTGCTGCTAAGAAATCTGATTTTCTACTAAATTATGCCATCACAAGAAACCTCTATCTAAGCAAAAGTTTTGAAAAAATCAAATAAATTCTGTAGCCCTGTTTATCTCATTATCCATGAAAGATTCAGAGATCCAACACAGCTTCAAGCTTTGCTTTTGATTAACTCTCAGCCCACCAGGGAAAAGAAACCACATAACCTGCTTTGGATGATGAAATCCCAACCAAGCAGCAGGGTTTGCAAAGAAAAGTTTCAAGGAACTGACCGATAAACTAAGGGCAGCCCATGTAGTCCGAAGTCCCACCAAGGGGCTGCTGGGACTTTGGACTACATGGTATTTCCAAGAGTTATGTTTCCAAGGATTCTTTCAGCCCTACAGCCGTTGCTTTGTCTCATTACACCGTGATTTACTTTAATAACCTTGGGATACTTTGATCACAGCTCACCCTGCTGCTCTTGCGCTGCTCCTTGTGCTCATATGGTACCTGGACCCACTTCAATCGGAAAGGGGGGACAACCCAAATCCGCCCCCGTCCACTTCTTTTCCCTCCAAGTTTCCTCCACATAGCTCTGCGCTTTGGGACTTGTACCCCAGTGTTACTGGGAAGGTTTTTCATTGCACAGAGATACAGCGCTGCTTCGAGATCTGAGAGAATTAGATATTCCCCATCAAAAGACACTTTTTTCTTCCCGTAAGGAAACCAGATTCACAGCTCTGCAGTTTCTTTCAACATCAGCAATCGTAAGGGCTTGTGTTTCTTGCCAACCCCACGTATCCACCTGCTTCTTCCCCTGGCTAGCACATCCCATGTCTTAGCTGCCAAGGCTCAAACGGAGCCTCAGCTCTGCTCCCCAAGTTCTCACTGCCTTTTTCCACAGCAGATCCTAGGATCTGTCGTTGTCTGGTGACGCCCAGGTAAGTTTTGCTATCATTATGGCACTAAACCATCCCTACAGGTGGATACTACAGTCTCCCGATACGATTTAAGCACCCAGTCCGGAGACTAGCATTAAACACTTCGGTGGGAGGGATGCCTGGAGGCTGCAGAGGGTTAGGCTCCTACGAGAGATCCCAGGAGACTTGGGCTCTTAAAAAATGGGATTTAGAAAAATGGGAAGCAAGCATACCTATTATCAGACCAACGTGCTCCTTTGGAAAGGACCCTGGCAGAAGGTCGCTGTGCTCGTGGCCAAGTGCCGGGGAACGGCTGGAGCCGTTCCCCGGCACTTGGCCACGAGCACAGCGCTACCATCCAACATCCCCAAGAGGACACAAGAGCATTTCCTCCTCTTGAACCAAGCAGGAGTCATCATCCCCCACAGCACACAAACCCCAGCACGCGGCTCGAAGGCGACACGCGGCAGCTCGTGTGTGTCAACGTCCCCCAGAAAGCCAGTGGGCCTCCAACACAACAGATGTGCAGATGAGAGCAGAGTAAAATAAGGCATTAAATTCCACCAACAGAAACATATTTTTCTTGCACAAATAACACCCATTAGCAACTCCAAGGAGAACAATTCCCACTCTTCAGCTCTGAAGGAGTACACAGTTTTTCAGGAGACACAATGCAAAGATTTTGCAGAATTCAGGCATTCAACAGGACTAATGTGAAAGATTATTTTGCAATTATCCAAGCAATTTTCTCTCCTCATTGTCCCTGGACCATAAGGGTTTTTAAATGTGAGCAGAAGGATTTATTCATCACAATAATAATAAAACGAAATATTAAATCAATGAATCTCTTTGCATGAAGCATAAAGCTCACATTGCTATTAAGCTTAGTAGCGTCCTGTCACATAAACCACACGCAGTTTGCGTACTTAAGTACCATCTCCCTCTTTTATTTTTCCCTTCCCTAATTTGTAAGGCATTATCCTTCCATTTGTCCTCTAAACAGGACCGGATGCAGACAACAGTGTTGCTTCACAGGGGCTCTACGCCCGTGCTCTCTTTGCGAGGGTACATGGAGATTTATATTTACTACCGATTGCTAACAATGGCCAGTGCAGAAAGTTACGCTGGGATGGCAGAGGAGTCCCAAAATAAATACATACATGCATAAGTAATGATTTAGGGAGAATTAACTCCTTACAAGCAACGCTGCCAACATGCAAGTGAGCAGCTGCGCATGAAAATGAACGGTCTTTGACGGAGTTGCTTCTTCAGTTTGGCTGGGGCAAAATACAATCAACCCAAAGCTAAGCAAAACCCAGTGACAACCTTTGGAGCATGGAAGCTCTTATGGTCATGCTGGCCTTGGCTTTTATTTCCTTCTCTGCCATCCCCTGTAATACAAAGTGGTAAATTACTTCTGAGGCCCTTGTAGTAGGCTCGGCTCTTTTGTTTCTGTAAAAGATGTATCTGGTGAAGTGCAGGAGCAGTCACTACTTTGGTATTTATAAGGTGCCAACTGTCCTCACAGTGTGACACTTAAAGGGCCTAAATACGATTTTCAATAAACAACAGTCTCTCGCTTGAAGCCCCGAGATTCGTGTTAGGCTCCGTACAAGTAATTACTGTTTCGTGGGTGCTAAACACCTAAAGATCCCGTTTTTTACAATTTAGGCTCTCGTGTGTATCAGCTCCTGCAGTTCATAACCCAAAGGCCACCGAACGACTTCTGTCGTGACAGCAGTTCATCTCGCCTGCGATCCCACGTCAGCAGAGCGCAGCCGTGCATCTCTGAGCACCGGCCATGGCATTCTCATGGGAACACCTAAAATGGGTCAAGATGAGTCATACCTGTCATCTCCCTGGTTTTCTCTGCTGATAAAGGTAGAGACTTCTACAATCACTCGAGATGAAGGCTGTCCCAGCTGACACGCTGCAGAAGAGCTACAACCAACCTGAACCCCACCAGGAAGCAAGACCATAGTAGCCACATCATTCTTACCATGATTGGGACGCCAATGTCTGGCCACAAGAGATCCTCGGAGGGAAGCTTGGGAGAGTTCCACACTACCACAACTTTATTTAAGTACGGGAGACCATTGAGCCTTTCTAGGGAGTTCATCAACACTTCCTCCCGCTCGTAAGTCAACATCACTACTGTGAACTGCTCGCGGGGGACGTTGCCACCCAAAGCAGCCTGGAACTCCTTCCCGGAGCCACCTGCTCCTCCACCAATCGGTCGGAATCCAGTCCCAGACCCCAAAAATTTTGCTTCTGATGGTAAAACAGGGTCAAAGGGAGTGTAGGGGAAGAGGTGGAAAGGCCCCGGAGCAGAATTCCAATTCCTGTAGATGTCCATTGCAGTGAGGGTGAAATTGCGGAGATATTTGGGAGATGCATAGGGTGGTTCGGTTTCCACAGGCCCCAAGTCCAGGTCACCGTTGTCTGCCATATTGGGGTCTGTACCAGCAGCTTTACCAGACCGGTGGGGAATCTCCACGGCGGTTTCTTCTCGGATAGGAGCAGCCGGGATTTGGATTCGAGTCCTTATGATAGCTAAGACTGTGCTGAACACGTTGTCAGAGGTGGAGAAGTAGGTCTCCCACAGGAAGCGGCCCTGCCTCCTCATGGCAAGGAGATCATTGTCAGAAATGCTTCTCAGAAGAAAGTGCACTTCTGTGATACGTGGCTTTGGTATGATTAACGCTGCCTCGTTCCACCGGATCACATCGTTATAGGGTAGCTGAATTTGCTCTCCGAGAACCACCGGGATGGCTCCAACTTCCAGAGCCTCAAACAGTCTCATGGCACACCCGGCGGAGATCACTAAACGGGTGTCCCCCGGGGTGATTATCAGTGCAAAAGTAGATAGCTTCAGTAGCTCTAGTCTGTCATCCCTTTCTCCACACAGAGCCCACTCAGTGGGCAGACTCACCTTAGGCTGGTTCTTACACGTGAACTCCACCAAAACAAAGTCCAACTTGCTGTCCTGAACAGCCTTCAAGGTGGTGATGATCCGATCGTCGTAGTCAGCCGGGGCATTGCCTTCTATTTCCTCTTCGAAAGAGCGAACCTCCTGCAAGCTAGATCGGAGAGACTCGATCTTCTCCCCCTGGAAACTAAACAGGTATTTACGCTTGACTGGCACCTGGGGCGGGATTTCTAGGAAGTTGGGTTCTGACATAGCATGGACCAGAGGCGATACCACAATATCAAACCCCGGTCGATACTGCACATCGTAGAAGGTGGATTGGGCAATCATGGCGCGCCCTGTGCTGATGTTGTAAATGAAGTTCTGGGTTTCTGACTTCCTTGATAAATTGATGATGAGATGGTTGTGTCCATCAGTCCTCCAATATGGCAAAGAGTGCAACTGTTGCTCTAGTTCAGTAGGTTTTGGCATTACGGGCTCTTGCATCTCCCCCACTAAAATTATATACACACAAGCAATATTTGCGTTTTCAGTAACATAAACATTAGTTCTGACAGTCGCCTCAAAGGCTTGTTTAATTAAAGGGTCCAAGGAACTACCAAAAGGGTAATCGTCACTGTTGTAGACATAGACTGGAAAGCCAGATGTCAACGGGCAGCGCGAGTAGTCAAAGCAGTTGTGTAGCCTGCAGTTCCGGTTGGATTTTGGCAGGGGGAAGGTCACGTCGTCTTTGTCGGGCAGCAGCCGGATGGGCAGGGAGAGCTTGGGCTGGTTCTGAGCCATGAGCTCTTTGTAGGAATGCTCGGTCTGGCTGATGACGTTCTTCAGCTGCAGCAGGTCCTGCTTGGCATTTTCAATGCTCTTTTTGCAGGCCTCGATCTTCAAGTTGAGCTTGGCGATCTCGCTGTTGAGCTCCTGCCGCTTGGCTTCCAGCTGGAGCAGCTCCTCGCTGACCGACTCGCGGATACGGCACAGGTCTTGCACGTGCTTTACCTCGCACAGCTCGTTGCCCGTCCGAGGGCCAAAGATGCGCTTGCCGGCATCGTCCGCGTCATCAATGGTGGTTAGGTAGTAGTGGGCAATGAGGGGAAAGAAGACGAGGATAACGAAGAGGGTGAAACTAAGCCAGGTGAGCCGTATCCGACTGGACCATCTCAACACCCACGGCTGGCCTCCGTTCCCCACTCCCCCATTCCGCAACATCGTATATCCAGTCATGAGTTCAAAAGTCGCTGCGCGCCCAATCACGTTGGATCAGTAGCCATAACCAAAAGAGTTTTTATAGCGAGTCTCTTGAAAAAAAATGTTATTGTGCCTGCTTAACGAGAAGCCAATAGAAGGGGAATTTCATCTTCCTGTCGTGCCGACGGCTTTTCTACAGTCGTTTTGCTGCAGGCGCAACTTTTGATCCCGTTAGACTCAATCATTGACCTTCTCGCCTACCCCCAGCCCCACCCTTGGTCTGCGGGCAACGGGTGCTGGAAGTATCACAGCGTTGTCATGGTGATTCAAAGTCTCAACCGGCAGAAGAAAAACACAGTGGGATCAAGCCAAACTCTACCGCCGCTCTCGACATCCTGCATTACCATCCAATGAATATGCAGAGGCACCAGCCATTGTGGAGAAGGAGCCAGAAGGGACCCGTAGGATGTCAGTCTCTCTCATCGCTGCTGAAGCTCTGCCATTCCTACAAGAACAATCGTATATTCAGACAATGCAAACAAAACAAGCCCTCAGTGACCTGAGTCATCGTGAGTTTTTAAAAAGCGACTGTCCTCTCTACAGAAGAGCAAATTTTGTACATGTCTAACACCTCTGGGGTTAACACCAATAAACCTGAGAAAGTGATGGGATTCATTAGATGCGGACACATGGCTTTCTCCAGGCTTTCATTACGGTTGCATGCTTCAGTGGCCAGACCTGAAAAATCACAGGCCCTGGATCTGATTTCCTATTTCTGCCTCTGACACCACCTTGCTGTGTAACTTCACAGAAGCTGCTTAACGTCCGCAAGCCCCCACCTCCTCGCGTACAAAATGGAGATATTAATGTACACCTGCTCTCTCTACTCGCCTTTTGATGGCACGTCGTGATCCTGGGACACAGCAGCGCTGTGAATTCGTACTGCGTAACTGAGTGTAATCACTATTTTTCTGCTCTAGTGACTAGAGCTGATGAGGAATTTTTAGATGAAGTGTTTTGCTTTCATTTCCTGCTGGAAAATTTTGATTCACTGCAAGAGAACGTTTGAAGGGAACGTACTCGGGTTGGCTATGATTACCTCTGCTGACTGGCTGCACAGAATCACTAAGATTGCAAAGACCAATAAGATGATCCAGTCCAGCCACCAACCCAACAGTACCGTACCCACCAGACCGTGTCCTCAAGCACCACGTCTACATGCTCCTTGAACACCTCCAGGGATGGTGACTCCACCACCTCCCTGGGCAGCCTCTTCCAGTGCCTGACCACTCTTTCAGTGAAGAAGTTTTCCCTAATACCCAAGCTAAACCTCCCCTGACACAACTTGAGGCTGTTTCCTCTTGTCCCATCACCAGTTACCCGGGAGAACAGGCCAGCACCCGCCCCCCTGCCCCCTCCTTTCGGGGAGCTGTAGAGAGCGATCAGGTCTCCCCTCAGCCTCCTCTTCTCCAGGCTAAACACCCCCAGCTCCCTCAGCTGCTCCTCATCAGACTTGTTCTCCAGACCCTTCCCCAGCTTTGTCGCCCTTCTCTGGACACGCTCCAGCATCTCCATGTCCTTCTTGGAGTGAGAGGCCCAGAACTAAACACAGCACTTGAGGTGAGGCCTCACCGGTGCCCAGTACAGGGGGACGATCCCTGCCCTGCTCCTGCTGCCCACACAGGAGAGACAATTTCTGGTCAAGACTGGAAAAGTCTACACTGCACATCAAAGCAAAGATGCCAGAGGTAGGATCTGTTGGGTTGGGTACCACACCACCCAAGCCCTTCTGCTTGGAAAACCCTGTTATGGCCCTGAATGCCTACACTGCATGTGTATAAAAGTCAAGGACTTCGCAAATTCAGTTCTTTGGCCTATGCCAACGGATTTAAATCTAGCCCAGAGGAATACACTGCCGCTACAAACTCCCCCTTCCCTTTTATTAGCATCCTTCGAGGTCCCTAAGTTTCTGGGACATTCTTTCATATACCAGACTTCGCACATCACTGATGAATAGCACTGGGCTCAGCATCGACTCCTGCACAGCCTCAAGAGAAGCTTATTCATTTCCGCTACAATTTTTAATTAGAGGAAAGTCATCTACACTAGTGACGGTCATTTTTCACTAAATCTATTTAATACTCCTCTCATCTACTCATCAAGAATTAGCAGAAGCAAATCTCAGCTAGAACAGAGATCTGGAAACGGGCCAAAGCCAAACTGAAGTTCACCTTAAAGGAGCAGAGAGAAGGCAGGAATCCTTTCCAGGGTGGGACAGGAGTGCGCGTCAGAAAAATAAATGAAAGATTTGATTTTAACCAGGAAAAATCGTAATGAAAGGGGAAACAAGTGGAGTAATAAAGCACAGTTCCTAGGCCTATTTTATTACAACACCATTTGTTGATGGTAACAACGCCCGACAATTAAATGGGAATCCCTCCCGCCCCCAATCTGACCAGCAACTGGGGGTTGCGCAGCAGTACGGACAGTTAAAATTAAGACAGATTTAAAATTCATCACGTTGTCTGGCAAATAGCCCTAGTTTAAATCTCAGAAAGCCGGGAGGATAAAAGGGCTAAAAAGTCAGGAAAAGGCTAAATCAGCTTTCTGAGATCTTGGCAGCGCAGTCGCTGCGGGCAGATGGAGGAGGCTTCGGCTCTGCTGGCAGGACATTTTCATACTATTCTCTGTACACCAACTTGCATTTGCCCAGGCCGGGAGTGAGGCTGGTGATGAATGCAAATCCCCAGCGCTTCTGCGTGGGGCTGGCAGTCGGGCACAGGGAGCCTGGCAATAGCAGCACGCTTGCATCGTGCCTGCGGGACTGCGGCTGCACAACAGAAGGGGTTTAGCATGCACCAGTGTACGAACCAGGCGACCAGAGGCAAAAATAAATCAAAATAAGCTTTTAAAGACTGGTTTTCTTTTCCCGCCACCCCTTCTTTTTTAAGCTCTCCCCCAGGAACTGAAGCTCACGCTGTCACTGCTGGTGTGTGCACCAGTCAGTCCCTGCTCTTTGAACCTGGTCTCACAGGGTCTGCAAAGATCCAGGAATTGCTACTAGTTTTCTTCAAACAGCTGGCCAGGAGGTGAGAGGTGCTCTATTAACCCTTTTCCCAACGGGAAACACCAACACACACTCACTCCAACACCAGTGAATCTAAAAACCAGCTTCGCTTCAAGGCATGAGTGGGAAAACAAGCTCTGCTGGTTATTTTTTTCTTGGGGGTGCCATGCAGTTAAATGTGGTCAAATATTTGGTGGACATTGGTGGACGAGAAGCTGGACATGAGCCGGCCGTGTGCGCTGGCAGCCCAGAAAGCCAACCGGATCCTGGGCTGGAGCAGAAGTGTGGCCAGCAGAGCGAGGGAGGGGATTCTCCCCTCTGCTCTGCTCTTGTAAGACCCCCCCCTGGAGTGCTGTGTCCAGCTGTGGAGCCCTCAGCATAAGAAGGATATTGATCAGTTGGAACGAGTCTAGAGGAGGCCACGGAGATGCTCCGAGGGCTGGAGCCCCTCTGCCATGGGGACAGGCTGGGAGAGTTGGGGAGTTCAGCCTGGAAAAGGGAAGGCTCCGAGGAGACTTTATTGCAGCCTTCCAGTACCTGAAGGGGGCTACAAGGAAGCTGGGGGGGACTTTTTCCAAGGGCCTGTAGTGACAGGACAAGGGGTAATGGATTTAAACTGAAAGCAGGGAGATTTAGATTAGATATCAGGAAGGAGTTCTTCCCACAGAGGGTAGGGAGGCACTGGGACAGGTTGCCCAGAGAAGCTGTGGCTGCCCCATCCCTGGAAGTGTCCAAGGCCAGGCTGGATGAGGCTGGGAGCAACCTGGGCTAGTGGAAGGTGTCCCTGCCCATGGCAGCGGGGTTGGAACTGGATGATCTTTAAGGTCCCTTCCAACCCAAACCATTCTGTGATTCTATGAAACCCTGTAACGTGCTGAGACAACACAGAAACAAGGGATTGTAAATGTGGCCAAGAAAGAATGAGGAGGCTCGTGGACGCGCTGCTTTGGACTGGCCAGAGAAAACTGCAGCCTCGCTGGCAGTAAAGACAGTCCCAAAGCTTATCAGCTGAGACTGCCTTTAAATCTTGTTCCTTTGACCATTTATGAGCCCTAAACAGTGATGGAATGGCAAACTAGACTCCTTAAAATGGCAACTGGGGTCCTTGAAAACTTAAATCCATCGCCCCACACATGATCCTCTGCAGCTGTTCTGCCACCTAATCCTTCCAGAGGCTCCTCTGGTCCTTCTATTCAGTTGACAGAGAACAAACTTTATCCTCCTGACCTAAAAATGTGGGCTGTGAGTTAAAAAAAAATCCGTATGCTCAGAAACCTGAGGCTGACAAAGAAACTCTGCTGCTAGCTTGGAAAAGACCACAGGGGAAAGACCTGAGCAGACTAGGGAGGGATTTAAAATGCAACATGTGCAGCTAGGGATCAGTTAAAAGTATTGACTGTCAGTATGAAATATGTGCTGGAGATAAAGCACGCACTTTAGACACACTCTGACTCTTCTTCATTACTAAGACTTTATTCCTCATCAACTCGATAGAGCCTGAGGTTGTAACACACTGTTATCAGGACTTAAAAAAAAGGCAAAGTAAAAACCCAATCTGTGGTTTTACCAAGAGAGATTTCAGTGTTGTATTTAAAAGCACTAAGCAGCCCTGGGGAAAAAGGCAGATGATTTCCATAGCTCCCAAAAAGAAGTTTGGGAAGAGGATAAATGGGTTAGCTGCTGGGGTCTCCGGCCAACTCATTCCTCAGTTGTTTAAACGGATTGAGCCCCACACTGAGAAACTCTTGTTGACATTATAACACGTTACTGCCTGACAGACCTAATTACACACACACACGAAAGAAGGCAGGAAGAGCTCTGGGGAAATCTGAAGCTCAATAATTACCAGACCCTCTTCCCAAATGCCAACCTGACAGCCTTCTCGGGCACAACAGGTTTGCACGCCACACTTCCTTCTCCCACAGCACAGGGCTGCGAGACCAGGTTGCTGTTCAGGCACGTTGTCACATCTTAGTTCAAATCCCGGACTGCGTTCCCAGCTTTTCTCAACTCCACACCACCCCGGTGAAGTTGTGGAAATACCTGAGGTTCTCTCTCATTTTGCATTTCTGGTGGAAAGAGCCAGGTTGGTCTGACCTGTGGGTGCTCGTGGTGGAAAGAGCCAGGTTGGTCTGACCTGTGGGTGCTCGTGGAGTCGTTCTTCTGCAAACGCTCAGTCACAAGGTCCTTCTGCAAACACCCCAGCACACCCTTTCCTCCCTGCTCACACCTTCCTTTTGACCGTCTCCGTATAAAATTAGGGAAATAGTGTTCCTTTCTCAGCATATTTGTGAACAGAGCCTGGGTCCTTCAGAGCTTAGCGCAGCAATAAATAACCACACAGCAGCATATGGTGACACACTTGCACTGAACTTTCCAGGAAGAAATTCCACAGGGATCCTACACCCTCTAAATTAGAGCTTCCAAACTCTGTCTGTATGCATTCATACTCGCCCTTGCTCTCATTCCTCATCAGATGATGGGTCTGCAGTGTTATCGCTGCTACGATACCTCCACAAACGGAGAAGGAAGCACCGTACCCACCTGCGTCACGCCGGCTCCCTCCTGACGAACGGCGAAGGATGTCCAGGAGCGCGCGTTAGTGGCTCCGGTGCTTTATCGGTCCAGTCTTGATTAGACAGTTTCTATTGCCAAGTCTCTTTTTTTTTTTTTTTGCCAGCACTAAAAATGAAATCAAAGAAAAAAAATAATCAATTTTTTCTTTTTTTAAAAAGGAGAAGCAGAAAATTTTGCTTAAAAAAAAAAAACCAAACCAGCACGTTTCCCCCCTTCCCCTTCAGAAAAAGAGTTTCAGGTGAAATGGGAAATGAACCCAAACCAGTGCTTCGGGGATGAGAGCTTTCTACTCCCTGATGCTCTCAAAGAAAAGGATTACACCCCAAATCTCTGATCGCTTGGGGAGCAGGAGCATTTGGAGGATTTTCCTTCTGTGGTTGAACAAGGAGAATAAATCTATTAGGTGTGTGCATTAAGGTACATTTGAGATCAGATCTTTAAAAGGAGCAGATGGGAAATTCACTCCGAAATGCTTCGCGTGCTACAGCCTTAGGGATCATCATGAGGGATTTGTACCATCTCGAGAGCTCACAGGTGCAGAGCATCTCTCCTGGGTTAAGATCGACACTGCTACACGCACCACCGGTAAACCGTCTTGCAGCCTGTGAATTCAGGGGAATAAACTGCATCCCCAGCTTTGGGAGGCTTTTATCTAAACCAAGAAACGTTCAGCACGTTTGCAGCTCCATGCAAAGCCAAACCTGCTTCCGGCCGTGCTCCCCGTCTGGGCCTGCGCGGGTAAAGGGCTCCTGGACACACATTCCAGGAGGGTCCCTTTGGGGGCTTTCTCCAGCAAGGTCAGGAAACCACATATGCTGAAGGGTATCGGCTCCATCGGAAAGAGATCCCAGACAAGGGCAGGGAGTGACAAGACAAGGGGTAACGGATTTAAACGGAAAGAGGGAGATTGAGATGGGACATGAGGAAGGAATTCTTCCCAGAGAGGGTGGGGAGGCCCTGGCACAGGTTGCCCAGAGAAGCTGTGGCTGCCCCATCCCTGGAAGTGTCCAAGGCCAGGCTGGATGAGGCTTGGAGCAACCTGGGCTAGTGGAAGGTGTCCCTGGATGGGCTTTAAGATCCCTTCCAGTCCAAACCATTCCATGATTCTATGAAGTGCACTGGACATCTGGGCTGGGAGCTAGAAGAGGACTGGAAGGGTTGGGCGTGAGTGTTCATCCTGCCAATTACCTGCAACCCCAAATCCATGTGCGGTGGCAGCAACTGGACCTCCCAGGGCTCCGGCACTGGCAGAATGAAAGAGCACGTGGAGGTGGGGAGCGCCATCCAAGTGCAGCTCCAGCCATTACCTGCTTAGGCAAAGCTGGCCCTTGTCACAGGAGGCCAAAGATATTCAAAACTCATCTGGACAGTGCCCAGGATCCGAGAACTCCAGAGGTCCCTTCCAATCTAAACGATGGTATGATGATTCTGTGTCTGGGCCCTCGGGTGGCAATAATTCAGAACTGTGCTCACAAATCTGGAGCGAAGATGGCCTGGGTCTGCTCCCAGCTCTAACACTGCCTCCTCGAGCACCCAGGGGAAATCACACAACCTCCCTGCTCATTCTGCCTCGTTACAAAGCAAAGGTGAACTGACACTGCCTCAAGTGAAGAACCGACAGCCTGGTTTGCAGCTTTTTGGTCCCCAGTGGGGCGCTGGGACAAGACCTGGCCCCAGGAGACACTCAGTACCGTGCAGAAGCTACAGAAACCTTTTCCCGGAGTGCTTCCAGGTACCTGCCTGCTATGCCCTCTGCAAAAGGCACCCGCTGAAGGTCTGTCGCGCTCCTCCGCTGAGGTTAACCGAGCGGTTCACGAACACGCATTTATTCCGGTGAAAATCTCGGACGGCAAAACCGCATCCCGTTTTCAGAGAGCAGGTAATGGAGGCATGGAAAAGCAACTTGCCCAAGGTCACCCCAGGAGTTGTGCCAGCTCGTGATTCACCCACATCTAATTGTCCTGTCCGCAAGATTATCCATCTTCCCAGCCTGCCTTTTTCCACCGGTTTCCTTCTCCAGTGCCTTCTTGCCTTTTTGCATAATGCACTGTGAAATCTACTTTACCTAGAGAGCTTTCAGTTCTTAAATTTATTATTTAGTGTTGTTTTCTGGTAATAAACCAGCCATATTGTTTTATTTATTCTGACAGGCTGTACAAAAACACTTCTCTGCACAAAGAAATACCTGGCGTAGGAGCGAACCCTTTTATATTCTGCGGTGCAGAATGGCAGAGCATGTTGGATGCAAAGTTCACTCCCCTCCAAATCTCAAGAGGAAGGGACCGCAGGACAGAGCTTTCCCAGAAAGCTGGTAAATCCGTACAACCGCACCGTGGCTGACGCTGTACGGCTCACCACGTTCCATTCACAACGTGCTAAAGAAATTCTGGGATGCAGGAAGCAAACCGAAGCCGCAGGTACTTTGCTCTATCGTGTGCAGTGGCACAAGCTACTCAAGAAGTGGGTGCGTGACTGACCTGTTCAGCATCAAAAGGGATGAATTAAGTGTGAGAGGAAAGTTCTTCCTTTTACCTTGAAGCAATTATTGAACAAGAACTGTCTTGAGGCAGAACCACAGCGAAGAGCCAGGTGCTTTGCATCGTACGAGAGGTCAGCTCCAGCCAGGAGGAGGGGGCTGGTTTTCCTAACGCTGACTTTGTGAGACAGCTCCAATACCCGTTGTGGTTCTCAGCTCTAGACAGCTCAGGCACCTTATTTTCCCCATGGCAAAACTACAAACCTCTCTCACCTCCCTAAAACACCATCATCACCACTTCCTCAGCAGCAAACAACCACGTGGCAGAATACAGGCTATTGCTCTCTGAGAGGTGCTTCAGGTCATAACTAGGCACAAATTTAAAATTTTCTTTGGCCTGGATAAGTTGTAAGAAAAAGGAAATATTGTCCATAGAATCACAGAATGGTTTGGGTGGGAAGGGACCTTAAAGATCACCCAGTTCCCACCGCCTGCCAGGGGCAGGGACACCTTCCACTAGACCAGGTTGCCCCATCACTTCCAGGGATGGGGCATCCACAGCTTCTCTGGGCAACCTGTCCCAGCGCCTCGCCACCCGCTCCTTGAAGAAGTTCTTCCTGATATCTAATCTCAATCTCCACACTTTTAATTTAAACCCATTACCCCTTGTCCTGTCACTCCCTGCCCTTGGAAAAAGTCCCTCTCAGCTTTCCTGTAGCCCCCTTCAGGTACTGGAAGGAGCAACAAGTTCTCTCCAGATCCTTCCCTTCTCCAGGCTGAATAAGCCCAATTCTTTCAGCCTTTCTTCATAGCAGAGGGGCTCCAGCCCTTGGAGCATCTCCGTGGCCTCCTCTGGACTCGTCCAAACAGCACAGAAACAGACACAATGTTAACAGCCTCTCACTTCGCAGGGTGGGTCGCTGTGGAAAATAACCCGTCTCTGGGTTTTCTGGCAAGTTTGCCCATTTCCTGCACGCAGTGAATAAGCCGGTTCTGGACACTGAGCATCGCCATCGAGGGGCCCCTAACAAACACGAAATCATACGGGTGGCTTCTTGCAGAATTCAGCAGGCAAGGGGACAGGTCAGCAGGCAGTCCTCACAGCCTAGGAACACCGGGAAGCTCACATCACATCAGCTTTCAGCACCTGAAGGGGGCAACAAGGAAGCTGGGGGGGACTTTTTCCAAGGGCAGGGAGTGACAGGACAAGGGGTAATGGGTTTAAACGGAAAGAGGGAGATTGAGATGGGACATCAGGAAGGAATTCTTCCCAGAGAGGGTGGGGAGGCACTGGGACAGGTTGCACAGAGAAGCTGTGGCTGCCCCATCCCTGGGAGTGTCCAAGGCCAGGCTGGATGAGGCTTGGAGCAACCTGGGCTAGTGGAAGGTGTCCCTGCCCATGGCAGGGGGGCTGGAACCAAATGATCTTTAAGGTCCCTTCCAACCCGAACTGTTCTATGATTTTGTGATTCACAGAAAGCCTATAGAAACCAGGGAACGCTTACATTTATCAGTGCTACACTGCCAAATTAACCAGGCAAACCAACACCCAACATACCTTCCCCCCCTCTAGTAGCTCTTTCATCTGCTCCCCATGTTCCCACCAGTATCTGTGCTGCTGTGCATCTCACACCAGCTCTTCCCCGCCTCTCAGAGAGCCTCTGATGTGTGGGGCGGGCAGCCCCACGCAGTCCCATTAACAAGCTGATGGCCTTCTGCACTTGTTTGGAGGTTTCATCGTCATGCAAGCGGAGGTTGCTCCATTTCAGACAGCCCGATCGATCATGCCAAGTAACTAAATTACCTGATGTGCCGTAATCGCCGATATTTATATAGCAGGCGGGTTCTTATCCGACACAGCTCATTACAAAGCAAGCTAGAAATTCAGATGCACAAACAAAACTGTTGCCAGGACTCTATTAATTTGGACTGGCTTCAGAGAGGGTCCTGTGGGTGAAAACCCCGCTCTCATTACCAGGCACTCGAGTCACACGGTCCCAATTAGGCGAGGGATGTTAAATGCCTTTCTGTTGCACTCACAGGCATGCCACACATCTAAATCTCCCTTCCTCCAGTTTAAACCCGTTACCCCTTGTCCTGTCACTCCCTGACCTTGGAAAATGTCCCCCTCAGCTTCCTTGTAGCCCCCTTCAGGCACTGGAAGGTGCAATAAGGTCTCCCCGAAGCCTTCCCTTCTCCAGGCTGAACAGGCTCAATTCTCTCAGACTTATTCTTCTCCCCATCTATTTAACTGTGAGGTCCCTGAGGCACGGCCAATCCTTAAAACACTCAGGGAGCCCCAAGAAGCGTATCTACAGCTCTCCCTCCTGTGCAAGGTACCCACGGGCTGGCAGAAAGCGATATGGCGTGTGGCATCCTTGCTGTGCCAACGCTGCTGGCATCAGCGCTGTGCCAGATGAACTCTCCTGAAAGCAAGAGGTGCCACTGGGACAGACCTCTTGGGTAAGATCCCTGCCAGCTACAGCAATGTTATGGCAGATGAAATCTTGATCTGGACAGGCTGGATCGATGGGAAAAGCCAACTGTATGAGGTTCAACACAGACAAGTGCCAGGTTCTGCGCTTGGGCCACAACAGCACGACAAGGGGCTGGAAAGCTGCCTGGAGGAAAGGACTGGGGCTGTTGGTCGACAGCAGCTGGGTATGAAGTGGCGTCTGTCCAGGTGGCCAAGAAGGCCAACGGCATCCTGGCCAGCATCAGGGACAGTGTGGCCAGCAGGACCAGGGCAGGGATCGTCCCCCTGTGCTGGGCACTGGGGAGGCAGCACCTCGGATCCTGGGGTCAGTTTGGGCTCCTCACTACAAGAAAGACCCTGAGGGGCTGGAGCGTGTCCGGAGAAGGGAACGGAGCTGGGAAGGGGCTGGAGCACAATTCCTGTGAGGAGCAGCTGAGGGAGCTGGGGGGGTTCAGCCTGGAGAAGAGGAGGCTCAGGGCAGACCTTATCGCTCCCTACAGCTCCCTGACAGGAGGGTGCAGAGAGGGGGGGTCGGTCTCTTCTCCCAAGGGACAAGTGATGGGACAAGAGGAAATGGCTTCAAGTTGTGCCAGGGGAGGTTTAGATTGGATATTAGGGAAATTTCTTCCTGGAAAGGGCTGTCAGGGTTGGAAGGGGCTGCCCAGGGAGGTGGGGGAGTCCTCATTGCGGGAGGGGTTTCAGAGCCGTGTGGATGTGGTGCTCAGGGACATGGGTTAGTGGGGGGCTGGGCAGTGCTGGAGTAATGGTTGGACGTGGTGATCTGAAAGGTCTTTTCCAACCTAAAGATTCTATGAAAAGAAATTAAAGCTAATTACCGTAGTTATTGCTGTGGCTTAAGTCCAGCTAGCAAAATACCACTTATGCAAGGCAAAGAGGAAGCTGACTCCATCCGGCCTACAAAACCAGACGTTTGCAGCTCAGCTAATGAGAGTCGGTGCAGGAGAGGTGCTCTATACAGGTTAGGACGTGCAGATGTGGAAGCAGCCTAATACAGCACTTCAAAATAGAGAGAGAATGAAACACTATGCCTGAAGCTTGTGGGTGTGCTTAACAAAGTTATTAACCAGCAGAAGAGTGTATGATAGGAAGATAAGCGCTAGCAGAATGCACGATAATTAAATTTCCACAAAGCGAAGTTGCCGCTTGGATTTGAAATGCTGGGTAATTCGACACACACTGTGTGCTGTTGTGTCACTGGCGCCCAGTGCTTCGCTCACAAGGTATCATGAAGGCACATAAATGACAAACCTAGTCTCAAGCTGTGTGGATGGAGAAGACTTAACACCATCAGTCCCCGGAAGAGGCAGGATGGGAGACAGCAAATTCTGCTCTGCGTGTGTGTCCAGCATAGAATCATAGAACAGTTTGGGTTGGAAGGGGCCTTAAATACCATCTAGTTCCAACCCCCCTGCCATGGGCAGGGACACCTTCCACTAGCCCAGGTTGCTCCAAGCCTCATCCAGCCTGGCCTTGGACACTCCCAGGGATGGGGCAGCCACAGCTTCTCTGGGCAACCTGTCCCAGTGCTCCCCACCCTTTCCAGGAAGAATTCCTTCCTGATGTCCAATCTCCATCTCCCTCTTTCCACTTAAACTCATTACCCCTTGTCCTGTGACTCCCTGTCCTTGGAAAAAGTCCCTCCCCAGCTTTCTTGTAGCCCCCCAGGCACTGGAAGGGGCTCTAAGTTCTCCCCAGAGCCTTCCCTTCTCCAGGCTAAACCCCCCAACTCTCCCAGCCTGTCCTCATGGCAGAGGGGCTCCAGCCCTCGGAGCATCTCCGTGGCATCCTCTGGAGTGGTTGCAACTGGTCTATATCCTTCTTATGTTGAGGGCTCCACAGAGGCCGCTCCTAATGTAATGGATAAGTAGAAAGACATAGAAATCATATTAGGCTGACCCTGCCCATAACAGGGGTTGGAACTGGATGATCTTGAAGGTCCCTTCCAACCTAAACCATTCTATGATTCTATGAAATCAGGGGGTGAGAGATGTGGTAATAACAGAGCAGCCAGGAAGGGCAAAGTTACACTATTCTGTTTAATAAAGGCCTGAGAGACAGGTCAGGAAAAAAGGGATCAAAGGAACCTGGCCCAAGCTGGAGGTGAAGGAAGGAATTAACTTTTCACCTGCACAAGGTAGACTCAATCACTGAGCAAGATTAGATGGGTTTTGGAAAGCCATGGGTTATAAAAGTTAAGCTAAGGGTCAGATTGAGCCTGTCTAGAAATAAATTGATCAATTAAACACACCCCCTTGCCAAAGTGTTCATAATGCAGCTTTATATTCACAATTAGGCCTCCAAAGGAGGCCTCTGCTCCAGGGCAATATCCCTCCAGCCCCAAGCTGTGCCCATGCTGAGGGTCCTCACAGGGCTGCTCCCTCCTACACGGCTTCACCGCTGCAGCCTGAGCAAAGCGCAGCCCAAACCAACCAGCTACCTTTTAGTGTTTCTTAATATCTGAAATTTAACAGCAAAACCCCCACCAAAACCATTAACAGCAAAGCTTCCCCGTTTTACAAAATTCCTGCCATATGTGTCATTTACATATTATTTAATTTCTTTTGGACTCTTCCAGATCCCAGCTCCCACCCGGGGCTCAGGAGACACCAGCAACCCACCATACTCCAGGAACGGTTTTGCGCTCCCACGTTATGCAGCACATTCCTTACAGAACCTCTGCTTCGCACCTCCGTGATGACCACTTCTGTGAAAAGCTTTGGAATCCTTCAAAGCCAAAGGAAATTCCACCAGCTCTTGGGGCTGGGAAGTCAGGGATATTAGGAAAAGTACAGCAGGACTGTTTAAGGGCTGCAAACTTAATGAGCAAGCACAGCACTTCTTTTGACCTCAAAAATTACTTTTTAGGATAAAAGAGAGAAGATTTAAAATAAAAAAAAAAAAATAAAAAGCACGATGAAATGTACTTCAACCAATGGCACTGCCGCATGGAGCCCGTTCCTTAGCATCCCGGAGCAGATGTGCTGCACTCAAAATGTCTTTGTCTATTAAAACTGTGTCAGCTTCAGAGACTCCAAAACTCCCTGTGGCATAAACAGAATTTCTAATGAACAGCTGCAGGATACAGGAGTAGCCGCGCAAAATGCAGCTGCCGAGATCGTTTTCTTTGCCCCTCTCTTTCCTCTCCTGCCCAAATCCCACGTTCCCCAATTCGGGGCTCTCCTGCTCTCCCTCTCCCACAACCCCACTGCCTCGCTGCGCCCTCTGCACCCTCCACAGACGAGCCGGCCCAGCAGTTTAGTTCATCCGCGTCCTTCTCCATGCTTCCCTGTGACCCACCTCCAGCCTCCTTCTCTGAGGCCACCAGTCTGAGGGCAGAAACCCAGCACTGGAGTCTCCTCTATTGACATTTATCATTTTCAAAGGCCACGAGCATCGCTCATCTCCTCAGACCGCACCGTGCCCACACCTCTCCCAGTCTAACAGCGCCGAGCTCCACGCGAGCCCTTGAGCTCTCACACCTCTCCAGGCTCTGCAAGAGCTTTGCCAGTGTTTTGCCCACTCGCACCGAGAAAGGGAGAAATAAAAGGGAAAAACATTATCACACCGAACCCTGTAATTGCACAGAACATGAGCAATCCTCGGGGAAGGATTCAGGCTGAGTAAATTGAAACCCACTAATAGAGACTTTAGTTTCAGTGTTGCCTTCCAGGCCAAGGCGCCAAAGCGTGACTCCTTGGGTGAGCTGTGCTTTGGGGTTTGTGTCTTTGTTTTTTTTATTTTAAATCCTCTGCCTTTGAACCCAAAATCATGTCAAGCATACAGCCTGCCCTGAAGGCACTTCCCAACTGCTCTCCTGAAGCTGATGGTGTCCTGTTAGCTAGCTGGAGAAACAGCTGGAATGATTAAAACAGTCAGGCACTTGTAACGGCCCCTGCAACGCTCAGCGCTGCGCTCAGAGAAAAATCATGGAATCACAGAAGGGTTCGGGTTGGAAGGGACCTTAAAGATCATCCAGTTCCAACCCCCTGCCATAAGCAGGGACACCTTCCACTAGACCAGGTTGCTTCAAGCCTCATCCAGCCTGGCCTTGGACACGCCCAGGGATGGGGCAGCCACAGCTTCTCTGGGCACTGTCCCAGTGCTCCCCACCCTCTCCGGGAAGAATATAATCTGTTGTTCAATGTAGCCCCAAGAAGTACTCTGGGAATACCAGTATAAATGAAGGCTGAATTGTTTGATACCTTCAATTTTCCATCGATTCTCCAGTACCCCCTAAAAAGCCTCCTTTTCCTATCTTCAGGACATTTATAGGGAGTTGATGCTTTGGTGAGCTCTGTCCCTTTGAGTCAAAACAGCTGAAGGGTTCAAAAGTTATTGGCAGACTAACAAGACCAGATGCCAAAGTCCTGTTTTACTAGAACCCTCTAACGACACTAAGGAGTGCATAATGCTAAACAACAGTGTCTTTTTAAAGTAATATCTTAAACTGGTATCGAACACACAGGCCAGCTAAATACCTTGTGGTCTTCAGACAACTTGAAGTAATCCCACCATATCCCAACGCTTTGGCCATTCTCCCACTGCAGTGAGTGGTGAGACTGGTGTTAGCCCCAAGCAGCTTAAACCAGCCCAGTTAATGTCTTCACAGCTTCCCTGGATTGGCAGCAGGATGTGCAGGAGAGACTCTGTTCGCACCTGACAGGGCTTCCAACAGTTAACATGGCTAGTGTGCTTTCGTGGCCCAGAGTAAAAATTCCCAGAGAAACCATGCGCCACGGATATTGTGGATACGCTCTGCCTTCCGGAGATGGCCCGAGGAATCCCCACCGTGCACGGACCCACCTGCCCGTTCACAACAGAAGGTAAAGAGGATCCAAATGATAGCAGAGGGGGCACATTTGGGAAGGCTAAAGCTTCTTTGGCTAGGACACTCCAGGCTTGAAAACACTCCAGGCAGAAATCTCCAACACACAACAGCTACTTTTGCTGGGTAAGTGAGGCCAAATGTCCTCAGAAAGCGGCAGTGGGACACTCTGCCAGCACAGCGCTCATGCAGATGAATCAAGCGCTTCCAACACAAGCTGCTGTCTCCCAGCCATCATCCCAAAGATCAGCCCCTTTCCAACTCATGCCAGCTATGGGGTCCATTTACATAATAGATGCTGAAAGGTCCTAATGGACAAGAAAGCCAGAGACATCTCTTCTGGCCATTTCTGTCAGTTATTATGGACGGAAGAGTAAGGCCAAGCATCTCTCGTGCTGTGCCACCTGACCCTTGTCTGTGCCATCTCACTCTCATCTCTGTGGCTTGAGCCACAACTGGCTCAGATCGCACAGGAGCATGGCGAGGGACACACAGCTATCTCCGGTTTAGGATTAACAGCGTAACAGATTGGCGAGCGTGTGAGTTAACTGTTGCCATCCACTGGACGAAAGCTGCTCATGTCCAGAGTAAACCTGATGCCCAGCCAAGAAAAGGGGAGACATTCCCAGAGCTTGGGAAAGCTGCCGGGGAACACAGGATTTGAAGGGCTCAGCGACGCAGCCACCAACTCCGTGCCTTGCAGACAGACAGGAAGGCATTGGCTTGGAACAAGGTCATTAAGATAGCCACAAAATTCACAACTCAATTTGACTACTGTCTAGAATCCAACAAAAGTAACAAAAAAGCACGAGGATGCCTATATTAGATCAAACCAATCACCCATTTGCTTCAGCCCCTCGCTCCCGAGTGCTCATTTCCAGATGTCCTGGTGAAAAATACTCATAAAGAAAAATAAATAATAGTCACAGGAACAAAAAAACCAGTCACAGAACAGTGTATTCAGAACAATCTTCCCCTAACCACCAGCAAACAGGAGTTGTGTGAGCCCCTGAAGAACAACCACATCAATCACTTGGCATCACAGGTTCTCACAGCAGAGTTCCACAGCTGAGCTTCACAAGCTATTTCCTTTCACCAGTATCAAATACAAACCGTCCTAATTCACTCGCACTCTGAGAGTGGTGGTCAAGGGCTCCATGAACCCCAGGAGGGACCAGTGACGAGCGGCATTCCGCAGCGATCAGTATTGGGACGGTGCTGTTTAACATCTTTGTCAGCGACATGGACAGTGGGATCAAGTGCACCCTCACCAAGTTTGACATGACACCGAGCTGTGTGGTGTGGTGACACGCTGAGGGAAGGGATGGCGTCCAGAGGGACCTGGACAGGCTGGAGAGGTGGGACTGTGCCAACCTCAGGGAGTTCAGCAAGGCCAAGGGCAAGGTCCTGCACATGGGTCGGGGCAATCCCAAATACAAGGACAGGCTGGGTGGAGAATGGATCGAGAGCAGCCCTGAGGGGAAGGACTTGGGGGTGCTGGGGGAGAAAAAGCTGGCCATGAGCCGGCCGTGTGTGCTGGCAGCCCAGAAAGCCAACCGGATCCTGGGCTGGATCCAGAGCAGCGTGGCCAGCAGGGCCAGGGAGGGGATTCTCCCCCTCTGCTCTGCTCTGGGGGGAGCCCCCTGCAGTTCTGCCTCCAGCTCTGGGGCCCATCATAGTAAGGATATCAACCAGTTGGAACCACTCCAGAGGAGGCCACGGAGATGCTCCGAGGGCTGGAGCCCCTCTGCCATGGGGACAAGCTGGGAGAGTTGGGCTTGTTCAGCCTGGAGAAGAGAAAGCTCTGGGGAGACCTTACAGCCCTTTCCAGTGCCTGGGGGGGGCTACAAGAAAGCTGGGGGGGGACTTCTTCCAAGGGCAGGGAGTGACAGGACAAAGCATAATGGGTTTAAACAGAAAGCGGGGAGATTTAGATTAGATATCAGGAAGAAATTCTTCCCGGAGAGGGTGGGGAGGCCCTGAGACAGGTTGCCCAGAGAAGCTGTGGCTGCCCCATCCCTGGCAGTGTCCAAGGCCAGGCTGGATGAGGCTTGGAGCAACCTGGTCTAGTGGAAGGTGTCCCTGCCCATGGCAGGGGGTGGAACCGGATGATCCTTAAGGTCCCTTCCAACCCAAACCATCCTAGGATTCTATGAATCTGGGCCCTCTTCTACAGCGTTACAGCAACAGGTACACCAGGAGTCACCCAACTCACTACGGACCCAGAGGAACAATGGTAAGAAAGGCACCGGAACAAGAACTGTCACCTTACCTTCTCTAAGCTGTCTGATGTCCCACCACTGCTCCTCTCGGAAACAGGCAGTATTAATCTTTTCAAGCCTTGCAACCACCAGTGTTGGCAGAGAAGCAGAAATATGAAGATCCTACTGCCAAAAGACAATTTCAGCATAAATTTGCACTTCTGCTATTGTCTCAGCCTTCCTGATGGACATCCTGGTTCTCCAGCACCGTCCTTTTGTGGAGCAGCCCTCCCTCTCTTTCATCCAACGCCCTCTCTACGTTCTGTTTCCGTTCCAGTCATTTCTCAAATTTGTGCCGAGTTTCTTTTTTTTTTTTAATTGCTCTCAATATGTCACTCTATATTACTCAACAGCAGATTTATTTAAACGTGTCAATGCTGTTGCTTAGCAGATCTGATTGCGTTTTACAATTTAAGCCTGCTTCAGAATCACGTGTTCACCTTCCCAGTGCTCCCCAGCACGTCCGGATCATTGGGAAGTTTGAGGAAAATCAAAAGTAAGCCTGACTCCAAAGGCAGATCACTGGCCTGCCTAGGAAAGGGTCACTGGAGAGCCTCAACAAAACAACAAAGCACTACCAAAAACCACCCTAGAAGAAGAGGAATTCTGCCAGAAAGCCCACCCGAGTGTTATTCTCAGTTAGGAAGCAGTATCAGGCGCTATTTGTCTTCCATTTTCTACCTCCTACCCACAAGCTTCAGTAGGAGCCCATCAAGTAAATGATTATCAAGAGCTTTGAAAAGAGGCCTAATACGGAGCTAATATCAGCTTTCCCCGAGCAGCCAGCTAATTTTAGGTAATGGCCTTCAAGCGCTCTATAAAAGGCCAGGAACACCCAGGTGAGAGCATGTTCTGACCTTTGAAATTAGACTTGGGTCTTTGCTGAGAGAGAGACGATAATGTGCAACTAAATCACATACACAATGTTTTCTTGGGCTTTTCAAGCTCTCCAACCAGCAATGGTGTAGGATTAGTCATTACCCCCACGGACTCCCAACTCGCACATTCAGAGCCGAGTACCCGGAGTGCCTAACGGCTCCATCGGCGAGCTCCACACACGAATGCAGCGAGAGGCAGAAGCTGTCCCAAAATACTTATGAAGAAGGCGAAGCAAAACCAAGAAAATATCATCCTTCTGCAATCCACTGAAGCAGAATAAACCCAAACGAATTGCCCACGAGCACACTGAAAGCCGCTGCGTGGCCGCTAACAGGTGCCACGTTGTGCACATTCATCCCGGGCTCAAACCGTGAGGTCGTCTCCACTCGAGGTGTATATCACGTGTTGCCCCTAAGATGACCTCACCTTCTGCCCCAAAACCTCCAGCTCAATCATCGCCTTGCATCCTTCCGAGCCAGGCTGTTTTAGGAGGGATTAATTCCCATAAACTGATGCCATCAAGACTGTCTCCAGCAGCTGCTAATTCCAGATTCGGACTGCAAATCACACCCAAGAAACCAGGTTCACAACCTTGGGAACTGACACCACAACCTGAGACAGCCCAACCGAAGCCAAAACTTGCAGCAGGACCCGCCAGCACGACTGCCGATGGGTTTCCAAAAATAACCTAGCTCCCTTTCTGCGGTGCCTGATGTCCGTTTACTTAGAGCCACCTAAAAATAGCCCTTCCCATTTGGATCAATGAAGGGAGTGACAGAAGCGAAAGATGCTCATCACTCCGCACGCACGCGAGGCTAAAGGAGATAAAATACTTTGGAACTGCAGCGTAGGGAACAATCCCGCGCTGGCCCCGAGACAGCCAGCTGGATGGTCCTAATGATTCTTCTCCAGCAACAGCTGTGATTGAGTTTATTTCCATTTTTGCGTGATTAAAAAGAGACTGATAAAAGGGAGAACAAAAAGTCCAAGATTTCAAAAGGCACTAAAAATAAAATGGTTTGTATTCACTTGGCACCCTACCTTGACAGCTTTTTATACACCACAGCCAAACAGTCCTTAATAACCCAACAGGAAGACGCAAGTAATTTATGGGCAGGGAAACCAAGGCACGGAAATGTTAAAATCTCGACTCAATCATCAATAAAATCAACAGCAGGAGTAGGTTGAAAGGGCACGCGTTCCTGACGCACCTTCCTATATTCATGCCGTAAGACCCCTCTCTATTTATTCTTCCTGGAGCCAACGTAATTGTTTCCACTGCCTGGCAAGCGGAAATCGATGCCGAAGAGTTCGGCAGCTCCTCGCAAGGAGTTACAGTCCATTTAGCTGATAAAAGTTAACCGGTTTGCAGAGTCTGTTCGCACCTCACAGGGAAAACGCACTTTTCCAAGATTCAAACATACAAGTTTAGCAGCAGGATGCCTGAAATTAATCCCTTTATTTAAACACTAACAACTTTAAGTGTCTCTAAGCAATTGTAAAGGCTTTATTAGCTAAGGCAATGAAAGCCCGCCAGCAGCCAAGTCAAGACGAAGCCAAGGTTATCTGCAGTAAGTTTCCAAGCATTAACTTCGACAACACAAATGCACTCGAGAGAATTTGTACCTCGGAGGTAGGAATAAAGAGGACAGCAACGCAACTGGAAAGGCGGCACTTACCCTGCCCAGCTGCCTGCATGGCACTTTGATGCCAGCAGCAATCTGTGGGCAGGGATGGATGGAGTGAATCCTCCTGGAAGGCATTCCTGTGGCCACGAAGGACAAGGTGGTGAGTGGCGACAGCACAGATGTACCATGAGCTAACGGCACCTCACCCATCCCAGCGTCTTCTGTAACCAAGTGACTGGCTTGGTAGATGAGTGGACAGCAGCTGATAACCTTGACATCAGCAAGGTTTTGGATGTTGTCTCCTGTGACTGGAAATGCAGGGGGAATCATAGAATCACAGAATTATTTGGGTGGGAAGGGACCTTAAAGATCATCCAGTTCCAACCCCTGCCATGAGCAGGGACACCTTCCACTAGCCCAGGTTGCTCCAAGCCTCATCCAGCCTGGCCTTGGACACTCCCAGGGATGGGGCAGCCACAGCTTCTCTGGGCAACCTGTCCCAGGGCCTCCCCACCCTCTGCGGGAAGAATTTCTTCCTGATATCCGATGGTCAAACCTCACCTGGACAAAGCCCTGAGCAACTACATCTACCTTTGCAGTTAGCTTTAGTCCAAGCAGGACGTTGGATTAGAGACCTCCAGAGGTCCCTTCCAACCTGGCGTGTTCCATGATTCAAAGAAACGCCAAAGAGAAGGTGGAAGTCTTTCTTGGAAATACCTGAACTAGATAAATGCAATGTGTAATAAAAATAACTCTTTGTAAGCTCTTCATTGACCAGATGACCTGACGACAGGGGAAAGTCTCCCAGCACACTGTTGCTTCCTTCTCTCTAATGTTTACATCTTGATAGAAGAATGTATCTCTTCAATGAAGACACATAAACCACTTTCACATTAAAATTCAAGGTGCTTTAGGGGTGTCATGAGACTTAATACCTGTAGGAGGTGATAACACATTCATCAGAGCAACACTGTGAGACTAAATGGGCTGGGCTGACATTAAAAGACATTGTAAGAAACATCCTCTGCTCAACCACTATATCATCGTTTCCCAAAATCCTTTCACCTACCCACCACGCAGAGAGATACACATGCACATCCCAGACTGGATCCCGTCTGGTTTAGTGGGAGGAAAAAAGGATGGATCAGATGCTGCCTCTGAAGTCTGGGGGTCACCAGGTTTTGTTTTTTTAAAAACCAATGTCTTCTGTTGTTACTGGAAAGTGTGACCACTGAGTTTCACCAAAACCAAAGCTCCTCTCAGGTCCATTTCCCTTTCACCTTACTCTAACAGTCTTCTTGCCAAAATCCGCAGAGGACAAAAATCTGTAGCTCTTAATATACACATTTTGAAAGGGGTTTGAAGTGCAGAGCAAAGCTTCCATCCCTAATTATGGCCTTGTACGTTGCAAGCCATCTTCCTGATTTTGCTGGGCCTGCTCCAGAAGGAAAAAACCCACAAAACCACGAGTCACTGTTTTTACTGACCAGGATTACCTGACTTAGTGAGTATCAGCAACCTTCAAGGACATGGTATAACACACCCCAGTGGAAATCACAAGTGCTGGATACAGTTCCCTTAAATCCTCTAAGCCACTGCTTCTCCGCTGTAACAGCCAGTTAGGTGCTGATAAACTCACTTTTTGCTTATTTTCATAAAACTGAAGATCAGCAAACGATTTTGTAACGAAGACCGTCACATCATTCTCAGCCTGATAGCAACTCAAGCCTGAACAGACCCGGAGGCAAGGGGTGTACTCCCTATTCTGAGGTGAGAGGTGCCCCATGGGGCCACCAGGCCTTGACAACAGATTAGTCAGAGCCATGTCTTGCAGCACCATGTGCTCTGCAGCCTCTCCAAGCCCTGGCTAACCCGTTGCAAGTACCTGCACCTCTCTGCAAGCCTTGGCCATGGTTACTGATAGTTAGCTTCTGTGCATCCCTCTGCACTGGACCACTCCTGCTTCACCAGCTCAGAAGTTGCCCCTTGCCCAGGGTGGCTTTGCAGATGAAGGGTGAGCAGTTGCAGTGACGGGTTCTCAACAACCCATCTCTGCACCAAAAATGCTCCTGAGCCTCTTCAACATCAAACTGAAGAAACACACTGCTCTTGGCCAAAAGAGTCTCTGATCTAGGGAGGTCATTCTAACATCAGCCAGTGGAGGGCAACCACACACATACACAACAGTCGGCATCCTCTTACAGAGAAAAAATGCACTTTCTTCCCATTTCCACCCATCGGAACAGTGTGTTTTATCTTTCCCATTCTGCCTTATTTATGTCTATGAAGAAAGGCTGGGAGAGTTGGGGGGTTCAGCCTGGAGAAGGGAAGGCTCCGGGAGACCTTAGAGCCCCTTCCAGTGCCTGGGGGGCTACAAGAAAGCTGGGGTGGGGGAGCTTTTTACAAGGGCAGGGAGTGACAGGACAAGGGGTAATGGGTTTCAACTGAAAGAGGGAGATTGAGATTGGACATCAGGAAGGAATTCTTCCTGGAGAGGGTGGGGAGGCCCTGGGACAGGTTGCCCAGAGAAGCTGTGGGTGCCCCATCCCTGGCAGTGTCCAAGGCCAGGCTGGATGAGGCTTGGAGCAACCTGGTCTAGTGGAAGGTGTCCCTGCCCATGGCAGGGGGGTTGGAACTAGATGATCTTTAAAGGTCCCTTCCAACCTAAACAGTTCTGTGATTCTATGATTTCTGACTATGCCTCTCCTTGTGACACTTAATCAGCATCCACAAAACAGCAGATTATATTCACCTGAAATTAGGCAAAAGAGAACCTAAATTCCTCAGTTCCCCTGTGCAGCGGCTGTTCTGCTCTCCCTCCCGTACACGACAAGGACCAGCCGGGCCACACCAGCAAATTGCCCAGCAGAAGAGCCACGCTTACCCCCTACACTGTAGCATATCACCACACGGACAAGACTGCTGGAAGTTTCACCATCTTTTTTTTTCCAGATACAAGGCCTGAGCGATAAGGGGTACCCCAGCTATGCAGCAGGACACGGCAGCGGGAATCTAGCAGGAACAGATCAGCACCTGGCAGGTCACCAGCAAACAAAACTCTTACCCAGCTCAGCACCACACGCGGGGTATAGAGGAGAAGGTGGAGGCTGTATGAATCCCACGCCACGCAGGGAAGTCACGGTGCTTTTAACCCCCAGGAGTTAGAAGGCAGCAGCACAGCCCCTCCGGACGGTCACTTCTTTCATGATGCCCAGAGATGAAAGGCTAAAGCAAGCTATTATCTTCAGAGGCTTGACAAAACAGCAAGCCAAATCAAATAATGCTTTAGGGAGAGGTAATCCAATAGTTTCAGCTGAGCAATTGTTTGAAGAGTCGCAGTGTTTTGGTACAAAGACAGGTCGAGCATCAATAATTCTGAAGTCCAGCCCAAGTAGATCTTAAGCAAATAGAAAACAAAACACTCCTTTATCCTTCACTGCCTCAGCAAGCTCTGAGCCCCTTCCGCAGCCCAAGCAAACGTGCGTGTCCCTGCCCCAGCCAAGGTACAGTGCGGAGCGGTGCTGCTTCGCGTGCTGTTCCACTCGCTCCGTCAGCTGAACCCGTAACACCCCCCCGGCTTGTCGAGACACGTCGGTCGCCGTACGTAGCGCTGACCGAAGGAGAATACATCAGTCACAGCTGGTAACTTGGGCACTGGAAGCAAAGGAACTGCTCGTGAGCTGGCTATAAATAGCGAAGGGGCTGGGGATATTTTCTCCCTCCCGTGTACGCCTGCTTGCACAAGCCCTTCGGAGCCGGTGTCAGCCGGCTCTGGTGTTCTCAGGATTCAAAGCAGGAGAAGGAGGGGAAAGGGTTTGGTCAGGAGAGCCCAACAACCATAACTTTTATACCTGGGGGCAGGATATCCTGCAAGTCAGGCCGTTTCTCAGTATTTAGCTGGCAAAGCCAGGAGAGGGAAGTGTCTGTGGGAGAAGCGCTGGGTGACTCAGCCCTTCACCCTCTCCTTTCTCCCTGTCAACATTTCAGCAGCACAAGGCACTGGTGCTACAAGGGGTGAGACAGAGACTCGCTCGGTACATGAAAGGAAAGCCAACAACCCAACCACTTCTGATTTTTAAGGAAAGAGGAGGCTGAGGGTAACCTTATTGCTCCCTACAGCTCCCTGACAGGAGGGTGCAGAGAGGGGGGGTCGGTCTCTTCTCCCAAGGGACAAGTGATGGGACAAGAGGGAACGGCCTCAAGCTGTGCCGGGGGAGGTTTAGGTTGGATCTTGGGAAATTCCTTCCCGGAAAGGGCTGTCAGGGTTGGAACTGCCCAGGGAGGGGGGAGTCCCCATCCCGGGAGGGGTTTCAGAGCCGTGTGGATGTGGTGCTCAGGGACATGGGTTAGTGGGGGGCTGGGCAGTGCTGAGGTGACGGTTGGACTCGATGGGCTGAAAGGCCTTTTCCAACCAGAACGATTCCATGATTCTATACTGTAAAAGTGATTTTACAATCTCAGCTAATCTGGGATGCTTAGTTTAATCATTGCCTGGGAAAATGTTATTAATTACAATTGTACAAAACGTTACAATTATTAAGGGGGAAAAAAAAAGAAAAGCAAACAGAAATCAGTACTTCTTTGGCTTCCAAAGGACCTTTCTGCACTCAAACCTGTTCTGGCCATAAATTGGCACAGTTTGCCAGCAGATTGTGCACAGCACCCAAAGCACCTTGCCACAGCACTCCTTCGCTGCAGGCCAGTAAAACATGGGGCTTTCCAGCCAGGGGTGGTTTCCAGTATCTCACCACTGGATAAAGGGGAAAGAGGGGCTCTGTGGTTTTGGCACGGACTGCTGTGGCCCCAAGGCTGAGCCAGTACATCTGCCTGCTCTCTGGCCCCAAGAGCTGGTGTAATCCAGCCTCTTTCCTCCACTTAAACTTCCTCACCTTCCTGACCTGCCCCGTGGGTTTGGTTCCTGGTAGTTCCAGCCTCCGGCCCACAGCCGGGAATCGCGTGGGTCAATGGTAGCTGGTCGAGGCCACCGTTGGGTACCCAGGAGCATCCCCTCGCACCAGGGGGACCAGGCTCCCAACCCTGAGCTGTGCATCCGGAGCAGAGCCTGGCCTCGACAGCCCACGGCTGGGGAAGGGTTGGGAATCCTGATGTTACACTAGTTCACGGCATTTAATAACAAATAAATACCCATGAAACACATGGGAAGGGTTATTACTTCAGCATGTATAAAGGAGACATTGAAGTGACAGGGAACTTCCCTTCCCACCTTTTGAGGGGATAATCCAAACCAGCAGAGCAGAAAGAAATCCAAAACATCATTTATCAAAGCAGCAACAGGATTTTCTGTCAAAGGAGAGATTTCACAACAAGGATGGTTTTGGCATGGGTGGATTCATGGCAAAACAACGAAGCAATGTGAATGATATACGACCCTTCCTTTGCAGAGAGTGCCAGAGAGCTTTCAGGAGCTTTATAAAATTAGAGCTGCTTATGTTTAACAGCTAAAATGAAGAGGTGGGGAGGGAGTGCTTCCCCCGTGCAGTTCTCTGGCAGCAGAGCTCATGATTGTACTCCGCGGGAAACACGCTCCTTGTCGAGCACTCTCGGCACCTTCCCTCCCACCGAGCTGCAGGCACAGGGGAAGCTCAGCGATTTGCAGAACTGGGTCCTTGCTTTTGTTCCTCTCCCCTCTCTCCCTCCCCACGTACTCCCCATCCTCCCTTTGACACACACAGATGGAAAGACTGACGGTAACACGTCAATTAGGTTATTTGATGCCTTGCTACCAGCTACTCTAAATGCAGGCACATGAAGCAGCAGGATTCTGCTGGTGACATTTGGACCACAAATGAAGTCCCCAAGAGTAATAAACAATCAGGTAAAGAAATCTGGAAAGAAATTACCCAGCACACCTCGTCTTCTTAGCCCCCATGAGATCCATATAAAATGTGTTAATGCATCTGATTATGATCTAAATTATGTACAGAGGCTCCTGCCAAGCACTCTGTGAAGTTTCTTTATTGTTAAGTTGGAAGCTGTTTCAGAACGGTCCAGTCATCATGTTTCAAATTAGATTGGGGGAAAAAACCCAACATTTTCCTACTTTATTGCTGGCTCAGAAGGTGCGTTTGCGGGAGAAGGTTGATGTGTGTGGTTTTTCTCTGCTGAAGAAAGAGCAGGAGAAGTGGTGACAGAAGAAAAGAAGAGAAAGTCTGTTACCTGTCCTTGTATCGTAACCCGAGCTAAGGGGATTTACTGCACACAGACATGCCAGAAGCTGACTGCAGTCTCAGCTGGCTTCCTAGATGTGTCTTTATCGAAAGAGGGGTATAAACACCAAAGTGTTCTCATGCACACATTCCACGGACTATAAAACCTGGAATAAAAGCGTTTCTGAAAATGAAGTGTTTGATAAGAATGCCTTGCAAAACATCACACCAGACTTTCCCCACGCTGAGCTGTCGCTTTGCTAGCAAACCACTGTGCTCCTTAGAGGCAGGTAATAAAGCCGTTTTTCTCCCCAGCAGACCATACCAACATTGGAGCTTCTTTAAAAAAACCAAGACACACACCTCCCAGGTATATATCCAGTACACACAAGTTTGGGAGAGCACCCACAGTTCTACACGGCAGCCCTGACAACCCCACTCGTACTTAAAACTCCACCAACCCAACCTGTGTTTTCTCTTCCGCTGGCGTCCGACCGAGCCTTCACTGCACTGATCAGCATCTCCTTCCCACCGCATTGCTGGTTTCCCACGGCAGAAGCAGAGCCAAGGTCACCTTGCTTGGAAGAGCTGTTTTTTTTTTTTTTAAAAGAGGTTCCCCGTATATTAAAGGTCTTCCATCTATTACCTCTGCCCTTCCAAACACACAGCTCCAGCAACAACTGCATAAATTTGGAGTAAGCAGGGCCCTACGGAAGAGAGCTAGCATTAAATAGCTCTTACATACTTAGCTTGCTCTATACATGCATATAAATACATACACATACACATATATATATATATATATATATATATGTGCCAGATAGCTGTCTACACCTCCTCCCTAGGTGCACAGCTCATCTTTGGCATAGGGATAATACTTCGTATTTCTCACTACAGTTCCCAGCATAGATTAGATATCAGGAAGAAATTCTTCCCAGAGAGGGTGGGGAGCACTGGGACAGGTTGCCCAGAGAAGCTGTGGCTGCCCCATCCCTGGCAGTGTCCAAGGCCAGGCTGGATGAGGCTTGGAGCAACCTGGTCCAGTGGAAGGTGTCCCTGCCCGTGGCAGGGGGTGGGACTGGGTGGGCTTTAAGGTCCCTTCCAACCCAAACCCTTCTGGAATTCTATGCTAACAGTCATTTTACGGTATCAATCACATCCAGTCCCTCTGGTATGTCAAGACGGTCATTTGATACGCACCCCAACTGCTGGACACACTTAATAGTGCTCCAGGGGGTGACACTGGAAGTTAAGCATCAGAAATCCATATTTAACCCAAGCCTGTCTGGTTCAGTGTCTGTGCTAGAGCCCACGTACGAGCAGTTTCACTTCCACCTCCAAACAGCTCGAGTCGGGCAACAAGGAAAACAAAATGCAGTGACTGAGGCAGATGTTAAGCCTAAATGTTGAAGTGTGATGTCCTTGGCTTATTTATCTTTTAGCATTCGCTCCTGAAAACATCATGAAAATCAGGCAACAAGGCAGCTGTGGCAGTGACCAACGCTTCTGCCTGTGGTGAAATTCCACGCAGACATAAAGACCGAACTCGGGAGTTAAGCACATGTAAAACTCGGCCTGAGCCAGACCTCGCTATCAGCAGACCTGCAGGAAATTGGGGCCTACAAGGAAGCAGGGGGGGACTTTTTCCAAGGGCAGGGAGTGACAGGACAAGGGGTAACGGGTTTAAATGGAAAGAGGGAGATTGAGATGGGACACCAGGAAGAAATTCTTACCGCAGAGGGTGGGGAGCACTGGGACAGGTTGCCCAGAGAAGCTGTGGCTGCCCCATCCCTGGCAGTGTCCAAGGCCAGGCTGGATGAGGCTTGGAGCAACCTGGTCTAGTGGAAGGTGTCCCTGCCCATGGCAGGGGGGCTGGAACCCGATGATCTTTAAGGTCCCTTCCAACCCAAACCCTTCTATGATTCTATAAAATTAGGGAGCAGAACTACCATTTCTAGCCACCACGGTAATGTAGTGGTTTAAACACCAAAAAAAAAAAGCTTTAATGTAGGATCACAGGATGGATCTCAGCCAGCCAACAGCACCGCTTTAAAAGGAGTATTTATCTCTGCGAAACACTTACTGAACAACGTACTAGGTGCTTGAAAATAAAGCCTTCACTAAACAACCAGATTTTAACCTGAAATTCTGCATCCTTGCAGAACTCGTTGGCATTCCCTTCTGTCACAGATCAACAGATTCCCTTACACAGCATGCTCATTTTCTCTCTTTCTCTCTTTTTTAAGAAAAAAAGAGAATTTTCTCTTTCAGTTTAACTTTGAGGCAAGATGGAAGACCACAGCCTGGCCTCAAAGTCGTGAGATCTTTTGAACTCCAAGTCAGCAGGCTCTCACAGGAGCTGAGCTCGAGGGCTGCTCTGGAATAAATCAAAAAGGATTTACCCTTTCACTTGAACAAGGCAGAAAAAACCCACCCCAGATGTACAGATATGTGGTTGGGAATGAGGAGACAGCTACCAGGTTAAAAAACAAAAAAGCAGCTTAAAAAGAGTGCCATTATGGCTCGATTGCCACTTTCCTGTAAGCTAAACCCTATCCTGCATGGATGGATTTCCTGGAGGAAATCACCAGCACGGTTGCTAAGTCTGCTGGAAGCGGTTCAACCCAAGTACATACGGAGCAGATGCTCCGAACACGACACACAAGGACGCGGAGCTCCTGGAGAAATCTTTTGACAGCAAGTCAAAACAGGGGCTTGAACTGGTCATGCGGCACCAGCGATGCAGCTGCGATTTTTTCACAGATTAGTAGAGTTCAAGGCCAAAAGGGACCTTGAGAGCACCTACTCTGCCTCTTGCTGTATCACGGGCCGTTACACTGCATCCAACGTTCCCGAAGAGCAGGAGTGAGATCCGGCAGCCACATCCCAACCCAAATGACTGTGGCAGCTCCCAATAAAAATCCATGTGCTGCTTCCACTCAAAAATTCCAGCTGCCAGAATAGCTTTGCATAGGCTGCAACTGCCTTTTGGTGCCTTTGCGTCCCTTTTTGCCAGAAAACGCCGATCCCTGGCCGAGGCAGAAGCAACTCCGTTATCCGGCCACTTCGCTTCATGCCCGACACCTCTGCTCAGGCCCAAATTCGTCAGCAGTTTCAACAATACTCCAGAGTCTGCCCTAAGGAGCCCAGCGCAGGGCACAAAATCCCATCCTCTGGCTCCATGACAGGAGTGAGAGGAAATCTGGAGAGGGAGAAAAAGCGTTTTGGGACAAGGATCTGCCTAATGAGTGATGGTGAAAAAGAGAGATTTTTCAGATCACGCACGTGTTTTCAGAGCCCAGCTTCCTCACTGAGCTACATGCAGGGCCTCGGGCCCCGGGACACCCAGACACTGAGCTGGCGGGCTCGGACGGCTAGTGACATTCAACATGGCTTTTAAAATCGGAATTTCAGCTGCTGAAAACAGCATGTTGTGAAATGCTGCTTCTTCGCCTGCAGTTCTGCCAACTGAATTGGGCTAAAACTTTCAGCAAACAACAGATGATTAAAAAAAGAGTTGATGGCCAAAAAGTGATTGATTGAGGCTCGATGGGTGACACTGTACTGGTGCTGCCCAACTTTTACACGCTTTCCTCATCTGACTGTTCCTCTAACTTGTCTATGGGGAGAAGGGAGTGTTGCTAGAAGACTGCAGAGAGGTTTTGGTAAACTCTGTTAAAATACAGCAGGGGAAGAAGCAATTTAATGCCATCGTAGAGCAGAGTGACAGCGTAGGGCTCCTTTCTGCTTTACCTTCTGCACCTCGGCTCACTCCTGTCCCGCATCACACATCGACTCCTTCACTACTTTCCTTCCTCCTCCCAGTGTTGATCTCACGGGTTCTTCTCCTGTTTAATATAAAAATACAAACAAAACCACATGGATTTAAGAAACATATTGCCCACCACCCAGACACATCGTGGAAGAGAAGCTGCCTGTGACCACGCTGGCTGAAAATGCTCCTCCCAGACCATCTCCCAGCAGATGAGAGATTTGTAAATCGCTGGCCTTCTGCCTCAATGCTCCCACGGGCTAGACAGGCTAGGCTGCCGGGGAGTACTGGGGCGTACTAGATGAGAAAACAGACATAGGATTAGGCCCAAGGCAAAGGATATCTCCTGGGGAGCTATGATGCCCAGAGAAGCTGTGGATGCCCCATCCCTCGGAGTGTCCAAGGCCAGGCTGGATGAGGCTTGGAGCAACCTGGTCTAGTGGAAGGTGTCCCTGCCCATGGCAGGGGGTGGGGCTGGGCGGGCTTTGAGGTCCCTTCCAACCCAAACCATTCCATGATTCTACGATCTTCCTTTCCTGCACATTCCTCAGCACGGCATACTCACAGAGATAGTGTAGGGCATCTGTAATAAAAAACAAACGGGCCAAAATTCCCCAAGACAAGTTTTGACCTGGATTCCTGAGCCCTTTCCATTGCAGGCACACCAGGAAAATGAACTCCGAGCCTCTCCTACCTGAATCTGATGGCTTTCAGGGCAGTATGCATGCTTACGGGGACAGCAAGGTCCAGACGAAGGTTACAAGGGATGCTTTTGATTGTCAGCCCTGCTGCTGAGTTACTGTCACTCCACCAAACCCCAGCCCTTTAGCTGAATCCCGGGATGAGGACACTTGGCTTCATAAGAGCCAGTACAATCTACAGCAGAACTACAGTGGTAAATTATCATCATGCTTTACAAACACTGCTGCTGGTACCTCTCTCTGAATGAGATGACCCGGAGAAGAGATATTTCAAATCCTTGGTAGCTAAATGGGATTAGCTGTAGGTCGCCAGCTCTGTGATCCATCCACTCACAGCCAGTTTACAGACATTCTCAGCTCCCTTCACAGAAAACATTTCCACTACAGTACCTGGCAACCGATAGCTCTGAAGTCACACGCATTTGACCATTTCCCATCCAAAAAAAAGGACTAAAAACCATCAGCTACTTTGTTCTGTAAGTGCCAAGGTCGAAGGGGACTGCTGCAAACCATCCAGTCTGACCTGTGGCATGACACCCCGCGAGCCCCATCCGCCAGTTCCAGCCTCAAGCTCAGTAAGTCACCGGGATTTTTCGTCCAGCTTTTTCCCTAGCTCAAATCCTCTCTCAGACACGCTTCTGCTGCAAGCAACTGTCTGCTCTCAGCAGCTAAAGATACAGAAAACTGAAGCAAAACCAAATACCTTTCGCTAACTGAAGTCCAAGGCTTCAGGACTATCATTCAGCAGGCGATGCCCTCGCTGTAGGTGGTATTTCCTTTTGTTTCAGCCCAAAAAGCGCTGCACATCAGGGCCATCCACATCCTGCCTTCACGCGCTTACAATAACCTTTTGGACAGTCAGTTTTGGCGGAGAGTACAAGCAGAGTGTCCCAAGCTTCCCGCCCCTACTAATGCGTTCCATACTTGCAGCCTTTCACACAGTCCCAGCTCCGCCGTCGCTCCCGGTAGGGAGCTCGTGCTGGGCTCTGGTGACAAGACTGGCAACTGCTTATAAAGGCTGACTCCATCCTTCTCACTTTGGCTAGCAAAACGCTTCCCCTGTGCCTACATCTCTGGGCTACAAGGAAGGAAACACACGGAGACAGCCGCTGTTCTCTCTCTTGGCAGGCTGCTGGCTGTGGCACGTTTCCATCTGCACAAGGCTACAAGATGTTTGCAGAAATGAGAACCAAGAGCCACGACCCCTCTCCTCCCCGGACTGCAAAGCTTTTCCCAGTGTTCTCCAGAAATCACGAGTGAAGATGTTACTCAACAGCCACAGCTGAGGATTTCATGTCAAAACGTCCTGCAAAATGCAGGCTTCGGCACTCCCAGCCGAACCCAGCGTCTGTACAAAGCCCTCGCTGCCTTTCTGAGATCTGGAAATGTGTTAGCACAAAGCTTTGAATGCTTACAGTTTATAAAATAAAAAGACATGTTCGTTACATTATTTTTTTTCCAAGTCGCAAATTATTCTGCGTCCCTAAAACTCAGGACACTTGGGGTAAAAGACCCAAGGAATCAGAGCATCTGGAAATGGGATGCCCAAATCCGCATCAGCCAAGCGAACCACTCTGCTGAGAGCTTAGTTTTTTTTAAAAGGCATAATTCTTATGTAAGCTCTGAAAAACATTAGCGTGCTCCTGGGATAAAGGCTACCTTATGACAAAAGCAAAGCCCCTTCTCCAATAAACACTGAATAACTTACATAATGTTAAAATCACAGCATATGTTAATGACAGTGATCAGGGTGTAGTATTAACAGCACTAATAGCACACTAGCACAGGCTCACCCAGAAGAAAGGCAGTTTCTCTCGACTCCCCATCACAGAAGCAGTGGCAAGTAGCTGTTACGGCTTCATTTTATTTTTTATTAGTTTTTACAAGCTAGCTATGCTAAAAGGTTGCACCAGTAATTTAAACTGCAGTTGTCAGCAGAAGTGAAGGACATCGTGGGATACATTTTATTCTGGCTCTTTTATTGCTTGGCTCCTTGGAGTGATTCAGGCAGCTTAAGGATTTGGGAGGTACTGTCACAACAATATCTGGCCCTCAGCAAGCTACCATTTAAAAAAAAAAAAGCACTAAACCCCCAGCCTTTAGAGAACTGGCTGGACCAGCAGAAGCTGTCCAAGAGTCAACAAATGCTGATCACTGCCGAAATTTTCCCTCACGGGGATGTGCACTTCCTGAGATGTTGTTCCCACTTGACAGAAGGGAAGGCGGCTCTGGAATACGTGGTAAACGCCGATTTTGGCAGCTCTGCCAAAACACACGCGCACGCGCACGTGTCGTGACTCTCCCCGCCGTGGGTGGGAGCCAGCAGCGCGCCGGCACGCATCTGCTGCGACACGGCGACACGCTGCTCCACCTCCCTCGGGCGAAAACCAAGCGTGGTAGCACGCGGTGGGCTCGGCGTGGGGTGGAGCAGAGTCGGGACGGACTGACAGCACACATCATAATTAGGTATCAAAGCAGACCTGGCACTAATTTGCTTTAAACAAGCGTCTCCTTTACCCTCATCCCTACACACAAAGATGAGCTCCTCTGTAAGGCGTGCTGTGATTGAAACGTGGCTCACCGAGGTGCTGCTGACACGGCAGAAGCAGGCTGGGGTGGTCTCCTCCTTCAGACCCAGTCCCAGAGATGGAGAGAAGACACCAAATATTCCTGGGGTATGCTGGCCATGAGCCGGCCGTGTGCGCTGGCAGCCCAGAAAGCCAACCAGATCCTGGGCTGGATCCAGAGCAGTGTGGCCAGCAGGGCCAGGGAGGGGATTCTCCCCCTCTGCTCCACTCTGGGGAGACCCCCCCTGCAGTTCTGCCTCCAGCTCTGGGGCCCCCAACAGCAGAAGGACATGGAGCTGTCGTCCAGAGGAGGCCACGGAGATGCTCCGAGGGCTGGAGCCCCTCTGCCATGGGGACAGGCTGGGGGAGTTGGGGGGTTCAGCCTGGAGAAGGGAAGGCTCCAGGGAGACCTTAGAGCCCCTTCCAGTGCCTGGGGGGCTACAAGGAAGCTGGGGGGGACTTTTACCACGGGCAGGGAGTGACAAGACAAGGGGTAATGGGTTTAAACTGAAAGAGGGAGATTGAGATGGGACATCAGGAAGGAATTCTTCCCGGAGAGGGTGGGGAGGCACTGGGACAGGTTGCCCAGAGAAGCTGTGGCTGCCCCATCCCTGGAAGTGTCCAAGGCCAGGCTGGATGAGGCTTGGAGCAACCTGGTCTAGTGGAAGGGGTCCCTGCCCATGGCAGGGGGTGGGACTGGGTGGGCTTTAGATTCCCTTCCAACCCAAACCCTTCTGGGATTCTATGATTTGTTTCACCACGTCCAGCGCTGCCCCATCAATCGAGGGCAGGTAACGCCGCTTCGCCGCTGTGCCAGCCCCCGAAGCGGACAAGCGGAGGACTGGCGCACAATGCACCTGGCGCAGACCCAACCCAGGAAAACCTCACACAGCGCTGGCAAAAGCAGAAGGGTTCGGAAAATCCCCAAGACAGCCAGCATCTGCTTTTTGTCCAAGTAGCACCGCAGGGTTATGCTGGATTCCTCCCTACAGACGATCAAAACGCCATTTAATTTGCATCCACTATTCCTTGAGCTGGCGGATCATACCAACCGCTGCTCCCCACCAGACCAAGATGATAGCCGATCAGAGAATCACAGAAGGGTTTGGGTTGGAAGGGACCTTAAAGCCCATCTGGTTCGAACTCTCTGGAATGGGCAGTGACATCTTCCACTAGACCAGGCTGCCTCATCCAGCTGCCCCCCGTGCCATGGGGCTGGAGGGTAGGGAACATCCCATGGGCAAGGCACCTGCAGGCTGCTTGCCCGGCACAGGACTTGCTTCCAGACCCAATTACAAAAACTAACCCAGAAAAAGGGAAGGAAACATTATTTTGTGGGAGGACAGAACAAACAGGGGCATTTTTGGCACCAGGCAAACAGCATGACGGAATTCAAGTCTTATTTCCCCATCACTTGGCGGGATGCTGAGCTTTCCTGAGGTCTTGATGTGCTACCCACACACCAGCAAGCCATGAAGCACGTGTGGACCCCTTTACCTCACCTCTCAGGGTGCTTGCAGCCAGGAGGGGCTCCCAAGGCTGACAAAACTCCACTGGAAGGGCATGCAGGGCCATGATCTCATCTGCGTCGCGGATCCTGAGTCAGCAGAAGGTAAATCCCAGCTGAACCCGGGTCACTCCACGCTCGGGGCAGAGGCAGAGCCAGCCTCGCTGCCTGTACATCTTGGTTACACCACCGAGTTGCGGCAAGAGCCCAACCTATATCGCCCGAGGCATAAGGCAGCGTTACTTGATGCCTCAAAAGTGCCTCTGTTACAAAGGTGAGGTTTGCTGCAGGAACCAGTGCTCCGGAGATAATGTGTTGGACCTGCACAGGCAGCAGCCTTAAAACAGCATTAAGAACCTCAAGTAATTCCTGCAGCAAAAGCCTTGGCAACTCCACCGCTGCAATCTCAGATGAAGCCGCCAAACACCGTGATCCTCAGCTAAGATGGTAGAATTACAGAATGGTTTGGGTGGGAAGGGACCTTTAAAAATCATCCAGTCCACCCCCTCTGCCATGGCCAGGGACACCTTCCACTCAAAGCCCTGTTCAACCTGCCCTTGAATGTTTCCAGGGATGGGGCATCTCCCAGCTCTCTGGGCAACCTGTGCCAGGGTTTCACCACTCGCAGCATAAAAAATGGCTTATGTCCAATCTAACCTACCTGCTTCCAGTTTAAAACCATTGCCCCTTGCCCTGTCACTACAGGCCTTGGTAAAAAGCCCTCCTCTTTCTTATAAAGTCCCCTTTATATACTGAAGGGATGCAATAATATCTCCCCAGAGCCTTCCCTTCTCCAGGCTGAACCCCCCAACTCCCCCAGCCTGGCCCCATGGCAGAGGGGCTCCAGCCCTCAGAGCATCTCTGTGGCCTCCTCTGGCCTCGCTCCAACAGCTCCGTGTCCTTCTGCTGTTGGGGGCCCCAGAGCTGGAGGCAGAACTGCAGGGGGGTCTCCCCAGAGCAGAGCAGGGGGTCAGAATCCCCTCCCTCGGCCACGCTGGCCACGCTGCTCTGGATCCAGCCCAGGATCCGGATGGCTTTCTGGGCTCCAGTGCACATGGCCGGCTCATGGCCAGCTCCTCGCCCCCAGCACCCCCAAGTCCTTCTCCTCAGGGCTGCTCTCGATCCATTCTCCCCCCAGCCTGTCCTTGTGTTTGGGACTGCCCTGACCATGTGCAGGACCTTGCACTTGGCCCTCCTGAACTCCCTGAGGTTGGCAGGGTCCCACCTCTCCAGCCTGTCCAGGTCCCTCTGGATGCCATCCCTCCCCTCTCATTTACCAGATGATGTCAGACATGGCAGCTATTGGAGAACGGGTCATTCTCAGTTGCCCACTTGCTGTGGATCCCGCCATGTCCCCCTCCGCACATGTGGACATCATGCTAGGAAAGCTCCATGTTTGCCAAGTAAGAGCTAAAGATGCCCCTGCAGGGGGCAACCATGCCTTAAAGTCTCAAGAGAAGCAAAACTTACTTAGCCAAGAATGATCTTTCAAGTAGAATGATGGCTCTTTTAGCTGGACCTGGACGTTTTAAGTCTGGAAGCTTTCGGGGTTTATTTTATGTATTAAAAGAATTTTTTCAGTTCACATTTGATGCAAAGAGTCATCTGAAAGGAGAAGGCTGTCAGATGGTCTCTCAGCAAGAGTCTCTGTTCCCTGGGCATGGACTCAGAGCCCTGTGAACTCCCGACGCCATCTGTATATTACTTGTTTGCACTCCAAACCCCACGGACACTCCTTTGATGTGTTACAGTTTGGTGGGCTGGAGGTCCCAAAGGTCTCCAGACCACAGGAATCTGCATGGCATGACGTATTTAGGGGATAAGGACCCCTCCATCCTTTGAAACAGAAGTTTGTTGTCGCTGTCTTTTTTTAAAGGACACCTAAAATTGCGGTTTTTTCATGTCACTCCTGTCTTTCATCCACGGTTATTCTGCTGAACGAATGGGGGTTGGATTTGGCACAGACGGAGCAGAACGGCACGCACGCTGCAGAGACAACGTTTACCGGCATCTGCCGCTCACCGCACCCTCAACCTTTATCGGCACGCCTCAGCGCTACTGTCCACGGGAGAAAAGCAAGCGGCAGATGTCTGCTGCAGAGCCGCAACGAGCGCGTGTGCTTGTGAGAATCGCTTCGAGGAGGATAAAGGAAGCTCTGCCCTCAGCAACCACACAAAGTCATCAAGCTCACCGCCAGGTGCTGGAGATGGGAGAAGTCCAGCTGCAACACATAAAGGAGGGATTAAACCTGTCCTTACCTCTCAGCAAAGATTTGAGCGACGACAAGAAAAGAAATATTAATACTGCACCGCGCAAGGCTGATGCAGAGATGCCCAGGAAGGCTCCTCTTCTCCCCGGGGAATCCAGCCCTGCTCCAAGACACATGGTTTTCTCCTGGCCCCTCCAGCAGGCTGCTCCAACATAAACAAATAAGATCTACATCCTCCTGGAAATTAAAACCAGCATCTCGGATATGTACACACATGAGATTTCCTTCTCCCCAGCAGGAAAGGGGGATGGAGGACTTGCAGCCCAAGATAGCCTGGAGCAATCCGCAACAGTGGGGGCTGGGGAAGGCCAAGAGCGAAAAGCACAGCACTAAATGGTGCCTTTGGATATTTAACTACCCCAGTTTTCTTTTCTGACCTCCTCTCCTCACTATCCTGACCAATTTGTCCATTTTCTTTTGCTCATCCTCACAGTGTCCACCGAAAAGCTTTTTCCTTTACACCTTGGTCACAGAAACATCACAACCTGCTTTCATCTCACTCTCTCCTGACAATTATATCCACTTGCTTCCCTATTTTCTCTTCTTTCAAGGCTCCAATCCACTTTGGTTTTTTATTTCACTCACCTGCCTGTACCGTCATTATCTTTCACATTGTCAGGCTTGCTATCGCCGATCTAAAATCTGTTTTCGGTACGGTTATTTAAGCTCATTCTCCTGCACTACAGTAGACAAATACTGTAACCTAATACAGAAATAAACCCATGGAAATCATTCAGCTGTGGAGCCCTCAGCATAAGAGGAATATAGACCAGTTGGAGCGAGTCCAGAGGAGGCCACGAAGTTGACCCGAGGGCTGGAGGCCCTCTGCCATGGGGAAAGGCTGAGAGAGTTGGGCTTGTTCAGCCTGGAGAAGAGAAGGCTCCAGGGAGACCTTACTGCAGCCTTCCAGTACCTGAAGGGGCTACAAGGAAGCTGGGGGCACTTTTTCCAAGGGCAGGGAGTGACAGGACAAGGGGTAACGGGTTTAAATGGAAAGAGGGAGATTGAGATGGGACATCAGGAAGGAATTCTTCCCGCAGAGGGTGGGGAGGCCCTGGGACAGGTTGCCCAGAGAAGCTGTGGCTGCCCCATCCCTGGCAGTGTCCAAGGCCAGGCTGGATGGGGCTTGGAGCAACCTGGACTAGTGGAAGGTGTCCCTGCCCGTGGCAGGGGGTGGGGCTGGGTGGGCTTTAAGGTCCCTTCCCACCCAAACCATTCTATGATGATTCTACGATTCCCGGCACGCAACGCTCTAACCCAATCTGAGCAGAAGCCCAAGGTGATCAAAGCACGGCGCAGCACGAGCTGAGATCTGCGGCTCCAGGTGGGTCATCCATCCAGGGCGAAGGCACAGGAGGCTGCAATCTGCCCCAGTGAACGCACACGTGATGGAATACCTCCAAGGGTCTCTGCAGCAAAGCTGCCGAGCTGACCACGGTTGGGTTGGAGACACTATGCAAGGTCAGGCCGAAGGCTTATCTGGCACTCTCATACCTGCGGTACCAAGTGTCATTAAGGAGCTGCCTAAAGTCCAGGAGAAGTTTGGACAGCACAAAACATTAAATAGAGCTCTTAAATATTTAAGAACAGAAAGTTTCCCAGGGTAATGCAGGCCACATGTCACGTGAAACTGGCAACGGAACCATCTGGGTCCATTAACTGCACTTGCTCTGTAGCATTTGCTGTCTGAATTGTTTATGCCTCGTTTGAGCACCAAGGCTACCTGGCTACTCTGGAAAAGAACATGTAAAACAGAGCTAGAAACGAAGGACTGTTTGGGGTGCCTGTTATTACATCAGAGATACGGTGCAGATTGCAGTGGGATAAGGCAGAGGGGTCAGATTGGGGGGGGAAAAGCACAGAAGAGCACCCCAGAGAGCCCCTGTCTAACTTCCACTTTAGCCAACAAAATCATACAAACACTGAAATTGAAACTTGTTGCTGTAGAGCAGAAAGTCAAAGATTTTATGATCCTACTGAAAGAAAGGAATTTTTAAAGGCTTGCAAAGAATAGGGATAAACTGTTAAGATTCTTCCTGAACAAAACCAACTGATTTCCCAGAAACAAACTGGGAAATTATTTCCACCCCCAAGAGTGAAGTCAAGCCCTGCTAGCAAAGGATCAGTTCCTCACCCTTCACCTCCAAACGCTGCCAGTCTGGGTTCAGACTCGCAATCCGAAGTCGAATAGGTTAGAGATGCCCTAAAAGCCACTGCCTGCCTGCTGAGACACCGGAAGGGAAAGGGATTGAAGCTAATGATTTACCTGACCGCTGACTGCCAGCTTGCCAGCGCTCAGGCAGGGTGAAGCTCCTGTTGGAGATGCTCAACTGAAAGGTCTGTGCATCCTCAACCACCACTGCAATAGCTACAATTTCCCTTTCGTGTCCTCTTGCAGGAGACACAACTCTTGACCATGTGCCTTTAGATGACCAAGTGACTCTCTAAACCCCAAACCGACAAAGGTCGCCTTTAAAAATCCCTAAATTCCCTTGGCAAGCTCAAGGCTGCCAATCAGCTGATATGATAATGAATAGGGAGGGCTTTGTATGGAAAGAGCAGGGCCTGGCTTAAGAGAAGGAGGAAAGCACCAGGTTGGCATTGTGCCATGCAGAAATGAGGGTGGATAAGGAAAATGGGGCATTTACTCCAGCACTGTTACTCCTATCATTTATCAACAAGGCGTAACAAGACCAGACACAGTAACAGGACTTAGTTGAAAAAAAAAAAAAAAAAAAAAAAAAAGAAGGAATTTTTTCCACTAGCTAACTCAGAAAAAGCTTTGATAAAGAAGCCACTTTGCATGTGCTGTGCAGGCCCAAGACAACCCTGAAGGAAAAAAAAATAGACAAATTAAGGTCCTCTGGGGCTGACTTGTCCCTCTATACCTGAAGTCACAGCCCACTGTTGGGGATATCCTAGAATCCCAGAAGGGTTTGGGTGGGAAGGGACCTTAAAGCCCACCAAGTCCCACCCCCTGCCATGGGCAGGGACACCTTCCACTAGACCAGGTTGCTCCAAGCCTCATCCAGCCTGGCCTTGGACACTCCCAGGGATGGGGCAGCCACAGCTTCTCTGGGCAACCTGTCCCAGTGCTCCCCACCCTCTGGGGGAGGAATTTCTTCCTGATGTCCCATCTCAATCCCTATGTCAATTGCACAGTAAAACGCCAGAAGTTCTTGCCTGGATTGCCTTCTTTCTAAGGAATTCTGCAATGGACTGGAAGAGTAGGACTAAATCTCTGAAAGGGAAGTGTTGCTGCTTCTATGTGCTTTATCTGTCTGTGGAAAAGGGAAGGACTTCTGTGCTGAGACTGACTTTAACGTGCCTCTTGGTCTTCTCTGAAGCAGCAATTTACCCCGATCCTTCCATTTGCATGGTAACTTTTTGTGTCACCCAACCAGTCTGAGGTGAAAAGGATTTGTAATAATAAAGTTGGATGGAGAAGGACTTCTAACAAGGGCCTGCAGTGACAAGAGAAGGGTCCTGGAAGGTGTCCCTGCCCATGGCGGGGGGTGGGACTGGGTGGGCTTTACGGTCTCTTCCCACCCAAACCGAATGGAATTATATGATTCTCACAGTCCTCTCTGACAGACACAGCAGCATCCAGCACCCTCTGCCCACAAAAGGGACCAGTGCTTCCGTCTCCCTCTTGACCCAACAAACACAGTGGGAGATTTTAAAGAGTTCAAGCCTATTTTCTCCCCACTCCAAATACTGTCCTGCTGCGTGTTCTCTAGCTTTTCCCACGTCTATTTTAAAATACAGATATCAGAGCTAAATACACTATTCCACCAGTATTTTCAGAAATGCCGTTTTTGGAAGTAAAAACACCCTTTATTCCTATTTCCCAGTTCACATGTCCATAGATGGCATTAAGCACCTACTGCACTACCACTCTGGGAATTCAAGTTGACTCGGTCGCCCAGCCCAACCACAAGTGACTTCTCACAGCAGCTGTCTCTCCAGGGCAGAACCCGCCACCCCGGGCACGGCCCACGCTGCTTGCTCCTCCGTGGTGGGTCATTTCACAGCCGACGTGCGGGACTGCAGTTTACAAGTCATCTGGATTAGTCCGAGTCATTTATCATATTCTCATAATGATTTATTACTCCGTCAGTTTTGTGAAGTCCGTAGATTCTCGGCAGCGACTCTACACCTGATGAAAATCACAAGAACAGCACGGATGCAGCTATTCCCAAGAACTCCCATGATCACATTTACAGCGCTACAGCTTTATCACCGCCTTTGCCCGGCTTTTATTTCCTACAGTGATGAAAAAAAGAGCAGAGACATGGGCTTACGCTATCTTCATGACAGCTTTGACACAGTCTAGTCACACGAAACTGAATTCCTTCAGAGCAGCGTTTCGCCACGAGCTCACAGAGAGCCCAACTCCTGCCCATAAGCACATGATATTACATGATTTCTCTTCACTATGGACAAGGGGAAATTGATTAAGCAGGTGAAGTCACACTTAAAAAACTAGATCTGTTTATCTACCATCTATCAAATCAAAATAAGTTGAAAAATTGGCAAATGTAACCATTTTCCCAAAAAAAATCCTTCAATTACACTCACACCTTTCTCCTCCCATCCAGTACCTCTGCAGGCCTTTGTCACCACAGGAACGATGCGCGGGGCTACCACCCGTTCCGTGACTTTAACGGGCGCAAAAGCTTTAGTAAAAGGTCATTAAAGCCCAGAGGTTCTTTGGGCAACTACGATTCCACCTACCCTGAGTGCTTCATTTTGATGTAAGCTCCATCTTCAAGTCAAGTAGGTTGTTTGCTGGTTTTTGTTACCAGGAATATCTCATGGACTTACCAATTCCTGCTGGGCAAATGGACAGAGATGAGATATCTGTTCACCTCAGCCATCCTGCCAGTAAAGCTGGCCTTTATGAGGAAGGCAGGCACAAAGTACTCTGTAATGCCTCACCACATTTTTTTTCCCTGCAGGTCCTCACCACCTCCACCAAAAAGGAGGGTTGTTACCCGTGCTGTCCTCCCCGACGCTCCAAGCCAACAGGCCAACGCAGCAGCCCAAGCGGCAGAAGCACTGAGACGCTACGGGGCTTCAGGCCCCTTTTCTGCAAACTCCAGAACATCTTGAAGAAAAAGGTACAACATATCAAATGGAACTTGTAGAGCCTGATCCGAGATGTCTCCTGGGGGTTCTTCTGCTCCCTTGGGACTCCATTTCTGTAGGACCACAGGGATTTGTGAAACAGCCAACTGTATCCTGGGCTGGATCAGGAGAAGTGTAGCCAGCAGGGCGAGGGAGGGGATTCTCCCCCTCTGCTCTGCTCTCGTGAGACCCCACCTGGAGTGCTGTGCCCAGCTGTGGAGCCCTCAGCATAAGAAGGATATAGACGGGTTGGAACGAGTCCAGAGGAGGCCACGGAGATGCTCTGAGGGCTGGAGCCCCTCTGCCACGGGGACAGGCTGGGAGAGTTGGGGGGTTCAGCCTGGAGAAGAGAAGGCTCTGGGGAGACCTTATAGCACCTTCCAGTGCCTGAAGGGGGCTACAAGGAAGCCAGGGCCTTTTTACAAGGGCCTGTAGTGACAGGACAAGGGGTAACGGGGTTTAAACTGAAAGAGGGAGACGGAGATTGGACATCAGGAAGAAATTCTTCCCGCAGAGGGTGGGGAGGCACTGGGACAGGTTGCCCAGAGAAGCTGTGGCTGCCCCATCCCTGGCAGTGTCCAAGGCCAGGCTGGATGAGGCTTGGAGCAACCTGGACTGGTGGAAGGTGTCTCTGCCCATGGCAGGGGGTTGAATCTTTAAGGTCCCTTCCCTTCTAACCCAAACCCTTCTATGAAATGCTGGCAAAGAGAAGCTTAGGAATGCCACCATCCATCTCTCCCAGATAAAAACCTGCATCAATCCCCTCTCAGGGCTCTTCACCCACCTTTCTCTGCCGTTTCGTTTTGCTGCACTATCCATTTAGGGTACATGCTCCTTAGGAAAAAGATGAACACCGTAACATCGACTTTAGCTGTGAAGGTACCAGTTTTACACAAGCACCCTACATGCAAGTTTTAAGCAAAATTCTCTTTCGATGTCCGTGTGTTCATGCATGGGCCACCAGCAGGACTCCTCAGCAGGCAGGAGATGAATGCACGTTGTGATACACGATTAGCATCTCCATAATCAGGATTTCACGTTACTCAAAAGCAATTTGGTCGTGGTTTGGCGGGTTTATTTTTTAAAGTCTCTAACAATCCCCAGAGCAAGTATTGGTTGGGATGCAGAAGGTGAGCAGCTGCAACCCTCATAGGTCAAACACTGCCAGGCACCTTGCTGCTTCGCACCATCCCTTGCCCGACTCCGCTTCTCCATATCCAAGCTGCAAAAAATTCCATGCTGCAAAAATCAGATAAATCCTAACCAAGCCCACCAAAAATAACGAGGAATCAGAAGTGAATGACATCTTTGCAGGACACTGATATAATATGACGCTGCCGGTCTTTTCAGCTCATTACTTCTGGCAGCTCGGGTTCCCCATGAGGTCCTGTGAAGCACGAATGACTTAATCAAGGGACCTCCCGGAGATGAGGGAGACGCACAAGCTCTGTCCGGTTTGTGAATAAAAGCATCAAATCAAAGCCTGGGAAATCAGCGTCGCCCTGTGGAAAATCGACAGGATCAGCTGGTAAATACTTAAGCTGTTAAGTGGTGCCCCTGTACCGCAAACTGGGTTGCGCTGAGCGGAGTCAAAGATGTAACGGATGCTGAAAAGCCAAAAATCAAGGAGCAGATGCTGTTTTCCAGAAGTCTGCAGAGAGCTGACCAACGCCTCTGGCTAGTGCCACGCTACTGCCGAGGGGGTGAACTCCCATGTGTCCTGCTGTTAAACCCTGCAGCTCCCAGCAACGTGACAACGCAGTGGCAGAAGGTAGGTGATCAGGTTGCAGCACAGCCAACAACTCCTTGTCAACTACCCTTCCACGGCAAGGTAGGAGTTGGCATGCACACGTACAGACAGGCTTGATTTTCAAAGCTACACGCACATCCTTTAAGTACACCTCATTCTCAAGCAAAACCAGACAGTCACCAAGGTGCTTGTGCATAGCAAGTGTTGCAAAATCCGCAACGGCTTCAAATTCTTTACTATTAACACATTCTCCGTATTAATCTTCCCCAAGTGATCCATACTGGAAATTTATGGATGACCCTGTATTAAAACCCACAGTAAGCCTCTCTCTGAACATGCCATGAAGCTTAAACACATGAAAGCAGAGTGCCTTCAGAGGCTGATAGGAGTAATTTTTTACTACACTGGAAAGGACAAACCGTTTTTATGAGTTGTGTTTTATAGTCTGGGTTCTTTTTTTTTTTAAATTAAAACCAAAATAATTCCCAGATGGAAACTGTATCATTCCAACTTCAACCTAAAGAATACTTTTTTGGTTTTGTTTTTTTTTTAAAAAAAAACAGACAAAACTTCAGCAAATTTTACTCCAGGGAAATGATGACAGCATCTTGTGCTACTCAGAGAGGACTCAGAGGCGTGGGGGGAAAAAAAAAGCCTTGAGATTTGATCAAAGATTCAAATAATAAAGGAAATAGTTTCGAAACGGTGGCAGCAAAGTTAGTCCTTAATTGTACAATGTGTGCATCAGACTGTGGAAAATTCCTTTACAAAGCTGCAGGCAGCTGGAGCGGGAAAAGGATTCCTGTGCCCACAGCGTGTTACCCACCACCTCTAAGTCACTTTCCTTCTGCAAATTGGTACGTTTTCATGTTTTAAAGTGTCCCACACAGCTCTAAGGTGGCTCTAACACTCATTCCAACCCACAGCACCTTAAGAAGCAACCCCTGAAGCTTGAATTTAGCTTTTCATTTGCATCAGGCATGTGGAACACGGACGACAGTCCAGCTCAGCCCTTACCCCGGAGCCAGAGAGGCGATGAAGAGCTGCGCGGTTTCGCCAAGCAAACTACCACTTGTAAATGCAGAGAACGGGAAAATGGAAGGAGGATCCTTGAATCTGTAGAGGGTGGAAATGCAGTCAGCACCTGACTTTATTTGCATCTTCCAATTACTGCAGAGATGTCATGTATTTATAAGTTATGGACAAATGTAGAAGTGGTTTATCTGCAGGACCACAGGGATGGAAAGAATGGATCACTTGGCAATTTCCAGCTCTGGAGGTCCCTGGCTGCTACAGGATATGAGGGAATAGGAGGGATATCCCTACAAACACCTGCTCTTCCACTCTTCCCTGAGCACTCCCTACAGCATCCACGCAGGACACTGCTCTGAACAGACATTTGGCCCATGCAAGTAGTACAGATCTTCCCTTTCAAATGAAGCGCTGAATGGGCTGCTGCGTACTTACCCTTCAAACCAACTGGGCTTCGAGGAGTGAAATCATTACCACAGCAGATACAATGCACCGAGGGAACAACTCTGGTGCCCTGCACACAGCCCAAGGTTTGGTTTGGTCTTAGTCTGGCCCAGCCAGGGTGGCCGCACGCCTCTCCCGAACAACTCCTGGATGTCTGCCCGAATCCTCATTTCCTTCCTGTGCACCTCATCCCCTACCTGTCAGTGCTGTCCTTACTCCAGCTTCTGGCTCCTACCCCAACCCTCCTGCTTCCCTCACCCATCACCCAGCAGCCCTCCCTTCTTTTCAGCATCCTCCTGCCAACCCCAAGTACATTACACTTTCTGCTGGCTGCAGAGATCCTGGTCCAGTGGAGTACTGGAACGTGGCCTGTGCTTTGCAGTTTAGAGAGGATCAAGTTATGCCACAGCTCATCCAAGCTCACAAACCTGTCAGTAACTGTTAAGAAAGCTTTCACTCTGCCTGATGACGGAGAACACCGTTTTGGCCACACTGGAGAGGTGGGAGGGAAGAGAACAGCTTTGGTTGTAACAGGATCTCTTAACTGGGCACGAATTGTGCTGTCAACAGCAGCAAGACACACCACGCCAGCAGAAACTAACCCTTCTCCAAGCCTTTAGACAGTGAAGTTAAGCGCAGAAACACCAACTTGTTCCCTCCTAAAATTACTTTTCCAACCACACACTCATGGTTCATCTTCCCAGTGGCTGCCTCTTCCCTGTACTCACAGTTTTCATTCTAAAATGATCAAAAATACTTCTTTCAAGCAGACAATATGCGGCACTAATCACAGAGCCGTCAGCCCAAGAGGGCAATCAGAAAGCCCTCAACCATCAGGAGCTCTGCAGCAGACCCCTGCAGCTGCTTCCCCCCCCACGCTGCATTCGGGCGGCTCCTGCCCTTGTTCAGTAAAAGAGGGGGTAAGCGGTGCATTCCCTTCTCCAAAGGCACTTTGGGATATCAGCCGGAGCAGTCCTGCTGGACAAGCCCCAGCTCAACCGGAGCGAAGAGCTGGGAGAATGGGCTCTTTGAACACCAAGCTCGCATGGGGCTCTGCTAGCAACCACAACGCAACGCGCAGGTTTCCAGATGAATTTCTGCTCACTGAAAAACCCTAGGACACAGCAAGACCAGAATAATAATACCAGTTACAGATATTTAATGCAGTAATTTCAGAGCCAATTAACATAACGAACCACCATCGCTTTCAGAGAAGTAATCTCAGAACAATTGAGTTAAAGGTGATCGGGAATGCTGAACGCTGATCACACGAACCAAGCTGGGCAGGATTTCTACAGAGTCCTTCCTCAACAGAACATCCCCCAACCTCCCTCCACCTCCACACACACACAGGAGGAGGATTCATGGTATTCATTATCCGTATTTTGATAGCAGAGGGAATAGCGCTGGAAGCGTTTTATAGAAGAGGTACTGAGCCAAACCCTGCAGCAGATGATTTGGGGGCAGAAGGGTAATAAGGGCGTCTTGCAGCAGATGAGGAGAGGAATAAGCAGCAAGTCCTGGGTGAGAAGCAGCACACCCCTCCTGTATTCGCTTGCATGACTGAGAATCATCTCCGTCTCTCTCGTGGGAAACACCTGACACCGCGGGTGCTGCTTGCTCCGCACCGTGCCATCTGCATACGGCAGCCAAAGAGGCTACGAAGGATCCACACTTAGCACACATCTGTGACACCAAATCCATGTTCTAGCGCAACAGAAACTCACACTAACCCTTCGGACACTGAGTGGTGGGGAAAGAGGATTTTTAGGACTTCCCCCGGGTATAAATTTCTCTGGTAAATCAGTTACAAGACCATTGATGCTGTGTGGGGTGAGCATGGCAACTCACCGTGGATGCGGGAAGAAGACCATCGCAGAGGTCAGGCCAGAGCCATCCTAGTCCATCTGTTCAGCATGGCCTTGTTATTTCTAGCCAGGCATGCAGCTCACGAGCCACCACAGCCCAGTCCAAGCCTGCTGTGCCATGGGAAGGGGACTTCGGGGTGGCAAAGCTCAGACCGCCAGCGTGAGAACGGGCTGATAAGGCCACGCTGCTGCTCATGAGGATTTCCTGCTCGGGAAGCTGCAGAAACGGTTCAATTTTTTTCTTCTTTTCTTAGAAATTATCTAAAAGTGTTAGTGCAAATGGCATGCAAAGGAAGTAAAACCGAATAGACAAAAAATGGAACGAAATCAGGACACACAGCTTCTGTCTACAAACTCAATCTGTCTCCTTGTCCACCTTTCCTCGTCCGGCACACTTCCCTCCTTTGCTTCCAGCTCCACCACAACCCTCACTCCATTTCTCAGACAGTTCCTCCAGATTTCGCCCTCTCCCTCCCAGCAGAGAGCTGCTCCAGGAGGCTCCAGCAGACACACTAACATTTCTTCCCCCACTGCTCGGCTGGACAGTCGCACTCAGAGAGCTGTGGTCAACAGCTGGATGTCCCAGTGGAGACCAGTGACGAGCGGCGTTCCTCAGGGGCCGGTGCTGTTTAACATCTTTGTCAGCAACATGGATGATGGCATCGAGTGCACCCTCAGCACGTTTGCTGACAACACTGAGCTGTGTGGTGCGGTGACACACTGGAGGGAAGGGATGGCATCCAGAGGGACCTGGACAGGCTGGAGAGGTGGGACCCTGCCAACCTCAGGGAGTTCAACCAGGCCAAGTGCAAGGTCCTGCACATGGGTCGGGGCAATCCCAGCACAAGGACAGGCTGGGCAGGGAACGGCTGGAGAGCAGCCCTGAGGAGAAGGACTTCGGGGTGCTGGGGGGTGAGAAGCTGAACATGAGCCGGCCGTGTGCGCTGGCAGCCCAGAAAGCCAACTGGATCCTGGGCTGGATCCAGAGCAGTGTGGCCAGCAGGGAGAGGGAAGGGATTCTGACTCCCTGCTCTGCTCTGAGGAGACCCCCCTGCAGTTCTGCCTCCAGCTCTGGGGCCCCAACAGCACGAGGACACGGAGCTGTTGGAGTGAGTCCAGAGGAGGCCACAGAGATGACCCCAGGGCTGGAGCCCCTCTGCCATGGGGACAGGCTGGGGGAGTTGGAGGGTTCAGCCTGGCGAGACCTTAGAGCCCCTTCCAGTGCCTGGGGGGCTACAAGAAAGCTGGGATGGATTTTTCCCAAGGGCAGGGAGTGACAGGACAAGGGGTAAAGGGTTTAAACTGAAAGAGGGAGACTGAGATGGGACATCAGGAAGGAATTCTTCCCGCAGAGGGTGGGGAGGCACTGGGACAGGTTGCCCAGAGAAGCTGTGGCTGCCCCATCCCTGGGAGTGTCCAAGGCCAGGCTGGATGAGGCTTGGAGCAACCTGGTCTAGTGGAGGGTGTCCCTGCCCATGGCAGGGGGTGGGGCTGGGTGGGCTTTAAGGTCCCTTCCAACCCAAACTGTTCAATGATTTTTTTTGCAGTCACCCCAAAGTGCTCATTCTTGCCGTCCCAACTCTCCAGCCACATCCCTTGTACCCCCAGCTCTAAATGGGATGCCTCGGAGGCTCATCTCACCCTAGGTGTTCCTTATACAAGCCCGCAGCTGAGCCCAACCACTGTGCTGAACACTTGTTATTCCCGACACTGGCACCGATGCCGAGCCTTTGATGTGTGCATGCAAACTCAAGGCACTACACAAGAGAGACCCACAAGACCAAGGAAGACCAAGAAGAACAAGCCAAAGGACATAAAAGATGCAAAACACCAGATGTGCTTAACCCAGACACTTGGAAGGCACAACCATTTCTCTTCCCAGGCAGAAAGGCTTGATCATGTTTAATAACTATAAATCTCATAGTTTCTCAAATAATACGCACTGTAGACACGCAAAGGATTTCTAGTCTAAGCGCATGTGTGATAAACTCCACTGTCACCTCGAAGCTGTCGTATTAAATATAGCCAACAGGAGTTGTGCTGTCTGCTACAAACTATTGGGGAACCCTGCTGAAACTGCCCTCTGCAAGCTGAGAGCCTTCTTGTCACTGCCTCATTGTACAACCAGCAGCACCAATCACCAGAACTCTGAGACACTGGAAGGCAATAATTAGGCAAATTAAGGCAAGGAAGAGGCTAAAGGACTTGCCCAGGGCCATAGAAGGCAGGCAGTGACAGAGAAACGAGTGGCATTTAAGAGTCTCTTGTTTACAGCCCTGTTCCCAAAGGCCTAACGCAACCTGGTTCACGTGGGAGTTGGTGGGACAAAGTGTTGGCATCTCGAAACCTGCCACAGGGTGAGAAAGCTGTGCCACAGCCAAAACCAACTTTCTGCCCGCTCCCTTCCTCTCTGCTCACAAAGCCAAGAGTTTTGCTGGCCGAGTGATTTCAGGCAAGACGCAGAACTCGACTGAAAACAGGAAAACAAATGTCCCTCACCCTCCGGTGCTTGGGGCTCCAGAGCCGAAGGCTGCTGAAGGGATGCTTGCTCGGCTGGCCAACCCTAGACATGCCGTACGGTACACGCTCCTTTGTGAGCCAGCAAAGCTACAAACAGAAGGAAAAAATAAAAGCTCCTCATGTGCTGCAGCAGCAGGAGGCATTGCCAGGGACCTCACAGCGCGGTTTTGGGAACCCCACTGCTGCGCAGTGGACCATGAAGTTCGCCCAGCTCCATAGCCTCCTTGAGAAAACACTGCACGGAGCAGCACGGAGCTGGATACGAGACTGCCTCCAACTCAGTTATCCTGATACTCCTGTGTCCAGGTAATTGGAATAACTAATTAACGGGGAGTCATAGGATATAAGTGAGCAGCTAGATCTTTAGGATTAATTTAATTACTTCAGCCTCAAAACCATCACAAAAGTACAGCAGTAAGAGATTCCCTTTACAGCTTCCCCCTAGTACAGCAATACTTACTACCTGTACTCCAACCTCTGCTGCAGCTCCTGACGTCTCCACCGGTAGAGATTTCCTTGGGAGAGGTTTCTGGCAGCCTAGCTGACTTTCAGTGTTAGGATGTAATAAAAAAGGAAATTCATGAATTGGCTGCAGCAATTTGAGGGAGATTTGTGGCCATAGCAACATTACTATAATCTATGCTGCAGGGAACAAAAGCTACTTTGATCTTCTTGTTCGCTACTCTCTCCACCCCAGCCGTAACGCTAGACAACGTCCAAACACTCCAGGCCCCCAAATGCCCATGTGTGCGCGCCCACTCGCTACTCCTGAAACAGAATCACTGAAAAGGGGACGCAAAGGGACCTGGAAAGATTGACCAGTGCATCTGCCATCCAGACAGACTCTGCCTGAGTGACCACTCCTGACAGACTGTGCTGCTGAGCTGGTTTAGGAAGGGACTCTCCCAACTGACCGCCAAGGACCAGGCACAGCGCTCCCAGCGAGACGAGCACGTGACAGTGATGATCCGGCTGAGGATGAGCCAGGGACACTAATTGTGCTGGTAACAGCATAAACAACTCACTCTAGGTTTATCGCTCGTCTATGTCACGTGGCTGTTGCCTCCTGTTTCCTCTGCTACACTCAATTACTCTTAAATTCATCTACAACATCTCTAGGCTGAGCGAGTCTCTTGCAATGCACCCACGGCATGCCGTGATGTCCTAACAGGGTCTGAGCTCCACTGAGGCCTGCAGGCACTCCTGTAACACAAATAAAAGAAGAAATCAGCCACCAAATAATTAATCTAACGAGCTGCCTGCCTGCACCCCGCACAGCATGCCTCCGCCAACAAAGATGCTGGGCAGACCGGCCTCTCCAGACGCAAGCCGTAGGGAGATCCAGGAACGCCCTCGCTACTTCCAGCTTCTCAGATCAGGGGTAGCCGATTCCTGCTTCCTGCCCCCGGACACAACATCTGGGCTCTTTATGGGCATTCAAGCTCTTTTCCCACAACACGGAGTCTGGAATGTGGTGAGGTGAAGCACTGCAGGGGAAGAGGCACCAAACTTTCCAAATTAGTAGTGAAGAGAGCAGAGGGCTGCAGGAATTCTGCAGCTGGGCCAGGCTCGGCAGCAGTGATTACAATCTGCCCACTTAATTTGGCCCTGCAGTTTCTATTAGAGACACAGTAGGAGGAAATTCTTGTACAGTGGTTAAAGCAAGGGACGGGGTGTTGGGTGACTGGGATTTTATTCCCAGCTGCGTCTCAGACCTTCTGCGCAACTTCATCCGCTCCGGTTCCCTCACTTGCAGCATTCCTCAGTAATTCCCAGGGGATTTCATGGGTTACAAACAGCATCTGAGACTAGAAATATAATCAAGAGCAACTTCCTGTTCAGCAGGATGTAAAGCATCTTACAAATCTGCTTGTAACAGGATCAAAAGATGTAACTACACAAAACCGAGCGATCTGCGCCCTCCAACCACCCCGTTTTTATAGGACTGGGAAGGGACACCCACACGGAGCCGTGCCCACAGCCCCACACTACCAGAGCTGTTATTTGACGACATATTTTTGACGGTCTCAAAAGATGAGACAGGAAAAATTAAGCACCTTTTGTTGGTCTGGCTTAAATCAATTCCTAGCTCTGCCTGAAATAAAACCTGAGCGTGGCAGTGAGACATGCCAGGAGCACGTGAAAACTCTCAGTGGAGCCCTCCTGGCCCCTCAAATTCAATCAGACCCCAACTTCAAAAAAAAAAAAAAAAGTGTGGGGGGAACCCCTACAAGTTATACACAGTAAAAGGAGGAAAGGGGTGCTTATTTCTGACCCTTCACTCACGCAGCTCTAAAGTTTGAGGTTTGTTTGGAACGGAATGTATCCTACAGAAGGGTTAATATTTTGGTACTGGCCAGGAGAAAATAAAAGTCCCTCCTTACTGCCTTGAAAATTCCATATATGTGGAATTCCATGTAATGCGGGAAACCGTGGAGAACGCTCCTAAGCAAGAGGTATAAATATAGGAATTTCTACCCAGGGAATAACGAAGTATGCCACAAAGGCGTAAGGCAGGTGAAACAACAAATGCAAAGGGTATGTTCAGTACTGGCTTAGCACCAACAAGGGTGAGTAGGTGCCTGAGAATGGCTGAAAACTCTGCTGACACAAGGTTATTCCCCAAACACAGAGTATTTTAAACAAATCCTCACAGGCAGGCAGCCTCTTGGTGCCTTATGGTGAATACCGGGAACAGGAACATGCGTAGGCCCGCTGACCTACCCCGCATGCGTCTCTTACGCCAAGGCACTGGTAAGGCAGAGCAGGTCCCTCTCCTGCCCGTCCCTCTCCCTGGTGTAGGAGGAGGTCAGGGCTGTTCTCACAGTTCTTGCCTACACCTCTGCATGACTGACTTTGAATTGTGAGTATCGAAATAGCATGTTCCAAAATATTTGCTTAGCTTGGCCTCACTGTGTTGATAATTTGAAGACATATTTAAATGCTTGGATAGATAAATAACCATTCAGTTTAAGAAATATAGGTGTAAACAAGAATCAAGAACTGTCGTGTTAATTCCCACAAGCAAAAGGCACTAAAATTTTCAAATTATTAAGAATATTTTATTTTCTGAAAGTAATAAGGCATTCAGGATACGCCTGAGTGTCATTAAATATGATAAACATTGTTTTATTAGTCTAGTATTATGCTGGATTATTCTAATACTGTAGTACCTGGGATCTTTTGCTGAACTTCCTTTGCACGGGGCAGAGCTAGTCCTCTGTAAAATGCTCTGAGGTCCTCAGAAAGAAGGCCAAAACCAATTAATAGTGCACCTTCCCCTTCAAACTCATCACCGGACTGACAGCGAATCACCGAGACAATGCGCTAACTCCTCAGAGCAGCTTCAACGGCAGAAAAGCAATTTGGGGTAATTGGTAAAGAAAAGATCATGGAATCCCAGAACGGTTTGGGTTGGAAGGGACCTTAAAGCCCACCCAGTCCCTCCCCCTGCCATGGGCAGGGACACCCTCCACTAGCCCAGGTTGCTCCAAGCCTCATCCAGCCTGGCCTTGGACACTTGAGGGATGGGGCAGCCACAGCTTCTCTGGGCAACCTGTCCCAGTGCCTAAGAAGCACCAGAATTGGGAACCCCTCATCAGCATCTTCTCCTGTCTCTTGTTGCACATCCGTCCCTACCCGCAGCACATCAATCCAATTAGCTGATCGACACACTGGTGTTCAAGGATTCACGGCTCAGACCCCCGGAAGAAAGGGAAGGTCACAGCAACGCTTCGCATGGATTTAAATCACCGGGTGCCAGTTTGAAGGCGAAACACGTACCCCTGAATGAAGCAAGAGTCCAGGAAACAGAACGACAGCTATGCTTTGCTGTGTCACGAGTACCACTCGGTAACACTGACCTACTTATCCCTACAAAAGGGCCACACAAACAGCTAACAATCTCGTCTCCTGTGCTGGTGCCGTACACAGCTCCCAGTGCCGAAATCCCTCTGAAAAATACGCTATAAAGAATCCAGCCTGGATGGGACCTTCCCAGACCACTCCAGCTCTCGCAAAAGGAATTGCTGTTTTTGCCACTGTGTTGTGCAAGGGCAGAGTCAGAGCAAGGCTGCCTCTGGGAAATCCCACTGTGCACCTTCGCCTTCCAACGGCAGCTTTTTGGCGGATAGCTCCCAAATGTTGCAACCTGCCTGTAATCTTTCTAGGATGAAAGAGAAGACAGACTCCATTTTTTCAGGATGAAAGGTTTCAAATCTGCAGGAGTGTTTGAAAAAATGATCATTCGCACTCGCCAATGCAAACAAAAACTCATACGCAAGTAGATGGGAATGCTGAAGAGAAACAGCCTGCGCACAAGCGGCATTACACGGAGCTACAGCCCCGGCAGGCCAGGCAACCTGCTGCCACGAGAGCCAGAGCCGTCACTCAAGCAATACACGCACAGAGGCAGAATGAAGTCAGGGGAAACAGCACAGTTGTTGATTGAGAGCAAAAGAGCCCAACCCCATTCATGTGACAACTCCAAAACACACTGTGTGTGAGCAGGGGATGAACCTAAATTGCTGCAAAGGCTGCGAGAGCTGGGGGGTTCAGCCTGGAGAAGGGAAGGCTCCAGGGAGACCTCAGAGCCCCTTCCAGTGCCTGGGGGGCTACAAGAAAGCTGGGGGGGACTTTTTACAAGGGCCTGTAGTGACAGGACAAGGGGTAATGGGTTTAAATGCAAAGAGGGAGATTGAGATGGGACATCAGGAAGGAATTCTTCCTGGAGAGGGTGGGGAGGCCCTGGGACAGGTTGCCCAGAGAAGCTGTGGGTGCCCCATCCCTGGGAGTGTCCAAGGCCAGGCTGGATGAGGCTTGGAGCAACTTGGTCTAGTGGAAGGTGTCTCTGCCCATGGCAGGGGGGTTGGAACTGGATGATCTTTAAGGTCCCTTCCAACCCAAATCATTCCATGACTCTATGATCAACTTCTTCCTAGGACTGCCTAGAAACAGATCCTGCGGCCCAGCACCATTTATAACACAAGACTGGGTGCCCAGCAGGGTTCCCTCGTTTCATTTGCAAGAAAAGAGCTTCAGAAAACTCTTCAACTGAAAGTTTCCTGAACGCCAGCCACGACTTCTGAATCAACGCTCCCGTTTCAGACTCCTCCTCTATCCCAGCTGATGGTGTGATGTCTCTTCACTTGCCAAACACCTGCTCATCACAAACGAAGCTTAAAGCTTTATAGCATGAAACAGACTCTGCAAACATACGAACTCACCATGCAAATGAACCATTTGTTCAGGCTTCGCGCGTGGCAGCCCATTCCTTGGCAAATCTGCCGTGCAGACGGGCAGCAGGACACAGCCTAGGAGGCTTGTAGGGATCACTCCGAGGCAAAGGCACAACTGGAGCCCTGAGAGCTTCCATCCATCGCTGAAGCCTTCTAAATCCTGTCCCTGATTCATCCCAGACCCACAGGCAGAGCCGTCATTAGGGACAAGAGCACTGCAGACAGCGAACACATCTGAATAAACATTCAAGAGCGGACAGAGCTACCAGACAGAGCCTCCAGACAGAGCCTCCGCTCCCCCCAATCCCTTGAAGAGCCGAGACCTTTATGATGTTTGGCATCTAACTGCTTCAACGTGCCACGAAAATGCGCTGTCTTCAATTAAAGAGCCTCCATTCGTGCAACGTGGGGAGCTCTGTCTTCTTAAATTTTACACCGTGGACTTTATGCAACCCAGACCTTTCCAAAGCCTCTGCACGATTTCCCGTGCGTTGCAGAAAAGCATGACCTGGGAAACTCTGCATAACGGAGATGGTTCGGGAGAGGTGATCCTGTTAAGGAACAGGCTCTAATGCAAACTTCACATTTGCTCAAACAGACCTGGACCACAGAATCATCGAACAGTTTGGGTTGGAAGGGACCTTAAAGATCATCCAGTTCCAACCCCCTGCCATGGGCAGGGACACCCTCCACTAGACCAGGTTGCTCCAAGCCTCATCCAGCCTGGCCTTGGACACTCCCAGGGATGGGGCAGCCACAGCTTCTCTGGGCAACCTGTCCCAGTGCTCCCCACCCTCTCTGGGAAGAATTCCTTCCTGATGGCCCATCTCAATCTCCCTCTTTGCATTTAAACCCGTTACCCCTTGTCCTGTCACTACAGGACCTTGTAAAAAGTCTCCCCAGCTTCCTTGTAGAAGGAAGATGCAGAAGATCCGGACTTCAGCCATACAACAAAGCTGTGATTCCCAGTGAAGGAAGTTTAACCCTCATTCTCTGACCTCCATGAAACCATTTCTTCTACAAGTACAGGCTGCGTGGAGAATGGATCAAGAGCAGCCCTGAAGAGAAGGACTTGGGGGTACTGGGGGACAAGGAGCTGGCCATGAGCCGTCATTGTGCGCGGGCAGCCCAGAAAGCCAACCGGATCCTGGGCTGTATCAGGAGAAGTGTGGCCAGCAGGGCGAGGGAGGGGATTCTCCCCCTCTGCTCTGCTCTTGTAAGACCCCACCTGGAGTGCTGTGTCCAGCTGTGGAGCCCTCAGCATAAGGATATCGACCGGATGGAACGAGTCCAGAGGAGGCCACAGAGATGCTCCGAGGGCTGGAGCCCCTCTGCTATGAAGAAAGGCTGAGAGAGTTGGGGGTGTTCAGCCTGGAGAAGGGAAAGCTCCAGGGAGACCTTATTGTAGCCTTCCAGTACCTGAAGGGGCTACAAGGAACCGGGGGGGGGGGGGCTTTTTACAAGGGCCTGTAGTGATAGAACAAGGGGTAATGGGTTTAAACTGAAAGCAGGGAGATTTAGATTGAATATCAGGAAGAAGTTATTCCCAGAGAGGGTGGGGTGGTGATACACTGGGAGAGGTTGCCCAGAGAAGCTGTGGCTGCCCCATCCCTGGCAGTGCCCAAGGCCAGGCTGGATGAGGCTTGGAGCAACCTGGGCTAGTGGAAGGTGTCCCTGCCCATGGCAGGGGAGTTGGAATTAGATGATCTTTAAGGTCCCTTCCAACCCAAACCATTCTATGATTCTACGATTCTGCTACAAATCTTATCATCTCTGTAGATGACCAACAGAGGCAGCTAGATAGAAAAACCTGAGCACTGTACACAACACTTGCTGAAAATTATGCACAGGTACTTCACCCCACAGAGCTATTCAAAACAGTCCTCTCCCCACAAGTATTTGTGTGCCAACTCCGAAGGCTACTGGCATAAGAGAAGCACTGCCTGTAGCATGTATCCTGCCGTTTGCTCCTTCAGCCCCAGGTTTTTTGTGAAGTATGTGTGTAACAAGAAGTAGATATCACAAAAGGCATTTCAAAGACATTTGGATGACCTAAATAACGGTAATTTCACACTGGCCACACAGATAAAAGCTGGTGGCTTTAATATTACTGCGACCTCTTGCACTGTGCACATCTCTGATAAGCACCTGGCTGTTGCAAACAACCACAGGACTGAAAAGTCTCACATCTCCTTTGATTTTATTTAGCTTTTAGAAGGAGGTGCTTCCAGACTACAGAAAGTGTGAAAAAACAGCAAAAAGAATAAAAACCAAGTGATTTGTTTTTTCCATATATCAGTCCAGAGAGTCCCACATCCTTTAAATCATTGTAGACCATAGAATCACAGAGCAGTTTGGGTTGGAAGGGACCTTAAAGATCATCCAGTTCCCATCCCCTGCCACGAGCAGGGACACCTTCCACTAGCCCAGGTTGCTCCAAGCCTCATCCAGCCTGGCCTTGGACACTTCCAGGGATGGGGCAGCCACAGCTTCTCTGGGCAACCTGTCCCAGTGCCCCCCACCCTCTCCAGGAAGAATTCCTTCCTCATGTCCAATCTCAGCCTCCCTCTTTCAGTTTAAACCTGTTACCTCTTGTCACTACAAATGAGTAACCGTGCAAGAAAGGTGTGTGGGAAGGTTGGAATCACATCGTATCTTATGGATTTAGATTTGTAAAGAGGTGAAGTTTAGTTCAGAAATGGGAACTGAGTATCCAGACAGAAATGGGAAATGCATACTAACAGTAATCAGGCATAAAAATACCTGCTTTTATTACATTTCGATGCATTAGCTTTAACTGCGCCCGGTTCTGGTAACACGAGACGTTTGACATGCCTCAACCATGAATATCAAACAGATTTCAGTACTGGATTTCTCCTAATAAAAAAGGATTCTTACAGTTTTTGTAAAGCATTAAAAGTTCTAACCAGGGTATGAGGGAATTCGTTAATAAGGTATCACCTAAGGCAACCTGTTAGTTTTTAACTTACTGTTCACAGAAAGCAAGCAGCATCATTCCCCTCCAAAACCATAAAACCATGTGTGATTTCATTTTTAAATGATTTAATGGATTAAAAATATACACGTGCCATTTGAGAACCACACAGCCCCCTGTCTCCCTGTTTTGGTGCTGACTTTAGCCTTGTCCCAGGAATTGTGCTAAGGGAGCCCAGTCCCTTGGGTGTCTATTGGCACGGCTTCTCTAGCCCCCCCTGAACTGCACACCCAACCCAGAACTGGCATGTTCAAACCTTTTGGTGAGAAGGTTTGGATTTCCCATGTTTTCATTTCACATTAAGGTCTGGACACATTGGCAGGGGAGGGATTGTGGCATGAGGATGCCAATACTTTGAGGGTAAAGACCAATCAGGGAACGATTCTGTGTTGTGACAAGCAGTAAAACCACAAAAAGACAGTTTAAGGCTGCAAATAGGACTACAGAACAGCTTTCTAAGGCAGAAAAAACTTCTAACATGGAAAGACAAAGCAACTTTACTAGTCAATTCAGACAAGAGAAACTAGAACAGGGACAATCCTGCCACTGGAAGACCAGTTATTGCCAGCAAGTTTACTGCAACATGAACAGAGATGGCCCCAAGAACATGGTCCCCAGGCACCATCTCAGAAGAAATTCCCTCACCTGGAAGAGCTTGGTCCCTACACAGAGATTGCAGAAGAAAAAACAAGTGGTTAAATACACCTGCTGTACCAACAGCAGTAAGTTAAACCATGCCAGAGCTGACCCAAACGGCCCCAGGTAAGGGTCAGGAAATGGCACGGGCTGGGGACTGTCCCCACAGGGAACTGGGATACGCCATCCTGATTTGGAGGTTGGAAGTTTAACAGGGGGATCATGTCCAGGCTGTGTCAGGTGGGCTGAGGTCCGGGAACAGCCCAGGAATGCCACAGCCTGATCGGCAGTCCTAACTGGTGACAATCCCGTCCCCAGAGCTGCACCCTGACAGACTCAGGGGAAGTGCTTGGGATGGATGTGGAGGAGACAATGTGCAGATAACTTCTGGGAGAGGCCAGTCTTCCAAATACACAGTAGCATTTTGAGCATGTGCTCACTTAACACTGCATAAGAATACATAAACTCCCTGGAAGAGAGAATATGAAATTGTTGCACATCCTCTGTCACAGGCAGCAACCACCCTCTATGGGATTAGACAGGGATTCATCGCCTGCCACGCAGCAACCTCCACACTCCGAACCTATCACGACGAGAAGGAGCATTCACTGCAAAGGTCCCTGTCAACAGGCCCCCATCCATGACTAAAACACACTTTTAACAATAAAACATTTGAGTAAGCCTCTTTTTTGAGTAGTTCTGGAGACACTTTCAAGGATTCTCCACACTGTATGTTCCAGCATCACTGTGAGACACCTCAACTCCAAGGGAAAAAGTGCTCTTGGTCCCAACAGCTTTGGGCTTCTAGCCGGTAATTCCTATCCTCTTGCCTGGGAAAAGCCTGTGGGGCCAGAAAAATCCCTGGCTTAAGAAAAAGCCCAAAAAACAGTAAATGAGCCAATGTTTCTCTTCATCCACAAACTGCTCTGAAACCAACACGTAACATTGAAGAATTGCTGGAACCAGCAATCCATCCCTGAGTCCGTCCACAGCCTTCAACTTTCAAAACATCCATGGTGCAGCGCTGGGTAACAGTGCAGGAGGCATAATGCCCTCTGGGAAGTCCTGCCCACGCCACGCTGCCCCGGAGCTGACTCTGTAAGGACTGGACAACAGCAAACCCAGGAGATCAAATCACTGTGTGTATTTGAGCGCTTACAGATGAGCGAGAGGAGGGAAGAACCACACGTTTCTGCAGCTCCGGCAGTCTGGGGTGCACAGTGCGACTGGCACCCAGAGCTCACAGACTCACCCGGGCACAGGCCGGTGCGGCTCTCGCTTTGTGCCTGTTCCTGGCAAAAAGGGAACCGGTACACAAAAATTTCCAGCTGTATTTACTTTATTCAGTAAATAAAATGAAAAGAGTATTACAATTTAAAAAGCAGGTTAACATCTAACTAAATTACCAGGCTAATGAAACCTAATCTACTATCCCCGTTTATCCTTTATCGAATTATTAAGTAATTATTTCATTAATTTGGGAAGGGAGCAGTGTAATTTTAATTCTCACAATGAGAAAGCGTTATCAAGGTGTCAGTGGCAACGCAACTCATCCTCCACGTATTTACTCACAGGCTGAAGTCCTTGCTGAAACAGTAATTCCAACGACAATGAAAGCTGTCCATGTCTGAATTACAGGCACATAAGATCCCAGCTGATGAAATGGTCAATGCCATCAAAGTAGATCATTTTGTACAATTAAAATGCAGTAAGATAACTGAGGTGGAAAGAACCACTCAAAACATGCAAGGCCCAGCATGAAGCACATGTATAGGTGCTTTTATAGATAGAAATTTGATTTGATCTGTGGCGCTTGAGGAAACCGTAGGTCCCTCTCTCCTGCTCCCACTTACCTAACAGCCATCTGCTAGAGCCCAGATGAGCCCAAACCTTCCCCCCCCCCAGCAGGAACCACGGAATGAACAAGATTTTAAGAGTCAACACGTACAAAAAGAACAGCACCTCAAAACGAGGCAAATAGCTTAGATTTCATTTCTTCTAAGTACCTGCAAAAGCACCATCTCTCCCCTTCCTGCAAAGATCTGAAGGCTTGTTTTTCTTCTTTATCCCCGCTTATTGATTTTACAAGGAAAACCAGCACCAGAGCATTTGCCAGGAAGGATGAATTATCTACGTAGATTCAAGAGTTTTAAAGCAGACTTGTTCTGAAATCTGAGAATCAAGTTCTAAGCAAAATTAGTCTGCATTCACGATATCCACAAGGGAACAGCGTTTTCCATGGGAAAACAGATCCATGAGCTGCTCAAGCTTTCGCTTCAGCCCATTTTTCATTTTTGTAGCATCTTTAAAACCTTTATATTTCACAGAAACATTACTGTTTTCAGTGTAGATTTTAGAAAAAGCATAAACAAAAACTGCAGTTTCCTAAAAGTACCAGGGAAGCTTTGCTAATGTATTGTTTTGCTGCTCCGGAAAATAAACATCACTTGCTTTAATAGAAATTTAAAATTAATAGTGCCCTGCTAGACTCAAGGCATCTCACGGCACAGAAAGGCAGATTTCACTTGACGACGTGGTGGATCTGCACAGAGCAAACTCACCACACCCGAACACGTGGTAAGCGACCCAGAATGCCTGGTCCCCAGTTAACGTGCCCACATCAAAGGCACCGAAGCGGGGCATGAATCAAAGCAAGTCCAAACCCCTCTGACGACAGCAAGAATTCCTGGGTCCTAACCCAGCTCCGACTTCGCTACAGGGCCACTGAGGGAAAATGACTCTATTTTAACTAAAAGGGTATTAATCCAAGCCAATCAGCTCAACCACGCTAATTTGCAGAAGTGACCTTCTTTCCAACGCGCTTCATTTGACTCTGGAAGTAAATTAAGACAAACCTTCAGGCAAATTTCTCTCTGAGTGAGAACTGTTTCCTAAACTTCAAACAATTGAGCCTGAGAAACTGAATTCAGATCAATTTGCATATCCACATACAGATGAGCCACGAACCTCCCAGCAATTCTTCCAAAGGCCCCATCGCAGTCTCAGCCCAACTTTCCGCTCCCAGACGGAAGTGCGATGCTGCTTTTCTAGTCGATAATCATCTTTCCAGCTCCCGGATGGCTGCGTTTCCACAGAGCTGCCTAGGGCTCAGAGATCCTGGGAATGGAAAGCATTCTAGGATGCTTAAGGCTATTATACTTGTGCATTGAGTGCTGTAGCTCAGAAGCCAGCCGTTAAGAGAAAAGTCGAGATACAAAGCTTACAAAAAAGAGCTCAGTGGGAGGTTTCTGTTAAAATAAGTAAGCATGGGAAACTAGGGAGTTTGAAAATAGTAAGGAATAAAAAATTTGTTTTCCAAGTTCATTTTACTGCGTCGACGCTGTTAAGTGAAAAAGACTGCTTAGAGGGTACGAACTGAATCAATCACACCCGTTTAGGGAAAACATGACACAGCGCTGGGGGGGAATAACTCACCCAGCTTCAGAAACCCGGATCTGCTGGGAAAAGGGAAAAGGCCACTGGGGCTGGCAGACAGCAGAGAGGTCAAACAGGAGGAATGGATTTCCGCCCAACCTTTTAAAGCGAGGGATGACTAATTGCCAGCTGAAGTTCCTGAGACACGACTCCCGATTAAATCCAGCCCAAAAGGAAAGGCCTACACTGAGATAAACAAGATATGGAGATGGGAAAAATCCCTCCTCTCGAGTGCTGTAATTAAGGCACATTTAAGGAAACAAACTGCAACAAATCTCACTTGTTGATCGTCTTCTGTTCCAGGAACAGAAGAGCCCCAGAGCCAGCACCAGCTCAAGGCAGCCAAGAGGGGAACACGCGATGATGGCGTGAAGAGAGAAGAATTATTCGGCAACGACACACAAGGCTGTGCTTGGAAGGACAGAATGACCATTTCGGAGATGTCATTTCGAGCTTTCTTCAGATGATGAAGCTCTACTGGAACATCAAGAAGTCCCCTAAGAGCAGCAGTAGGTGACTCATTTTTCAGCAACAAAGTCACAAGATGATGCACGGCAGAGCAGCAGTTTGGCTCCCGGTCCAGGGGTATGGATCGACAGCCTCCCTGGCCGCTCATCTCCGACTCCTCCGTAGCTGTGAAGACAGGTACGCTGCAGAATTGCACATAAGCAGAGCTCAGGGTTACAGAAACAGATTCTGCACATGGAGTTTTTGTATTTTCCTTGGCCTCCTCCTCCAAGTCTCTCCTTGAGCCCACTTGCTCGTTACTCCCCTACCCAGGGTTGATGGCCTTGAGTTGCTGCAAGAGCCACACACATCATTGCCACAAACGGGGGACACAGTCAACAGGGGGTTGTTAGGAGGGAAAAAACTCTTCCACAGAGATAGTGAAGCAAAATCGTTTCCACATACCAGCCAACATTTCCTGACACTTCTCAACAAAACAGAGCTCTAGCAAAAAATGAACTAGAAAGGGTCCCCTGGCTGAAAGCTGCATTGGGAATGTCCCCCTCGGCACACCACTTCCACACCGGACAGGGAGCCCGGGGACAGCAGGCAGCGTGCTGCTATAAACTCAGAGCTAGGCAGGTGCATACAAGAGCAAACGATTATTGGGATGCTCAGATGAGCTCATCTCCTGTTTTCGTCTAACGTGTTGGTTAAGTTACCACTCACTCGGAGACCTTCCATTCCCCCTCAAGGCACCGAAGCACATAGAGGCGTGTGGACGGCACAGCGGATGGCATCTCAGCCACTGTCACTCTCACCCAATAGCACAGACTCCAGTAAGGTGCTGAGATTTATTATTTTGAAAGCCATCAACGACATACTTGGCAGAATTCAGAATTCTCTTCTGGGGAGTAGAAACTCTTACATTTTTACGTGGGAGCCAGACATCTCTACTCCCATAACAAAGTTCACACCGACACAAATCGTCATGAAGTCATACAACTCCCCCCACCCTTAGTGGGAACCAGGGATATTCATTTCAATTTGGAGCATTAAATCTCTCAAGCCAGAAGCAGCAGGTAGAGAATAACCCCATCCTGCCACATACTCTGTGATGTATGACTCGGGACTGAAAGGGGAGAAAACAAGTTGGCACACTGCATTTTATTTTTTCTGGCTCTTAAACCCTTGCCAATAATAAAGGAATTTGTCACTAGGAACCGGCTCGCTTTCCAAGGAGATGCCTGCGGTGGGACAGACTCCAGCTCGTTCTCCCACAGCATCACTGGTCCAAAGGGCAAACGGGAGCAAGGGTTTAAGCGCTAAAGCAAACAGATCTAGCTTTAACACACAGGCTGATGAAAGCAGCCGTACGTAGCTGCTCTTGAAGTAATTTCTGTGTAGCCTTCATTCCCACAGATATAATTATGAGCTTTAACGTTCCAAGACTTCAAATGATGCTTTGCACTTTCTTCATGTTAAAAAACGATAATTAAAATCTTACACTTTTTAAGTCAAGATTAATGAACCTTCACAAGAACAACAGTAATAGCCACAGTTACCTAAGCGACAGACTTGTGGGGGTGCTCTGCGGTACCCAGTTTCCCCATGTCTGTGCTTCCCTCAGAGGTTGCCCGTGCTCAACCCACCTACAAACCCACCCAGCTTTGCAGTGGGCAAGTGCTGCTGCCAAGCACCGACTGCGTGATGGTGCTGCACGGGCATGCTGGGATGGAGGAGGACGTCTCTTTTTACGTAGAGATGCTTATGGCCTTGCAGAAAAGCTGTTCCTCAGCCTGGGTTGAACCGGTAACTACCAACCTAAAAATCGTTAGGCTTAATATTATTCTTTTGGAGACACTATATATATATTACACAATTTAAAGGAAGGCTTGTATATCAATGTTTATTAAAAGGCTTTCACAAAATACTGCTAGCAATGGGATTAGCATTTGAGAGAGTAAAGCTGTAGGTCTTAAATCCGCAAATGCCGACACTATGAACTCAGGTGAACCTGAGTCCTGGGAATGGAGGAATTCATCTAGTGTTCCACACCCACTTTAAAATAAAAAAAATGACAGTGCATGGGCCAGCACGCCTCTCTGCAGTGACTGGGATTTAATGAATTATGGCAATAACAAAAAAGAAGAGAAAAAAACCCAAGAAAAAAGAAAATAAAAAGACACACCGTCCCCTCAAATGGCGCAAGATAAGACACAAATAGCTTGTGATGGAAAGAAAAGGTTTCACTCTTCTCCCCAGATTTGGGGAGCATGCTATATTTTGTGTAGCGAGTGTGGGGGGAAGAGAATATCAAAATGAAAACAAGTCGTGAGGCATCAACAATCCTTTGACGACAGGAGAGTAGTTTTTGTTGGCACAGCTCACGACAGCTGGAGGAATAATTGCAAAGCTGAGCGAGGATGCCGAGAATACATTTTGCCTTTAGATTCCCAGATCAAAGATGCTATCCACAAGCACTTTGCGAACGTTAATTAAACCCACACAGCCCCTTTTGGCAGATCAAGAAGTATTTATCCTTATTTTGCAGAGAAGGGAATTAATATCCCAGGCACTTTTAACACAAGGTATCTGCTCTTTCTACTTAGGAAGTGCCCCATAGACACACACCCCATTAAAAACACAAATTAACCTTTCCGGTCCAGCGGCCTTTCCCAGGATGGAGCTGATACCTCTGATGTCCCTCTGACTGCTGCCCCAACAGAAATCTTGACTCTGCAGAAAAAGCAAGCCAGCCCTGGACACGCAGGTCAAAGGAGGTGAATATGAGCATTACAAACAAGCTTTAGAGCAACACCATCCCTTTATGAGTTGTAAAAAAATCAATTCAACTGCTCTTCCTTTGGTTTTCTTCTTCATCAAAGACGATTTCAGCCTTTCCGGACTGTCTGGGCTTCATGCTGTGAAACGTCTCCCACGTTTGAGAGCTGTTGCCTGCGGGATTGCTGCTTCTCAACACCGCTTCCTAGACGCTCCCCGTCGTAAAGCCACCGGCCAGGGAAGCATCCCAGGCTCTATGACCACAGCCAGAGGAGACGCTGCCAGGTCTGCCCTACTGCAGGTAGGGATGAGTATCTTTGCAATCTGCCTGCCATAACACCAGCTCCCTCCTTCTGGAAGAGGAGAAACGCTTCCAGCATCTCCCCCACGCGATTCTCCGATGAGGGACTTGAGTCCTCAGCTTTGGCCGAGCTCCTCGTCGCTGAGCCCAAGGCAAGCGCCTGCGAATCCAGTAACAATTGGGTTTCATCCCTCTTCCCTCTAATTAGGCATCAGATCAGCACACATAAATATTTCAAAGTAGCTTTATGCCGAGCCATCAGCTCCTGCTACCATCCCAAACAAGCCTTCTGTTCCACATATTGATACACGTACATCACTCTCCAGCGTAACAAAATAGCACCAAGCGTAAATTCAGTGCAATACACTGAGTTAACGCAGGGAGAACCAGTGGAGATCAAAAGCAGCAGTGAAATATTTACCAAAAAAAAGCAAAAGAGGCATGAAATATTTGAGACACCTACGCTGGCAGGGCAACAGTATCGCTGTCTTCTCTAAAAAAGAGCTTATCCTCAGAAGAAAACCACTCAATTATTTGTTAAATTGACATGGAAAATTTTGTATTTAAGAGGTGAAAGGTCAGTTTGTTGGAGCTACAAGGAGTAGCTGAGAACATCTGCAAGGACAGGAAGAGTATGCATAAACACACATGTGAACTAAAAGGCCAAAATACACAGTGTGGCCAATGCCTGTGATCTTACCATGAGAATAAGCATATAAAAAAAACCTCGAGGCAGCTGATTAAGTATATGTTTCAGTTGGAAATACATTTAATGATGGAGTTGGAAAAGAAACCTAAGAATAAGTGGAGCACATTCAAAGGCACTAAAAGGCATAAAATCCACTAGTTTTCAAAAATCTCACCCCAACATACGTATAGCCCAGGAGAAGCTTCGGTAGGAGCGTAACAGTGCCAAATATGATGTTTAAAACCTTGTTTCCCTTCTAATTTCTTGCTGAACACCTACTTGACAAAGACCCCTTCTGCCTTACGCTGCTCAGTGTGGAAGGAGGATCTCTGCAGGCATGAAGACTGGTGTCTCTTCTCCAACCTCTAGCGCTGAGTAATGGCTACTGCCCTGGAGCTGGACAAGCACAGATCCCTCACTTCTGACCCCAGAAACAGAAGCCTACATACAGCCGAGCCTGTTGCAGATCCCTTGGACCCACCAGTTCAGCAGCAACTGGTCCATCACTTTCCTATGAAGTGAGTGCACCGAGCTAAAGCACAGTTCACAGGTTCACAGAGTGTTGGGGGTTGGAAGGGACCTCTAGAGATCATCCAGTCCAACCCCCTGCCAGAGCAGGATCCCCCAGAGCAGATCACACAGGAACAAGGCCAGGCGGCTTTGGAAAGGCTCCAGGGAAGGAGACTCCCCCTTCTCTCTGGGCAGCCTGTCCCAGGGCTCTGTCACCCTCACAGGGCAGAAGGGTTTCCTCATGTTCAGGCTGAACCTTCTGTTTGCCAGGTGATGGCCATTGCCCCTCGTCCTGTCCCTGGACACCCCTGAGCAGAGCCTGGCCCCCTCCCCCTGACACCCCCCCTTTAGATACTGATCAGCATTGATCAGATCCCCCTCAGCCCCCTCTTCTCCCAGCTGAACAGCCCCAGCTCTCTCAGCCTTTCCTCACGTGAAGGTGCTCCAGGCCCTTCCCCATCGCAGTGTCCCTGCGCTGGGCCCTCTCCAGCAGCTCCTTGTCCTTCTGGAGCTGAGGAGCCCAGAGCTGGACACAGCACTCCAGGGGAGGCCTCCCCAGTGCAGAGCAGAGAGGGAGGAGAACTCCCCTCGACCTGCTGGCCACGCTCTTCTCAACACACCCCAGGGTGCCACTGGCCTTCTTGGCCGCGAGGGCACACTGCTGGCTCATGGCCATCCTGCTGGCCACCGGGACTCCAAGGTCCTTTTCCCCAGAGCTGCCCTCCAAGAGAACAGCCCCCACCCTGTGCTGACCCATGGGGCTGTTCCTCCCCACATGCAGCACTTCACACTTGCCCTTACTGAACTGCATTAGGTTTCTCCTCACCCAGCTCTCCAGTTCAACCTAAAGGAACTATCATGGAAGGCAGAGTTCGGGGATACAGCCATTCAAACCATTTGCTCTCACGCTTTAGGCTCTAGTTCACTCAAGTTCATCGTGGTTCAGGTTCTGTTTTCCTACAACAGTGGCAGTAGGGACATCTTCAAACTGGCCACCACAGCTCCAGCTGCTCTCTGACACCCCTTCACTGGCCATCTGGATCAGCCTGCCCAGTTTAAAAGCCCACGTCCCTGTGTTTGATGTCATCAGTGTCATCTATCAGGAATACTGCTGGGCAGTGTTCCTTCTAGAGAGCTTGGATACCCAAGGGCCCACACCAGTTACACAGAGATAGCGTAACTATGGTTTCAAATGTATCATTTATATTCCAACTATGTTTTTAGCACAACATCGCGCCCCACAGGGCACGGCCTAGCTTTTACCTCCATCTGGCCACTCTGCTCAGCAAGTCATAGAATCACAGAATTGTTTAGGTTGGAAGGGACCTTAGAGCCCACCCAGTGCCACCCCCTGCCATGGGCAGGGACACCTTCCACTAGACCAGGTTGCTCCAAGCCTCATCCAGCCTGGCCGTGAAGACTCAGGAGTCTGCCCAGGGCTGTGTTCACACCAAACGCAGAGGATGGAAAGCTTTTCCTAGACTGATCCAGTGTCTCAACTGGCTTTCCTGGGAGCTTGCATCGTCACAGCAACCCTCCATAGGAGCTGCAAGGTATGCCTTGCAAAACCAGGCTGCTACACGCCACAGCTTACTGGGACTGGCACTGAGCTTTGTCGCTGCCGCACACAGGCGGCCTCCATCTCCTCCTTGCTAATCCAAGGTGGAGGCAGTTCCAAAGACCCAGGAAAACCTGGAAACACAGCCAGGGAACCAGGTACCTGGTTGTGCAATTCCAGAATTACATGTGCTGTTAGAATCTGGCACTGCCAAGAGACATCAGATACCTGTAGGGTAGAGCCAGCAGAGAGTTACTGCTGCATTTAGTTACACCCCCTCCGATCCTCTGCAGGTAGGGGGGACTCACAAGGAACCCCAACTGCTCACTCTATCCAACTCCACACGCCAGACCCAACCCGGGCTCCTCCCACGCAGCCGCTTGCTTCCTTCACCATCCATCTCAAAGGTGCTTCTCGCTCAGGATGGTGCTAACACCCAAATGCTATTAGTTTTAGTGATAAACAGAGTCAGAGTTTTTTGGCTTGAAATTTCACCTATGCCCTTGGCTCCTCGTTAAATTCAGACTGCACACAAGGAGGTAGATACTGAGACATTACCGTTGCATTTGGAGCAATTCCTGCGGAAATGTGGGTAACTGCAGTACACTTCATCTTGATGTCAACTTGGAATCACGGCAATTCCAGATGAGAAATGCTGCCGTGTTTTAATGCAAGGCAGCTGCACTGACCTTTCCTGGCTGCCGTTCTGGGGTCCTGCCGACTAACGTCTGCAGTTTTTGGACTTCTACAGAGCACAGCCCTCCAACACGGCACACATCTGGCCGGCATCAGGGACAGTGTGGCCAGCAGGAGCAGGGCAGGGATCGTCCCCCTGTGCTGGGCACTGGGGAGGCCGCACCTCGGATCCTGGGGTCAGTTTGGGCCCCTCACCCCAAGAAAGACCCTCAGGGGCTGGAGCGTGTCCGGAGAAGGGAGTGGAGCTGGGGAAGGGTCTGGAGCACAATTCCTGTGAGGAGCGGCTGAGGGAGCTGGGGGAGTTCAGCCTGGAGCAGAGGGGGCTCAGGGCAGACCTTATCGCTCCCTACAGCTCCCTGACAGGAGGGGGCAGAGAGGGGGGTTCGGTCTCTTCTCCCAGGTGACAGGACAAGAGGGAACGGCCTCAAGTTGTGCCAGGGAAAGTTTAGGTTGGATATCAGGGAAATTCCTTCCCAGAAAGGGTTGTCAGGGTTGGAACTGCCCAGGTAGGGGGGAGTCCCCATTGCGGGAGGGGTTTCAGAGCCGTGTGGATGTGGTGCTCAGGGACATGGGTCAGTGGGGGGCTGGGCAGTGCTGGGGTAACGGTTGGACTTGATGGGCTTAAAGGACTTTTCCAACCTAAATAATTCTCTGGTCCTGTGATTCTATCTGCACAGTGCAGCAGCAGCAAAATGGTACCAGCTGCGAGGCGACATAGGCGCTGGCCTGAATGCCTGTACCCAGCACAGGGAGAGGACGGAAAGCCTGGGCCCACCGCAGCCTGGGACAGCTCTGCCCGCAGGGATGGCAGAGGCTGAAAGCCTGCAGGAGGAGAGGCCCTGAATTCACAGCCACACACCAACCTGTCAGTGCGTGAGGTGCTTTGCCACTCAAACAGCCCTTCAAAGCTTCAAGGAGAGGTTGGAGGCTCAGCTCCGAGGCTGCAGGAGGACTGGAGCTAGCAGGGGGGACACTTCTGCCTGTGTAGGTAAGCAGCAGGGGCCAGGCCTTGTTATTTTGTTCCTTTTGATAAGAGACACAGCACATTTTTGGCCTTCCCACACAAATCCATAGTTGGCAATCATAGAACACTTTATCGCTTCCCATTTCACTGTTTGTTTGTTTTATGCTTTGCCCAAGGTTACATTCAGTAAAGTTTCTCCCACAAAATACAGCATTAAAAGCACTATCACATTAACATCTGGAAATTGCATTGCAAGCCTTGAAAGCACATGCTTTTCAGGAGAAAGCCCCAACTGATGTCCCTCTGCCAGCAAAGCATTTTGCAGAGGTCTTGCAGGCTGTCCCAGCGGCTTTCCACAGATGAATAACCCCCCACGCACGCTCACCGCCTCCCACCCTTACGGGAAGCAACCACCACACACACACATCCACCACACCAAGCCTTGAATCTTGATAGCGAGTGTAAACAAGCACGGGGCAGCTCCGGACATCCTACACCAAGTACAACCTGCCACAGTCACCAGCTCAAAGCCCTCTCTGAAAAGTATCAGCATGTTTTAGACAGCCCAAGTGGCTGTTGCAGTCACCCCCTTTTTTCCCACTCAAACCACTAGTTTAAAGCTGCACAGCTCATGATTAGAAGCCACCATCTAACTTTCAGTCACTGTTTATTGTGGCCACATAATATCATTTTCCTTTAGGGAACCACCGTCCTTTAAGCCAGAGGATTTTTTCCCCTGTATGGAATGATCTGCACTACATATTGACAGAGAGACAGTAACCTCACTACCCTCCTTTCAGCAACCCAAACAGACCCGTTATCCCCCTGCAGCTGCTCAGGCTGACATGGCCCCTGTTTGCAGCTCACATCTCCAGCAAATGTTCCACATTTCAGAGAAGGAACAACTCTCTGCTGCTGCCTCAGCTCTGGGGAGACCCCCCTGCAGTTCTGCCTCCAGCTCGGGGGCCCCAACAGCAGGAGGACACGGAGCTGTTGGAGTGAGTCCAGAGGAGGCCACCGAGATGCTCCGAGGGCTGGAGCCCCTCTGCCATGGGGACAGGCTGGGGGAGTTGGGGGGTTCAGCCTGGAGAAGGGAAGGCTCCGGGGAGACCTCAGAGCCCCTTTCAGTGCCTGGGGGGTACAAGAAAGCTGGGAGGGACTTCTTCCAAGGGCAGGGAGTGACAGGACAAGGGGTAATGGATTTAAACGGAAAGAGGGAGATCCAGATTGGACATCAGGAAGGAATTCTTCCCAGAGAGGGTGGAGGCACTGGGGCAGGTTGCTCAGAGAAGCTGTGGCTGCCCCATCCCTGGCAGTGTCCAAGGCCAGGCTGGATGAGGCTTGGAGCAACCTGGTCTAGTGGAAGGTGTCCCTGCCCATGGCAGGGGGTGGCACTGGGTGGGCTTTAAGGTCCCTTTCCACCCAAACCATTCTATGATGATTCTGTGATTCAGTTTCTGATGCGGCAGACTCCTCCAGATCATCTTTCACCGTGTGCAATGACTCTGGTAAGATCCCTGGGAAGGGACTGCTTTACTGTCAGCGAGCTCCATTAAGTATCCAACAACATCCAGCAAAACAAAGCAAAACTTTTTTTTTTTTTTTTACGTATTTTTTCAAGTTGGCCACCACACACAACATCACAGAGCACCAGCGGTACAAATGATCTGCCCACGGTCCTCTGCATTTCTCCTGGTGGCTGTAAGCAAAGTGAGCTATTGCCAGGAGAAGTTGCTTAACTCAGGATAACAAAGGAATATGAAAGCGCTTCTTTTATGACGGTTGCCTCACACACACTTACCACAGGGGAGAAAGCAGAACAACTGCAAATACCTTTCAAATACCGACACACGCTACCGGCACGAGGGACTTCATTTAGGATGCAGTTTCGTGCTGTGGCTCAGCTGATCTAATGGCCTGCTACTGCCAAAAAGAGCAATCTCTTCCCCAGGTTCCAAGCCTGGATCCACAGTGAGCTGATTCAGGGAGTTAAGCCAGAAGGAAACTTATCTACTGAGAAGGATGGAATCAGATATGTATCAGCACAAAAAGACAAGTGGGAGCACAATGCTGGGAGCAAAACCTTTCCTTACAGCACCAGCTTGACATTATATGAGTTCAGCTATAACACAGTCTAAATTTAGTTAGCTTTGTAACTATAAAGCTGTATCTCATGTCCATTATTCCTCTCCCAACACAAGAATGAGCCATTCTGTTATAAATGCTTTTATATCATTGTAGCGCTCTCCACCCTACGGGAGCACACATCAATTGCAGATAAAGCGGTTCAACTTTTGAATGTAGACAAAAAAAATGAGATAAAGCTAATGGTGGTGAAGGACAGCTCGCCCAGGGAGGGAATGATCATAGGTTTAAGAGGAAAGGGGAAAAAAAACCTATAGACAATTTACCTGTGCTTGGGTCACCGCTCATTAACGCTCTGAAAAGAACCACTTCACATGTTGTAAGTTATGCTGCTTTTGGCTTACTCCATTATCCATCACAGACAGCATCCAGCCCCCTTTTGCACCCCCAGTCTAATGGGGGCGCTTACTCTGAATAAAATAAACAGAAGTGTGCTGGGTTCAGTCAGGAAAGAGTTAACTCTCTTTGCCGTGGCTGCTAGGGGGCTGTGTTCCTGGGTGCTGAGAGCAGCACTGATAAGGTCTGAACTGGCGCTGGGCAGTGCCTGCACTGAATTCAAGGTCTTTCTCCACTTCTGACCCCGCAGCTGCGCTCCCAGCTCTCGCTGTCTCGCTACAGGCAGTGCAGGGGACACACAGCTCAGACAGCTGCCCCAACCTGACCGAGGGAGTGTTTCATCCCATAGTACATCATGACTGGGGCTTAGGCGAGGAGAGGGTCTGGGAGTCATTACTCTTTCTTCTCTTACTCTCTTGCTCTTTTACTCCCAGGCACTTGCTCACACTCCCCCTGACTCCCGCGTTAGCTGCTTTGCTGACTCCTGTGCTGGCTCGCTCATGAGGGAGTTGGTGGGTTTGTTTGGTTTTCCCAGTTGTGCTACCGCTGAGAGGGTTCGCTCGGAATCTGCTGCGACAGCTCTCGGGCTGTGTCTGACTCTCACTACTCAGCACCCAGTTGTGCATTGGTCAGTGGGTGGAGAGAAATTGTATCATATGTTTTATTTTCTATTATTTTAACTACTTATTAGTAGTAGTATCTGTATATATTGATTTAGTTTTAATTAGTAAATAGTTCCTATCTCAATTTTATGAGCATCCTTATTTCTTTTTTCCTCCGATTCTCCCCCTCCACTGGAGGACGGGAGGGGGATTTGTGAGAGCGGCTTCGTGGTATTTTGCTAGCTGGAGTTAAACAACAACAACAAGAAAAACTGGGGGTTCTTCATCTGAGTAAGGAAAGCCATCAAGAGACCAACAACGACATCAGGTTTCACCGCTCACTTCCTGCATTTCCACCTTCCCCAGAAGAGGGAAATCCTCGCTGAAAACAAACTGTGGGCTGTGTGGGCAGAATCACACAGGATCACAGCACTGCAGAGGTCAGAAGGAACCTTCAGAGATCGGAGTCCCACACCCCACCTCACCAAAGCAGGGTCACCTGGAGCAGGTTGGACAGGAACACATCCAGGTGGGTTTTGAGTATCTCCAGAGAAGGAGACTCCCCAACCTCTCTGGGCAGCCCGTTGCATGCTCTGGCACCCGCAAAGTGAAGTTTGTCCTCATGGTGAGATGGAATTTCCTGCGTTCCAGATTGGGCCCGCTGCCCCTTGTCTTGTCGCTGGACACCACTGAGCAGCGCCTGGCCCCATCCTCCTGACACCCACCCTTTAGGTACTGATCAGCATTGAGGAAGACGTGGTTCCTTTCTCCTGTTGATATGTCTGTCTACCCCTGTCTGATTCGGGATTTCCAACAGATTTTTAAAAGGTTTCCCTTTCAGGCTGCACTCCATTGTAGGAAGCTTCTGGAGAATGAACTGTGTTTAAGGCAGACAGAGAAGCCACTTACTTCTGGCAATTAGGCAAGCTCAGTGTTCAACAGCAAGTAGCCAATTCCTGTCCCAATTTATTTCTCTTTCTCATCATGAAAAAATGCAGCATGCTGGAAAAATTGCAGCTGTAACACATTTTACTTCTTTAGATATTTAAGATTTTTACTGTATTGAAATAAAATCCAGCATCAGGCAGTACTATACCTGTGATATCACCTATCAGGGCTGGCAAGGGTGAGATCACTTTTCCCACACACCTTCTCCTAGTGTCACTGATAGAATAAACTAATAATTATTTTAAAGTGCTTTAGGCTGAAAGTTAAAGGCTGAAAGAATCCACAACTTGCTGAGAGAGAACAACCAAACCCATTTTTGACCAGAAAGGCTAAACCATCCAATTTCAGTCCAAATATTTTGTCAGTTCTCCCTTCCATTCCTGCTAAAGATCTGAAACTCTGAGCTGTGCGGTGACAGTCCCGCCGACAGCAGCACACCGACGCTCCGTCTCACTCTTACAATCAGATCTCAGAGGCAAAAGCACATAGAAACAAAGACACACTTGACTAGCGAACCCGAGAGTATCAGAATAAATTAGCTCCCCAGAGACCTACCCAAGGCTTCCTTTCCTCCTCAAAGGCATCAGCTCTGTGAAGCCTCGCGGTGAGCACTCCAGACAGAATTAAAAGGACACTAAATCTGTCCACAGGGACAGGCAGCAGCTGGATCAGCAGGATGAAGCAGAGCATCCAGGCAGCCCCATACAGAAGACGTGAGGGGAAAGGGAAGAAGCGCACCCTGCTTTATGTAAGGACAGTTTCAGTGCAGCAATGCATTCACCATCCACCCGCCTCTCCCTTAATTCTCTCTTCCGAAAACGCTTTCACAGGAGCTGCCTTGTGAGACCTGAACTACAGCCTCTAAGATCTACGCTGTCCAGAGCGGCAGCCCCCAGACACTTGCACGGAGGGCTGAGGCACCGTGCAACGTCTCTCAACTCATTCCAGACCCAGATGACTTAGCACCAGCATTCAAAATCTTGCCCCTCCCTTTTCAAGAGCGGAAATACTAACACGCAAAACAATAATCGGACTCTTCCTAGATTACTAACAAAGGTTCAAGTCTCCGGATGAGTGTTTCTGCAGCGGTGTCTCATGTGGGTCCAGGCTGAAGCCTGTTCATAGAGGCAGAAATCTCTGCCCAGGAGTCTCCCCAGCGAGGTACGCTGCACCCCTGGCATGACTCCAGACCAGATTTCCTCTTCTAAGATTTTTAAGCATCATCTTCACAGCGAGATGCCCACAACCTCCACACCAGCCTTTCTGCTGCCTGCGGGAGGTGCAAATCTTGGCTTGTTTTTAGCCCTCGTGTCACTTTGGAGGTGGTAACAAGAGAAAGGTTCATAAGGAATAAGTATCCTACGGTCATCGGCATCACCAGCTCAACACCCAGACAGCAGCGGGTCCGAGACCTGCTGACCACAGGAAGCACATGACAAAAACATTTCCAGAAGTGAAAAATTTAATAACCTCATTATAACTTTTGGAAAAATAACAGCACCGATTCCCATTCTTCCTTTGATTTGCAACAGGAGGAGGAAGGAGTGTGAAGGAGGGAGAAACAAGTTGTTTAAACAACAACAGCTGGTACATCAATACCAGCATAATGGAGTCGCAAGCATCCTGTTCTTGTCAGAGCAGCCGCTGTTTAAGTAAGAGCTCTGCCTTTTGAAGAGGACTTCATAACCTCAAACATCAACCTTCAGCTGTATTTTCTTCCTAATCAGAAGTCAATTATCCTGCTGAGTGATGACAGAACAATTCCACAAAGTAAATCTTTTTCATATCAGGGCCTTCTGTGATCAAGTTGCACTGGAAACTTCCTTGCTCAAACAAAAGCAAGGAGGAATTCACTTGTGCTTCCCGCAATTGTTCCCCGGGGCCTCTCTCCAAATTACCACGCGAACCTCCAGTGGAGAAAAAGCTGCGCCTGACAACGTGAGCTAACGCGCTTTTATCCAAACTGAAGTTTCACTAGTCAATCTTTTACCAAGTCTGAGGATACCTAGAAATTGTTTACAACCAGCTGTCTATAGATTTCACTCACAGGAGCAAACCAGTGCTACTGGCAAACATTGTTCCCTGCTTTCCAATTGTTGCTATAGTAGTGCAAACCTCCTGGAGAGTTCCTTTAATACTTTCTTTTTTTAACTACTGTGCAATAGCTTTATTATAGTAAATAATTACTGCAATATTTTTGTATCACAAGCAAGTTTTAATCTGTTCTCAGGCTCTGTACCTTGCGGTATTCTTCTCTCCAACACCATTCCCTTCCCAAGGGCCAAAGTCCACATATACTTAAATTACTGCCAACAGAGCAGGTTCCTGGTACCTGCTTTTGGATAAATGAAGGATATTGCACTCACAAAAAATCAAAGGAAGCCAGAAGTTCTTAAATCAAACTGAAATCTGGCCAGTGCCCAGGGTTACTAACCCCATTCTTACAACGGAATCTGTTAATGAGCACAAATGGTCAAGGCCTCCTCTTTACAAATTACCGGGAAGCTGACACTTCCCACGACACAGAGCCCTCTTAGCCCTGTCTGGCACAGACACGGTCCTCAGGAGCAGAAACACCTCCTGAACTGTCACATGTCACTGTGACAGTACCTGGGGTGCTCGATGGGAGAAAACAGAGTGGAGCAAAGGAACCATCAGGCCAGAACCAGAGAGGCATCCACTGCAGGCTCAGCACCTTGGCCTCCATCCAGCTTCCAAGATGATCTATCATCCACATCCTTTTGGCAAATCTGGATGTAATTCGATTTCAGACTTGTTCGCCTGGCAAAGACACAGGTTAGAGCCAAGGTATCCTTTATTGTGCAGATAAGATCCTACATCATCCCACAGTTCTCCAGGCTGGCATAATCCAGCTCTACTTCCAACTCCTTCTGCAAATAGCTCTGGGAAACCACCCCAGCAGGCTACCTGGCCTCCAGGGGACACAGTTCCTGCTCAGCTGCTGTTATTCCCAGAGCAGAGAGCACATGTTCAGCGAGAAGTCCCACAAACCATACTTGTGGAGAAGTATGAAGAAGAGGTTGGCAGAAAACTGTCCCTCACAGCCAACATGTGGAAAAACCTGACCACCTCTACCTCGACATACAAACTGCAGCTACAAGTTCAGTCACTCTCTGCCGATTTATCCCTGCTGCATCGAAAGTGTCAGTAAATATTTATCTCTGCTTCAAAAGGACGTTCTGCCTGATGTGTCTGAACAGGAATGGTCAGATTCTCCCCCCTCTTTTTTGGATGGGGACACAAGACAGAGGAGCAGAAAGACATGAGTCTACAACCTTGTCCCTGTAGCAGAGACAGCATGAGAAGTATAGCCAGGGAATCTGCCCGGAAACCCTGCCAGGAGCAGGGCAGGAATGAACCTAAGAAACTGGAGAAGAGCAGTAGGGGAGCTGGAGCCATGGCCCAACAGGGAAAAGCTGAGCTTTGTTATTTAATACTGAAAAAAACAGCACTAGAATGAGAGGGATGGAGGGTTGCAAACCTGCATTAACACATTATGGAGGATCTTGCATGCAACCTGATGGTTTTAGCCTTGAGATCTCTTCCTCTAACCCGCCACGTGATTCAAAAAGAACTGGAAGCAGAAAAGACATAAACACACAAACAGTGAGTTATTCTACCTAAACAGGAACCAGTTCCTGGTGGGGAAGGGAGGAGAACAGTACCCGAACTGATATTACAGGCTTAGCAAGCAGGAGCACTTGAGCGCATACTGCCAGCTTTGTAATTCTGCCACAAAGGCAGCCTGTTCCAGCTCCACCATTACAGCATTGTCCCACGCAGCCGCGAGGCTCAATTTCAATGCCCGTATTAAACGAAAAAGTCCCCTGGGTGATGGCACTGGTTGGCTCCTCGGAGCTCCCCATTTATAGCATATCATTTCCCTAACGTCACTGGATCCCAGTGGGGATCCCAGCAAGGTGTCCAAACCTCCCCTCGCTCCAAGGTAACACATGAGGTTTCCCCTACGTGGAGACCCTCCATCATAAGAGATTTTTTTGGGCAGGCCCAGGGGTCCAACACAACTCAGCACTTCACAAGCCCTTTTCCCACTGCCTATATTATTCAGTCAATAAACTAAAAATTTAAAAATTATATAAACTAAAAAAAATTAAAATACAAATAAATAGATGTATTGTCCCAGTGCTGTCCACACAGAGCTGATCCCTTCAACATCTGGCACATTCATACCTCCTAAGGACTGCTCGGCCAACAATAACGCTAAAACCAACAGGAGAAACAGCTAATTTGGCTGTTCTTATCCCAACCAGATTAAAAATTACTCTCAATTTACTATCTTACTAAACTACATCTGAAACTGTTACTGCAGGCTATCTGTGGGCTGGCAAGCTAGCTGCACGCAACTTCACGAGTAAAAAGAAGAATGAGAACGAACCATAAATAGATATTATCATAGAATCACAGAGTGGTTTGGGTTGGAAGGGACCTTAAAGCCCACCCAGTCCCTCCCCCTGCCATGGGCAGGGACACCTTCCACTAGACCAGGTTGCTCCAAGCCTCATCCAGCCTGGCCTTGGACACTTCCAGGGATGGGGCAGCCACAGCTTCTCGGGGCAACCTGTCCCAGGGCCTCCCCACCCTCTCTGGGAAGAACTTCTTCCTTCCATCCAATCTCAATCTCCCTCTTTCAGTGTAAACCCGTTTCCATATGTTATATAAATGAGGAAGGCAAGGAAAGAATGAGAAAACCTGCCCACAGCCCTTCACTTCGAACAAGCAGGGGCTGAGACATCCTAAGTAGTGATGGACCCCACATCAACCTACGGTTTCTGGATGTATTTCTCTCCCTCCCCTTCGCCTCCTCGTGTCATACATGTCCCCCATCCTAGGGGACTCTACAGCTTGGATTCAGGCCTGTGTGCCCAGGGTGACACATCTTGGTAGGCCAGGGGAGGCTTTAGGGAGTTTTATTACCAGTGTTGGACAAACCTGTGCAATGCAATGGCTGTACTTTGTGTGGACGAGGTGCTCAGGGAGGGACATGGTTTAGTGGTGTTATTAACAGTGTTGGGTTAACGGTTGGAGTTGATCTTAAAAGTCTGTTCCAACCTAAAAGATTCTATGATTCCACATTTGTTGACATACTTTCCTGCACACAGCAGCAACACCGGCTGCTTCAGGAGAAAACTGCTATGAGGGCTTGGTCTGCAGACACCTGTAGATCTCATTTCCAGTATACTGATGCTATGCACTGCTGCAGAAGAGTTGCAGAGCTTCTGGCACGGTACTGGTATGGCAGACATGGTCACCATAGCCTAGCCATACCCATACCCCAACAGTGAGCAACATGGACCCCTTAAAACATAGGGCTGGCCGAGGCAGACAGAAGCCAGGTCCCTCGGCTTCTCTGAACAGAAGAAAAGCCACAGACAGGCCCCAGTGACACGGTGGGTTTTAAAAGCAGGAAGAAAGCACTGGGGAAGGTGCTAGAGAATAAAAAGGAAGAAAAGCCCGGTGGCTCCAGCCATGGTGCTGAGAGGCATGGGGAGGATGCCCCAGGACTCAGAAGATAAGCCCCAACAGAGGGAAAAACTGCTCTGGATGATGCACAGAGCTCTGACTCAGTGCTGAGGATGGCAAACACCCTGAACAGAGGCCCAGGTTCCCAGGCTGCCCACAGGGCAGGACTTTAGCCACGCTTGTGGGAGCCGTGATTCACCTTAGGGCAGCACAAAAGCCACAGATATGAGTCAGGGCAGATAGACAAAACCACCGACTTGTCACAGCCCCAGGCATGTCAGTCTGCAGACCATCGCTGCAGGCCTGGGACTGCAACCCTGCACGTTAAGATTTTAATCACGTTGTATTCCAGTTCTACTTTTTGGAAGCCACAGCACTAATAAAATAAATATCAATTATGCAAAGCACAGGGGATGGAGGGGCGGGCCTTTTCCTCGAAGAACCAGTCCCTGTTTGATGACTGATTTATATTTATCTACGTAAGACTAATTCTCTATTTGATACCATTTCCTCTCAGACCTCCCATCCCTCTCCACCGGTTAACACCCCGACTGTTTCTTGCCCCAGCTTAGAAGAGGCAGTACACACCAGCAGCCCTTTAGTTCCAGGGAACTGCTGCAGGACACAAAGATGTATCTCATATCCTGGCTGACAGCTTTAGCACAAAGCCACACAATGTCTGCCGGGGCTCCTTGTTAAATACCCTGTTGTTCTAGTGACTCAGTGCACTGGAATGCATCAGGTTTATTCATAGCTTTTCTGATAGAGTCTTTAGATTAGACACAAACTTCTGCTTTTTAGAAAAATAAGAAGTCTATGGCTTATTACTATGTGGAGAACATAAAATTCCTAGTTTCTTTTCCGGAGTTATAAATACAGAGAGCTGAAGCAAATGGACAGAGCCTCAGGAATCTAATGGTTCTTTCAAACTTCTAATAAGTAGGACTGAAAGAACATTTGAAAGCAGGAAAACCAGACGTGTACCATGACCAAAAGTTACCCTCAAGGGGAAAGAGGACAGAAGAGTAGCAAAGACGGACAAAGACATGGAGCATCTTCTCTAAGAAGGACAGTTCAATTAATAAGGATGTTTTAGTCCGGAAAAAGAGACCTCTGACAGGTGACATGGTAGGGATCTACAGAACTCAAACGGGCGTGCAATCAGCAAACACACCAACAACAATTCCCTAAGCAGGAGCTTATTTACAGTCAACTTGTTGGCAGCAGGTTCAGTTACCAAAAGGAGGTGGTTCATCCCACAAAGTTAAACACTGAAATGCTTGGCAACAGGACAGAGGCCAAAAGCACATGTGGGTTCAAATAAGAGCTAAATAAATTGATTTGAGATGAAGGCCATTTCTACCAGCCACCGCTGGAGACAGGACAGAACTCTGGCCTCCCACCACTCCGGTGTTGGTTTGCCATGTTCTGAGGTTTTACAGAAGCAGGTAAGAGCCTATAGCATCTTCTGAGAAGAACAGCTAGGAGCAGGAGTTCATCTCCCCCATTGCCCTCGAGAGGACTGTAGGCAGGAGGCACAGGCAGCACAAATCCTCCCTGCAATACCCAACTGCTCTCCCTTAGCCTTCTGAACTGCAGTTGTGAGCAGAGACCACAAAAGCACGCACACGGCTGAGCTCAGTGCTTGCACAGGAAACATCAGACCTAAGCTCACATTCATACAGATGATGCCACATCCTCGTAGGAAGGGACTTGCAATACAAACTCCTGCTATACTTAGCTTTGCTGCTAAGCCAGGAAGCCTCAGGTGATGCTTGAAGATGAGTTTCCTGAAAATGTTTTTATATTCCAGCGGCAGCCCAGTTATTTAGATATTTAGTGCTACAATCTTGCATAAGAATGAGTTGTTAAGGACTCCCTTGAAACAGGTTATTTTCTCATTTTGTTCCACTGCAATCATAGCCAGACCGTGTTTCTAGTTTCTCTTCTGTTCCAGCTCTCTGCCAGGAAGAGCCCTTCGCTCAGCTACCTCCTACTGACCTAAATTCACACATGCAGCCTCCTTGCTTTAATCACAATCTTCAGCCCTACAGAAAGGGACTCCAAACCTGCAACCCTTGTCTCCTGTGTTCATTCTTCCAGCCATTAGGCCCACTAATGCCTAACAGCTTCTGAAGGTCAATGCTGAGCCTGCTACGCACAACACCAGCCAGAATAGATGTTCTGCAGGCCAAATTATGCCCTCAGGGAAGTCTATGCAGCCTCGTGGCCTGTTGTGGACTGCACAGCTGTCAGGCTGCAACTTCCTATGTTCTACTTAAGATATGCAAGGAGAAAGAGAATTCAATGGTATTGACTTATTTCAGCAACTGAAGGCAGCCGATCTGACTCTAAACACACACTGGGATTAGATCTGTCGATTAAGACCATGGCATGATGGCACCTTTGGTCAATAACAGCATCATTTGTTCTTCACATGACCTCTCTGCTACTTCCAGTTTTATTATTCACCATTGTGTTTGTTACAGTAGCTTGTATCAGCCTGGAGAGTCCCCGCTGTGTTTGGCACGTAACAGAAGTGGAGCAAAAAGACGGCTCTGAAGCCAGAAGCGTAACAAGCTGAATCAATGCCGTAGGATGTAGGAATAGAACATTCGAACCAAGGACATCCCACACGTCACAATATACTGGTCAGCTATAGAAATTAGGGTGCCACAGAAAAGTAAGCCACTTTTCCCCCTTCTTGCACAGAAGCACAGGGATTCTCTGCCCTGCTCGCAGGATGTATTTAAACCAATCTGCTGGCACACTCCAGCCTCCAAGTATATTATTTCATCCTCGTCTTTATTCAACGAACACCTTCAGTTTTAAAATTCATCATCCTGCCTTATCCTGAGAGGAGTTGCCTGCTAGGACTGCTGGAATAAACTCAAGCGTGCAGTGGTCCCCACTCACCTGTGTTTTACACCTGGAAGCAGAGCGTCCTCCCGGCCAGATGCCCAGAGAAGGCCGTTAATTATTTCAGTCTGGCTATGCCACTGCACCAGGTGGGCCAAGGTGTTCCAGCAAACCGGTACTTACTAGCTAAAGTCCCTCACAGGAGCAAGTTTAAAACTATTTGTAGACACCTCATAAAGCATGGGCTCGTTATTACAGCCATTAGCATGCATGCAAGATATTTTAATGTATAAAAATGCCCCATGAAATAACGATTTTCTCCTCCGCTTTCAGAAAAAAACTGCCATCCTTACCATGAACTAGGCAACACTTTCCAGTTCTTTGTTCTTACCCTTTCCAGCCCACAAGCCAAGCTTTATTTGCCCGATTTCACAGCACGCCTTTATGAGTAACCCCTACATGTGCCTTGGCAAGTCCCTCATCCACCCGCCCCGCTGAGTTCAACACCTCTGACAAAGCTGGAATAGAGGAGGTGAACCTTTGCTCTCCTGACCCTAGAGCCTCCTCTGCTCTACAGCACACGAAGCCGCACATGACACATTGCTAAATCATGTGGCAACACCTTTAGTGTTGATTCCCTACAGCCTTGAGCAGGTACAAGACATAACCACATCAGTTCTCCGCTCCGCTGAAACGTGCACGCTACTGGATGTGGGATATGGATAAAATTTATCACTTTGGATAAAAGGAGCTGAGGCTGTCAACATCCACTTCTCCCAAAACAAGAGTTAAGCCAAGGGAGCTTGTATTTCTAGGACAACATCATCCAGGCATGCGGACTTAATGCTGCTCCCCAGTGAAATCAGTTCTAAGCCAACAGTAGGCACTACAGAAAAATCATTCTTGAAATATTAAGGTACTCACTGTACAAGGTGATCAGCTGGAAAACTGGAATCTGTCCCTCTTCTGTACCCAACCCTCTACTCATTTGTCTGGACCCTGTTAGAGAGGGGAAAAAAGCTGTAAATATAGATAAAGTGACCAAAAAACTTTTAAAAATTGTAAAAAAAAAACAACCAAAAAACCAAAAAACTAATCAAGAAGGAGGGCAGCTAAGCAAAGCAGAACAAACACACACTCCTAACACTGAGGTCAAGAACAGCGAGAGCTTGCAAAGCTCACAGCAAAGTCTCTTAAGCAAATGCTGTGATGTTTGAAAACAACTACGGCACCGGCTGCCGCTGGAGGTTCTCCAGAAGGTCAGACCTGATCCAACCTGAGGGTAAAGCAAGATATTTGAATGAGAGTAGCAGCAACAGCTACACAAACCCAGTTACTACAGAGAGTCCCAGCTCCTTGAGACACGTGCTGATCACCACTGCACCATCACGCTTGTGGCCAAGAACGTTACAGAGGGAAACAAACTTTTCCCTGCTGGCCACAAAAATTACTTTATCAATACACAGACCTGAAGGGTTAGATGGGCCACGAACCAGCACGCACCAAAAGACACTCCTTTAACAAACTGTCCCAACACACTTTATCCCCTTAGTAAGGAGCCACTAAACTTCCGCTTAAACGCGTTTCGATTAAGCACAAGATTACCCACAGAATCGCGCTGGGACGCGGACAAAAGGAAAACCCGTTGCTAGACATCCATGTTATTACACGTCACACACAAACCAATTATGCTTCAGGGAGACATTAAATCCCCCTTCAATTAATAGAGATACCTCCTAAGATGAGCATTAAATAATTCCCTACGATGTAGCAAGACAACCGGCTACTTCAGTAAATTGGAATAGAAATAACTCCCCATCTCCCTACCAACAAAATCCCAATCAAAAGTTGCCTTTAAAACAACACGAGGTCATCAAGGAGGGATGGGGGCAGGAACATTATTGTACGCTGATATTAAAGAGTCCTCATCAGAAAATTAAATGAAATGGATGCCTTTCATGTTTATCAATAACAGAGCTAATGGTTTTTATGTAAATGCCATTACTTTCAGCCAGATCTGCAAGAGACTAGAGCCATATAGCCCCATCTCCCCTCACAAACGACTCCCCTTCAGGCAGCCAATCTAAATGCAAATTATAATCAAACAGCAAAACCCAGAGTTTTCTGGGTAATACTGAAAACTTAAAACTAGGGTCAAAGCATACATATTTGAGTACAACCCTCCTCTTCTGGGAAGACCCGCTGTTGTCACACTGCTTTTTCATCCTGGACATACATAAAACATTAAAGCATAACTCTGTTCTCATTTACAGTCAAATTATTTGCCTATAAGAGTATCATCATCTTCCATTCTGTTGTCCTTGGTGTTAAAATAACATGGGGGGGGAAGTTTTCCTACCAAGCTATATACAGAGGATACGTCTCAGAGCTGTTTCACCCGCGACAGGAGCATCCCATCAGCAGATATATTAAATCAGAGCAGTAATAAAGCCCCAACTGGACTTTGCAGAACAAACTAAACTTCCATATTTTCAGGGGGACTTTTCTCCTTGCAAGACAGTTGTTGGTTTAAGTCGGAGGAAGAAGCTGTTATCACTGGGGAGTTATTAGGAGACAGAGCTATAACACTGCTGTCAGCACAAGGAACAGCATTCTTGAGGCATAAAAGCTTTTTTGAAGAACACTTAAATCCCGACCCCTACCTGGAACATACATCAAGTCAGATGCTTCATAGGTACTGATTAAAACAAGGTACTAATGGCAAATCTGAAAATAACTAATAGTAGAAACTGCAGTGTTTAGTAAGTAGAATGCACAGAGCAGAAACAAAGATTCAAACTAAGGCCAAAAACCTGACAGCCTGACTAGAGCTCAAGCGAGTCTCGGCTGGGACTTGCTCTAACTACCACAAGCAGCTAAACACCAAAACTACTGCTCCCAAGAGGGGCCCACGTCCTCAGAGGGATGCAGCTAATTAACAATGGAGCTATATACATGCTCATTACACGGCTGAAGAGCTTAGCACTTTGTATGTTTTGAAAGCACATGCTACAAGAATATTCATAGAGCAGAACCTCGCTAATTAACATTAATAACTGAGAGACCACTTCTGCAAACAGCTGGATTCTGTGAATTAGGCAGTGAAAGACCATGTGAAGCTGGGAAGCCAGAGGGACAACGCGGCCCAGCAGGCGCTTGGCTCGCTCCTGTGGATATCTATAGTTAAATCGTTTATCATTGTGCCTCAAGGTCTGGGAGTGAAGGTGCAGCCTGTAAATAAAGCACCTCTTATTATGCAAGACCCTGCCAAACCTGATCAGTAGGGCCTGACTGCCCATCTGCAGAGGTCATTAAATTAAAAAACACAACCCGACTGCCTTCTCTATGAAACTTTTCACATGGGCCAGTGTTTTAGAGAACTCACCAACTTTGGTGGACGAGAAGCTGAATGTGAGCCGGCCGTGTGCGCTGGCAGCCCAGAAAGCCAACCGGATCCTGGGCTGGATCCAGAGCAGCGTGGCCAGCAGGGCCAGGGAGGGGATTCTCCCTCTCTGTTCTGCTCTTGTAAGACCCCCACCTGGAGTGCTGTGTCCAGCTGTGGAGCCCTCAGCATAAGAACGATATCGACCAGTTGGAGCGAGGCCAGAGGAGGCCAGGAAGATGCTCAGAGAACTGGAGCCCCTCTGCTGTGAAGAAAGGCTGAGGGAGTTGGGCTTGTTCAGTCTGGAGAAGAGAAGGCTCTGGGGAGACCTTATAGCACCTTCCAGTACTTGAAGGGGGCTACAAGGAAGCTGGGGGGGGGGCTTTTTACAAGGGCAGGGAGGGACAGGACAAGGGGTAATGGGCTTAAACTGAAAGTGGGGAGGTTTAGATCAGACATCAGGAAGAAGTTCTTCCCGCAGAGGGTGGGGAGGCCCTGGGACAGGTTGCCCAGAGAAGCTGTGGATGCCCCATCCCTGGAAGTGTCCAAGGCCAGGCTGGATGAGGCTTGGAGCAACCTGGTCTAGTGGAAGGTGTCCCTGCCCATGGCAGGAGGTGGGACTGGGTGGGCTTTAAGGCCCCTTCCCACCCAAACCGTTCTGTTATTTTAAAACAAGCGCATCTTTTCTCCCCCCTCCTACCCTGATTTGGACATTTCGGCAACGCAGCTCCGCACAACAGATGTCCTGGCAGAAGAGGCAGCGCTGGGACGCAGACAAGTGTTCAGGCACGGCAACTCGGGGAGACGACTCTGCCGCTCCAGAAAACATGTTGTGCAACCGCACAGCGGTGCCTCGGTGACGGTGCCACTCAGCCACCCGGGATTTCACACCCAGTCACCATGTGCAAGCGTAATCTGATTTAGCACTCGTACTCCCACTTCAGCTGTCAAACCACAACCAGGGTACGTTTGCTGCAGCGGCGTGAGCAGCAATGTGCTCGCAAACCAGAGCTCTTCCTGTAGCAAAGCTATTTCCTCCCAGAACTGAAGGTTCAAAATCAGAAGCGGTGTGTCCGTACATCCGTGCCCAGCCGCGCTACACACGCCCCAGCCGCCACTCACACCGCTGGGCACCTCGACCACCAACTCTGACCAAGAAGTTAGGTGTCAGCAATAAAAAGAGAATTTTCTTCAGGTTGTGGAAACTTTCAATTTTATTCTTTCCCTTTGCAAAAGTCAAGTGTGTGTTGGAAATATTTCCCCTTGCAAACTGCTTCCGGACAGCTCCTGTTCATAGCTGTATAATTACAGACCATGCTGAACTTACTCAGCACTGTAATTTTTAATTTTCCTTTTCCCCCCCAACACTTCCTATCATCACACGCAGCCTGCAGCTTCCCCCGCTACAGCTCAGGGTTTTCCCTTTGCAAGAGTTCAGGTTGATGAACGCCAAAACGGTCTGTTCAGCAGCCTTTTCTTACTGCCTTTTGTGAGAGGCTTCACGCTATGATGAACAGTGTAGAAATGCAAAGCAGAAGTCCACACAAAAAGAAGGCAGTGTGTGAGGTGGTTTTGTCTTTAAAAGAAGAGAGGCAGGAATGACTTATCCCCTCATTAAAGAGCTCCAGTCTGCATTTTTATTAGACAAATTTAGACACCGAGGGTTTAAAAAAAATAAAATACAAAGCAGTTATATTTTCCACATATGGCCCTGGATCAGTCACATGGATACAAATGAGAAAAGGCACAGCAGATTCTCCAAACACAGGCATGGAAATCATTTTAATAGTGCCCATAACCCAGAAAATGTCAAGTAATACCAATCCACAAAAAAGCGTGATAGGGTTTAGCCGTGTCTTGCCCCCATTCTCTTGCCCTGCATACACCTGTACACACCACAGATACCACACAAGACAGTAAGAAGGAGGAAGAGTCACTCCCTCTTGCTCCTAATGAACATGGACACACACTCACAAACCCTTTCTATCCTTCTTTCCAAGGAAAAGAAACTGCTCTCCGGCACTGGCTGTAGGCAAAAGGTCCACCTCACGCTGAACTCGGCAGCCTACTGTGCCCACAGCATCTCAGCACTTGCCTGGAAACACACCAACACCAGGCTTTTCACCACTCTTGCGCCAGGATCTCGCCACACCTTGCAGTTGAGGTATTTCTCTAACGCTCGCAATTGTGTTTTCCTACATCATTGTATGGAGTTTGAGGAGTTTGCAAGCTGTCCCGTGCAGTGAAAAGGCAAGTCATGCTGTATTTATTTTCCAGTGGAGAGACTGAGGCATGGAAGAGGCATATTCTGCCAAATTAATTTCTTATCAGTGGTACACCTGCGCTGATATTCCAGCCATCAGCCTCTCCACGACCAAGTGTCTTCTACGGCACTTTTGGAGCCCAGTCTCATCCCAGGCAGCTCCCTCCTCACACTGCAGCCTCTGCCCCGCAAGACATATGCAGCTCCAAGAGAAAACTTATTTCAAGAATCTACTTCAAGAGCCACTGTATCCAATTCTGGCCCGCACAAAGCACAAATTATTAATGTAAATGACATCCCCTGAGCTTAACGGCAATGACTAATTACGGGCAATCACATACGTGGACACTTGTACTGAACAAAACAAGGCGGCACACCCTGAGCAAGCATGCCTCCCAACCACTAAACACACATTGCTGTGCTGTACGTGGGCAGCAACTGCTGTCCAGAATATTTTAACAGCAGAAACTGCACTGCTTGCTGTAGAAGGTGGAAAAAAAAAAAAACCACCGCAAGACAAAAAAACTGAGTGCATTCCTCCTCATAGTCAAAGCCAGAACGTAAGAAACAAGCAATATAATTATTTCCACACAAGAAGGAAAATAAAACCAAGAACACACATAGGGAAAGAAACATGCCTCCATAACTAGATTTGCAAAGTAGTTCAGGGGCTTCTGTGCAGGACTGCAACCTCACAGCAGAAGCTGGCAAGAGCCAAAACTACAAATAAGCCAACTTCAGGGCTGATGGTCACTGCAGAGCCTGTAGCACCCCCTCCTCTGCTCCCTTCCCCAGTCCAGCACTGGCTGCTTCAAAAAACACTCCTCTGCCCAGCATCCCAACAGCAGCAAGGGCAGCTGTGAAACGTGCTGGCTCCATTTCTGCCCCTCACCAGTGACCCCCATCACAGCCTGCAGCAGCGTCTGCACTGAGGCATGGCCCCAAAGCCTTCAGCATGAAGCACAAAATGCATCAACCCCCCCTCCCCCGGTGAATGTTAGTGCCCCCACCTGCTTGGAGATGCTCATCCACAAGAGGTGCACCACCCCATCCATCCCAGGAGGATACATTCCACGCACCCAGCCCAGTACCGGCCCTGGCTCACCAGATGGGATAGCGCTGGGCCCAAAAGTCCTTGAAGGCTGCAGGCAAACAAACCTTTGGCAGGAGCAGAACCGGGCTCTCGCCCCACTGTGCTTCCTCCAGATAGCGGAAGCGTGGCTGGGACACACTCGCTCTTCACGGACAAGTAAAAGCACTTTAAGGAGGGCTTTTTTCCCTCCTTTCACTTTGTTTTAAATGGCTGAAGAATTTCCTCTGTGAATGCTCCCAATTGTGGCTCACGCTGAGTTATTTTTAAAAGCACAGAACCAGATTTTCAAGACCCTGAATGAAGAAATGCAGAGCTTTTATTAAGCAATAATAGCCCAGACAATGGTCACAATTTCCCAAGGGTCTGAACGCTGCAGCTGACAATAAGCTTTATTCCTCCACAAAACCCCCTTCACGGGCTCGGAGGGTTTGCTTTGTATGATCTAGGCTCAAGTTAGAGAGTTAAAACAAAAAGCTCTGTGGTCGTTTTCAGTCTGATTTCCTCCACCAATGCACATCTGACCAGAGACACAAAAATCACTGGGAAAAGCCCCTTTACGCCATCCCCTTCCCTGCTACCTGGACATCACCCCATCCAGCTGGACCTTTCCCCCGAGCATGGATCCCAGCTGACAAACTGGGCAATCTTTCCAGGGTCAGGAGTGAAACCGAGCCCTTCAAGTTTCTTCATTGCTATTTGAACCATCACACCATGAGGCTCACTAAAATACTGCTAAAAAACATGCTTCAAACCTCAGACCTGCTACCACATCCATATCAGATCCAGCGACTGCATCAGCTCCTCCTTCTGAGGAGGAGGAAGTTACAACTACAGGGAGCTTGTAGCATCTCCAAAACTACTCTGCACCCGATTGGCCTTGTAAAAGCCACTTCTCATTCTATAAGGTGTCAGGGTGGGTCACAACTGGTTACCATTACAGCTAAACTAACTAGTCCAGCTCTCTCTGCAGCTAGCAAAAGCAGCAGGGGCTTCTGGGGCACATAGAAGTTGATTAGTTCAAGATGCCTACTTAGGACAAGATGAACTGTGTGACAGAAATGGTTGTTTTTCTCTGCTGACTATAAAGAAGACCTCAGAGAAAGGAAAAAAAGGAAAAAAGAAACAACTACATCTGTACCAGAGTCCCAATCTAAATGCCTCCCACTCGAATCCTGCCCTCCCCTTAAACAGTGAAGACGCTAACACCAAAAATTCATTAGCTCTTCAAACCAAAACGAGAGCATTCCTGCCCTCCCACCATCTCTCATCTTTCTTGTCCCAGCAAAAGCACCATGTGGCTGCAGTGAACTGAGGTTACAACTAACCTCACAAACAAGCAGAAAGCTTAGATTCAATCCGAACCCTTCCCAAACTGGTCTACCACACCACCAGGAGAGTAAGACCACAGGACCTCTTTTTTCCAGCTTACCACAACTTCAAGGGGTTGTGAAAACATTTCCTAATCTCCTGCATATCTGTCAGTCTGTAACCAAGAGATCTGAGGGCCGGAGCACCTCTCCTGTGAAGAAAGGCTGAGAGAGTTGGGCTTGTTCAGCCTGGAGAAGGGAAGGCTCCGGGGAGACCTTATTGCAGCCTTCCAGTACCTGAAGGGGGCTACAAGAAAGCTGGGGGGGGGGGACATTTTACAAGGGCCTGAAGTGACAGGACAAGGGGTAATGGGTTTAAACGGAAAGAGGGGGTGGCACTGGTTGGGCTTTAAGGTCCCTTCCGACCCAGACTGTTCTATGGTGATTCTATGATTCTGCACCCAAATGGAGAAAATAGATTCTTTAACACCCTTCACCAATACCTGCACCGCTGCTGCTCCTGGCCTGGCCTCACCGGAGCAGCCACCACGAGCTGCCGATGGGACAAATGCACACACCTTCCGTCTCTTCTCCCCTCCACTGCTCACACAGGTACAGACACTAGAAAATGGCTTCAAGTAGGTCTACAACTTCCTAAGGGAGAGATGATGCTTGGGGGATTTAATTCAAATGTGCTGCATTCCCTTCCCTTTTCTAATCCTGACCATAAAACTAGGCAAACACCAATAGTTTCTATCATCCTTTGTCTTTTTACTGTAAACTCCAAGGACTCTTGACCCAAAGTAATCCCTCAACTTGGCCTAAAACGCTACTGAGAAATAACTAATAATCTGTTTGTCGGTAAAGCAGCTGTCTATGTTACACGAGCAAGCAACTGCATACTCTGTCCAGAAAAGCATGCAGAAATCGCGGGTATGTTCAGAAAATGGATGTACTCTGAAAATGAGGATGCCAAACACACCTCGATATTGCCATTCAGGGAATTCACAGAAGCATTTTTTGTGCAGCAACATCTGTAAATCAAAGCATATTATTTTCCACCCTCATAATCAAGAGATTTGCTAGATTATCTAGAGATCTGTCTGATCATGACAGACAAAGCTGTTGAACCTCATGCAGCTGCCTGAAACGCGCACTCAGGCAAAGAGCTTACTCGTGACACCGAACAATAAACGCAGCCCCTTCAATGCTCACTTCCAATTAGCAAAACTCTCGTGCGAGAGGAAAGAGCCCATCACAGCAAGAGGAGTGGCCACAGGTGACAAATATGCATGCCAGCAGCCACTGCTTGGCAGACAAACCGCAGTCCCCGTCTAACGAAGTGAGGATCAGAGGCAGACTGCAGTCAGCGCTTCATTTGCGCCCAACGAGAAGTAGGAGAGACTGGAATATCACTGGGAGAACAGACAGAACTTAAAAAGGCAGCCTTGACAGCGAGCATAGCTTCAATTAACAAGCTGCATTTGCAAGGCCAGCCTCCAAAATGCTCCTCAGCAGCCAATTATCTAACTCTTGCTTAAAGGCATACCATTTATACAGAGGAATTGGTTATCACCTGGCTGAAGAACTAATCACAGCCAGATGCTAAAACTCCCAGCAAATAGGTCAGTCACGTATCCCACACCATTCAGGGCCCTCCATCCGGGAACAGTCACGCACCTGCGAAAACGGTTTGAGAGGGTCCTCACAATCCCGAATCCACTTGCCAAATGATACTTGATTCTGTGGTCGAGGGGAAGGCAAATCGCAGCCCACCTCATTGCTGAGAAACCTCTTCAGCGCTATCTTTCCAGATCGTGTTATGCAACAAGTAATTCACTCCTACACATGTAGGAGTAAAAATGCCCTTCAGCATTAATAACAAGTCTAGATTACCATAATCTTAATAGGAATAGGAGGACTGAGATTTCATTATACAACTCTGCAAATTACTTAAATCAGGCACAAAAAAAAAAAAAAAAGTCTGAGGTCAAATTAAGACTCCTCTCCTGCTCTAGCCTTGTACTGTGAGAGCACACACAACAAAGCTAAATGCAGCTGTTAAATAGGTATCAGGCTGCACCTGAAAGTTATGGACCTAGGGAGGATCCAAGCAAGTACCTCCGAAAGCACGTGCCAAGGATAAGTTATTCCAGGTACATTAAAGACACTGTTCTCAAAACAGAGGGGTGACAGACACCATCTTTGGAAAGATTCAGGCCTGAGCCTTCATTGCCATCAACGACCTTTAAAGTAATACAGTAAATATTTTAGCATATAATGAATTTGCTGCATTCCATTTGCTGTCTTGTCTACTGAAGGTCAGCTAGGAACTCAGCAATTGTAGGTATAAAGCTCACATGAAGCTTTATGGGACACTGGAGATCTTAGTGCCAGCATCAAAACTGCAGCGAAAAGCTGGGGGGGGGGGGAGAGCAGTGAAGAGGAAAAAAAAAAAGGTATCTTTAAAAAAAAAAAAAAACAACAACTCATGAGGTCACCATTTACATAAGCTTCCACCAGATTCACAGTACCAGCAGCCAGATCCCTGCAGTCACTTGAGCAGGGCTGGTCCTGAAGCTGCATCTTTATTGTTTTGAATCCCAAGATTTATTTATGCCAGCAACAAATCCCTCAAAGACAACCTCCCAAACCAACCATCTTCCCAGGAGTTTGAAGGACAGGCTGCACGGTAGCTCTGCAACACAGGAAGAGTGGCACATTTTAGCTCCAGTTCTGCCATCAGCTCATTCAGGTGACTCGTACGCCTTCAGACACCTCTCTGCATCTCCAGTTCTTTGCCTGCTTGGAGGCGTTGGTGCCCTGTCATTCTGCTGGAGCATCTCAGAAACACATGGAGTTGTCCATACCTCCTCAACCCAAGGAAAGGAGATGCCACGGTCTCTTTCTAGATACTCTTATCTCTGCAGAGGGCAAAGCTTCCACAGAATGTGTGAAGCCAGCAGATACCGGCACAGTGTCTGTTGATCTATGCCGAAACCTTAGTCAGGCAGATTGTCTCATTTTTTTGGATCTCCTTTTCAAGAGATTAAGAAAAATTATCCCAGGGGTATGGCAACGGACCAAAACGCAGGAGATCATTTCAAGACATCTGTAATAGCACACAATTAACGACAACTCCGCAATTTTGTCTTATGACCTCACTCATTAGGAAGAGTTTTTATCACCCTCAAATAACATCATTACAAACACTCCCCCCCATGTCTCTGCCAAGTCTTTCCTTACTGCCATCATAAGCCTGAGGCTTCTCTTTCCTCCCCCTGAGATGGAGTCGAGGGAAGATCTTAATTTCCTGTACCATCTGCAATGAAACTGCCTATACACACGTGCCAACCAAGCTAGAATTACACCATTAGTTTCAGCTTAGTCAGCTCACACCGCAGACTAAGTCAATATTTGTCAGATATTTAGCAAGGACTACAATTTATTTAAATTCAGCGCATTGTGCCCACAGAAGCAGATAGAGCAAAGGAGGAGAAACAGCAGGACACGCTGTTTGGGATTCGGGGGACAAACACTAGATAACCACAGACTTATTTGGCTGGAGACCTCCTGTTGTCAAAAAAATTAGGGGTTGAGGGAAGAGCAGGACCAGCCTCTCCTGAGATTAGTCCTCCAAAGCAGGCCTGCTCCATAGAAACAACCAGCCTTCCTGCAACCAAGACTATGTGCGATGTTCTCCTCTTTCAGAGCGGCAGGGTTGCTAAGGCAATCAAACAAAAGGCCTGTTGTCTGCACCAGTCCCCATCACTGCTATCTATAGGGCAGTTCAGCCCATACAAGAAGCTCCAGCTAAATCAAGTCTCCATCGCAAAACCATGCATCTCAGAGCAGTTCTTCCGAGCAGTTGATGCTTTCTGGGATCTTCACAGCTGCTCCACAGCTGGCAGAGAACAGGGGAATTCTGAAGAAAAGGATTTATGGGAAAATAATGCCAGAGAAGAGGAAGTCAGGTCAGCAAGCAGTGTGAGGAACAAAATAAAACAGAAGAGATTAAGCACAACTCCCACAATAAATTGCAATTAGCCCGCTACTCTTACTCCTGGTTTTCAACAGAAACCATGGAAAGAATAAGAAACCATCAACTGCAGGACAATGTCTCAGCTTCCCACTCCCTTCTGCAAGTTTTATAAGCTTCTGAAATCCAGTTGTTTAAAACAAGCACAACCCAGCAGATATCGATGCCATGAGTCAGCAACGTCTCTTCACAGATGTGATCTCTCCCAAAGTGACTGTTTTCCAGAGCAACATCTCCAGACCAAGCGCAGCGTCAGCGCAACTCACTCCAAGTTTTCTGCCAGCACTGTTTAGAGGAAGAAAAACTGCTGAAACCACCCAGCATGCCAAGTTGGTTAATGACATCGCAAAGAAATAGGTGTCAGCTTTCACATGAAGCTGTTCCAAGTCAGAAGACTGACATTTTTCCTTTTTCAATAGAAGAAGCCAGAGATAATAGAAACAATTCCTTAAACTGCCACTTCGTTTTCTCACGATAGCATCGTCTCCCCTCCTCCGTGATTGCAGGCAGATACTAAAGCTTCTGAGTTTCTCAAACACTGTTGCATGCGCTGGTTCATCCTCCTAGCTGGCAAAATTCTTTGCTCACACGAGCCCTGGGAAACAGTGTCAAAATTGAAGATTTAAAGAATAGGTCAGTGAAAAATCCCAACAAACAGAGTATCCCGAGGGGGGTGGGGGGGGGACACACAAAAACCAGTGTTGATATAAACCTCGCTCTTAAACAACCAACTACAGTAAGTCCCCCCCTGTCAGCAGTTACACAGCACCACACGGGTCAGAACTGCTCATAAAAAAAATACAAAGCTACATGCATGAAAACTAAGTGTTCCTGGGGTTTTACGTAACTGCCTGGGAGAGGAGAGTCCAAACACCAAGTAAACAGGCCATGAGCAGCCCAAACCAGCTGCAGAGCGTGGAGCCTCCCACCCAGCAGCGTCCCTGGGACCCTGCAGGAAGCTAACCTTGCCTGGTGAAAGGAAGGTGCCTGCAAAGACACAAGATCCAAATTCAAAAGAAACTGTTTCTCCCAGTGCTGCAGCTCACCCAAGAGATGGCTTCAGTGTGGTTTTTATTTTTAATGCAGTCGCTGAGTCAAACTTAGAAACAAAAAGATACATATCAAGGTTTATAGTAACATTCTCTGCACCCCTGGACAAAGTCTTCAGCTACAGAAGCTGAAGGAAATCACCCCGACAGCAGTGGACACATATGTATCCAGCATTTGAAAGCACAAAGAACAAAGCTCTGCTGATTCTGGGAATTAGAAAGCCTGACAGATTTAACTCCAGTTTATCCCCTGGCAAATTAGCTACTGTTTAAACACGGAGCTTGGGCATTACATCATGTGTTTGCAGGGGAGTTTTAAAGGTGGTTTTTTTTTTTTTTAAAGCTCACCCATTCCTGTGCTCACAGCTGGAGGAACTTCATCCATTCCAAACAGAATCAACAAGATGTAGGGGTGGATCAAACCGTGTGGAGCCCTGCAAGCAGGGAAGCACACCTAAACTGCTTTGCAAGTTCAAACAGCAGAAGATCTTATCTATGGTTCAGCAGGAAATACTGAGTGCCCCTCAGGTCTGCCTATTTAGATTCAAGGATGAAAAGCTCACTCTAAGCGATGATGTGCAAAAACCAGTCTGATCATGGGGCTGAAATCACACACAGCTTCTGCTCACCCAGCTTCGGTTCAGCGTGGATCTCGGGAGATGTGTGGTTGGGTCCAGTTTGATTCTCCCGTGGTGAACAACTCCAGCATTCCAGCCCTTCTAGATACCTTAATGGACCCGACTGAGAAGCAGGAAAGAACCAGCTGCAAACTGAGCTACTGGAGATATTTTCCATGCCTGTTCTCAGCTTGGGCACTCATTTTGGAGCCTTATTTTCCCCATGAGAGACGCAGCTCTCCGTCAGCACAATTTAGTTTCTCAAAATTTGGCAGAACCCTAATTTTGCAGCACCTGCTCTTTGACACTCGTTTCACAGAGCTCTTCTATGGTGTATTTAAAGGACCAGGCTCTCCCAGCCTCTCCAAGTACAGCTTCAGAATACACACGGTGCAACGGGCTCTCGTCTGAAAACACAAACACTGAGTTGATCCAAGAGGTTTCACACCATCTGGTTTTCCAACCCTTCAATCTCAAGAGCTGTCAGATTTTAGAAAGAGGAAGAATGCCAGGAGAGGCATTTTGAAAGGGTAAAATGAGGAACCATTGCTCTCATCCTTGAGAAGAACAGGTTTCACACAGAAATTGAGTAAGGCCCTCTCAGATGTTTGATGTTTTCCTCCATACCAAACCCACAGTGACCACAGACCAGTGGCATCGAGGAACAAGATTTCATGAGACTTTAAAAAGGCTATATTTTTTTCTAAAGCTGGTCAGGTTCTATGACCTAATCACATCACAACTTCTTAAGCAAAAAAAAAAAAAACCAAACCAAAAAACCAACAATGAACCCAAAAAAGCCCCAAGACAAAATCCCACAACAAACCACAGCCCTTTCATCATGCCTCAAGACATTCAAATAGAGAGGGAGGATTTTCTTTTTAAAATAATAAATAAATAAAGCATTATTTTGAAATAACACCAGGGACAAGCAATTCCGGTTCAAATTAAGAAAAAAAAAGGAAACCACCCAACCAAAAAAAGCAATAAACCCCCACAAAGTTTCAGAAAACTACATCTGTGGAAGTCCTGTTGAAGACACCTTAACCTTTAAAAACAGCCAGAGCTGTAACACGCGCAGAAGAACAGGCTTTGCTGTCAGAATGTAATTAAGCAAAACCAACTCAATTCCACTCTATATCGAGATTGCCAGGAGCAGATCTGGGAGAAAGTCAAGCAAACAAATTTTCACTGCGATTCCAAAAGGTCATTGCAAACAATTACTAAAACGCAATCCTGAAAACAACAGATGCCTATTCTTCCTTTTTTCAATTTAACAAGATATCTTTACTGCTCTAGTTATTACTTGGAAAGAGTAATAATCCCAAGGACCTCATAGCCAGTTAAATAATTATATGAATACCAGGGAACCATTAAAACTGCATTTCAAACTGAGCAGGCTACACAACCGTTTGTTTCCTCTCCCTCTGCTTTTGCATAATGCAGTTCCCAAAACAGATCTCATCTGCAGTTAAAACTTGGGCCAGAATGAAGACATTCTTTCCCATGTATGGGAAATAAGGGAGATTATTAATTTTCCTTCTCGGAACAGAAGAGCAGAAGTCACAGTAAGGCCTCAGAATAAAAAGTCAGGCAATAAAAAGAAGCGCCAAAGCCTGAAGAGATTTGTACCCCTACCACATGTCTTCCCAGTTGTGTCGCTGCCAAGTGGCCTTCAAAATGGGGCATTTTCTTCTTTCAGTGCAACTCCAGTCCCTGTTAACAGCAACTGTGTGTGTCAGCACAAACCTCGATTTCACCCAGCAGCAAGCAGGAACTGAAAAATGAACGTCCTATTCTAGTGACCTTCATAGTCATCTCCAACAGCGAACCGTTCTTGTCCCTTCAGCACGTTCATTTGTAACAACTCCCCCGGGTTCATTAAATTACCCTCGTCGGTCCCAAACAGACTCCAGATTTGCAATAAAGATAAGAGTGCTGGAGCAGACCTCTGACACGGCGCAGTAGCTCCGGCACTGTCCCAATACCTATTCTACATTTGTTCAAGTCTTGCAACGCTCAACCACTCCTGTCGCTGGTGGGGGAAGGGGCCAAGCACATAGAGGCATTGTCCTCCCCAAGTAGCAGGTACCCATCCCTACCAACCAACCCCTCCGGCAGCGAAGGAGCAGCAAGTTGAGCTTTCTGTCTCTCACTTTGCCTTCTGAGTAACAGAAACAGGCCAGCTCCTGCCGGGCATCTATCCCTACCGGTAAGGGAACCTGCCCAGCTCCCTGCAAAAAACACACAAGCAGTTTGCTGTTGGATTATCAAACTGAATGACCTAAGGCATCATGTAAATTACGAGGAGAGACCTCAGAGGTGAAAGGGCCCAAGGCCATCTCTTCCAGCAGCAAGCTCTGGAATCAGTCCAACCACGCCACAAATCCCAAATCCTAAGGTCAGTGTCACAAGTACTGGGCAGTGTTTCCCAACGTGGCAGAAGTACTGCAACACGCTCAGGTACTATGGAAACGTTAACCTCTATTTCCTATGGATGTATACAGCACAAAAGCAGGGGAAGGTGACAGAAGAGCTCAGGCATAATCCCCTCCCTCCCCTAAAGGCTCCACATCAATCGACAGTCCCTGCGCAGTAAGAGTTAACACAGCACTCCCTCAATAGGCACACAACAGCTTTGGGTAAACAGGCTAAGAATAGGTACAGGGACAGCAAAGCGCCCAAGCAAGACACCCCTGCAAAGCAGCAGGAAGCTCAGAAGAAACATTCGCAATACTGCTTTGGCTTTAATTGGTTTTAAGAAGAAATTCACTTTAGTTCTTTTTATAATACCTACTCTATTACATTTGTCAAACAGCTGCCACTTTCTGTCCCAGATACAGCTTCTTTGGGTGGTAACCAAAAGGATCGTCATGTCTGCGCATGTATTATAGATCAGAGATGCATATTAAAACAGACTCGAGATCCGTCTAGAGATTACATGTCACTCCTTCCAAGTCAATGGAATTATACAGACGCAAGTCAGTGCAAAGCCTGGGTCATACTTGTATAAACTACTCCGGAAGATGCTCTGGGCCTTGTTACCCGAGAAACATCGTCTGAAATGCAAGGTCAGTAAGACAAAACATTCAGCTGATGCAAAAACACCTTCTTACCCAACAGCTCCTTTGACAAGGAAGAAATAATCGCATTGCTTGGCCTTTCTAATCAAAATCATCATTGTCCTGGCAATGGAAAAGGCATTTCCAGAGAAAGAGCTGGTCTGATTCCTGAGAGGCAGGGGGGAAATTAGCGTCAGTACAAAAGCCTGGAGATACCTGCCAGCTTCAGCTCAATCGTTACTTCTAACTAACTACACCCTTGAGACGCTTGCGAAAGGCTTGGTGCTATTCATCACTGCCACAAAGTAAAAACAAAGTCAGAAGACCCTGGAGGCAAACGTGAGAAACAAAATGCAAGTTTTCTTTCCATCTTTTTTATTATTATTTTCATTAAATCTTAGGTTTTGTTAAGGATTCTGGGATCAAACATCAACAGTAACACTTTGCAGACGTTACTGACGCACTGCGTCCCTGTGAAGCAAGGTAGCCTCAAACCTGTTTCATAGGTAAGAGGCGTCCGAGGTCTGCAGACTACGACAAGCCCAACAGCAGACAGTCATCTGGGTGCATCTAATCCTTCCCGCCACATTAGGCAGGAACCACATCAGAATCAACTCTGTCTTCTGTTTTTAGAAAGATCAACAAAATAACAACCACCCAGAACTCTTTTTTACAAGGAGATCATTACAAGGACAGCTTTTGCTTTTCTCCAGGTCCTTGTTTTTGTTTCCTGGTGCACGATTGAGAACTTGCAAGGAAAGGCTTAACAACAGCTAATTGTCAGACGCCACAGTAATTAGTGGCAACTTTCCAATGCATCCATCTCTGGCTGGTTTTCCGATAGTTGGCTCCTCCTCAAACCCCACATTAAAATGAAGGTACACAAGGTAGGCGGCAGATTCATTTACAAGCACCAAGGTCTTCCCAGGAGAGAAGCCTAAGGAAAGAAATATCTTACCTAAACAATGCACGGGTTGGTTTTTTTTTTTCTTCCCACTTTCTATGGGACTGCTATCTTTATTAATAATCTGAGAATGATGTTAACCTATTCACTGACAATGTATTATTATATGTACGATGCATTTCTGGGATTCAAGGGGCTCCTGTATCGCACGTTGTTTCCAGCCAGTGAACTACCAGTAAATTAGGAAGACAGGATCATTCTGTCCAGTCTTCTGCCCACCTGCTGGTTACACATCACGGCTTTGATCTTACTACTCCACTTCTAGCAAAGGTTTCCCGCCTATTTTATTTGCAGACCTCGACAGGTTTCCCTGCAGACAGAAAAGCTCCCAACAGTGAATTCAGGACTTCTAAAGGGTCTGTAAGCAAAGCAAGGGGCTCACACCACTTTTCTATATATTTAGGCTGTGCTCTCAACTCCGAGGCTCCCCACTTGTTTGGCAGCTCTTCTTGTCACAAGCTCCAACGCTTTGTTGCCAACCTTTTCCAGGCGTCATCTGCATGTCAGCAGTGCTCCACAGCACACACTCCACTCAACACCGACACAGTGCAGAACACATCACTTCCCACTAAGTGCCTACACAGAGCAGACCTGCAGTATAATTACTTCCTCAAGCCCGTAATAGAAACACTGGAAGACGTGTACAAATTTCATCCCGATGCACTCCAGCATTCCATATGATGCGGAGGCATCTAATCAAGGGAGAAAAAGATAAAGAAGTCTTTCCCACGTTCAGCGACATGCCTGATTCCATCATGTTCAAATCTGGACCCACAAGGCAGGGTACGTACAGAATAGGGAAAAGAAAAGTTTATGTTCACATTGAAAACTGAGATGTGTTGATAGGACAATGTAAGGGACAGTGCTGAGGGCTGAGGGAACTGGGCTTGTTCAGCCTGGAGAAGAGAAGGATCCAGGGAGACCTTATTGCAGCCTTCCAGTACCTGAAGGGGGCTACAAGGAAGCTGGGGGGGGGCTTTTTACAAGGGCAGGGAGTGACAGGACAAGGGGTAACGGGTTTAAACTGAAAGCAGGGAGATTTAGATTGGATATCAGGAAGAAGTTCTTCCTGGAGAGGGTGGGGAGGCACTGGGACAGGTTGCCCAGAGAAGCTGTGGCTGCCCCATCCCTGGGAGTGTCCAAGGCCAGGCTGGATGAGGCTTGGAGCACCCTGGTCTAGTGGAGGGTGTCCCTGCCCATGGCAGGGGGGTTGGAACTAGATGGTCTTTAAGGTCTGTTCCAACCCAAACCATTCTATGATTCTATGGTTTTAATTGTACTGCCTTTATATAAGCAGAGGACCCAATTTCCAATTGAAGTTTCCAAACTGGAACTCATCATCTATTTGACTGGAGTTAGAAGGTGCTCGACCTGCCAAGAAGCATCCCCTAAGGAAGACAACACATGCATCGAACAATGTATTTCCTGCTTTACAACATTTTGGCTTTCAAATAAATATAATCCACTTGCATATGTGACCAATACACTGGCATAGATTTGATATGACTACATAGCTCCACAATCCTTTCATGTCCCATGGAAGGGCCAGCACAAGAGAGTAAGAAAGCTCATCCTACTGAGTCAGGATACACACTTCCACGCAGCAGCACTCATCCCAAAACACAACAGAAAGAGAAAAAACCTCAGGGTACCTCCACTGTCACTATCCCTAAGAAGAAAGCCAGATAAAAGGATACTTTCAAGTATTTCGAATCATGAAAGCAAGCATTTTACGCAACAAGACTGATAAAAGGCTAACCAGCTGAAAACCGCGTAAAAAAAAGGGAAATAAAAATGTTACTTGTGCAGTGGGAAACGTTATTAGCATTTTGTATGAGAAGAAACTTGAGAGGGTTTCTTAACGTTCCGGGCTAATCCCATGTTCTGATACTCCTCTCAGGCAGCCATTTGCAAGAGAAAAGCCACGCGGTTACCTAATGCACCAAAACTCAAGGGCAAGGGGGAGGGCAGGGGATAGGCAGGAAAAACACACCTCCCCCAACTCCAGGACACACGATCCCAACCATGTGAAAAGTGACCGTAAGAGCAGGAATTCTGAGACTCATTAAAACACCCACCCTAAAAAACCTCCTTTACATCCATCAGTGACTACACATCTGTTGGAGTTTAAGGGTTCCCTGCTGCCCAACAAACAGGAAAGATTGATTTGTTTAATTTACGAGCCTTGATTTTGCATATTTCCCTCGATTTCACCAATGAGGGACAGGTCACTTTGTAGTGCTATTGGTTAACACAGAATGAATCACAGAACGGTTTGGGTTGGAAAGGACCTTAAAGCCCACCCAGTCCCTCCCCCTGCCATGGGCAGGGACACCCTCCACTAGCCCAGGTTGCTCCAAGCCTCATCCAGCCTGGCCTTGGACACTCCCAGGGATGGGGCAGCCACAGCTTCTCTGGGCAACCTGTCCCAGGGCCTCACCACCTCTCCGGGAAGAATTTCTTCCTGATGTCCCATCTCAGTCTCCCCTCTTTCAGTTTAATGTCAACATTGCCCTGAGAAACCAATGTCCACTCACCACCATTTAGCAGGGACAGATGCCAGCAGACACGTATGTGTGCCACAGCACACCTACACACTTCTTATAGGAAAGAATCAATATCTTAAACTTCCTCAGCAAACACTAAATTAAAAACAAATAAATACATTGGATCTTGCTTTACAATTGCTATAGACATATAGAGAATGTCCAGTGAGCCAAGGCAGAAGCTACAAAAGGTCCTTTCAAATCCATTTGGGATAGATTAGCCAGTCCTCTAAGCTGCTCTTGCTGGTAACAGACATCAATTAACTAATAGCAATGATTTCACAAAAATGGGATTTCAATTTGCACTTCAAAACTGGTCTTGCAACTGCTGCAGAATAACATCTGTTTACCTGGTCAGCCAGCGCTCCAGGCTTCCTACGCCCAGGCAATCCAGGGATCGATTAGCTGTAAGCCACGGAGCTGTACATGCTTCTGTCTTTATCCTTCCTAACAAACCCCAAAACCTCAAATTGGCTTTGCATCTCTTCTCAAGCAACATCTACCAACATTTGTGTCTGACAAAGAGCCGTCTAAGCTGCAGGAGCCAAACTCAAGCACGAGAATCCCTATAAACAGTACTTTCAAGTATTCTCCAAGAAAGCTACGGGCTCTTTGCTTCTGAGGATGTGTCTAAATTACAACCACAGAACTGAAGCATACTCATGCCAGCTTTAGCCCAGCAAGCACAGCCTGTGTCAGGACAGGTTCTAGGAGACAACTGGAAGTCCCAGATGTCCCCCAAACCCCACCGAACGCTTCCCCTTCTGCCTAGCCACATACTAGCAGAGATACACTTATCTGCACTGAAATCGCGCATATCTAAATATGCTCATGAGTATCACTTGCCTTTTTCACAAGGAAGCAAACAAAAACCCCACATATTGTGTTTGTTGGGTGGTTAAGGCATAGGAATCCCAGTCTGGGTTAGGATCCGCTCTTTACAGTAAGAATAAATTCAACCCTGGGTTAAAACCCCAGACAGGAACTGCTTCAAAGCGTTCAGTCTGTTCCTGCCCCAAAAAAGGGGTGTTTGGCACAGATCACAGGTGGGGAAGCGAGAGAGCAAGCACTGGGAAAACCTGCCTGCTGCTAAGGAGACAGGATCCAATGATCAGGAGTTCCCTTCCAGTTCAGTGGTTTTGTGAGGTTTGAAAAGCAGAAAAATTGCCTCTGGACTAGGAACCAATTCACATGCGACTGCTGGGATCTTGGCTCCAAACAGCGAGCATGTGGTTAGCTGCACTTCCCACCCCGGTGAAATCATTGCTGTGGGCATGGGGGAAGAATATCCTGGGAAAACAGGCAAGGCAACTGGGAGAGGTGACAGGTATAAACAGCAAGGAGAAAAAAAATAAAAATACATCAGGCAGTAGAAACTGAAAAGAAAAATAGAACAAATACACACAGCCAGAAGGAGAGAGACAAACTTTAACAAGTTAAGATGATGGTATCATGGCATTTCAAGACATAACAGTCACGGAAAGCAGACTCAAGTTGGGCTGTGGCCCCACATAAGCACACAAACCCTGGGAATGCTTCAACAACATTCACCAGCTGAACAGTCCCAGAGATCCACGCTACAAATATTCAAGCGAGGAGGATGATCTTTCCCATCCCATCTTAACAGCACACAAACAACCCTCCAATTTTGCCATATATCACTGAGAATCAGTCTAAGCAAAGGCAGTTCAACAACCATGTTTTTCTTGTTGTGCATATTTGCTCCTATTGCTCTGACTTGACAACTGCCAAAATCCATCCTCGCAGGCAAACAAACACGAGAGCTAACAGTTTTCACTTGAAAAAAATTAGAGAATTTCAGAAAACTATTTTGAACTTCCCTTCTGCAACAAGGCATCAAGAAGTTCAAGAACTGCCTGTACCACAGCTGAGCTGACAGAAGAATTTGGCTGTACCGTGCTCAAACTCAGACAGTCAATTACCCCTGCTCCAGAATCTCTTAACACTGAGCTGAACTGATGCAAACTCCCATTCTGGAATGAAAAAAAAACGGAAAATTGAAGAGACATCCCAAAGCCATGAGTGAATCCAGATAGAGTCACATTTAACATGAAGTTAAGGGATTTGGGGGGGGGAGAACACTTCTCTCTCCCCATCACCACATAATCAGCCTGTGGTTCATTGCTGATGCTATTTCTGCAGAAAAGCTAGCTTAAGGTCACTCGTTACTTGATGAAACCTGACAACACACAAAACACACTGTACTCTAAGAACCTTACTATCTTCAATATAGTAGGAACACTGCTCAAAACACACTCCTAATGTCTGGTTTAGGCTCTGATGTCTCAAATATATAGATTTATCCACAAAACCAGAAATATCTGCAAGATAATCACCTGCACGTGACACTCCTTTCAGGAAACAAAGTTGTTTAATCTTCTTCATATGATGTTACACTTGCAACGTGGAAACCCAGACATTTTAAAGCCAAGCTATCCTATTGGGGTATCAACACACACCACGTATGAGGCACACGCATAAGCAACAAGAGATCAGAAACCAAGAGTCTCAGCGTTTGAATTTTAACACACACAGCACCAGAACAGCGCGTCTAGGCTGCTTCTCAGCACCTTTGCGAATTGCAAATACCATTTTAACCTCCTCCAGGCACCAAACTGTTTGGTTTTGGACCAGCGTAACGGAGTGTTAGGCAGTCAACAGCAATGTATTAGCATTGCGCTGGTAAAATCGAGTGAGGAAATCCCCCCTATGTTTCTGAGGGAGAAGAGACCTCATGTGGGGAAAACAGCTGGGGAAAAAAAAAGAAAATAATATGAACCTCAACTTCAGCAAACAGGAGCGCAAGATGAGCATACCAGACCTGCTGCGAAGCCCGGGGAGACGACAGCCTTGTCGCTTCTGCCCTCACCACCTCGCACGGCGAAAGCTCAGCAAGAGGGGGGACGCAGCGATCCGAGGGAACCGGCTGCCACAGGCAGCGGCGAGCCCAAGGGCTTTGTCAAGTTTCCAAGACACGGGACAAACCCTGCGAGAAGCCAACGAGCGCGTCGGGGGGCTTTGGGCGACCGCCGAAGCCGGGGAGGGCACTAGGCCTCAAGCCCCCACGCCTTAAACCTTCCTCGGAGCGCCAGGAACGGGACAGCCCCGGCCATGGGGGAGGCGATGTCCCCCCCGAAGCACCAAAGATGCCGCAGGCAGCCGGGATAAGGGGTCGGGGGGGCCCTCGCAGAGTTAGTTGAAAGAGGCGGGAGGGAGGGCAGGGGGGCAGGCGGGAAGGCTGGAGCCTGTCAGCAGCGCCTGGGCGCCAGGTACCGTCACAACCCTCCCGCCATGAGGGTCCCCAGCCATGCGGGACGCCCCACACACACACACACACACTGTCCCTCGCCCTGTGAGACGCCCACAATGTCCCTCGCCCTGTGAGGGTCCCCTCTCGAGTGTTCTCAGCCCTGGGGGAGCCCCCCCCTCGTGTCCCCAGCCCTGAGGGACCCTGCCCCTTAGGGACGACCCAGCCGGGCCTCCCCCCAAACACCGCCTCAGGGAGGGGGGGGGGGGGGGCTTCCTCCGGACTGTACCACTCACCCGGCCCCACGGGCTTCCCCCGGGGGTATGCTACCGCCGCGAGTCGCTTTCCCCTCTCCCCCCGTACGTGGTACGGTCCGCCCTACCTCTTGGCGCCCTCACTTCACCCTCCTGACGGAGCCGCGGTCCCGATGCCCGCTGCGCCTCCCTCCGCGAGCGGCTGGGGGGGGAGCCATAGCCGCTGCCTTGTCTTCCCGCTCCGCCTGCACCCCCTGCTCCCCCCCCCGCGGTCCGGACACAGTTGGTTCGTTCCCAGAAGCCGGCCGGTCTTCTCCCCTAAACCGCTGGATCTCTCACGTCTTCGGCCATTTCCGACCGAACCGGCGGAAGTTGCCGAAGGGGCGGCGGAACTTTACGGCCTTATCCGAAGGGCGGGCGGAGATAACCGAACCGGCGGCGGAGCCGGCCGAAGGGCTGAAGGGGCGGGGAGCAGAAACGCGGCGGAGGAGGAGACTTTTGTCCGGGAAGAGCCGAAGCTCCCAGGCTCCGTTCCGACTCCAGCGCGGACAGTAAAGACCCCAAACCTGGCGGGGCTCGCACGGTTACAGCCCCGGCTCTGAGGGAGGAAACGGGGTGGCCGAGGGATGGGCAGCTCTATCCCTTTAAATGGCGGAGGAGGCGGAGCGGCTGCTCCCTCCTCACCGAGAGCCCGCCCGTTGCACACTGCGCATGCGCACTGCGCGGAGGCGCCTTTCCCGCCTAAACGCACGTTGGCCGCAGCCCCTGTGGCCCCTCTTCACCGAGGCGCCGCCATGACAAGCCGCCGTCCCCTCAGTGCCCGACGCTGCCCCACACGGGCTGCCCTGCCCTTCCCCAGCTCCCTTCTAGCACCCCTGCGAGGCTGAGGTGCAGCCATGGAGCTCTGTCACACCTCAGCCATGTGGGTCAGGCCATCGCGGTGAGTGCGATGGTTGCCACTGATCCCTCAGAGAGACAGTCAGGCATTGTGAGACAGCTGTGTTGTGGGAAGGTGGTCTGCAGAGCCTGCTTATTGGTACTCAAATACAACTACAGATTTGAATTTGTTACGGTATTACATCAAGATCCAACCCGGAGGGTTTGCATGAACAGCACAGCACTCATTCCGGACCAAATAAATACTGGAGAGTTGTTACATGTCATTAGTGGTTAAATGTTATGTCACAGCAGCTATGTAAAATTCCAGGTGACATGCTGAACATACTGTGCGACAGATGGCGATGGTAACAAAAGAAATAAAAAGCAATGGGGAAATAAAGGAGGAAAAGCAAAAAAAAAGACAAGTAATTTTCTTCCCAGACAGGTTGCCCAGAGAAGCTGTGGCTGCCCCATCCCTGGCAGTGTCCAAGGCCAGGCTGGATGAGGCTTGGAGCAACCTGGTCTAGTGGAAGGTTTCCCTGCCCATGGCAGGGGGTTGGAACTGGATGATCTTTAAGGTCCCTTCCAACCCAAACCATGCTGTAATTCTGTAATAATGGTGCCAGCACCTTCTCGCAAGAAAGCCAAGTCAAACAGGTTCAGTACTCTGCTTCCTTGCTTTATGCATTTTAACACTAATTCTGTGTTTTAGGAGCCCTGTGAAAGTTACATCTATGGAAATCAAATCTCACCCCAAAGCACACAGACTGACAAATTTTGTATGGGACTAAGTAATTTCATGGCAAGAAACAGGGTTTATCTCTGCGGGAGTAGAGAGGGTGGCAACTGTTGTGTGCCTCTGGCTGCAAAGCTCTAGGAATTTCAGCCTTAATAAAACATAAGCACTTCCAACACTGTAAGAAGCCGCTTTTCCACCACTCTGCACTTTTTAACAGTCATTTACACATGTGTAAAGAATGCGAGGAGAAACTAACTTTTGTATTGAGATGAAAAAGTGGTGAAGGGGTAGGGAGGGGGGCAGAGGTCTGTCCTTCGATAAACAACACAAAATCCAATCTCACAAGCAGGGAACGTGCTGTACTGAAGGACAGGAATAGGTACTGCAGGTTCAAAGGCTCTAAGAAACAATACTTTGTATCTTTCAGGAAAAAAAAATACTGTAAGTGCATTGCACAGTATAAAGACAAAAATAACATCTGAAGCATTGAATTTACTCACGGTGGCCTTGCACACACACCTGTTCCCACTCTGCCCTGCCTTGGGGTTTTGCTATTCCATCCTGCTCTACCTGGAGCTTGGCACTAGGAAATGGGGAGACACTGAATTCCCTTCAGGACCTCCCTGAGGGCAAAATACAAATGGAGAAAGTGCCTTCAGGAGGGGTCTCTACAAAAATTCCCCCACCTCCCAAAAGGAAACAAGCTTTCAGATGCAGCAGCCTGTCTGGCAAGTCTTTTCTTCAGAGAGGGCTTTCGAGGCCATTACACATTATATTAACAAAGACAGCTTCACCTTTAATCCCCTTCTCTGTGTACTTACCCTTATTGTAGCCTTCCAGTACCTGAAGTGGGTACAAGAAAGCTGGGGGGGGGCTTTTTACAAGGGCCTGTAGTGACAGGACAAGGGGTAACAGGCTTAAACTGAAAGAGGGAGATTGAGATTAGATATCAGGAAGGAATTCTTCCTGGAGAGGGTGGGGGGCACTGGGACAGGTTGCCCAGAGAAGCTGTGGCTGCCCCATCCCTGGCAGTGTCCAAGGCCAGGCTGGATGAGGCTTGGAGCAACCTGGGCTAGTGGAAGGTGTCCCTGCCCATGACTGGGAGGTTGGAAGTAGATGATCTTTAAGGTTCCTTCCAACCCCAACCCTTCTATGATTCTTATTTTAATGCAGCAGGTGATCAATATTAGAGGGGGGTTTTCTGTTTCCCTTCCACCACGCCAAAAATCCCCTGCTGAACTGCCTTCTGTATAACCCAACAGAAAAATTACCATGTTCAAATATCTTAATTTTCCACCCTTTCTGCTATCTGGGCTTTTGTTTTCTCTTCTGCAAGGCAAGAACACACATAAAATTTTGATTCAGAAGTGGATCCTAATGGGCAGAGTCTATAACCTATGATGAATAATAGCTCTAACAAGAAAATAAGTTGCACAGAAAGTTGCCTGACTCCTTTCCTGGCAGGGAGAAGCCTTTTACTCCTGCCAGCTTCTCCGTCTGGTTTCCCAAAGGGACAAGGTTTAATGCACAGCGTCAACTGACCGCGCAGTGCCAGCCCTGGTAAAGCCTTTGAAAGTCCTCAGCAGCTTTTAGTTGAAACTGAGAGGGGCAGAGGTCTAAAAATACCAGATCCTGCTATATGAAAGCATGCAATTGCAACACAGAGACACCCAAAAGCAGGAGCAGTACAGATCCTGTCCCTTCTGTTCAACCTGCTCACCAACCAAGCAGCAGCTCGTGCGCGGTGCCCACCCAGCTACCCAAGTGGGGTATTTCCAGCCAGCAGCCTACATAGCCGTAGGAGGTTTGGGATTCAGGGAGTGCCTGGGGCTACCAGGGAGGTAGCGATAAGGAGGGATTGGGGGTTTATGGGAAGGAAGGTTTGGGGGTGGAGGGAAAGGAAATGGGGTGATGGCCTCTCATGGCACACATCCTAGGCAGAAGAAATGGGGGTAGCCAGAGTCTACAGGAAAAAGGCAAAACCTAAGGAAAAAATGGCTTCATTAGTCCCACTGCTCACAGAACAACTAATTTAGACACCCAGGATTTCAGGCTGGGAACCTCCTTTATATAACCTTTTAAACAGCTCTGCTGTTGGCAGCTGTGATACAATCCAGTGAATACCATCACACCTTTGTGTCCTCCTCTACTTTGAAATGGTCCCTGCTTTACCTCCTTTCCTTACCCGCACCAAATTCCCTCTTCCTCATCCCACTTGTGCTTCTCGCGTACAACATTCTGGTGTCTCCTCTCTGCTATAAATTACATTAAGCCACTTCAAGCAGGTATTAAGGAGTTTCAGAGCCAGCTAATGCACGGATCCATGGCATGCTTCCATGGCCTGAAATAAACCTCAGAGGAACATCCAGTGCTTCTCAAGGGAACAACAACCTGATGGGAGAACCCTGAACTTTGAACTTCTCCCTGCTCCAGTCCTTTCGGTAAATCTTTTTTAACCACTTTCTCCTCCCTTCCACAGGAGACAGTACCAAAGCCAGACCATCTGTGGATTTTATAAGTTTTATGGAATGTTTTTAGACCGCACTCTTAACCTCAGACACTCCTATCAGATTCCATAGGATACAGTCACTTGTTTGCCCCAGGGTGCTGTAGGTGCTATATAGACAATATACCTCTCTCAGCCACTATGGAACGACTACGCAGCGAAGCTCCATTTCTAATCCTGCTGGGACTCTGACGGCTTTCGGCCATCAGGTATCCCACGGCATGCTTCACGAGAGGAAATGTTAATCTGGAATGCTGGCCAAATTCCAGTGTAGGTCATTACATCCTGATCATTTACATTCTCCCTGCAGTTTTTAATGGATATGGATTTGGGGGCTTTTTTTTCTCTTTACTTCATATCATAAAAGCAGCGGCCTGGTCCTGCTCCTGCTCCTGCTGCAAGGCCTTGCAGCGTAAGGAGCTGCATTTCAGTGGTAGGTGAATGCATCTCAGTCCATTTAAATAAAGCTCTTTGAAGACCCCATGGGCACAAGAAGAATTGTAACGAAACTCCCTACTGCTGCCCATAAAGCCATGCAAGGGCTAGAGCACAAAGTGAAGGACTCAGCGGCAATAACTATGTTGGGAAAGGAAAGGTTATGGACACACGGACATAAAGACTTCTCCCTCCCAAATGCTAAATCACGTTTGGACCCAGCACAGCCCCAGCTGGGATCCAAAGGGCAAGTACAATGAACTGTCAGCATCCTGCACACGGGAACCAGATCCTGATGGCAGAAGAAAGTACATTTTTAACGGCAGTGAAAGCTTTTGGCAAGATGTGGGGATGCTGGAGGACACTACCTGGTAGTAAAACAGGGTGAGGAAAGGACATGTCCTGTTTTACACAGATATTTGAAAGAAAAATCACGAAGCAAGAAATGGGATAGAAGGTTTTGTTTTCAAGCGGAATATCATGGATCACACTCGTAGTATGTCGAGTTGCCCTGCCACACATTTTATTAAGAATAAACATTCTACGAACTGTATTATGCTTTGTTCATAAAACCATACATAACCACACTATGCTAATTTCTTCAGAGAACCACAATGCCTAAAAGGGTAATTTTCATTTTTCAGCAACGATGAAGGAAGTTAAGAGAGATTAGGACAGTGGTTACAAATAAACTGTGAGAGACCAGATGGCTCAGAGGATGAGGAGGGAGATGTGTAGCTTTGCCTCCTCCCCCCACATGTGCCACATCATTAGCAAACCAATGGCTGTTACTAGCACTGGCTGAGTATTTTTCACAAGTAATTTTTTGACCAAAATGTGGTTTTCTCCATCCCCAAAACCACCAGCCAACCAATTTCAGTGTGACAAGTCACTCCAGGCTTTGGTGGAGCTAGACACTGGGAGCAGGTGAAGGTAGAGCAGGTTTTCTTCCCCTTGTGTCTACACCCACAGCAATTCTATAGCAATTCTGTGAGCCTAGCCCGCAATTCCTTTGCATTTTTACAGTTACCTACAAAATGAAATGCTTCAAGTCATACAGACTTGTTTTGTGTGTGCATATCAAGCCTAACTAGGTACATGAACCGCAAGCTGTTACCACCAGCAGCCTTCCCGACGGTGGTACCCCGAGAAGAGGGAGATGTGGCACACGAGGCACTACGTGGGTGGCTTTACGGCAAAGGAGTTAAATCACCCACCCAGCTACTTTCTCAATCCCACAGAGTGTCGCTGCTCTGCCATCCTCACTGGGCCCTTGCAGCATGTGCAGTAGAGAGCACGATTGTGCCTGTACGTGCTATTTTTGTTTCTCTTTTTAGCTAGACTTAGCTCTGTCATTCTATAAAAAAAAAAGATGAGTCATCCAGAATCATGTAATTATCTAAAACATATCTAAATAAAATTTATCTACAGAAATAATAACAAAAAATCCTATTAAGAGACTTCCATATTGCAATACTTCTGGAAATTTCAGTGACTGTTAGGAAAGACGCGATCCAAAGCAGGAAGCAGCAATCCAGTCTGGTGACAGCCAAGCAAAACCCTGAGTGGATCTTGGTGATGACTGAGTAACAGCACAAAATACCAGCGCTGCCTCTTTGCTCAAGGCTCCTTCCCCTTCCAAGCCTGAGGAATCAGCTGCATTTCTGTAAAATTCCCTTGAATTCCTTGAGTATTACAGCTAACCATGCTTCCCCTTCATCTCAAAACAGATGCTTTGAAGTTTTCCAGAGATACCCGAGAAAGAAGACACGTCCAAATACCTAGACTACCCCCAAACTCCACCCTGGAACAGATGGCGAGGTCATAAATCCAGAAGCATCTGGTAACCACTGGTATGAAAAAGCAGGCAAGCAACAGCTTATTCTACTAAATATTCCATAATTTGAGCTATATGTAAACAAGAATTAAAAAGCAACAATTGTTGTGTTTCTATATAACATAATCCCAAAACACCTACATATTGTAACTGCAGCATCGTTTGGGCATTACGCCCTGGTCTACCAAAAGCGCTTTTTTTAATTAAGCATTCGGCACTGTCTAAACTTAAATTAAAAGTGACTGCAAAACAAGCAGTTCAGTAAAGTACAAAAGCATCCTTTTAAGAGAGTGCTTTGTTCAACCAGACTACCAGACTCAAGGCTGTGAGTTTTCAGCACTTCAGCTCACCCTTGAGTCCACGCAATCTGAGGGGCCTTGACAACCTGCCAGATTGCCGAGAGTGCTTGAAAAGACAGAAGGCTCGGGGAACGCAGTCTCCACTCACAGAGACCTGTGTGCTTAAGCCAGCTCTCTCATTTGTCCCTGGGTTCAGTTACCACTATAATTCTTGAAAATTCTTCCAATGGAGAAGAATGGGGATAATTCTTCCAATGTGGCTGTCAGAAGAAAAATCTGTTAGAAATCAGTCATCATATAGTAAAGAAGGCTGGTAAACCCGTGCAGGTGGTTAAAAAACCCCACTCTCAAAGCCCCGAACCAAAGTCAGACATGAGCACACACACACTACCCACATAACCCCAAATCTGCTGCCACAACTCTATTTAAATAATCTTTTGGGACACTGCTTCGTGGTTCTTTCTGTGAACTGAGTGAATCATCTGTGTTTGCTAGAAATGCAAAGCGATAGCATGCATAAAACAATCGTTCTGGATTAAAGTCACTTTGGGAAAAGGCTGTAAAAGGCTGTCTGCTGGGATTGTGTTAGAGGTTCGCTGGAGACCTCACCGTTGGATCTGGATGTGTGCAGAGAGCTTTTAAAAGTGACTAGAGAGAAAGAAATACTCCCAGGAATTGGCTGATAAGGGAGTCTTAAATTCCAGATACGGAAGGAAGAACAAATACTAACACCAGGGCCCTGTAAGCCCGGGATGTAATAGCCGACAGAATTCTTTACAAAACAGGCCTGAGCAAACGAGAGGTGATTCTGCTGTAGACTTTCGGCAAATACTGAGGATGTTGTAATAAAAGCTGCTTCTGATCACTCCATTTGAGCCTATTTTCCACAAATTGGTTCAGTTTAAGCAAAATAAAAGCAGGTCAGCCAGGTTTTCAATTTCCAAAAGAAAAGTTGAGGTAATTAAGGGAACTAGTTTGGGTTGATGGCTGAAAGGCTCCAATGAGAAGACCTTGAAACCAAAGAAGCAACACCATCTGCCATCCTGAACAGAGGAGGCGAATAAAAATCACACGTAGGGGACCAATGGAACATGCTGGAGATGGGAGATAGTCACGGTCAAGGCCCCAGACGGAATATAGATGCTGCCTTGCTGTTGAGTAACCAGGAGAGCGTAGAACGTAGGGGCGAAGGCAGGGTGGGCTACGAGAAAGTCTGACTGCAATACCCCCAGCCAGGGGAAGGTCAACTACCCTGCTTGGTGCGCTCTGTTCCAGGCTGCCAAAATGTCAAGTCTGCTAGCAAGGACTTCTAACAGGTCTCAAACTCAACTAAAATTCAGAAATCTTAGTAATAAAAAGAAGTGCAGGAATGAACCTTCTCATCCCACAGCCCACGTTTGAAAGTGCCGGAATGACCCTCCTCGTCCCGCAGCCCGCATTGGAAAGTGCCGGAATGACCCTCCTCGCCCCTCAGCCCGCATTGGAAAGTGCCAGAATGAACCTCCTCATCCCGCAGCCCGCGTTGGAAAGTGCCGGAATGACCCTCCTCGTCCCGCAGCCCGCGTTGGAAAGTGCCGATGCGTGTGTGTGATGTCCTCGTGTACCTCCACGGCATCCCATCAACACCAGCCTGATCAACCAGCAGCTCTCCCAAATCGCGCAGACTCTACGCAGGACACCTCTGCTTAAGGAAGGAGAGTCACTGGGGGAAGCCACAGCTATCAATTGCAGACAGGACCTGAGAACAGACTCTGACCCAAAACGTAAAAGGCATGGCATACAAAGTGTAAAGTGCTGCGTGAGATCAAAGTTACATTGTGCTAAAATAGCTTGGCACCCATCTTTGATAAAACAACCCACTTCTTCTGACAAAAAGGTAGTTGGTTTATTTACTGGGATTTTAGCAAAGTGAAAAGAAATCTAGGGGCTATTAGTAAAGGGGGAAAATGGGGATCGATAAAGAGAACGGTGAGATCAATAATAAACACTAGTGTGCATTAAGTGCTGCAGGTTTTTTAAAAAGCATAATTACAAAGTTAAATAATAAAAAATTGGCATCGTTTTGAGCACAATCTATTTCAAGGCCTAACTTTACTATACGCTACCAAAATGATTTAAATTAATATATATATATATATCTCTATCTCTAAGCAGTACAGGCCTGCTGCCAAAATCGACCACTAGAATAGGGAAACAGTTGCCAGCTGCTGCGTTTTCCCCGTGCAGAAAGGATACTTCCTCCTATCCGTGGTTCACTCAATTCAGTTATTAGTGCATTAGAAACAGAGAAAGCAGCTCCAAGCTGAATCGTTATGAATATATTTCTTAAACTGAAAACCTATGTTTTTTCTCCTACCTGCAGGATTCTTAAGTGTATTTGCAAAAGCACAGGACCGGAAATCCGGAGTCTGATCCCTTAATACTGAAGTCAACCACATTGCGTAATCCCATTAATACATTTATCAGGCTCCATCTTCACAGTAATCAGCTTTTTAGCCCCTGTTACACGATTTCCATTAGAAGGCTATTCAAGAACCTCACTTGGTTTGAAGCCATCCTGCTCATTTCCAGTCTAAACTTATTCAGAGCCATTTGTTCTTGTGCCAGAATTGTCATTTAACTTAAATAACTCTTCTCCCTCTCTGGTATTTATGCCAGTGTATTTATAGAGAAGGAATATAATTTTTCTCTGCCTTTTTTTGTCACTGGCTTACCGTCCAGGCTCCTTTTGTGAACCGGCTTCTCTGTTCTCCAGATCATTTCTAGCAGACACCCTCCCCAGCACCTTTTACAGTTGAAATCAATCTTCTACTTGGACAATGAACACATAGTACATTTTAAACAATGCCTCACTAAAACCTGTTGGCAGTGGCACTCACATTTCCTTGTCGCTAGTGGAAATAGCTGGGTTGACAAACGCGATCCCAGTATGCATCTTTATCACTGGGATATCAAGATTATCCTATGATTGATTAATACATTCCAATTCCAATACAGGAAACCCAACTTTCTATCAGAGCTTGCATTTGCGTGCGTGCAAATAGGCCTAAAGTAATCCATTCTTCTGATGGGATGTCCTATTTTTCCTCTTTTGATGACATCTCCAAATCCCATTCATTTCCGCTCCATCATTAGTCAGTACGTTGATTAATACTGGTCTTGAGACCAGTCCTTGAGGAACACCATTGCTAACTTGCCCAACAATCCTTTTTCAACCATCCTGCCCTTTCTCCTGTGACTACAGGATTTAGTGATGCAAAACAGAGAGCAAAATACTTCAACCCTGATTGATTTAAACTGTCTTGCTTTGCATTTTTTGTCTTTTTTTTTTTTCTTAATGAAAGGCTGACTTTTGCTGGTGGAGAACAACAAAGGCATATTTCTCCGTAAATCAGGCCTTTAGCTAAACTGGAAAGCTGTCCTATTTTTACACTTGGGCATTTGTAAAAATTAATAAACTATGCAAGTCACCATGTTTTATGTTAAAAATGGAAAATGAAGTGTCTTAATGACTAGTCTGACTTTTTAATTGTACTTAGGATTTATGTCACAAATTTAAAAAACAATTAGAATGCAGGAAAACGACACGTAAAACTTGTCGTTAAATAAAATTAAGCTAAATGTGCTGAATACATGGTTTAAATTAAAACAAAATGGTTTATTGTACAAAGGAACTCTGCAGCCTATAAATAGAACCAATTTCTATCTATTCAGCATGTCTTCAGGTTTGCAGAACTTGAAACGAAATTCATTTCTGTAGTCATGCAAAGGAAGAGCTGATGCTCAAGTAAAATGACTGTGGCAAGAATCACTTCATTAAGCGTTTTCTTTTAACCCAGACCACTTCTGCAGTTCAGTTGCCCTTCCAGCCGTGCCCACGTTGTTAGCAACCCCCTTGTTAGCAGGACAAAGGAAAGCAACATCCGCGAGCAGAGGTGGGCGGAGGGGAGCAGGACTGCTTCTGCTAATTGTACTCCTGCCTAAAATGTTTGTGAAGGTGTATTCATGGGTGTAGTTTCGAGCAGACCGAGCTGATGTAGACCGTACTCGCTGCAGTCCTGTGAACTTCAGCAGGCAGCTGCATTTGCCGTGTCTTCCGTTGGCACTGGTGATGGCAAGATTGCAGAGCAAGAGAGTCAATGGGCTAAGCAAAAACTAAGTCTGCCAAAGGAAGTGATTTCTGCTTTTTCTTAAATGCAAGCCCATGCATTCAGTGGTGGGCGATGGGTGTGCAAACTCTGGCTTCCCTAATTCGGTTATTACGGATCCTAACAGCACAGACAACAACCAAGTAAGCGGTTCTCAGCAGAGACGGATGCAAGCTGCTTGGACCTAGCGGAAGAGAGGACTGTGCACTCCCACAACCCTAAGCACACACTGTCCTTCTCCCATCCCTTCTCTCCCTCTCTATACATTGACGCCTACAGGCACAAACGCTGCAGAAACACACAGGCCGACACCACCACATCAGTTTGAAATCTCATCAGCTACAGAACCAGGCAATGAAGGTTTTTACACTGCAAGTCCAGAAAAGCCGAGGTGTATGAGAGGGGCAAACCAGAGAATAAACATGAAAGTCACTCCAGCTAGATTTGATAAATATGCTGCTGTGGATCAGGAGTTGTTGTCCCTAGTAGTTGTTACCTCAATCTGAGCCTCAGAAAGTGCCCTCAACCTTCCTTATCGGCAGAGGAACTAATGACGTTCTCCACTGCACCAGTCCTGAAGTGCTTTGAGATCATCCAACAGATGGCAATACTTGTGTTTAATCAATACCAGTACTGGTTCCCAAGAGAGCAAGAACAAACAATCATTCGCCCTTTCAATTACAGCAATGTTCCGCTCAACCCACTATGTATGTCAAGTTTTAAATTCAATCAAATTTAAAGATGAAGAAAAATCCTCCCTTTCTCCCAGCAGCGACAGAACAATACTACACTTTGTTGTTTTTTTGTCCTTTATGGTAATTAAAAAATAGGTTGAACTTTAGGAGTGTTATTGCACTTGAAGCAGGAGAAGAAGCTGAATAAAGTGCATCATGAAAAGATGCCACTGGGATCAGTTAAAGCCCACAAAATTGAAAACATTTAGAAGGAACGAAGCCAAAAACACAGAACCAGATTTAAACTTGGCGTCTGCTGTGGCAGGAGGCCAGTGGAAGCAGAACGTGCTGGAGGAGTAACAAGAGGGAGGGCTCCCTGCCGCAGCCCACGGATCAGGTATGATGGGCCAGATAATCAGGTGTCATCAACTGGCAGAGTTGGGAAGAGATCAATGAAGCAATGCCGATTCCAACTTGCCGAGGCTCCGTCCTGGCATACCTAAACTCAGCCGTAAAAAAATTCTCATTATATTAAGCCATGCCATTAATAAACATTGAGCTGTTATACACCACTTGCTATCTTCAAAGAGCTTTAAAACCAATGACTAATCCTCACAACCACCTCCTTAGGTGCAGGAACTGTTTATAAAGATGGGAACAAAGGCAAAATGGTGAAGTCATTTGACGCAGCTCCTAAAAGGCAACTTTTAAAACCAGCTGAGCACAAGGCAGAAATTCAGGGCTTCCAGTCCCATAGCCCCTTCACTAGGCAGAACTTCCCTTGCATTGCCCTGACAGCACAAGACATCTACAACTTACAATATTTGCACCCAGATCTCAAGCCCTATATGTAAAGTTACTTCTCAAGTGGGGGCAAGACTGATTTTGTCTCTTCTCTGCACAGGCAGGCATCAGCAGAGGAAGTAAAATGAGTGAAGTGACGGTACGATGGAGATCAACAGGAAGTTCTGGCCACCAACTTGTGTGTCAGTTGATGTGGTTTAACCAAGGGAAAAAAAAAGCAGCTAAGCCTCCTCACTAGCAAGTCAGTAAATCACGATTCCTAGATTCTCTTCCCCATCTCAGTTTGTCCTCCAGCAAATAAAATTACTTCAAAACTTACAAGAAAGCTATAAAGAAATTCAGGTTTATAGCAAACTCTCGGAGGAAAGATGACATGGACATACAGAGCAGCTCTGTTACTAATGCTCTGCTCAGCAGAGATCTCCAGAGGAGGCTAGAACTGGAAAAAATATTTTAAAAAAATGCCAGAAACAAGAATAAGTTACTAAAGGGAGAATAAACCCAACACACCTGTGTTTCTAAGCACCTCAATAACGTTATCAATAAACCCAGATGCATCCTTCCCCCAAATGCAGCAGCGACAATTGACTCAAATGGATGGCACTTGTGTAATGCGCCTATTTGACTCTCAAGCCGCAGCAGATAAAAATTCAAAGATTGGACTTCCTTGGTATTTGTATGTTAATATACACAGCTTTAAGGAAATTGTTGCGACTCAACCTACAATTCATTCTGTGCAGGCAGTGACAGTCAAGTACCTTCCAGCAATTTTCGTACCGCTCGCAGCCTACCTTATAGGCTGTCATCAATCTGATGCATTATCTTTTTTGCAAAAAGTCTGTCTGGAGTGTCAGGCAGGCTTCCCCTTGGTTCAGATAGGCAGGGGTAGAGCTGACTCATCCTCTTTTTCTCCCTTTCATCCTGACTTGGACTGTCTCCTTTTCAATTTAGTTTTCCCATGTTACACAAGGAGAAGGGGTCCGCTACATACATATGTGAAGTGTGTGCGTGTGCAAGGGAGAGCAAGGGAAAGGATATGGTTTTATCTCAACGTACTCCTCTTGCTAACAGTTTCTTTTGCTTCAGCTCCTTGGAGGTATTTTATTACTAAAACCAAATGAATTCTCCTTTTCTTTTGCTTTTGTTAAAAGAAAACAACAGGATTTGTGAGAAACCCAGCTAGGAGGAGATGTTCACGACCTGGAGGCCTTGGATCTGCTAAATCCTTTGCTGTGTTCCTATAGAGAGCAGGTAGGCACCCACATTTCCCACTGAGCCAAAGGTTTCCTCTGCACCAGCCAGTTTCTACCACAGCTAGTTTAGCCCCAACCACCACTGCATTTAAACTGAGAAGACACTTTACTGCAAACAGAAACCTCCATCCGTGGGCCTGGGGTCTACCAGGACAACAGAGGGGCCTGCTCTGGCTTCAGCTGATAGATTTCATCACCAAAACAGTTGGAAGATCTCTCCCTCATGAGGACTGTCTGGTATCCGCTCACACAGGTGGAGCTACACCTCTCCCCGAGACTCAGTAAGTACCTGGGCTATCCCGCACGCCCAACTGCCTGTTTTTCATGAACTTATGCAACTTTAATTACGCTCGCAGACCTGTATCTCTCTGTCAGGCTTGACTGAAAGAAACTGACTGGTTCAGAAGTTATTGGGGTGGCACAAACATGCATACACAGAGGCGGTAAGAAACCTGGATGAGATCAAGTCTCACACTGTAAGAAAACAACATGGATGTTGACTCTAAGGGCAAAACAAGGGAGCGTCCTCGTGGATCCAAGCAGAGATGCCACGCAGTGAGCTGTCAGCAGTGAAGCAATGTAAAGATTTATGTGCAGCCACCCAGAAAAATCAGTATTTGGATGAGCTCAGGATGTGCTCAAGGAAGCTGTGGGAGACTTTTTACAGGGCAGGGAGTGACAGGACAAGGGGTAATGGGTTTAAACTGAAAGCAGGGAGATTTAGATTAGATATCGGGAAGAAGTTCTTCCCAGAGAGGGTGGGGAGCACTGGGACAGGTTGCCCAGAGAACCTGTGGGTGCCCCATCCCTGGGAGTGTCCAAGGCCAGGCTGGATGAGGCTTGAAGCAACCTGGTCTAGCGGAGGGTGTCCCTGCCCATGGCAGGGGGGTTGGAACTGGATGATCTTTAAGGTCCCTTCCAACTCAAACCGTTCTGGGATTCTGTGATAACAGGCAAATGTCCAAAATACCACATTCATAAAGAAACCTCTCACCCAGGTTCTTTCTTCAAGGCTGATGAAGGGCTGCATCAGCCACCACTAGAACAACACTATGAAGGTCTCTGAGCAGCCAATGCCAGACAAGACCACTCGTAGCAGAGTCAGAGGTCACACAAAGCTCCCAATCTGCTTCACCAATGAGCGTGGAGTTGGACCAAAGAAACACGGGAAGAACAGAGCAGTCGTAGACCTGAGAAAGCCTGTCCCTTTAATCCAGGCTGCACAAAGTTTTACTTAAGTCATTGTTTTGCAGATGCCCACCCCAGGTTCTCCAGAATCTCTTCAGACTATGGTTAAGTCAGGCTCAGGTCAGTGACAAACCATGTAGAGGAACAGCTCTAACTCATTAATTCCTTTAATTCTTTAAGCCCTCTATTTTCACCACCATTGTGATTATGTTTTCCTTTTACCGAGGCTCGGAAGAGAGATGAGAGGTGTAGCACTTGAAGGCTCACTTTGGCATCAAGATGCAGGAAGCCAAGGTTGACCGCGACAGAAAGGAAATGGCACAGAACCCAGCGCTCCTACTTCAAGCTAGTGCCAAGATGCAAGAAATTGAGAGATTTATGTAAATTTAACAGCAAACTCAGGTAACAGCCTACTTTGCACTCAAAACTTATGATCGATGGTATGCGTATTTCCTCATTAAATGTCACCGGGTGAGAACTTTTATGTGTGCACGTGACAGTTGCTTGGACACAGCTACGGGACAGCATCCTCACCCTTCCCTCCTGCAGTCAGCATGGCTCAATGCATGGTGCAAGACTCCCCATGCACACAGCATACCAATACACCATGAAAAACCAGGGCCACTAATGGCAGTGCATCGCCGCTCCAGGCTCTCCTGCTGATGGGGCTTCAAGGCAACATGAAACACAGCAGAGCAACGAGCAAAAAACGTCCTCAGGTGGCCAAAGATTCATTACAACAGGCAGATTCATTCCCCTCATCCTCTCTCCAGCCCCCACTTAATTGAGTAGCCTGGTAAATTGATAAATTACAGTTAAATGATCTCGCTGTGATGCCTCTTGCTGATGAATGAAGAATACCCTGCCAGAGTTTCCTGATTTCAGGTGATGGATTGGAGCCCAGGCTGCAACACAGTTCCTTGTGGCTGACAAGCTCAGCTATTTTCACTTCTAATCTTGATATTATTTGATTGAATAAATCCAAGGTCATAATTTCCAAGGTGGATACACTTGTTCAAAATACCACCAGCCTTCCAATTGCTTTTAACTGCATCCAAAAAAAAAGGTGAAGAATATTCATGTGAGAGCTGGTAAAATCTCAGCCTTGTTGCTGGGAAATACCTACACCCAAACCACACCATTGCTGGAGCATGGAGGCGCAACTGTGAAGATACATTTGTCATCTCACGGCCCAGAGCTCTTATCATCTAGCCCTCAAACCTCAGGGACATGGACCCCTGGGGACCAACATTTCTCATGTGCAGTCACAGTCCAGAAGATATTTTCTTTTCTGTACTAGAAGCTTGACAGGAGACAGCTTGGCTGACTGGGAATGATGGGAAGACATGGAAAGCAGGGAAAGGATAACTATTAATTTGCATCCTTTTCATTCAGCACATACTATCACTTTATAACAGGAGAGTACCTTAAAACCCACACGCTTGAGCCTTAGTGAATTCTTCTGGGATGCAATCTGGTTTTTCCTTCCCATTTTCTTCTCCTTCAAAAGGCTCAGATGGGAGCAAACCTTCTTCAATTTGGCTGCACAGAACTTTCACACAGATCTCTGCCCAGCATCAGCTGGATCGAAAGATGTTGTGTCATGTGTGAAATATTCCAGCGCTTTATTGTGCAAGCTCCTAATTATTAATGTCTAGTCTCCGTATTTCTGCAGCAAGATTTATGGCGTAGCTTAGGGTGGTGGAATTGAACTAGTTTTCCCTCAAATCTATAGATGGGGAGCTGCAGAAATGTTTTTTATCCCCTCAACTTCTGCAGTCTCTGGTGCAGAAAAACCCCAAGGAGCAAACAAGTCCCTCAAAAGATGAATCTGAGTGAAAATTGTCCTTCTCTGCCTCTACCACTACCACAGTAGCATAACCATCTTTTAACAACTCCACACTGTCCCATGGTAACAACACAGCCAGAACTTTGCAAAATTTCACTGTTGAATCTATTTTTAGGGGATATAAATTGTACCATTGCAAGTCTCCTTTCCTACCACCGAGGCCTCCCCGGCCAGGTCCAGATTCAGAATAGAATCATGGAATTGTTTTGGTTGGAAAAGTCCTTTAAGCCCATCGAGTCCAACTGCCAAGCCCACCACTAACCCATCTCCCTGAGCACCACATCCACACGGCTCTTAAACCCCTCCCGGGCTGGTGACTCCCCCCTCCCTGGGCAGCCCGTTCCAACCCTTCTCCTAGACAACCCTTTCTGGGAAGACATTTTCCCTAATATCCAACCTAAACCTCCCCTGGCACAACTTCAGGCCGTTTCCTCTTGTCCCACCGCTTGTCCCCTGGGAGAAGAGACTGATCCTCCCTCTCTGCACCCTCCTGTCAGGGAGCTGTAGGGAGCGAAAAGGTCTGCCCTGAGCCTCCTCTTCTCCAGGCTGAACCCCCCCAGCTCCCTCAGCTGCTCCTCACAGGAATTGTGCTCCAGCCCCTTCCCCAGCTCCGTTCCCTTCTCCAGACACGCTCCAGCCCCTCAGGGTCTTTCTTGGGGTGAGGGGCCCAAACTGACCCCAGGATTCAAGGGGGTCAGTACATGGGGACGGTCCCTGCCCTGGTCCTGCTGGCCACACTGTCCCTGATGCTGGCCAGGATGCCATTGGCCTTCTTGGCCACCTGGGCACATGCTGGCTCATAAACAGCCACTGTCGACCAACCCCCCCCCCAGCTCCTTTCCCGCTGGGCAGCTTTCCAGCCTCTCATCCCCAAGCCTGTAGCCCTGCAGGGGGCTGTAGTGGCCCACGGGCAGGACCCAGCACTTGGCTTTGTTGACCCTCATCCAGCGGCCTTGGCCCATGGATCCAGCCTGTCCAGATCCCTCTGAAGATGTTTTCTGCCTTCAGGCAGGTCAACACTGCTTGGGGAAGTGGGACTGTAGCAGAAACAGGACACAGATGGTCCCCTGGGATCAGGAGAAAGGAGGCAGCTGATGCAAAAGCCATCGGCCACATGTAACTTCCATGGAGGGAGCCAGAAGCTGCCCGCACTGAACAGAAGGAAACGCTGTCGCTGAGCTGGCTGCAGTCTGTGTCTTCAAAACCAGTAGTTGGATATAAAAGTCTTGCAAAGGAGAAGCAGAAAAATTCTGGGGATAAAGGGTTTCACTTCTGCATATAATTTTCACAGCAAACCAAAAGGGAAACATTTTAAGTCTGGAAATTAAGCTGATTTTGGAGGTAAACGCATGGTTGGGAAGTCAAATGAAGCTAATCTCCCTTCCTCCCCAAGAATACGATACATTGGAAAAACCCGTAGAGTGAGCAACCAGTAGTCAGACTAGCGGCACGTGCTGCTCTTACTGGTCTAACTGGGGTAAACACAGCTTGTGCTCCAGAAAACAGCCCTATTTGTATGTTCAGGTATGTGTATGTGCCTATAGACATGCTGGATCGCTTTTTCTACAAATACAAAAACCCCCTCATGTTTTGGCTCCAGGATGTAGGATTTTTTTAAGAAAAATAAATCTAGATGTGCTGTTGCAAGAGTTGCAATAAAATAAGCACTGCTGGTGCCGGTGAGTTATAGGTGCTCACACCAGGCAGGATAATGGGATTTCACCGTGGTTTTTTCCTCGGAGATAACTGCACTCTTATCGGGAGATGCAGGATATGAGGCTCTGACACTTCTCTGCTCTGATTCATACACTGGAATAAAGTCGACGTTTGATGGCATCTGCATTGCTGACTCAATCACGTATCTTCGGTGTTGATCTTGGTGCCAGGAAAAAGGATTTAGGGGAGGCAGAGTGCTCTTCTTGCCTGCACACAGCCGGCAATGCGGCCACGGCTTTGCTGTTTTGCCTCAGGGCCTCACCGGTAAAAATAGGTAAATAAATAAAATCAATGCATTCCTGCCTCCATTCCACATCCACCAAGGCAAAGTTTGCAGCTGGTTTTCTCCACCCAAACTTGGCAAACCAGCTTTAAAAAAAACAGAAATCCCAACTGCTCCGCTTTTGGAATATGTTTGAAATTAAAAGAAAGTAAACCTTGTCCTGACTTCTCCCTGCCCTTTACTCCCAGCCAGCCTCAGAAAAAGGCGGAAGACAAGCACTGTTCTTGTTGAGGCTCATTCTACTTCCAAGTGGTTGTTTCCAAAATTGGGGGGGGGGGGTTGTTTTTTTTTTTTTTTTTAAAGTTTAAGCTCCGACAAGTCTAATTTTCCTCCTTTTGGGGAAGAAACCAGAGCAGCAGCCCAGCAGGTAATGAAACAGATTCTCCTCCAAGTCCAAAAGTACAGAGCTAAGACCAAGGAGGTGACAAAGACAAATTAACACCATAGAGGATGCTAATTGTATGTGGGAGCAGTGCTTTCCAAAGGGGAGCAGGTTTTCACCTTGTCTTGTGCTCCGGCAGCCCTTGCTGAATGTGCACAGCCCCATATACCAGACCCACACAAGGGATTGCTGCTCACGTTCTCCTCCTGCCATGTCTCCACCACCCACAGCTGCGATGGATGTAGCTCCTCAGCCTCTTTCCAGCTGTGGGTGCAGAGCAAGAGGGGTTGTGATGTTGCCTGCATCTAAAAGTGGGCGATTTAGCAGGAAAAAAACCTGCAGCTGCCATGTCTAGGCCTTCATCCCCATGGCATGACCCAGGCTGGGTTATCTCACATTGGAAGAAGACAATCCTGTAGAGGACTGGCTATTCTTTGTGTCCTTGTTGGTATTTTATTCATCAAGGGGGGAAACAGGACTACAGGTAGGGTCAGACTGAAGGTCCTCTCCTCTGCTGTCCTGTCTCTGGTGGAGACATGGTACAAGAGCTTTCCCCTTCCACATCTTTCCAACCTGGCTCACTTGATCCCACACAGCTGACATACACGATGCCCATGCTGGCTCCGGAGACCTTTGGGATGAGCCAGGAGGAAAGCATCCTCAAGGGCTGATGAGGCAGACAAGGCCATGCCAAGACCCAACTCCCGCCCTCCCACCTGGCCTGCAGCAATGGCCCCACCAAAACCAAGACCCGAATGATTTACAGCAAACAAGATCAGGCCTGAGGTTGACGGCCGCAATGCCCAGTGCCAGGGCTAAGCTTCCTTTCCAGGGAAGTCGTGTCTCATCAAGCGCAAGCCTTGACTGAACACTCTACCAGGCCGAGGCATGCCGAAAGGCTCTTCCCAGTGCAGCCTGGCCAGTGACTAATAACGCGTGAGCTCACCTCTTCCCTCCATCGTGGCATTTCTGCCAGCACCCATGCATCCTGCAGAAAACCCGAGGGGTTCCCTCCCCCCTGAGATCCTACCGCTCTACTGAACACGGTCAAAATTGACTCAAGAGTCATTGGGGATGGACAACATCTCGTTAAACCTCCTGGGTTTTGGGAGCTACCCACGACTACAGCCACCACCGACGTCACTTGGTGCGCACAGACCTTCAGGTGTACCAGGCAACAATCCCTGCCCGTGCCTGCTAACGATGCCTGTTGCATTCACCTTTGGAGCTCCACACACGCTGAATTTTCCTCATTCCAGTTCATCTCTACTGTTTTATTAATCACATACAAAAATTCAGGGGAGGGTGGCTTTTCTGGGCGGGTGGCAGTATACAGTCATTAAATAAAATATAAACACCTCATCTATACTTAACATCAGGTTTGATCTTCACTGTTTTCACCTCTTTTTCAAGGCGATTTGCAATTTCTTTGGTTGTTTTTTGGGCAGGGAGAATGTAGGGGAGGGCTGACTTACTGCTTAATCTCATTTTTGATCTATTATTAAACACCTGCTTTCTTTTTTATTCTTTTTATTTTTTTTTTCCCCACTTTTTCACTAGGAAGCCAGAAACCCCAGCAGAAATTACAGCCAGAAAGCAGGGTGAACTCTGAAATGAAAGCTGGGGGAGAAAGAATTGCTTGGGCTTTTTGTTTTCCAGAGTTTTCTCATTTTCAGCTCTAAGAAATCCTTACAATGCCAGCCAAGTAAAAGAAAATATGCTGAAAGTGATGGAAATGCCAAGTGTTGGCCCCAATCCCACTGCTGACATACGTGACCAAACCCTCTGATCGAGGCTGGAACGTGTGTCCCCACGGGATTCCTCCGCGGAGCCACTGTTCAAATACAAATGCGTTGACATTTCCTCACCCTTTTAGCAGTGTTAGTAATTCTCTAGCAAATCCCCAGGCTCCCGGAATGGTGTTTGTGGGCCATGAAGCCAATGTGTTCAGATTTGCAAACCAATGCCAGAGCCAGGACTTAGTGGAAGTCTGGGACAAGACCGCAGAGCACTCAGGAACGTCTTTATTTTTTTACTGTTTTCATGCAGCACCTTCACAAGGTTTGACAAGGCTGTAGCAAAACACGGTTCCTGCAAGGAGTTTACGCAAACCTGTCGCACGCAGCTGGGTAGAGAGTGTGGGTAGCGCCCACCGCCTTCTCTTTAGGATGCTTTTTGATAGCTTTCTGATTATTTCATTACTTTATCCTCCCACGTTGCTCAATAACAGCGTTTATGTCTGCCTTGCAACCCAGACCATGACCTCCCCCGCCCCAGCTTGCAGGGACTTTTGGTTTCAAAACCAAAGCCAGTCCCAGAAGCAAAGTGATTCCCAGGTGGTTTCGTTGCTCTCTGCAGCCACTTTACCAGGGTCAGTGCCAGCAGATGGCTTAAAATTGATCCCGGGGAGCTTCACTGAAGGAATTCCCACCAGGAGGCAGGAGGACAAGTCCAATGTTACCTGTAGCACGCTGTGAAGGTGGATCAGTTTGTTCCTAAGGCCACGCTGGAGATGGGTCAGGGTGGATGGGGGCCCTGAACAACCTGCACCCGTCTTGTGCTTTCTCATCACCCCTTTTACCTCCTTTCAGCCCCCCTACATTGCTGGAAGCAATTCCTCCTTCTGCTGTAGTTGCAGAAATAAGGAGTTTCTCCTCATTTGGCACCAGGACACGCTGCCATCTCCCAGCCAGATCAGCCCGAAAGTGTGCATCACTCTGCTGCCAGCTCCTGCTGAGAGCTGGATGGGCACCTCACCGCCCTGGCCCATTTGGCTGGAGAGCGCACAATCCCCATGTGGAACTGGGATGCCCAAATCAGGGCTCCCAGCTCCCTGGTAAGCCCCTCTGCTCCCATGTCCAGGCTGCCGCAGGCTCTGACCTCTGGCCAAGGTTCACGTGGAGATCACCTCTCGGCAGCCCCAGGGAAGGGCAACCCCCCCTTAGCATTTCCTATTAATGTAATTAATTAAGCGTTTCCTGTTCATCTCCTATTATAAACACTGCCTTATTAACTAGTGAGAAGAGAGCCATCCCCTACCTCTCAGGAACACAACCCAGAAAGAGTGTCAGCCACACTATTTTTGGGCAGAAAAAGCAGGTTTTTAAGTGCCTTTATTTTTAAAGAATGGCCCAGACAAGCAGCTGAAGATTTTGCAGAACTGGACGGGTTCAGACCCGTTTTGGAGAAAAACAAAGCATCCTCAGGTCATGTTCTATGGCAAACTCTGTTTTTTCCAGGAGAATATGGAAAGGGCAGGGAGGGGGCACGCAGCCAGACTGGAGCTGGGCAAGATGCCACTATCTCCTGCCGCAGTCATAACTGGACATCCCAGTAGCTCATCTCTGGGAAAAGCCAGCAGATGTCTGGGAAAGAAATCAATGGCACATGCACAAAGAGCTGTCACTGGGCAGGCAGCAGTCAGCAGCGGTGTCCACACCGTGTGGCAGCCACCAGTGCCCACCTCTCCTCTGCCATCCCTGTCCTAGTCCTGCTACGAGGCAGCACACAACATAAACCCTTCTGTTTGATCGTTTCCAGACAGCTGCTCCTGGGGCCCACCGGAGAACGACTGTAGATGTAACAAAGACAAATACTGACACAGGACTGGAAACCTTTTTCTCCTTCCCACTGGAAGTTGGAGAAATAGAAGAGATGAAGGAAGTAACCATGAACTTTCGATTCCAAGTCACCCAACAACCACAAAATCCTTTCGGGGATCCCCAGTGATCAAATCACAGCTGCCACAACAATTGATGTTGGTGGCACAGCAGCAGAGGTGCCCTCACCTTCAGATTTTGGCTGGATATGATTGATTCAAGTTTCTGGACAGGAATACAGCTGGAAAGAGCCTGATCCTGGAGATGTATTACTCATAAAATACTCCAGATGGATGTCACAGTGACATAAGGGGTGCATGTGCCACCTCCCCTCTTCATCTCCAGCCTAAATCCCCTCCTGCCTCCCCTTAAACTCAACAAAAAGGAGCTAAATCAAAACAACTGTCTACATTTGGCTTTATCTGCTATGAAACGTCAAACTTTTCAACCGGGATGATCACGTTTCCATCCTCCCCCCAGAGCATGAAGACTGGTATAATGAAGTCAAAAGCATATCAGAGAAAAGAAAGCATCACCTACACTGGCCACAAATGCTGGGAGAGGACTGAAGCTGGAGGTCCCTCTCAGAGAGCAAAGGGTCCTGGTGGGAAAAAACCCACCTGGGTTTCTCCATTCCCTCATGTCACCTCTCTTTTTGCTTCCTATACATTCCTTTATATGGAAACGTGAGTGCACGTGTGGTAAAAAACCCTCTGCATGCTGAAAGGATTATGACTGATGGATGGGAACCTGCACAGTGCGTAAAAATCTTCCCTCTCTCCCGATGTAACAGCATCTTGCACGCACTTTAGACACCGGCACCTACGTTTCATCTGCTTTCTTATACAACGACGGAATACACTTAACGAATCACACCGACTGTAAGGCTCCAACGCAGATTCTGCGCTGGCATCGCTGCAGTGAAGAAGCCACAGGCTCCCCCCAGCCCATCGCTGCAGGGTCAGTGGGCTCACATCCCCCCTCACCATTTTTGGAAGAGCACATCAGGGCATGACATATCATCGAATTTTGGTATTTCTTTTACCCTGCTACTATCCTGCTTTTCCCAGCACCCCTGGTCTTTGCCATCCACCAGGATGGCATGGGACCACATCTCCCCTCACATCCCACACCTCGACCCTGCCTATCCCACACCTAAACGGTGCCCGTCCTGCATCGCTGGGACCGCACAGACTCTTCCAGCAAGCAGAAAGCTCTTGCTCGAGGTTTCTGCACCAGCAATTGGGATAATTTATAGCCCATATGAACGATATGTACCGGTGCCTCCAGCCCTGAAGCCCCCTCGCCCCTCAGGTCCTGTGTTGGAGAGGCACATTCCTGCGCTCACTGGGATACAACTGCGCTCCAGCTCCTGGACCCGGCCAGGTCTGCAGCAGTGGGGATCAGTAGAGAAATGTTTCAGGGCTTTTTCTTTTCCTAACACCCCTCCCAGGGACAAAAATAACACGTTTCCCTCATTTACAGCATCCTTTACCTCCCGAGCGGAGCAGCACAGCCACGAAACTGGCACGCATCCCTCGGCAGAGCACGCAGCCCCGGCTGACGCACAGCCGCTGTCAGGTCAGCCCTGCTCACACCTTCCACATCTGCGGCAACCCTCAGCCTGGTCCCGTGTGGGGCTGAAGGAGAAACCCCGCAAACCCTCTCCCGGCGTCGAACAAGCAGAGAAACACCGGAAGGAGGAGCAGGCGGGAAGCAGAGGACAGAGCAGCCTCCACGGGAACGAGGTATGCAGACAGGAGCAGAAGTTTTTTTGCTCAGCCGCTGAGATGCGTTTGAGATGAAGGTTGGATGTGGAAATATTTGTGGCTATAGGGAACCCAGCCTGCCCCGAGCAAGATGTAAAACAAAGGGACCCAACCCCAGCATGATGAAATCCAAGTTTATTTGCCTTAGCCCGTGTGCAACTTCCATCTCTGCCACAGAACATTTCCTTTAATACTGCTCTGGCTGGGGGCTTTTGTGCAAAACTGAGGATTTTAACCAACCAATCGACCCAAACCACAATTTGAAGGAGCTGGTGAGTCCTGAGCACCTCCAGATCCATCACATGAAGGGGGAACCGGGCCAAGGAAGCGGTACCGGGGCATCCTGACTGCTCCAAGCACTTCTGCTCTCCCACGCTCTGCCGGCTGCCACCCCGGGATGAGGAGTTAACGCAGCCACGGCCAAGCGATGGAGAGGTACCACTAACCCAGCAGCGGCAGGCACGCCAAGGCTCCCGAGATCCCGCTCTAAGGGGAAGCCAAAGCCATTCCGCTGCTTTCGGGGGCCACTCACCTCCTCTCCAGCCATGCCGGGCTCTCCTCCCGGCTGGGATTTCTCCCTGCGGCTCAAGACCCCTTCCAAAGCAGCCAATTTTCCTGGTAACCCCTATGGCTCAAATTGCCAAACTTGAAAGCAACTTTCACCGTGGGCAGAGGATCCCTTTCCCGCTATTGAAGCAGCTGCTTCCACATGAATCCCGATTCCTGCTGCACCATCCCGGAGGAGCCGGAGAGGCAGTGCCACCCCACAGCCACAACTTTCCCCTAACTCTGGGGGTCTGGGTGAAAACAACCCCCCACTCCCCCGCAAAAGGAGACAGCCGCCAGCCCAGCCAGGGCTCACTGCACAGCTCTGCTTCCCCTGCAAGCACCCAAATTCCCCTGGGATACCCCCAGACCGGGATGGAGAGGCGAAAGGGGAGGGTGATGGGTCCCATCCAGCCGGGTCCCATCCCGGGAGGGGATGCTACTGCTGAGCCCAGGGCTCCCCGCTTGTGGGGAGGGATTATAAAGTGAAATAAAATAAATAAATAATTTTAAATAAAGTAAAAGGCTAAAATAATTATAAAATTTAAAATAATTAGAAAAATAAAATAATTAGGAACATCATTAGAATAATTAAGATAATTAAAAGAAAATATTTGAAATAAAATAATTAATGCAAATTAAATTAAATTATATCCCCCCCAGTAGCCGAGCTGGCCCCGAGGGCCGGGGGCAGCGCTTACCTGGCGGCGGGGGCTGCGCGGTGCTCCGCGGTGCTCCGCGCTCGCCCTGCGGCCGCAGCCCGGCGTGCGGAGCGGCGCGGAGCCCCCGGCCCGGCTCGCTGCATTGTGGGAAGCGGCACCCAAAAATGGGAGCGCGGTGCCCTCTGGTGGCAGGTCCTCCTTGGGGGGGGTTCCCCTCACGCTGGAAGGGGCCTGGGACCTGCGGGCGGTGGTTTGGGGTCGTGAGGGCATATATATACGTATAGGTGTCGAGGTACATTCACCTGTATGAACCCCCCAATAATCCCCATCTGGGTCTGACACCCCAACCCTCTGCGAGGAATGGGGGGGGGGGGGGCTGCTTGGACAGGTAATTAATGCAGCTCTGATGGGTAATTAATGCAGCTCCGTTGAAGGATCGACTAAATACTAACAAGACTTGGTGGCTGGGAGATGCCACCTCCCTGTGTCACCGCTGGAAGAGCTTTGCTCTGCTGACCCCAGCGGTGGGACCCTACTCAAAGGCCAACCAATAATTCAGTAAACCCCCAAAAAATGGGATCCCAAAGGGGCAACGACCATGGCAGAGAGGCTCCCTACACCCAGCCAGGGTGAGATCGCCCCCAAAATGGGGTTAAATCCCAAATGCCGCTCTTCAAGTGTGTCAACAGGACCCCCACATGCTTCGATCCACATTTCCAGTTTGCAGCGGGCTCCTGAATGTGATGCCTGGGTTTTATTCCAACAGCAGAAGTAACTGCAGGTCTTGGACAAGACCTGGAAAAGAGCCACCAGCACCAAGGGAGAAGAATTACTGAAGGAATCAGTGGAAAACCAGAGGCCCGAGCAAGCATGTGCACAGCTTGAGCTCCAGCTGTGTCTCTCTCCTTTACCCAGGCCAGAGCACAGAGCGACTGTGAGCAGCCTCGCAGGTAGGACTGGACCTTCCGATGCTGCCCTGCATCTGCGGCAGATGGGAAGTGACATTTCAAACCTCATCGATCACTCACTCTGACTAAAAAAATCTCCTTTTTTAACCAAATTCCCTGTCCCGTCAGCTCTGTTTGCATGATGCCTTTCCACATGCTCCTGTTGCTTCCCAGGAGATGTGACGCTGGGGGGGATCAGGGTCCCTTTTCCAACCAACACTTGGCCAAGGTTTTTGCGAGACTGCAGAAATGTCTCAAATCTGAGGGAATCCCATGTTTTTCTCCATCAACGTGGGCTGTGTGCCAAGTCTCGTGTCCGGAGCGACGGCATTGGCTGTTTCATACAACTACTTAAATAAAGTAGGACACTGGGTGTGCCCCAGGGGCTGATCGAGGACCCGGACAGGGGATTCCTATCGAGAGTGTTTGCCCATAACTGGTTTTTCTGGCACTGTTTCATTCAGCTCCAGGTGGCGGCTTGGATACGGATAATCCGCCAGTCTTCAAAGGGGATGTTTGCTGCCGGGACCTCCCGGCACAGCACAGGGAGGGGATTTGAGATTACGAAGGCTTGAAATGTTCCTCCTTGGGAGCACTGAGGAAGAGCCACAGCGGACAGACAGATGGACAGGGCAGAGCAAAGCCACCGAGCCCACCAAGGAGCACCTCCTCTCCATCGCCTGCCACCGGGGCGGCTCCTGGGGTACCCGGAGGGGGTGAGTTTAATCGTTTCCATTTGATTTTAATCAGCTCATCAGTGGCGGGCACTGGCAGCACAGCCAGCTAAGAGGCTTACATATATTATTCCTGGAGGATTAGCCTTTTTGATCCCAGGAGAGGGAGGCGGCTGCGTCTCAAGCCTCACTGAGGGCGTGCGTTCTGCCAGCAATCGGCTGCATAAGTATTTCTCCCCACCGTTATTCAGCAATCTGCATGCTTTATTTGCACAGTCCCCACTCCTTCCTTCCAGTCCTACCTCCAGCAAATCCCTCCACCAACCTTAGGGGCACGGTGATCCCATATGGACGCTATAGGATGGGGGGTGCCCACCCAAAAGCCTTCATGGGTCCGTACAGGTTGTGTGGCCATGCTCATGTATTTGTCTGTGTGAACACCTGCGGGGTACTAAAATAGCAATGCATGACCCCAAAAATGCTCTGGGGCAGAGGGGTCCTGTCCTGAAAGCTTCTTGTCCCCATTTGACACCCTCAAACGGTCTTTGGGACACGTGTGCACAGAGGGAGTTGGGTCATGCTGGCTTGAAATCCTCCACGACAAGGAATTTTGAGGAGCTGACACAGGGGACATCGCTCCGCTCCCCCCTCCTGGGTGCTCATCTCACACGAGCTGAACCGCACCTGGAGGCACCCTTGGGCGTTGGGGTGTCTTTGGGTGTTGGGGGAACACCCGTCACCCGTCTGTCCTCGCTGCCATACCTCATCCGGCAGTGGGATTTCAGGAGGCATTGCCACTGCCTTGAGCATCGCTCTACACATGCACAACATAATTGCTTCCCCCTGCCCCATAGGCCACGGAAATATAGTGTGACAATGGAATAGTCCCAGACTTCTCACGGGAAGTTGCTCCTGGGTGATGCTGGCCCTTCCCGGGGCTCAGGGAAGGGCTGGGGACATGGGACTCTCCTCGCAGGGTCAGAGATGGGATATTCCCATGCCCCGTCCTGCCCCACCTCCCTCCAGGGCAGGACATGGAGCAGAGGAGGGGATCCGGGCCCAGGAGCTGCTCACTGGTGGGAGCCACCAGCAAAGGTGGAGAGGAGCATAAAACAGGATAAAACTGCCTTTTGCAGCTAGATAAAACGCGTTGGGTGCGATTTCTGCCTATTTCATGTTTCTCCGGTTTCCGTGGTGTCCCTAAACCCACAGACATTCCCAATTGCAATGGGACTGAGGGATTCCCGTGGGGACGCCGCCATCACCCCTTCCCCACTGCTGCCGTGCCTGTGGCCCTGCCTCCCACCCCGGGTGTTTTGATCCCCAGTGCGACCACCCCACTGCGGGGGGGACACCCCATCCTGCCTGTCTCCCCTCTAAGCCCCAGCCAAGGGCTGACGGGGTGCACGGGGTGGCACTATTGCATTAAAAATCCCAGCTGGCCTTTGGGGAAGCGGCTTGTGGGGGGTGAATCCCCTTCCCGCAGCCCTCCTGGCCCCACGGGTTCCCCGGGGGCTCTCCAAACCCAGGGGCAGACGGTGCCCAGCTTGGTGCTCAGTCTCGCCAGGATGAGACCTCGCATTTCCCCAGGGCTTTTCCTTTTCCAGGGAGGGGGTTGGGTGGAAAAGCTGCAGTGGGTCCTGCCAAGCTGCCCCTCGCAGCAGCCACCCCAGGGCTGGTGTGGGATGTCACCTGTGTTCAGGACCTTGCAAAGAATTAACATCGCGGCTTCTCCTGTAACAACCTCCCGCACCCTGCCCAGGGCGGCAGCTGCCCTTTGGTCCTACCAGGAATTTGCACCCTCAACATCTTGGCAAGCCCGGGCTCATTTTCTTCACTCCGGGCAGGCAAGATCTCGAGCTGTCTCAGCATCCCACTCTCCTTGCCGTCAGCAGCCACCCCCAGGTGCATCCCCCTGACCTTGGGAACATCCCTCCATCTGCACAGGCATCTCTTCATCCCCACGAGCATCTTGGGAACATCCCTCCATCCCCATGAGTATCAATTCCTTCCCACAAGCATCCCTCCATCCCCACAAGCATCCTTCCCTACCAGCATCCCTCCCCACGAGCATCCCTCCATCCCCACAAGCATCCTTCCCTGCCAGCATCCCTCCAACCCTGCAGGGCAAACCACCCTCCCTGCACCCAGGTTGCTCCAAGAGCTCTTTTACAAGTCCCCTAATTCACCAGTCTCCCCTGGGGGTAGGAAAAGCCTTTAGGGAAGGTTTATGCTTGGGGAAAACAGGGCACGGAGCAGGGCAAATGCTTTACAACGAGCTCCACTTACAGTGGGAGCAGAGGAGGACAAGGACAGGGGCTTGGCTGATGCTGGGAGCCAGGTCGAGCCCAGCATCCTCCCTGGTATCGGTCACATGAGCCTGATCCGATTAATTTGGTTAATATGAAGCCCCTGAGGGTCTGGGGTGGGGACTGCATTGTTTGATTTACTGCTGCTGGAGGGAGGGGCGGAGATGGCCCATGACAATGGCCAGTGCTGCCACGGCCTCAGGGCTCCTTTCTCCTGGGCTTTATGCAAAAATACAGAAGTTTCCATCCTGCCTGTGATGCCTTTTCCAGCAGCTGCTGCTCCGGGTTTTCTCCCCTGGTTTATCACTATCCCACAGTCTGCAGCACCTCCCACCCCATTGACTGTCCCCAGGATGCCGGGGGGCAGGATGGGGGTCCCATACCCCATCACAGCCCTGGGGACACAGGTTGCTGCTGTCGATGCTGCACAAAGACGGATCAAAATCCTTCCCGGGCAGCTGGAGGGAGAAATCCCCCCCCGACCAGGTCAAGAGGGTCACTCACACTGAGTAACAAGGAGATCAGGGGGGCTGGAGGGGCTGGGGTGACCCAGCACCTGTTAACGGCAGCAAAGCCCAGCACCTCCTCGCTGCGTCGCTAATTCATCCCAGCTCCGGAGGCCGCCGCGGCCAGGCCGTCACTCCAATTAGCGTTGTTGTCCTTCACCCTGCTCATGGACTAACGAGGTTTGGCAGGACTGGGAGGGGGTGTTGCTCACAGTTAAAGGCACCCAAAGACCAGCGTTAACCCTTCCCCAGCCGGGCTGTGCCCCGGCAGCACTGGGGGCTCCTGGTTCGCTGGGCTGCTGTTAAGTTTGGGTCCCTCAGGGGAGCTCCAGGAGCTGTTCTGGGCAGGCGGGAGCTCCACAACTGCACTGAGGGGGATGCTTTTTGAGCAGGAAAAGAAAAGATTTGAAATATAAAGATGATTCTTGGTTCTGATGGGTCCAAATATGTGGTTAGTCCCAGATTTTATTGCTCTGCCACGACCTGGCGCATTGCCGGTCCCGCTCTCTCCGTGCATCAGTGCCACCATCCCCAGGGGCTTAGCAGCACCTCATGAAAGCCCCAACCCCCCCAACGCAAGAGAGAACCTGCATGAGGAGCCACTTCCTCCCCCAAAACTAAAAGTTAGGAGCAAGTTTATCTTTTGTCTAATCCCCCTTTCTGCAGCCAAGCAGATGTTTCGCGTCTTTTTTGGCTGGGGCCGAGCCTTATCTGACGGTGGCGTTTCCATAGAGGAGATCAGAAGGTTTTGAAGGCGTTGGGAGCTCTGCAGAGGTATGTCGGGACTCGCCGCTTCTGACAGATTCCAGGTGGGATTTGTAGCTGGATTGTGTTGTAAGTCGGCCTTGAGGGTGTTTTTTCAGCACATTCTCCCAAAGGCAGGAACACTCTGCACTAGCAAACACCGGAATCACAGAATCATGGAATGGTTTGGGTTGGAAGGGACCTTAAAGATCATCCAGTTCCAACCCCCTGCCATGGGCAGGGACACCCTCCACTAGACCAGGTTGCTCCAAGCCTCATCCAGCCTGGCCTTGGGCACTCCCAGAGATGGGGCAGCCACAGCTTCTCTGGGCAACCTGTCCCAGGGCCTCCCCACCCTCTCCGGGAAGAATTCCTTCCTGATGTCCCATCTCCATCTCCCTCTTTCCATTTAAACCTGTTACCCCTTGTCCTGTCACTACATTTACCAACACACACGGTGTAATACAGCTGCCTGGGACAAGGCTGGCAACCATGTGGCCCTGCAGATACATCCTCCCTTGCCCTCCCTCCACCCCTTTTCAGGTGTCACGATACCTCCGACATGCCGAGCAGCCGCGCAGCCCTCCCTTGGGACAGACGTTCTGGCCACCCAGGAAACTTTTGAAGCCAGCGGCGCTGCAGAGGCCTCGAGGGGCTGCAGGGCAGACGTGGAGGCAATTTGATAAACGGGGGCGTGAAGTGAAGGGTCCCAGTGTGAGGTGGGATTCAACAAACCATAAAAGCAAAGAGATGGGTGAGGAGACAGCAGCCTCCCCCGTGCCAAGTTGGAGCCCTCAGAGACATCCCCGTGGGATAAGGGGGAGTAGGAGATGCTGGTGGGAGAGCGGGAGTGGGAGGTGGGTGTTGGGAACAGGCAGTGAACGTGTGCAGGCACTGAAACTGGAGGCTGCATATCAATCGAACGCACGCAGAGTGTTACCCTAAAAACCAGTTGGACCGGTAGCAAAGCACGTTTGAAACGTGGATCCCAACGCACAGTCACGGCAAAGGGTCCGTGGCTTTGTTCTGCTGTGTGGGAGCAGCACTGAGCTGGTGACCTGTGAAGAAAATGACTTTTACAAAAAGATCCTTCTATTTCCACCCATTTTGTTTCAGTTTTTTGTCATCAAGGATTTTCTGAGGATCTTGGTTCATTCAGGATCTGTGCATGGCTGGATGCCCTTCTGCCCTCCAACTGGTGAAGAAATCGCAATGAGGGCAGGAGCTGGCAGGGCTGCGGGGCCGCACTGGACCCAAACCAGAAACAGGGTGTTCAGGGGCATCAGGAAAGTGACAGCAACTAAACCTCATCACTTTAATCTCACCCCGGGAAGGAACTGGCGTATGGGCCACCCTCTGCCTCCAGCTCTGACCATGCCCCCTTCTCCCAGCTGCTGCTTCTTATTCCATGTCCCATCTTCCTCACCTGCCCGTCATTAAAACCACCTTTAAGCTCTGCTTCCCGTGCATCCTGAGGAGGACTGAGCACTCTCCAGATGACTCTGATCTCCCCCGACCCCTCATCCCCTCCATTAACTCCTTTGGGGCATGCTAACGCAGCTCAAAAGCGGGAAGATCAGTGACGTGAGCTCCAATTCCTCATCCCCAATGGCTTTAGCAAGAACTGCCCCAGCCGTCCCGAGGGGCCGAGGCGCATCATTTCCTCAGCTGCTCGACTTGGGAGCCGGTGCGCTCACAAACCGGAATAGCCATGGTTTAAATTCAGGGAAGGTGTAGGAGCAGAGGTATCGTCCCTTCTGCCACCCCTCCTGCGCTGTGGGTCCTTACAGCAGGACAGGCCTTAGGTGTCCCCACAGCCTGTGAGTCCCCGGTGCATGGCAGCAACAGCCCTACCTCGGTTCTTCTCCAGGAAGAGTCTCCCACAGCCGACTGCCACCTCTCCAAGGGGCTCTCCAGGTGCTGCATCAGCAGCCGACGTTTCGGGATGGAGCCGCTCCGCCGAGGATGCTGTGTGGGGCTGCGAGCACACACGGCTGATTGCACAGCCCCACATGGCCCTGCAGGACCCGTCTCAACCAGCAGCTCCTGAAGTTTCATCCCTGGACTATTTATCTTAACAAGACCCAAATCAGAGCTGCGTTAAAGCGGTCCCATCTGTGATTATCAAAATCTGGGATTTTATCACCAGCCGTGCGGGACTCGGACTGAAATAACCACATCTCTGCCCAAATACCAGCCAGCTGCTTAAAGATCAATAAATCATCCCGTTCTCGGGTTTGATTTGGTGATAAAACCCCAAACACAACCCCCCCGAGTACCACTGCTCCCAGTCGTTAGCTCGCCCGGCTCTTTGCCCGCAAAGTGCCGGTGGTTTGAGCGCTGCTCGTAAGAGGGTGGCACGAACCCGAGCAGGGAGCTTTGTGTTGGCTGGAGTGATGCCCGGCGTCCACGAGGACAGATCCCAGGGAAAGATTAAGTCTAGAAAGTCTTAACTTCAATTTCAGAGCGACAGCGGCCGGCGTAAATATCAGTATTTAAATCTTTGCTGCCTCGGAGCTGGGTTTGTGATGGGGGTGGTGTAGTGTGGCACATTGGAGAAGGCTGGGCACACCGGAGAGGGTTTGAAAACCTGCTGGCGAAGACACTAGGATTTTTCCATCGTTTTATTAAAAACTTTGAAAGGTCTAAAATGAAAATGTACACCCACTACGACATAACCAGTTTGTACACTCACAGGTAAAGTGCTAAAAATCCAACGTTACAAACCCGACACTGGACTAACCGTAAACAGGTCTACCAAGAGCTGAGCGCGAGGCAGCAACATTCAGGCGCTGCCCATGCTAAGAGCCACGTGCACCCGCCACGCGCGGGCCAGACAACACGGAAGCTTCCTCCCTCGCTCGGAAAGGGATGAAATCACAGAACGTACACGTCAAGGGAAAGCGCCGGGAGAGGTGGCAGCGCCGTTACATGCACCGAGTTCCCCAGCGCGCGGACCCGACGGCCCTTTGCGACGGGCAAAACCTCCCGCCTTGGGGGAAAACAAATCCCAATACGGTTGGAAACGAAGCACATTGGGATAGGAGGGAAATTTCACATTCATTCAGTTTGATATTCCGCTGTTGAAGGTGAACCCCGGCTGCTCCGCCCTGCACCCCAGTTTCACCTTATGCCTGGGGCTGCCTGCTTCCCGCCGCCAGCTTTTCTGGGGGTCCTCAGTCCCCCGGAGCCGGGCTGCGGTGTCGGCTCCCTGGAAGGGTGGCATCCCCCTGAGAGCTGTCCCTGACACAAAGGCTCTTCTCGGAGTCTCCTGGGTCCTTCCCCAGGGGTTTTCCCTCCCCTCCTTGCTGGAGCGACTTGGCAGCCGTGTTGGAGTTGGCTGAGGCTGGATTTCAGCCGGAGCCGCCTGGTGCAGCCCCTGCTCACCACCAACCACAGGTCCAGCTTGGATCTACAGCTCCCACGGCCAAATTTAGGCCTAAGCACTAAGAAAACGGGGAGCACTTGAGGGCAGACACATAAATTTACTACTAAATGGGGCTTTTTGCTGCTCTTGGATGTTTTATGCTTCAAAAAGACGAGCACTGCCAATCCAACGGGCTGCGCGTGGTCCTGAGCCTTGTCCACGCAGCACAGCCGCATCTCTGACTTGGAGATGTTTCAGGGAGTGATGAGAGCTACAAAGGGATCAGGAAAGAAGGAACATCCCAGACTTGGGGAATCTGCTGTCAGTGGCAACGGGGCCAACATCTGTGTTCACAGAATCATGGAACGGTTTGGGTTGGAAGGGACCTTAAAGCCCACCCAGTCCCACCCCCTGCCATGGGCAGGGACACCTTCCACTAGACCAGGTTGCTCCAAGCCTCATCCAGCCTGGCCTTGGACACTGCCAGGGATGGGGCAGCCACAGCTTCTCTGGGCAACCTGTCCCAGTGCCTCCCCATCCTCTCCATGAGGAATTCCACCAGCTGCGGCCAAGCGCTCACTGTCCCAGCCGTCACCTGCTTTGCCTGGCCTGGACAGCAGCGGCCTCAGAGCAAAGCACACTGTGGGACAGCGCTCCCTGCGATGCGCTCGCAGTGGGATAAAACAGAAGATTCAGTTCCCTGGGAATACTGGGAATGAGCAGCCATGGAATTTACAGGAAGCTTTGATATCACGACCTTGCAAAGCAGAATTTTGGGGCCTCAGTCATCACGTGCGCAGGATGGAGACACACTAACCTGCTGTTGGGATAAGCTGGAGAAACGGGACTATGTACAACTTCTCCGCCTGCTTCAAAGCTGAGAGGGAGAGGCCTTTAGCGGCATGCAGCTGCTGGAGAGGGACAGAGCACTGGGAAATCCCAGGAAGGAATGCTTCCCAGGACTAGGGCACGGCATGCTAATTCAAGAGAAAAGGGAGGTTTGGGGATTACAGGGGTGAGGGGGGCATAAACCCCAGCCAGAATGCGGGTTTTAGGTTTTAATCATAGAATCACAGAATGGTTTGGGTTGGAAGGGACCTTAAAGATCATCCAGTTCCAACCCCCCTGCCATGGGCAGGGACACCTTCCACTCGACCAGGTTGCTCCAAGCCTCATCCAGCCTGGCCTTGGGCACTCCCAGGGATGGGGCAGCCACAGCTTCTCTGGGCAACCTGTCCCAGTGCTCCCCACCCTCTGCGGGAAGAATTTCTTCCTGTTATCTAAATCACCCCACTTTCAGTTTAAACCCGTTACCCCTTGTCCTGTCCCTCCCTGCCCTTGTAAAAAGTCCCCTCCAGCTTCCTTGTAGCCCCCTTCAGGTTCTGGAATGCTGTAATAGGGTCTCCCCGGAGCCTTCTCTGCTCCAGGCTGAACACCCCCAACGCTCTCACCCTCTCCGGGGTGAAGGGAGCCTGTCCCTCGCGTACAGGACAGACAAGCAAGGAACAGCCTCGATATTCCCACCTGGAAACACGACGGGGACTAAACCTCAGTAATTAACAAAATCTCAAGCAGGGTTTATGGCAAACCTCCGACACTGTTCCCCTCCCCGCCTCGAAACCGGTCAAAGCGTTGCCGTGATTTAAAAGGAACTCCTGGAAATCGAGCCACGAAGAACCACGTCAACGTAAGCCCTTTGTGCTACGGGGAACGGTAGTTCCGCCAGTTGAAGTCACTGAAAAGGCTTTTCGTACCCCTCCGCTTTGGCCGAGCTGATCCAGCGCATCTGCACAGCCACCCCCGCGGTCAGCCCCGGGGGCTGAGAGCAGGGGCAAAGCAGAGTCTGCTCTGCCCCGGGGCGGTCGGTGCAGCAACCTCCCTCCCTGGATTTGCCGTACGGAGAGCGCGGAGCTGCCGCTACGCTTTCTTATTCCCTGTTGGCGTCGGCCTGTGCTTCTCCCGCAGAGCAAAAGCCCCGTGGAAGCGAGAACGACAATTCACGGTAATTTCTGAGAGACGGTGCCTCCCGGGGCGAGCTTGGATCTCACAGAGTGCACCGTTGCGCGCTTCGCTGTCGTGTCATCAGCTACGATCAAGGAGCGTAACCGTAGCGCGGCCCTGTCTCGGCTGCTCGCGCAAGCCCCGGAGCTGCGCACCGCCGGCTGGCGCCCGGCTCCTGCCCTTGAGGTTGTGCCATCCAAGCACCTACAAAGGCTTCTCAACACGCCTCTAACGGGTCAAAAAGGGAATTATGGGAGGACAAGGAAAAAACGTCATTCCCAGCAATGATCCGTAGGGATTCCTGAGGTAGGTTTCAACGCAATCAGCGTTTCCTGGCGCTGAATGGATCTTAGTGTGGACGCTTCCAGAGAGCTACTGCACCACCCAGGACGTTTCCCTGCAGCGCCAACGAAGACTCGCTGTACCTCAACGGGTTCTTTAAACACCAAAAAGCCCCAAACTGAGAATTCTTGACTGTAAATCTGTAGTAGGGAGTGAAAGGGAAGCACCCTACAGCGGAGATCGGTCAGAAATGCAAGCATCCGGCCAGGAAGGAGCGGATAATTTAGGATGGATACCTGGCTCCTCCTCCTCAGGGGGATCCCGGCCGCTGCACCGCACCTGCAGGCAGCTCCGGCCTCTGTTTCTCCTGCTCATGCCTGAATTCCTGCTCAGCGCAAAGAGAACCCTCCCAAAAAGAGCCACGGTACCACGGGGAAGGTGGGGATCCCTGATGAAACTCCTCCTGTCTGTTTGGCCTCAGCCCGCCTCACCCCGGCTGTGGAGTTTGTGAACAGGAGTTGTTCTGTTTGGAAGCAAAAGGCTGCACATTCCAGTTTGGGTGAGAAATTCACCTTTTCTGTTCTTTTTTTTTTTTTAAATAGATGAGGAACAGGGAATCTCAGCTTCTGCACATGAATCTAAAAAATAAGCTGAATATTATCTAGGTAACTGGGTTTAAAATTGATCTCTTCCTACAGAAATTGTAAACAAGTAGAAAATTTAAATAGTATTTTGTAAAAAAGCAAGGACGATGCAAGTTATACAAAAATCACTCTTCCCTGCCTCTCTCCTCCCCCCACCCTCCCACCCCACCCCACCAACCGAGCCTGAACAGCCCTGGCAAACGCTAGAGATGATCACCCGGAGTTCTCCTTTCCTTCTCCAAACGGCTCCTTCCCGCGTCGCGTTTCCAGTGTAACCATTAAAACCACCCGCCCACCGGCCCAACGTCCTTTACACAGCAGTTACCACGCCTCCCCCTGCGCTCCACGAAGCCCAGTATCAGCCTGTTACCTAATCAGAGCGGCGCGCGGAGGAAGCCCTTCCGTATTCCAGAGTTCCCTCGCGCCGTGTGAGAAAAACCCCTCGGCGCGTTTTCCGGGGCGACGCCTACCGAGGCGCAGGGCCGGAGGGACGGGGAGGCTGTTTGCAACGAAGAAATTCACCGACGGTGTCCGAGGAGTAACAGTTATCGAATAAATAATCACCTACAGAGAGGTTCAGATGAGGCAACCGGCTCTTTACTCAGTAATTCGAGGCTGCTCCACACCCCAGCTCTGACGCCGGGACAAGAACGCCGGCTTCAAGGCGACGAAGCCGGTTTGGGCTTCCTGATGCGCAAAACCAGCACCCGGTGAGAGACAGGATAATACTGAGCGTCATCACGTCGCCGAGGAAGGGACCGCGAGCCGCGCAACAACGTCAGCTACTCCTCGCCCAGCAAAGCGGCTCAAGCGCTGGTGCCGTCCTCCTCGATAACGCGGTTCATGCTGGTCCCGTGCGTGATGTGCGTCATGGGGTTGGTGCTGAGGTCCCTGATGCTGCTGTGACGTGACTGTTCGTTGAGCCGGTGAGAGCTGCTGTGCCGGGAATGATCGGTGAGTCGCGACATGCTGCCGTGAGGTAGTCTGTCTTCCACGCCCCTGTAGCTGCAGGGAGTGTACCTATTGCACAGAAACAGAGCACAGTTATTACTGTTGTTACCGCCGCCGTCAGGAAAGGAGGGACATAGATCGCGGTGCACGCGCAAGCGCGCGCACACAAACACTCCGCTTTTGGGAGAAACAGCCCTTCTCTGTTTCGCTGCCTCGTGTAGCTTCCACAGCCCCCAGGCAAAGCGTTTCAGCTCCTCACGCGGCGGCGCTATGTGCAGCGTCGATAATTAGCTGAGTAAAACCCTCGACGATGAACCTTACGTTATAAACCTTAACCACGCCTCAGGTTCGAGGGGGTGACTCTTGTTCTCGTTTCCATCAGCAGGGCTACGATTGTTCACAGAAACAAAACCAATTTAATATCAATTATATTCTCTTAAGAGTGGAATTAGAGAATATAATGGCTGGAGAGCAGCCCTGAGGAGAAGGACTTGAGGGTGCTGGGGGCGAGGAGCTGGCCATGAGCCGGCCGTGTGCGCTGGAGCCCAGAAAGCCAACTGGATCCTGGGCTGGATCCAGAGCAGCGTGGCCAGGGGGGCCAGGGAGGGGATTCTCCCCCTCTGCTCCGCTCTGGGGAGACCCCCCCTGCAGTTCTGCCTCCAGCTCTGGGGCCCCCAACAGCAGGAGGACACGGAGCTGTTGGAGCGAGGCCAGAGGAGGCCACGGAGATGCTGCGAGGGCTGGAACCCCTCTGCCATGGGGACAGGCTGGGGGAGTTGGGGGGTTCAGCCTGGAGAAGGGAAGGCTCCGGGGAGACCTTAGAGCCCCTTCCAGTGCCTGGGGGGCTACAAGAAAGCTGGGGGGACTTTTTCCAAGGGCAGGGAGTGACAGGACAAGGGGTAACGGGTTTAAACGGAAAGAGGGAGATTGAGATGGGACATCAGGAAGGAATTCTTCCCGCAGAGGGTGGGGAGGCACTGGGACAGGTTGCCCAGAGAAGCTGTGGCTGCCCCATCCCTGGGAGTGTCCAAGGCCAGGCTGGATGAGGCTTGGAGCAACCTGGTCGAGTGGAAGGTGTCCCTGCCCATGGCAGGGGGTGGGACTGGGTGGGCTTTAAGGTCCCTTCCCACCCAAAATGTTATGTGATTCCACGATTCTATGACTCTACAGGATTTTAAAGGGACGAAACCTACCGTCCGTCACGCGATCGGTGCAGGCTGCCGTGGTAGCTGCTCACTTTGCTGTGGACGCTGCCCGCCTTGCTCCGCTGGTCGTCCATCATTGCCAGCTGCGTAGAGGATGCGTGGGTGGAGGTGCCCTGGGTGGAAGTGCCGCGCGACTTTCGGATAATGGGAGTGTTGGGATCTCTCAGAAGAGACTGAGCAAAGTCTGGCTCCTGCAGGACCTGACGACTCTCATTTACAACTCTGAACAAGACAGAGGATTTGAAGAGTTAATGACTGCACGAGAAAAGCCATCGCAGTGATGTCACTATTTTACAAACAGAACAGACAAATATTGGCAAATAAACCAATTGTTTACATTATAATGTCCCTATCTGCCTAATCTGGAAGCACCTCTACACTTGGATATTTTAGCAAAGTCCATATCCTTGAATCCTCCCTTCTCCATGCATCTGCTCCTCTGGCCTCGACGTGGGGAATAATGGCTGTGAATTTGCTTATGGCCTTACTTTGTCAATGTTGTTCCAGGAGAAATCCCTGGGATAGCGCTCGGACTATGGAGGGAACTGCCCCTCGGGGAACATGGGAAGCCGCTTCCTCACTCAAACGAGCATTTAAAACATGGAATCAAACTGGGGGGAGGAGGAGAACACGGGATGAAACAGTGCACGCAGTAACGCCTGAGCAAGTGGCCTGTAGCCCTCAGATCAGCGGTTACGCCGCAGAGCTTCCCCGTTGGCCGAAACCCCTGGCCGGGACAGGCTGGCGGAGGGGGCGCGTACTTGGCCGCTTTCCCACGGCACAATGAAAGGAGATGCTACAGCATCCCCCACACCTCTGGCTTCTATTGGGTTTCAGTCTGTTTTGTGGGGAGGCCTTTTCCTCCCCCACCCATTCCCTACATTATTCTTCCATGTTCCTCCGCCTGGCTCACTCCTCTTCATCTCCTCGCTCACGGAGGATCACACCTGCCTAAGGAGGGAGGTTTCTATCGGCTCTGCCTCTCACTTCTCGGTGAACAGGGCTGGAAAAGGAACCTGGCTGCAGCCAGGCGCTGCTGTGCGCGGGAGCTGCTCGGCTGCAGTTGCCCCAGCAGAGGTTGGCACTTCCAGCAGCCACCCAGCACCTCCGAGAAGAAACGCTCCGGTAGAACGGCTTCCTCTGCCTTTACTAACCCTATTCCTGGCCCCTGCCCACCAAACCAGCACATCACCTCTCTGTAAATCCGACCTACGCGTACATACATGAATCCAAATCAAATGGAGCAGCTGTTAACCCCGTGTGGATCTCAGCTGGTTATCCTTCAAAGCTACCCCACCTTTACAGAAGGTCACTGCTTGAACCTCGGCACAAGGCCAGTCCTGCTAAGGATGGACAAGTGAAACGCGTGGAGTAGTCACTGCAAGGCCTCCTGTGTTTGCGGGTCTACCTGGCAACATCTAATTAGAAGACGATATTTACGGTTATGAAAATAGCGGTTCACAGCTGGTACAACAGCGCGGAGATTGGCTGTAAATTTCTGCCATACCTTACGCTAACATCAGCCTTACAGAAGGGATAAGACTCTGCCATGGGGCCAGGCTGGGAGAGTTGGGGGGTTCAGCCTGGAGAAGAGAAGGCTCCGGGGAGACCTCAGAGCCCCTTCCAGTGCCTGGGGGGCTACAAGAAAGCTCTGGGGGGGGACTTTTTCCAAGGGCAGGGAGTGACAGGACAAGGGGTGACGGGTTTAAACGGAAAGAGGGAGATTGAGATGGGCCATCAGGAAGGAATTCTTCCCGAAGAGGGTGGGGAGCACTGGGACAGGTTGCCCAGAGAAGCTGTGGCTGCCCCATCCCTGGGAGTGTCCAAGGCCAGGCTGGATGAGGCTTGGAGCAACCTGGGCTAGTGGAAGGTGTCCCTGCCCATGGCAGGGGGTGGGACTGGGTGGGCTTTAAGGTCCCTTCCCACCCAAACCATTCCATGGTTCTGTGCCTAAAAGCAGAGACCACTGCTCTTCACTGCAGTCGTGCTGAAAAGAACTCGGGCGTCATTTCAGCGTAACGGTCTGATTCAGCTGACTGGATAAGCACGGTTAGAAATTAAAACTCTCAATCCCACCTCTCGGTAAGTGTCCGAGAGCTTGTAGTATTCAGCGGAAACCTCATTCTTGTTCAAAAACCGTTTTGAAAACAGCTGGAGCAATGCAGATTTGACTCTGGGACCAAAGAATAATTATGGAAAAAGAATAATAGAATCATGGAATGGTTTGGGTTGGAAGGGACCTTAAAACCCACCCAGTGCCACTCCCTGCCACAGGCAGGGACACCTTCCACTAGACCAGGTTGCTCCAAGCCTCATCCAGCCTGGCCTTGGACACTGCCAGGGATGGGACAGCCACAGCTTCTCTGGGCAACCTGTCCCAGTGCCTCCCCACCCTCTCCGGGAAGAATTTCTTCCTGATATCTGATCTAAATCTCCCCACTCACAATTTAAACCTGTTACCCCTTGTCCTGTCACTACAGGTCCTTGTAAAAAGCCCCCCCCCCAGCTTCCTTGTAGCCCCCTTCAGGCACTGGAAGGTGCAATAAGGTCTCCCCAGAGCCTTCCCTTCTCCAGACTGAACAAGCCCAACTCTCTCAGCCTTCCTTCATGGCAGAGGGGCTCCAGCCCTCTGAGCATCTTCGTGGCCTCCTCTGGACTTGTTCCAACTGACCGATATCCTTCAGCTAATTGTCACTTAAGAAGTGACAATTCTTCAGGGGTTTCTGAGCTGTTGCTTGTCTTGACCTTCCTTCTTCCAGTCGGGATAGCTAGGGACTTGTAAGAAAATCGCCCTTACCTACTCCTGTCTTTGCCTCCACGAAAAACTAACCACAATACTCTTCTGGGACTACCCAGGGAGAGGAGATGGTTTGTCAGTCCGTAACCGGTTTATGTAGGAGACAGCAACACGCACTCTTTTTTCCTCCGTCCGTGGAAGAAGCTCGCCCACTCGAAACAGGTCTTTTTGCTTCCAACCCAGAAGACAGAGGGTATCCCAACGACCAAAGCCATGAGATATTTCATGAGGAAGAGAATCAGATCTGGACGGCTCATCTGAGGGACCTGGAGAGAAAAGAAGAAGAAGAGGATTAGACAGAGCCACACCGCTCACTCCTCCATGTATTAACACACTTGTAATAACTGTCTCTGCCTCGAGCCAAAGTAAACACCAACAGGGCTCCTTTGTTTCGTGGCTCTGGGGAGCACGAGCGGGTGTGCTGTACAGCCACCGCGGAGTAAAACAAAAGGTTCACGTGCTGTGAGGTCCTGGCCTTTATCTGTATTTCTGGTCTTTTGTCTGTGCCCTGAATAACTGTGAAATATTTTCTAGCCTACAAATTATAAAGACTCATTTCTCTGACGGAATTAACCTATATAAACCCAGGTGTTACACTTGCTGTTGGGAAAAATCCTGGAGAAATGCTCCACGGGATGTTAAACCCTGATCCTTTATTCCCCAGCATTCAGGGGAGGGTTATAACCATAGTTTCCCTCCTTCAGGAATCTGAGGCATCGGCACGACTGCCTGACTCTTACCGACCTGGCAAAACCCTCTCCCCATTCCTTCAGGGGGATCAGCTGAATTTGAAAATGCTCACGAGCTCTAGTTTTGCAAACATTTTGATAGAAAAAGGTTTTGGTTTGGAAAACATGCAGAGAAGATCCAATGAGCTTATTTCCAGGAAGGTCTGTAAGGTAGCTGGAAAACACATGGGCATCCAGGCACCTCCCTGGAATCGATAACCCAGCTCAAGAACTGAACCTTCAAGGACAGAGAACTTCAAGATGGGAAAGAGAATTCTGGTGGTGATTCTCCCTTTGAGGGGTAACTGGTGTAAACTGGAAGAGGGAGCTGGAGATTGGACGTTAGGAAGAAATTCTTCAACCAAATCGCTGGTTTAGCGCTTTGTATTATTACACATTCTTTTAATAATTTCACCATTGTAGACGGAACACGGGAATTTAAGTGTTTTGCCCAAAATCACATAGTGTGACCATGGCAGGCTAGAACGTGACAAGAACTCAGGACCATGATATTGGTCTTCCATACCTACATGCCCAGCTTTCCATTAACTGCAGAAACATAACGAGCATGATTAGACGATGGTTCTTAGAGTTCATCTTCGTGTGAAGTGGATCAAGGCTCTCCCCATGTCAGTTCTACCTTCAGCACTGCCTAGTGTGCTTCCCACCCACCTCTGCCCCGGGAAAAACACTGATCATGGAACCCCAGAATGGTTTGGGTGGGAAGGGACCTTAAAGCCCACCCAGCCCCACCCCCTGCCATGGGCAGGGACACCTTCCACTAGCCCAGGTTGCTCCAAGCCTCATCCAGCCTGGCCTTGGACACTCCCAGGGATGGGGCAGCCACAGCTTCTCTGGGCAACCTGTCCCAGTGCCCCCCACCCTCTCTGGGAAGAATTCCTTCCTGATGTCCCATCTCAATCTCCCTCTTTCCATTTCAACCCGTTACCCCTTGTCCTGTCACTCCCTGCCCTTGGGAAAAGCCCCCCTGATGTTGAAGGCCTTTACAACGCCACGGACCTTCCTACGAGGCTGAAGGTTTTCTGGGTGGTTTTGTAGTCAACCTGTGAGATTCCACTCAAGGAAAAAAAAAAACCAAACAATTACCCAATAAAAAAAATTATCCAAGAAAATGAAGCTCTCAGAAATTAACCTTATTATTTCATTTCTTAATGTGCAAATGTGGAATTAAGTGGAGTAAATGGGGAAATTCATTGTTTCTTAATGAAGGTAATATTCAGGTAAATTTTTATCTTTACATATAATGCTCGTCCACTGGGCCAAGTCTCTCCTGGCATAATTACCGGCCTGAAGGGAATTTAATTTTGATTCTTGCATTAAGAATAAACCAACAGTTCCAGCGCTACAGCCCTCAGTGTCTCCCTGTACCACAGGACACCTTCATCTTATTGACTGAGTCATCCCGCTTCGTGTTAGAGCCAAACGCGGTGCTGTGACGTGTGCTGCTGCCCGTACCGAGTATCTTACCAACCCCCCACCGCACTGATTGTACTACTGCCACGAGGGTATTACAGTAAATCACTCGATATCAAAAATTCTGGCTCAGGACCTTCATGCCGGGTATTATAAATAATTCCAAGCAAAAATTAAAATCAATATATACAACAGACGCTTTCAGGTGGAAGGAAGAACGTCCCGCTCGCTGGCAGAGCGAGTTATGAAACGTCGTTACGTCCATTTGGTGAAAATCTGCCTCTTTGCACAAACAGATTCAACCCGTAACACCCTTTCGACCGACTATTAACAGCGAGGCGACGCACCTGCGTGAAACACCGTATATCCGTGGATTATGGGACATTTATAACCATTAACACAGGGAAAATAAAACTTGAAATTACTCTTTCAGTCTTCTAAAACTGAAAACTCCAGGTGTCCAAGCCCAAAGCCTCCGAGCCCGTTTCCCAGAGCACGGCACTCGTGAAACGCCAAGCCTGGAACGCTGCCGTCTCCGTGAGGGCAGAGAACAGGTTGCACGGATTTTAAAAGCAGATAAACGACGCAAAAGCTCACTCACGTCCCCCCTCAAACTTTAAATCCTGGAGGTTTTCACTTTGCTACGCTGCCCAGCTCGTTAGGAAGAGCAAACAACACGCCGGCGAAGCGTCGCGGGCTCTAACGGGGTTTGATGTGGTCGCAGTTCCGGAGATAGATTGTAACGTCACCCCTCACATCCAACCTTCACACGCTGCTTTACCCCAACACCAAACGTTAGCCAAAAGCTAACGCCAGCTCCTTGGCCACCAGCCACAGCACTGACGGGTCCAGAAAGGAGGGTCCTTGTCCATAGCAAATCCCCACGGACAGGGAGCAGAACGTTGAAACTGTTTTGGTAGCAATTCTGCTTTTTTAAACCCATTTATCCTACACCTTCAGCTGCCAAAGCTCAGCTTGACTGTTGCTATTAATGCCTCCTGCTGAGAAATTCCAGGTAAGTAGGGCTCCTGCGGCAAGTACGGATCGGCCGGAGCATCAGTGGGAGCAATTCCGGCGCTACAAAATCACTCGCCCTTCCTTTCCTCGAGGAACTCATTGTGCTTGACCCAAACCCTTCCGGAAGCGTCCAACCCCAACACACGAAACCTCGGTAATCTTCCGGGAAGTACTTAGTCACAGAGCAGCTGTTGTAGCGCCGCCCACGTTCCAAAACAATCGGCATCTTAATTTTTACAGCTTGTCTCAGTTCAATGACTGAACGAGGACACACAGCACTGAAGTCCAGACTTGTTTAAACCCCTGTGGGAGCGACGTGTGTAACCGCCCTTGAAAACAACAGTGAATCGTAGAATCATGGAACGGTTTGGGTTGGAAGGGACCTTAAAGATCATCCAGTTCCCAGCCCCTGCCATGGGCAGGGACACCTTCCACTAGCCCAGGTTGCTCCAAGCCTCATCCAGCCTGGCCTTGGACACTTCCAGGGATGGGGCAGCCACAGCTTCCCTGGGCAACCTGTCCCAGGGCCTCCCCACCCTCTCCAGGAAGAATTCCTTCCTGATATCCCATCTCAATCTCCCTCTTTCCGTTTAAACCAGTTACCCCTTGTCCTGTCACTCCCTGCCCCTGGAAAAAGTCCCCCCCAGCTTCCTTGTAGCCCCCCAGGCACTGGAAGGGGCTCTGAGGTCTCCCCAGAGCCTTCCCTTCTCCAGGCTGAACCCCCCAACTCCCCCAGCCTGTCCCCATGGCAGAGGGGCTCCAGCACTTGGAGCATCTCCGTGGCCTCCTCTGGCCTCGCTCCAACCAGTGGATAGGCTGAGTTCCAGGTGAAGACTAGACTAGATCCGCAGGTTCTGTTTATCTTCCTGCAGAGACACGATGATGCAGGGACTACACATCGCTGCCCGAGATGCTGTAAAGGACCACCCTCCCGTGTCTGCAGAGACAATAATTTTCTCCTTTCTTCCGCCCGTTAGCTCAGCTTTGTTTGATTCTTTGCAGAAAGCTAATTTGAGGCAAGAGCGAAGCCAACCAAAATGTGGGTATGACAGAGATGATGAGAAACGGGCAGACCGATTACCTGACAAAGGAGACACTCGGCTCTCCGATGCCGTCCACGCGCACGTGGTCAGGTCACTTGATGCACTTCCCGTCCGTGCTTTTAGAAATTCACAATGTGAGCAAATATGTTTGAGCTTAGACAAAGGCAAACTTCTTTAAGCACTAACTGGGGCTACCTGCCTCCTTAAAAGCAAAGAAATTGGGAAACACCTAAAGAAACACCATGTATTTACCGTTCTTTCTAACGCAAATAATGCAACTTTCAGCGACAAATGGCTGCAATTTTAAAACGACTAAAATTGAAGTGTGGTGGAACACAGAGTTTGGAAATTGGTAGGTGGCAAGAACAAGAAGACAAGTTTTTCTTTAAAACCATGTTCTCGGAGGAAATCTCACCCCAGTAAGAAGTTCTGAATGAAAATGTGGCAGTTCTTTCATGAGAACCGCCACAAAATGGGTAAACTTACACTGCATACTAGGGAAATTCCTTCCCAGAAAGGGCTGTCAGGGTTGGAACTGCCCAGGGAGGGGGGAGTCCCCATCCCGGGAGGGGTTTCAGAGCCGTGTGGATGTGGTGCTCAGGGACATGGGTCAGTGGGGGGCTGGGCAGTGCTGGGGTGACGGTTGGACTGGGTGGGCTGAAAGGGCTTTTCCAACCCAAACGATTCCACGACTCTATGAACTTACACCACGGATAGTCTGTGCTACAAATATCAAAGATTATTTAAGAAAGGTCCCCGAAAGCTTAACTGCTGGTTTAACTGAAAGAAGGAAAAGAAACTGAAATGCTGTTATTAAAAACGTAAGATGTATTTCCACCTCTTATTTCCCTCCAAAACCCTCCACAGCTGCTGACTGACGCTGAGCTCCGTATACCTACACACAACAAACACCATAATAGGGAGTTAAAATCCCTAATGTGAGCTCTCCATGCAGAATTTCCTCTTCTTTTATAGAATTACCAGGTCAGCCAAGCCCTGCTAATAGTTATTATGCTGTAATTTACTTAGGAGATAGATAGACAGTAAAATATCATAAAAAACACACTCTCAGTGGCACAAGAGAAAAAGAGGCCAAGACATAGAGTCTGTTATCGTTTGTGCTTTGATAAGTGCACGGTATGCAGCCCATGGCAGGGGGCTGGAACTGGATGATCTTTAAGGTCCCTTCCAACCCAAACCATGCTGGAATTCCGTGATTCCGAAGCTGCAGTTAAAGACTGCAGAGTAGTTCAGCGGGGTATGCTGAAGGCGTTCTTTGATTCATTTTTGGGTTACGAGATGTTATTGATGTAATTTCCATACAGTAACGCGCTACATCCCTCCACCCGTCCCGCAGAGATGGGGGACATCCTCATGCCCTCCCCCAGCAGGTTAAACACTGCAGCAGCTTTAGGCCCCACGGAAGGGGAGCTACAGGAAAGCTGGGGGGGACGTTTTCCGAGGGCAGGGAGGGACAGGACAAGGGGTAATGGGTTTAAACTGAAAGCAGGGAGATCAAGATGGGACATCAGGAAGGAATTCTTCCTGGAGAGGGTGGGGAGCACTGGGACAGGTTGCCCAGAGAAGCTGTGGCTGCCCCATCCCTGGCAGTGTCCAAGGCCAGGCTGGATGAGGCTTGGAGCAACCTGGGCTAGTGGAGGGTGTCCCTGCCCATGGCAGGGGCTGGGAACTGGATGATCTTTAAGGTCCCTTCCCACCCAAACCCTCCTGTGACACTGTGACTTCCCTCATACCCAGAGACGCAAGAGGGGCTTGTGCACTCCGGCAACATGGGAACTTGTCAGTTTAGCAAAGCTGGCCCAGAGCAGTGAGCATCGCTCGAGTGGCAGCCTGTTCATCGCACGCTGAGTTGGGCCTGCTGCAGAGGCAGCCACGTATGGAGCTGTGCCTGGAAAGCCTTGACAGGCGCCGTGCAGACACCCCTGCGAACGCTGCGTTGCACAGATCCAGGTCCCCGAACGGAATTGCTCTTGCTGAGCAGCTCCAGGCCTTCAGAGGCACCCAGCTAACGAGAAAATAGGCAACGAGAGGCAGACGCGGGTTTGGGTTGCGTGCTCGGTTCTGCTCAGACACGTCTCGCAAGCAGCGCGGGCACCGAGGCTTCACCTAGTGAAGACCAACAGACAAGTTCTGTCAGATACAAAGATTGCATATGCGATAGCGAGAGTTCTGCAACCCCTTTTTTCCCTCCCATCCGCCGGGTTGGCGTAGCAGCTGGGTCGGTGCGGATCATCACAGGGAAACGTAGTTTCCTTAGCCAACGCAAAAAGGCGTGAGCTGGGACGCGTTGTTTCCCTGCACAGTGGCAGGTGTTCCGAAAGGAGGTTAAAACCATCAATTTCACCGTTCCTCCCGGGAAAACCAACACTCCTTTGTAGGCACCTTGTTCATTTAAGATGCTTATATAACTAATTTCTGAATATTTTCCCCTCCTGCCCCTGCACGATCAATCACGGTTGCTTTTTAGTGACGGACCCCAGTGGGCTCTTCCCGCTGAAACGCAGGAGATCGCAAATTAACGACCTCGCTGCATATGTGAAGCGGAAGCACAAACCCAACACCTGTCCCCCCGCTCTGGGGCACGGTGCCACAATAACGCTGTAGCATTTGATATTTCCCTAAGGATAAAAAGCAATGAAAGTCAAATTAAGCCATCCTTTTGTTGGAAATGGGAGAAGTGGGGGGAAAAGGCCGAAGGGAATCTGACCCAGCGGTCTCGCTTTCATAACCATTTCCATCACTGCCATTGCTTTGAGACGTAGAATATTACACTCACGCTGCTCGTTTCCTGGTAGAATGAAGCAGCATTTGTCACTGTAAAATGGAATTGTCCTTCCAAAAGTTGTTAAAACAAGCAACTGGCTTGTTCTCCTCTTATCCAACAGGCAAATCCATGCCACCACCCTGGCTACTAGGCTACACGAGCTGAAGAATTGAGGAACTAAAAGCACCTTGAAAAGAAAGGTAAGAGCTAACCTGATTTAAACCCTCATTTAAGAGCTAATGACGTCGCCAATACCGACCTCGGGGGCTTCTGAACAGCTCCAGGTTGTGCGAGGGTCTCAACAGGATCAGGAGACTTCCCTGCATCCAACAGAAACGGAAGAAAGCTTTTTCTGGCTCCAAATACCAAACGCTGCGTGGCTCATGAGACATCCAGGCTATTCCCAGCGGAGTATCATCATAGAATCACAGAACGGTCTGGGTGGGAAGGGACCTTCAAGCCCACCCAGTCCCACCCCCTGCCACGGGCAGGGACACCTTCCACTAGACCAGGTTGCTCCAAGCCTCATCCAGCCTGGCCTTGGACACTTCCAGGGATGGGGCAGCCACAGCTTCTCTGGGCAACCTGTCCCAGGGCCTCCCCACCCTCTGCGGGAAGAATTCCTTCCTGATGTCCAATCTCAATCTCCCCGCTTTCAATTTAAACCCATCACCCCTTGTCCTGTCACTACAGGCCCTTGTAAAAAGCCCCCTCCCCAGCTTCCTTGTAGCCCCCTTCAGGTACTGGAAGGCTGCAATAAGGTCTCCCCGGAGCCTTCTCTTCTCTAGGCTGAACAAGCCCAACTCTCTCAGCCTTTCTTCATAGCAGAAGATTTATTTATTTAGGAGAAGATCGTATTTACGATCCTTCGGAGGGTGGGATTTCGGAAGGCGCAGCTCTGCGCTGCCACGTGAGAGCACGGGCGCCCGCGGTTTCTTGCTCTCAGTCGCGCTCTCGGCCGCCGCGGTGGCGTGAAAGCACCTCGCGTCAGCTTTACCCATCGGCTCACATTAAAACAATTAAATTGTTAGAACAATTACGAGGAAGCATTACTAGCTGTTCTCCAGACTGAGTAACTCCCGGGCTGCAGAGCGGAAAGTCGAGCAAAGCGATCAGCCTAGGCAGGACTCGGGCCGGCAGCAGACAGCTTCGCAACCTAACCCGAGTGAAGGCACCGTAATAAAAGCTCGTCAAATTAACATCTCAATGGGATCCCGGCTCTTTTGGAGCAAACTCATTCCCCACAGGAGCGAAGCGTTATCCCAAGCACTTGCAGACCCATCTCACCACGCTCAACTCATCCACAGTACGTTTCTTTCAAGAATTTAATCTGTGGAAGTGTCTAAAAAATACATCTTTACGGAAAGCGCCTCTACGCAACGTTTAAAATGCGATGCCTTGTATTTCAGGAGCATCGCGCTTGAGGTTCTCTGGCATGTTATGGAAAATAAATCCATGGCAAATAAATATTTGGGAAAGAAACCACTCGGTCCATAGAAGAACAGCCCTGGTTTTCACCAGAAGTCGTTCCTCGTCCGCACTGTGCCGGGGGAACGCGCTGCAATCCCACCACCGCCCAGAAAAACAGCCTGAGTAACGCAGCACGGAGCGGCCTCTCCTACGGTAACGCGGCAGGGTTTTCCTCATCTATCTTCTTCCTGAGAAGGGATCCCAGAGGACGACTGAGAAGGCCCCGACTCATGACTGCAGCCTAATAACGCGCCTCCGAAGCTTTTGCCCTTCGGGCCCCGCACTCAGTCACGGTGTCGGCCACGAGCAGCCGTCAGGAACGGCCGCGCTAGCGGCTCCCGCGTTCACGGGGTGGGAACGCAGACGACTACGGCTTCAGCGATCATCGCGCAGGTGTCGCCCAACTGCCTTGGGAGAGGTTGATTCTACAGCTTCAGGAGACGGAGTGTGGGAGAACACCCTGTTTATCCGGGGATAGCTGAATCCCAGTGAAGCTCTCAGGATGTTTGGTAGTTTGTGGCTTTATCCTGAAGCAGAAGGCAGCCTCCAATCACAGCAACTAATTTTTTAAGTGCTACCATGGTTTGTAATTAGAGAGATTGGCCGAGGTCCTGCCTTGTTTTAGCATTATGAGAAACTGGTATCATGAGTCTCCTAGCTCTAACGCCGGGCATTAAGCGTGGAAAAGCAAGTCTGCTTGAGCTACCACCCACGAGACTCGGACCTCGCCTGGAGAAGGCTCCAGGGAGACCTTAGAGCCCCTTCCAGTGCCTGGGGGGGCTACAAGAAAGCTGGGGGGGGGGGGGGGGGGGGGGCGGCTTTTTACAAGGGCAGGGAGTGACAGGACAAGGGGTAATGGGTTTAAACGGAAAGAGGGAGATTGAGATGGGCCATCAGGAAGGAATTCTTCCCACAGAGGGTGGGGAGGCACTGGGACAGGTTGCCCAGAGAAGCTGTGGTGCCCCATCCCTGGAAGTGTCCAAGGCCAGGCTGGATGAGGCTTGGAGCAACCTGGTCTAGTGGAAGGTGTCCCTGCCCATGGCAGGGGGTTGGAACTGGATGATCTTTAAGGTCCCTTCCAACCCAAACCATTTTGGGATTCTATGTTCAAGCTGGAGTGTCCTCTGAGGAGAAAAAAGCAAACAACTCCCACCCCCCCGGTTGTTTTCCCTGCACACCTCAACTCTCCTCTTGCCTTGGAATAAAAGAATCACATCACAATTCCTAAACACGTTCCTCATTTTGGACCATTTCAGCCCCTCTCCCGAATAACCCCTTTCTGATGAGCTGTAGCTGTGTGACATAACATGTCCAAGGACCCACAAACTCTTTTTCTCTCCTTACAGCCCTGACTAACACATGGAATAAACCAGCGACGTATCGCTCCCAGTCAAGGCATGACTCAGCCGAAGGTGTCCAACACAAAGGATCAAACAAACCCCATCTACTCTGATTTCTTACTTGAATCTCCATGTTTACCAAAAACACGTCGTGCACGGAACCACAGGGCTACTGCAGCGTTCTGTCTTTGCGCAAACAAGGGGTTGCGGCTGCCGTGGGCTAAAACGGGTCAATAAACTTACAGCCAACACAACGTTCTATCAGCAAATGCTTCTTGCCTGGCCCCCACCACACACCGCTCGCGAGACCCATCTTCCATAGCGCTTCAGACAAGATTAAAGAGATGCCTACCTGAATTACTGGCAAACCTGTCAAATTAGGGACACCAAGGCGCCGCTGCCGCAGGCTGCATTTGGCAGATCTGTCCCCCGGCCAGGGAGGTTGAAGGCTCCCTGTTGCCATTCAGAGAAAATAGCATTTTTTTTCTTTACATATTAGCACTTCATTGGGAATTTAACAATGTTGATGGGAAAAAACCAAACCCAACATGCTAAGGAATCGGAAAATCTGATTTCTGTCAACCCTGCTGCTAAAAATATACTTGGACTAAAATCTTTGCAGCCTTAATATTTTGGCAGTAGATATTTTCTCTTTGATTTATTAAATTCTTGCAAGACAAAGTTTAGCAAGTTTACTAGGACCCAGGCTTGGAATATACCCCATTAATAAACTCCCACTGCTTGAATGAAGACACTGGGCGTCAGGAACGCAGAACAAAAACGCCCTTGGCCAAGACGAGGCTTCCACGGCCGCAGCCAGCGGTGGCACACGTGCCGATCAGTGATCCAGCTTTATCTTGAAATTGTGGGCTCCCCCCTCAATTCATCACGGAATTCCCTAATTTCCGACTGAGGCTCATTCACGGCCACGTTATCATTCTGCCAGCACGGTCATTTGATACCAACAGCTCTTTTTTAAAGTCCTTCTTGTACGTCTAAAACTGCGACTGTGTCCCTTCTTACCCCTCTTCAGCAAGGCTACGCGCATCCCACACCCTCCTCCTCCAAAGACAAGCTCTAACGGAGCCTTATTCCTGGCCCTTTTTCATTGCTTTTGATTCATTTCTGTTTTCTTCTTACAGACCCTTTTTGTGCAACGCAACGCAGTCACTCGCGTAATGCCGAGCAGGAGAATTCTCCACAGACAGAAATACCATGTTCATTAGTCTGAAGACCTTATTTCTCACGTCATAGCGTGAACGGAATAATAATGATAACTTTAAAAATACCAGTTCAACAGAATTTTTCAAAAATAATTTGGTGTCCGGGTTATTGGCTCAATTGAGAAAACGTTACGGTGAATTAATGCGGTAACACCATGAGGGTGACTGACCCTCACCATTTGTACAGAGACAAGTCCCAGACCTCAAACACGCAGAGTAACACAGTCTGGTCAGAGCATGGCCCTGATCTCTGACCGTTTGACAGCCTGGAAGGTGAACCAGCTCACCACAGAATCACGGAGCGGGTTGGGTGGGAAGGGACCCTAAAGCCCACCCAGCCCCACCCCCTGCCATGGGCAGGGACACCTTCCACTAGACCAGGTTGCTCCAAGCCTCATCCAGCCTGGCCTTGGGCACTTCCAGGGATGGGGCAGCCACAGCTTCTCTGGGCAACCTGTCCCAGTGCCTCCCCACCCTCTCCGGGAAGAATTCCTTCCTGATGTCCCATCTCAATCTCCCTCTTTCTGTTTAAACCCGTCACCCCTTGTCCTGTCACTCCCTGCCCTTGGGAAAAGTCCCCCCCAGCTTTCTTGTAGCCCCCAGGCACTGGAAGGGGCTCTAAGGTCTCCCCGGAGCCTTCCCTTCTCCAGGCTGAACCCCCCAACTCCCCCAGCCTGGCCCCAGGGCAGAGGGGCTCCAGCCCTCGCAGCACCTCCGTGGCCTCCTCTGGCCTCGCTCCAACAGCTCCGTGTCCTCCTGCTGTTGGGGGCCCCAGAGCTGGAGGCAGAACTGCAGGGGGGTCTCCCCAGAGCGGAGCAGAGGGGGAGAATCCCCTCCTTTGCTCTGCTGCTATAGCACTAAGGATACAAACTGTTAATGGAATACATGTGAATAACTCAGCTCTTTAGATAATTCAAATACAGCTTTTTTTGTATAAAACTATTCTTATTCATATAAAAAAAGTATTTTTTTTGTTCCTCAATTGCATTTTGAAGGTGCACCCGCTCCCTGAGTGGACTCAGCTCACGCGGAAAGCAAACCTTCATAAACGTTGGTAAGAGACACTCTGTGCCTGCATTTACTTTCCTAGGAGACAGAAAAACTGTCTGTTCAGAACAAATAACGAATAGAATGACGCTGCGGAGCACTGCTTGTTCACGTGACTAACGTAAAAGCAAAATCAAACCTGAAATGTGCAAGTACTGGTTTCATTTTCATGCTGAAGGGCCATGTCTGAGCAGTTTCCCAAGGTCAAGGCACACACACAACGCGTTCAAGCGACCCGGGCCAGGCTTAAGGTGAACTCAGTCTATATATATGTGTGTGTGTAATTATATAGTCCTTAACACAGATTTCAGGTATAGAAACAGATTGTTTTAACGGCGAGAGTAAACACCTTTCTGCATGTACAGACTGTATTTGAACTGCTTTACGTTACGCCACTGAGCACCCCTCCCAAAACACCCGCCCCGCGAGGTGGTTGCCCACGTTATGCCCTGTGGCATCCCAGGTACGGTGACTGCAAACACACGTTCCTGAAAAGCTCAAGTTTTCTGAAGGAAATCTCTCGGCAGCGGTATGACTGTCCGACCTGCTGAGTCCCGAGACCAGCGATATTCAAACACCCTTCCAGGACTGAAGTTTTAAAAATTTGGTGAAAGTAATAATGATACTTTGGAATCACTAGGAATAAACGCACAGGAGCGCATCCAGAATTAAGCTGAATCCAAAATTCGTTGTACCTTGAGTTTCTGTGCTGACAGGACAAGCCATTCCATAGTCAAGGGACTACAGAGGGAGCAACGAAAACCATCTGTGACACGCACTCGGCTGCAGGCTACTCGCACTTGCAAACACCGAGGTTCGGCACGCGCTGAGGTTTTGGCAAAGACCTACCGGTAACGCCCGGTTAACGACGTTCTCTTTGCAAGCCGGTCTACAGCTGGGTTGACACCACTGTCCGACATCTCAAAGCAACTCTGAGACCCAGCGAAAGAGTCGTAATCGTTAATGAATGCCTCGCTGCTCAGAATTACAGGCGATTTCCTTCGACCCATTAAAATTAAAAGTTGAATATTTCTTCGTTAGGTGACTGGTTTCCTAACACGCGTAGTGCAACATTCGGTTCTGCCTTCAAGGCCAGGCTGGATGAGGTTTGGAGCAACCTGGTCTAGTGGAAGGTGTCCCTGCCCGTGGCAGGGGGATTGGAACCAGATGGGCTTTAAGGTCCCTTCCAACCCAAACCATTCTGTGATTCTATGATCTGTGATAGCTAAGAGTGCCTGGCGCTTCAAACCCAGAGAAATCAGACCTCCTGACTTAGTTTTTGTTGCTGTTTTAATAGCAATTAAGGGAGTGGGTGGAAAAAGAGAGGTTCCTTAATAACCAGAACTAAAGGCTGTTCTAGATAGAAAGCATGCTTATAAAAAGAGACTGGAATGAAGCTGAGCACTCAAAAATAGCAAGAGCCGACCTCCTTTGGCAAGTCACCCTCGGCAAAACACTGAATAAAAAGATGACCTTGAGGAGTCCCACTTGGGCACAAGTACAAATCAACCTGTCCGCAGATAACGGTTGAGAAATCAACATTTCCCTTTGTCTCTAGCTCAGACAACCCAATTAAAAAACCAGGCAGAAATGGGTCACGTGAATGAAGTGATTGCTTTCACTCACTATGTTAATTGACTGGTAATTGCATACACGCCAAGGTGAGATAATACATCGCATCCCGCGTAGGATTTAGCAAAGTCCTGGATGTGCAAGGAGGGATGGGAGCGATATTACTAATGCTGAAAAGGCGAGTTCTGAGAAATTAACTTGAGTATATCCTTTTCCTTGAATATTTTCCTTTTCCTAAGCATCTAAGCCCAGAGAAATTAAATGAAGCCCTGCTAGGAACCAGCGTAATACTGTGATTCACGTTCTTGTTCTGAGCTGCCATGACTTTTGCTTTTGAAAGAAGCCTAATTCATAATTCAGATTTGCTCAGTCTCTTCTGAGTAAACAGCAATATGGAAAATAGGTTTTAATCTCAATCTCTTTTTTTTTTTTAAGACAGAATAATTACATCCAAGAAGCAGCAATTCCTTAGGGCAGATTTAAACAAATCCATTACCTCTTCTAAGAAGAATTCTAAACAATAACTAATGAAAAAGATGAGGGAGGAGAAATCTAGATTTATAGACAACTCCAAATATATTCTCTTTGTGCCTGTGCCACACACCAACGGTGCTAAGGCATTTCTTAACAAAGCCTCTTTTCTGTATCCAGCTTAGTGCCCTCCCCCGCACGTTTCTGAAGACCCACTAACACAGATGGTAAAACAGCTGAGTTGTTTTGTATTTGAAAAGGTAGTGGCAACCCCCCGTCCCGATCAGTGCAGGAAAATGGCAAAAACTGGAAAGCGCCACATATTGCAGCCGATAAAAAAATGGGGAAAGTCCATCCCAACTTAATCCGCACCCCGAAACCGCAGACCCTACGCCTCAGCAACCGCTTCTCGCCGCTGTTGCCGGCAAGATGTTTGCAAGCCCCATCTTTTCTTCCCTTCGGTCCGCGTGGGCAATTGTTCTAAAGCGCTTGGGCATGAAAATCCAGCCTGTGTCAACAGCGGTTACCCCTCACCCCTACCGCAGCCATGGGAAAAGGCAGTCTGCGGCAAGAGCGGCTCTGAAGTACAGGTCAACGTTGCCATCACAAAATCGAAAAGCTCTACAGTAAATTCAAATGTCTACCGAGGTTTTTTTGGGGAGAAAGAACTGAATACAAATATAATCTATTAAGTGAGGTTTATTTCTTTGTTTTTCTACTCTTTTTGGAGGGATGGGGGAGAAACGCAGAGCCGTCGCTGCAAAACCTGAGCTGGAACTTAGAGCAGCTCGTCTCAGCGTCTCTTTTTGCTTCAATCTGACGAGCTGTAGTACTCAGCAGAGTGAAGTACGAGTAGAGCAGGTGACTAACCGCTCCCCTACTCCTGGCTCCCACCCTACCCTGACCTTACCACCACGGTCACTTTCCAGCTGGCACCCGTTCATGAGAAAGCTCCTCTGTGTTGAAACGGTCCCGCACGACGGCTACGCCGCAGCCTCTGCTTTCGGCACCGTTCCGGCGGTGTCCGTTCAGGGCACCACGCAGAACGTGAGGGACAAAGCCACGCCAAGTGGGAATGACACACTGGAAAATGTTACCCCTACCCCCCTACCCTAACCCTAACGGGCAACTTTTAAAAAGGACACAAACCAAACAGAGCAATTTATAGCTGTTCGTGACCCAAACCAGGCCAAAATGACAAGGTTTTTATCACAGCAGTGTTAATATTAAAACCATATTGAAAACCGAAGCGTAAAAATAATTAGCTGTGAGTAGATCAAAAAGTACATTTGGGAAAAGGGGCAACAAGACAACTGACAAATTCCTGAGCCAAAATCAGCAGGCGACAGAGATTAATCCCGGTATTAAAATCCACTTCTCCAATGTTAATTGTCAAATAACGCCTTAAAATAATCTGTAATGCAGAGGAATTTCAATATTAGCAGAAATATATCACCTGGAACTGTGTTTTCCCTTGTGCCTGTACTAGACCCATCTAACTGCCACTGAGGGACACGGACACGAGGTCCTCCTCACAAAACATTCTTCCCATTTACCCTTCCGGTAGCTGAGGTAACCACAGTTAACCCTCTCTTCTCTCTCCGACACCGGCGAGAGGGTGAGAACTCCCACCTTCCGTAAAAACCCATTTTACGTTATTCCACAGCAAGACAGGGGCCTCGTCTTGGTGTGAAACAGGAAAAATAACGCGCTGGACTGACCGTCGATTTTTGTTGTTGGTGGAAATGACGATCAGTATTCCAGCATCGCTGTAATCGATAATTTAGTCTTTAAAAACACCCCGGCGGCTTTACCTTTTTAAAGCAAAGATCAGAAGGAAACTAGAAAAGATTTAAAGAGAAAGGCATAGCAATTGCTTCGAGAACTCAGTCGGTTAACATGACACTCACAAAACCTGTCGTGTCGTGCTTATTGTTCTTGCAGAAAGAGCCTTCTCCATCGGCAGTCGAAGCCTGTCTGTAAGAGGCTTAGCAAAGCAAAAGTATCTGTCCATGGCATTCCCAAACGCCGGCTTGTTCCTTCTGGGTGCTGCATCTTAGGTGCTGATTTACGTCCTTTCTTCAAAATCGGGCAAAACCCATATTACCAAGTTTTCTTTCTGGAATGGCTGCTAAGCCAAGACTGCTCAGGATCTAGAGAGTGTGTTTAAAAGGTGAGGGAGCATATGCTGATTGCTTTGAAGGGGACAGATTGCAAAATAAACTTCTCCAACTTCTCCTACGATTTTCCGAAAAAAAAAAAAAAAAAACCCACAAAAAACCTGTCCCCAGAATTTTGTAGCAAAATTGCGAACATAAAAATATCCAATCAGAGCAAACGTGACCTCTTCAAACACATAAATGAATAAGTCAGGGTACAATTCATCTGAATGTCCAACGAATGGCTAGAAAAATGCCCATTTCTCTGCGTCAGCGAGAACAGGAGGCTCGGACGCCTGGCTCAGCTGGAGACGCCTGACATGAGATAAACGAACGTTGCCCTCAGTAGCTGTTCCTGATTTTCACATTGTTTCCATTCTAATACACGTCCATTATTTTATCTCTGAAATTCCACTAATCTCATGAGGCCAAAGCTAAAAGCAGATGACAGAGTGAAGCGGACACTGCAGCCCAGAGAGCTCCGCGGCCCCCAAGAGCAGAAGGATATCGACCAGTTCGAGCGGGTCCAGAGGAGGCCACGGAGATGCTGCGAGGGCTGGAGCCCCTCTGCCATGGGGCCAGGCTGGGGGAGTTGGGGGGTTCAGCCTGGAGAAGGGAAGGCTCCGGGGAGACCTTAGAGCCCCTTCCAGTGCCTGGGGGGGTACAAGAAAGCTGGGGGGGGCTTTTCCCAGGGGCAGGGAGTGACAGGACAAGGGGTAAAAGGTTTTAATGGAAAGAGGGAGATTGAGATGGGACATCAGGAAGAAATTCTTCCCGCAGAGGGTGGGGAGCACTGGGACAGGTTGCCCAGAGAAGCTGTGGCTGCCCCATCCCTGGAAGTGCCCAAGGCCAGGCTGGATGAGGCTTGGAGCAACCTGGTCTGGTGGAAGGTGTCCCTGCCCGTGGCAGGGGGTGGCACTGGGTGGGCTTTGAGATCCCTTTCCAACCCAAACCGTTCCATGATTCTGTGATAAGCGGGGAGCACCCCCTTCACTCTTAGCAAGCTGGCATTAAGGTCTTTTAACCCGGTGAAGCCAGGAGTGGGGAAATGTCGAGTATCAGATCTCAAGCAAAGGCTGAGATACTGCTCAGTTTTGTTTCTCAAGGACTCCCACTAATGTCTTTGAAATAGTTCATTTTTCTTTTCTCTTTACTATCTAAATTAGCCATCTCTCCCATCAACAGGGTGCCGAGCCCAGCCCTGAGGCATCTGTGAACTGTGGAGAGTCTATTTACGTTTGGATTTAAGAGAAATGAATCTTAACTTCTCTACTTCGTAGGAAACCTGACCCCATACACCTTTTCAGGCCTAAACTACCTTACACAGTTCAACTATGGGACTAAAAAAGGGGTAAAAGCTTTTAACACCATACTCTGCCCTCCCAAGAAAGCAGACACCTTTCCTTATCTTGGGAAGATGACAATTGCCACTTTCTTCCACCTTTATTTCCGGCTTGATGCAGCCCTTTCCTTTTTCTGGGCTAGAAAAGCTGGGCTGCCCATCCGAACTCCTACTGTTCGTAAGAGAAACGTACATTACAACCACCTTTGCAGACAGACTTTGCTGAGTCTCTATTGCAATTTGTAGCCAAATTCCTCCTGGTTTTGAGGCACATTTTCATAGATTGAGGCGGGTCAGTGTGTCCCACTTTGACTGCCTTTGTAATTTCCAAGAGGAAGAAGACTCTGACTCCTTGTAAAGAACCGCGTGGTGCCTGGAGGACAAGAAGATGTAACAGCAGCTAAATGCACATCAAGCTTTTTGTTCCCTTTTACCCTACTTTTTACCTGACAACAGAGATATTTGAGGTTAAATGTCTGATAAAGATGGCTTTTATGGCAACAGCAATTCAAACGCTGACTGGACGCAGTCCTGGACTGACCCGGCTTCAGCAGGGAGGTTGGACTAGGTGACTTCCAGAGGTCCCTTCAACCTGAGCGATCCTGTGCTTCTGTAAAGTCACTGGCCAAACTTTTATCCCAGCCCACTACTCAATCTGAATTCGTTGCCACAGCATGACACGCTCCATCAACGTACAAGGCAGAAATTGCCAAGTAAGAGGGGAAAGGAAGTCTGAAAGCCAACCATCAGGTCAGGACAGCAAACTAAAAAGCCAAGTCAGTACCAAGAACTTGCTAAGAACGGTGAAATTATTAGACATGATGAAGATGATGATGGCCACACTGACCAGCAACAGGAGCACACAGAATCTTATTGCCCAAATGTCCTTCCTTGAACCCAAGGTTACAAAAACCCAGCTCTCCACGGCTCCGCACCCTGAACGGCGATACCACGTTGGTAGAACCACCACCGGTCCAAAGAGAAGCAGCAGGAGGAGCAGCAACGGTGTGTCCTTCCAAGCGTCACCAAAGAGGTGACTAGGTGTGATTATCGTGTGATGGGACTGTGTCACGCTTTGCTTTTTTCCCTTCGTTTCTGCATTCTGCCTCGATGTAACATCGCACTGTGCGCTCGTAAAAATGATCATATATGAGATGAAAGTCTGACCTGCAGAACACGTAGTGCACACAGCCCAGTCAAAATACGTTTATGATGGGGGTACCAGGTTCTATAGCCAGTGAATATCAATTTCATTTTCCACCGCATCAACTCCTCTTGCACAAAAACATTCATCCAGTTTTTGAGGCCGAGCATGAATCCATTTTTTAAGGCAAGGAGTGACAAGTGGGACACCAACATAAATCATAGAATCACAGAGCGGTTTGGGTGGGAAGGGACCTTAAAGCCCACCCAGTGCCACCCCCTGCCATGGGCAGGGACACCTTCCACTAGCCCAGGTTGCTCCAAGCCTCATCCAGCCTGGCCTTGAACACTGCCAGGGATGGGGCAGCCACAGCTTCTCTGGGCAACCTGTCCCAGTGCTTCACCACTTAAAATTCAGCTCCTCGTTTGAATTTTATGGCGCTGAACGTAGGTGACAAAGGCACTGTTACCCCCTCCAGAAAAAGAAAAATGCCCCGACCTCAGCGAAAACGGAGGCGGATGGGTTAAGCCATTTTTAGGTCGTTGTGAGCAGATATTGCACCGAGAAGTAATACTGACCGGAAAGATTACATCACTGCAAACAGAAATAACCAGAAACCAGAATTATTTGTGGTAACACCTTAGTCCATTTGCCATTACTCACACTGAAAGAAAGATGCTCCAATACACTGGCATCCCAACGCCTTTCCCCTGTGGTGGGAAAAATGCAACTAAATTCCTTAAGCCTATTAGCTACCTTGTCTATACTGTAAACAGTACAGTGTTATTATTTACACCTCTCAATGCTGTAGTTGCCTTTTCCTTACTAAAGGAGACTCAAGGAAACGCTATTCACTCCGCCTACCTTTTGACGGCTCCTCTCAGCGCTCACGGCTCGCAGCCACGGTACCGGACGGGCCGCGGCTGCCTGTTTCACCTACTGTTGCTGCCCAGGCAACAGATTAAAGCTACCGCCCGCACTGCCGCAGCCCGTGACGCTAAGGAAAACGGAGGACAGGGATGTGCTCATGGGGAGAGAGCTCCTGCCAGCTTTTACAAACCCTTCCCTCCTTCCTAGTCTCTCCCAGAAGCTTGGAGAGTCGAGGATACGGAGGGCAAGGTAACATGAGCTCCTTTTCACCCTGCACTTACTCCTCAAGGAGAGGGAATATTGGGATATTGATTTCCTGTCTTTGCAGCAGAAAAAGTTTTTGTTTCCCAAGGAAAGCAACAGATGCCTCCCGGATCTGACAAATAACCAGAGTAATAGGTAGCCGGGGCAACCCCGGAAACACCCACGTAGCCAGAAATCGAGATGGAAGCATAAAGGTCTCTACTTCCCGCGTTTTCGGAGTACGTAGCCCTTTAGGTAGTCACAGAAAGGCGATGTGTTTTTCACCTCAACACCAGCTGCCCCTCTTGGGTTTAGCAGCAGGCAGGAGAATCTGCAGGAAATGATTAACCCCGCGGGATCTCCTGCGTGAAGCAGGCACGCCGGAGGGAGGCAGGGAGCCGTGCCCGTAGCAGCTGCACGCCCCAACTCCCCCATCAGCAGTTCTCCAGAATCAGTTACTCTGGCATCATCCTCTGATGGCAAAGATGACGTCACGGTTGACGGGACTAATGAATTTTTAACCTCAGATTTGTCGGAAAAAGCGTGCCTACGCAATTCCAAACACCGCAAGTTTTGCACGGAAAACCTACGTCCGCTGCGGAATCAACTCCAGCTCTCCATTTACAACAGCCTAACCTCAGAAACTGATATTCAGACAGCTGAAGTTAAGCTAAATAACATCAAGGCTTAGAAAACACACGGGCTTACTTTGCAAATGAGTGACGCTCTCCACAAAGCTCTAGATTTCCCCCTAATTCAGTAATACACGTTACAAGCATGATCCAAGGATAAAATTCTTTTTCCCCACAGCTTTGAAAATCTGTTTCAGTTCTAAGTCTGGACAGTCTAATTAGGGAAGCATGTTTAGCTTAAGAAAACAAATGCGATGGGTTAGGGAAAAACCCCTTCTAACACTCCCTAGGGTCTACGGGTCCTTCAACCCAATTGGATGTGAATGAAACCATTATTGTTCTTTTGACTCCCGCTGAGCCATTATGGCAACGGTTTTCGAGAGACTTGAGTAGCGTTTTACTACATGTTTTCGTTATTCCACTGGCCAGGATTTTAGCCCTGAGACAGCCGAAGTGTCAAAGTTTAAAATGGTTTTTGTTCAGCATTCTGAGAAAGCAACATCCTTTTAACTGTCGAGATTCTTACACAGATCTTAGATTGCCATAGGGTGCGTATTCGCCATTAACGGGGAGAAACCTGCATGTCCCTCTTTTTCTCTCCTTTTAAGCATCGGTTTAAGGTATTAAAACCTGCAGCAACGAAGACTCAACGGAGCGAACACACCCGCCGACAGATATTTCCTGCCACGGAAATACTCACGCGTTGGATGGAAGAGTCACACCCTAATAAAGTCCAGCAGAAAAAACAATAAAAAAGGGTTAAAAGGTAATAAAAGGATTATTATCAAACTACATAAACTAAGCCAAACATTTCAGTGATATTTTATTGCACTAAGGTGTGAGCTTTGCTGATCCAGCTGGTGTTTTGACTGCGTCAGAGCCAAAATACCCTTTTTTAATACCCCTGCGTGTGCAGCTCTCTGACAGGTGCCTCCTCTACAACCTTCCGGAAATGAAGTTGCTTTCAAATAAACTGCAGAGAATATCTCTGCAATATCATTCAAAAAACCCCCAATTTGCCACTTTGGCTGAAGAAGGAGAGTAGGATTGAAGTCATTAATGCTTGCGATGCTCTCCTGGCAACGGCAGCAGTACAATGCCGGAGTAAACAGCGGGCGCTTTGATACCTGGTGCTCTTCCCGTGATAACTCAAACAAATGAGCAGGTAAAGGGGATTTTCTGGAAAAAAACCCAACAATGGATGAGCTGTAAGCTCTGGTTTTTTTGGCAGGAGACACGTCAAGTCAGATTTGATACAGACATTTCTGACACATGCACAGACTGCTCTAAAATGAGCACAAACCCTCTAGGCTAATCAAAGCAACGAAACTGTTACAGATGAACGACAAAACGAGGCTGATGACAACTCAGTTTAAATGCCAAAATTCCTTCAGAGCAAAACTTCAAATGCATCTCTAACGCCCAAAAATAAACTCCTTCAGTCCTGTTCTGGAAGTTGGTTTAAAATAGCATCTTTATATCCTGTCTAGGTCCCACACAGCCCAGAAACTCCACAAAAAACCACCAAGCAGCTGATGCAAACCTCCAGTTTTCCAATAATACCTCGTTGTGCAGACGGCCTAATGCATTATACAAACGATTTGAGTACGGCAAGAACCTTCCCTTGTGGGAAGAGCAGCACTTTCCGGTAGGGATGACAACGAAGTCTTAACATACCCCCTCCTCATCCAGCACTCCTGAATCCGTCACAGCGGTTTCCTCACCTGGTAGGGACACGGGATGTGATATTCTCTGCAGCGTTCTTGAATCCACGTCGTCTCCCACACACCTCGGTAAGCCTGCTCATAGAAATAGCAGCCAATTACAACCAACAGTGGCACGAGGTACAGAACACTGAACACGCCAATCCGGATCATGAACTTCACTAGTTTGTCCTGGTTCTCTTTTTCTAATGGGATTTCAATGCGAACCCGATTGAGAGAGATAATGCCAGCTAGCAGAAGGGAAACTCCAACAACAACATACAGGCAGAGAGGTGCAAGTACAAAGTATCTCAATGCATCCACATCATAGAGGCCAACAAAACATACGCCGCTAATATTGTCACCTTCAATTTTATTCATTGCTAAGAGGATGATGGTTAGAGTTCCTGGAATGCCCCAGGCGCTGGCGTGGAAGAGCAAGGCTTTCTTCTCGATGGCTTCGCTGCCCCATTTTGGCACAGCCGCCAAGAACCACGTGATGGTAAGAATGACCCACCAGACACTGCCAGCCATGGTAAAGAAATAGAGCACCATGAAAAGCATGGTGCAGGCCTTGTTGTGAGAGCCCTGCGTCACGGTGGAAGCCTTGTACTGGGCAGGGCTGGATGCGTTACACGCTACTCGGTCTTCAAGCAGAAAGCCAATGAAGAAAATTAACGACACCATCATGTAACAGACAGCGTAAAATATTATCGGTCTTTCCGGGTAGCGAAATCTTGTGACATCGATCAGAAAAGTCAAAAAAGTAAACAAGGTAGCGGAGAGGCAGACGATGGAGATCACTCCAATGAAGTAGCGAGCAAAGGAGAGCTCTTCACGCCGAAAGTACATATTTGGGCAAGGAGGGGAACAGTCCCGCACCCTCAGGAAAGAGTAACCCAGATCCGGGTCTATTTTCAACTCCCGAGGACACCAAAAACCGTAATCCCTCTGTACTGCCACTGGGGCATCTTCTGTGGGCTCCCCAGCTAAATTGAGGTCAACAAGACGAGGATATGGCTCATCGCAATCTGGGAATCTAAAAAGTAAGAAAAGAATTGGTTACAAGAAATATCCACATACTTTGCAAGGACTCGTAGCCTTATTCATAAGTCTGACTTCAGACACACCAACTGGAGCAAACCCACAGACAATCCAAATAACGGGTAATCCATGAAATACCGCCCTGTGCACAAACAAACCCTAGAACTCATTACTGTCCCAGAATGCAGAGGATCTTGAAACTATAAAATAGGTTTAAAGATAAAACAGAGAAATAAACGGGCGAGGGGCCCACTGGGGCTTTAAGCAGAAAGGTGAGGATACAAAATCAGTCTCAGGAACTCTGTAAATTTAGAAAACTGAGGCTATGTGCCCAAGGAAGCATGGCTTTATGGAACATCTTCAAACTTGCCCTAAGCAACTGTACTAGCTGCTATCAGACAGACCAAAAATCCAACCTAGCACTGCTACTAGCATTAATAAACTGAAATGATAAGATATTTCAGTGATGAAGTACAGCTCTGACTGGAGGCTGAGGACTGTGGAGGTGCAGTCTGAAGTTTTGAAGGAGAGACGTGAGGGATTCCACGCATAGCTGTCCCAGTTCCTCCCTCTGCTAGATGTTATCGCCTCCGTGAGTGCTGCACAAGCTACGTATGCCTGTTCCGCCGCCACAGACCATGTTGTGGCACACGGCACTAACTCAGCACGGGCAAAGTTTCACCAGTTTTAGCTCTGGTTTGGAAATATCACTACCTGGGCCTTAGGGAAGAGAAGAGAGGACCAAAAGGGCCCAGGCATCTGTTTGGAGTATGGAATTAGAGCCATCTTTGATCCACATCATCAGGACCTAGAAGCATCCTCTGACTTATTCCTTTGCTAAAAGAAGTTTTAATTGTTTTTCACAGATTCACAGAGTGTTGGGGGTTGGAAGGGACCTCTAGAGATCATCTACTCCAACCCCCGGCCAGAGCAGGATCACCCAGAGCAGATCACACAGGAACAAGGCCAGGCGGCTTTGGAAAGGCTCCAGGGAAGGAGACTCCCCCCTCTCTGGGCAGCCTGTCCCAGGGCTCTGTCACCCTCCCAGGGCAGAAGGGTTTCCTCATGTTCAGGCTGAACCTTCTGTTTGCCAGGTGATGGCCATGGCCCCTCGTCCTGTCCCTGGACACCCCTGAGCAGAGCCTGGCCCCATCCTCCTGACACCCCCCGTTTAGATATTGATCAGCATTGATCAGATCCCCCTCAGCCCCCTCTTCTCTCAGCTGAACAGCCCCAGCTCTCCCAGCCTTCCCTCACACGAAGGTGCTCCAGGCCCTTCCCCATCGCAGTGTCCCTGCGCTGGGCCCTCTCCAGCAGCTCCTTGTCCTTCTGGAGCTGAGGAGCCCAGAGCTGGACACAGCACTCCAGGGGAGGCCTCCCCAGCGCAGAGCAGAGGGGCAGAACTCCCCTCCACCTGCTGGCCACGCTCTTCTCAACGCACCCCAGGGTGCCACTGGCCTTCTTGGCCGCGAGGGCACACTGCTGGCTCATGGCCATCCTGTTGGCCACCGGGACTCCAAGGTCCTTTTCCCCAGAGCTGCCCTCCAAGAGAACAGCCCCCAACCTTTTCATCCTCTCCAATCCAACTGTAAGACAGACTGTATCTTGCTGCATGCCCTCCTGATTTTATTAGCTGTTGGAGCCACTTATAAAAAAAAAAAAGAGAGCATAAAGCTCTTGTTCTCCATTTCATGTATATTCTGTTCCAAATAGACCAGAACATCATTGAAACCTTTTCTATAAAGTTACTTGTGCAACGCAAAGCTGAAAACCTCTGTGTGCACACAAGCTCAACAAGCGGTAGATGCTCTGAAAAGAGAGCTCTGAGATTGTATATACTCATCACAACAGCCGGCTCCCCCTGCAGAAAAAGCAACTATTAATCTCTAGTGTCTGCAGTTTCACCTCACTCTCAAGAGAAATTTATAGCAGTCTCACCTATTAAACTTCGGTACAGGAGAGAAAACCAGGTCAGCATAAATGACAAAGAAGAAGAGAAATGGATGGCTATATGCATTCATTTAAGGATGTGCATGTGCAGCTAATATTAATGGTAATTACCCACAGAAATTTTCAACTTATCTCGTGGGCGGATGATAGAAATATGAACTCGGTTTCCACCCCAGGAAACAGGCTGTCACACAGATGGAAAGGAAAATAGGGGCGCTTGGAATGAACACATTGAAAACGTCTCTTTCAGATCATAAAACTTCCCAGATCGTACTAAAATTTTATCCTGGGATTCTGCAAAAAAAGAGATTTGCTCACCTGGTGCACTCCATATCCTCAGGCCAAGAGACTCCAAACATCTCCATGAGCTTGGAGCACTCGCTGTAAGCCCTTTGACAGAGCCTGCGACAAGGGAGGGTGACCCGGCCGTACTCCATGCACACGGGAGCGTAGAGGGCACACAGAAACGGTCGAAAATCTCGGGAGCATTCCAAATTCACCATCGGATGAAAGGGCTGGAAAAGAAAAAGGGTAATTCAATAGTTACAGTGGTTTTGTAGAACACTTCAGCATGAAGCTATCATTTGTCTCACGAGGTGTTAGGGCTTTCGCAACCATGACCACCACCTTTGCCTGCTCTTGGTTGGAAGGAGCATCATAGCACAGCACTCGGGTATTTCAGGAAGACAGGCAATCCAGAAGCCTGGGGACAATGACAGAGATGCACAAGGGACATTTACATATTCGATTTGCATTCAAATCAATGGGAATTAGACAGCTAAACACCTCTGAGGATTCAGGCTTAGCTTCACACCCTCCAATAACAGTCATACCAACGTGATTCCTTCCAGTGCTTGTGTAACTGAGACACACCATAAACTGCCAGCTGCTTATTCAGTAGGGCGATAGGAAAATCCCGCATTCGGCCGATGAGACTGCAATCCGAGGAATGTCAGATCACGTAAGATTCCTTGTCAGTACACAGACACAGCACGCTGTGGTCTTTCAAATATTATTTTTACAACACAGCAATTGGAAATAATCTGTTTCTTTTATTTCTCCAGCAGGGCACTGTTCTTCATCTTTCTACAAAATGCAAACACGGGACGTTTTCCATTGCGTCCTTCCCACAGCATCCTGTCCAACTGAAGGGAACCCATCTGTTAAAATTTCTACCAGCAGAGTAGATCTGCAGACAGAACACAGTCCCACCGCACGCGCTGTCGCTGTTACATAAATTCTCACATGGACACAGAACTTTTCAGCTTCCAGAACAGGGCGGCAATCACAGCGCGGTCACCTCACTTAGGGCATTTCTTGACTAACCCAAAGCACGGTGAAGTCAAAGCCTGAAGAAAATGAGAAAAAAATAACTGGTGTCTTGGGCAACTGTGTTGCTTTACAACAGGTTTAAGGAAGGGTGATAGCAACATTCCTTGGGAGCACAGAGAGAAAATCTATCACAATTAGCCAATATAAAACCGTTCTTAGGTACTTCTGAAGATGGAAAAAGAAGGAAAAAAAGTAGGACAGGGACTTATGTCTTAATAAAAACTGGTGCACATTGATAATCCCCGTTATCTTCCTAGTATCCAGCGTGGGTTCATTTTGCTCTTGCTTGTTATGGCCTGTCTTTAAAACTCTCAATCAATAGCTTCTCTTGGGTTTGTGTGGCACCTTCCCCTGTACAAAGCCTCACCCTATCTTCAGATATTAACATAAGATCAATTATACTCTCTTAGAGTGGAAATACAGAACATAATGGCTGGGGAGCAGCCCTGAGGAGAAGGACTTGGGGGTGCTGGGGGCGACGAGCTGGCCATGAGCCGGCCGTGTGCACTGGCAGCCCAGAAAGCCAACCGGATCCTGGGCTGGATCCAGAGCAGCGTGGCCAGCAGGGCCAGGGAGGGGATCCTCCCCCTCTGCTCCGCTCTGGGGAGACCCCCCTGCAGTTCTGCCTCCAGCTCTGGGGCCCCCAACAGCAGGAGGACACGGAGCTGTTGGAGCGAGGCCAGAGGAGGCCATGGAGATGCTGCGAGGGCTGGAGCCCCTCTGCCATGGGGCCAGGCTGGGAGAGTTGGGGGGTTCAGCCTGGAGAAGGGAAGGCTACGGAGAGACCTTAGAGTCCCTTCCAGTGCCTGGGGGGCTACGAGAAAGCTGGGGGGGACTTTTTCCAAGGGCAGGGAGTGACAGGACGAGGTGTAATGGGTTTAAACGGAAAGAGGGAGATTGAGATGGGCCATCAGGAAGGAATTCTTCCCGCAGAGGGTGGGGAGGCACTGGGACAGGTTGCCCAGAGAAGCTGTGGCTGCCCCAGCCCTGGCAGTGTCCAAGGCCAGGCTGGATGAGGCTTGGAGCAACCTGGTCTAGTGGAAGGTGTCCCTGCCCATGGCAGGGGGTGGCACTGGGTGGGCTTTAAGGTCCCTTTCCCACCCAAACCGTTCTGTGATTCTATGACACTGAAATACATTAGGACCTACAATTCTGAAATAAAAAACACAGCATCTGAATGCTGAATCACTCTGCTACCTCCAGATGGGAGAAACTGCAGTGACATTTTAGTAAGCCACTTCGTGTCCTTGCCTTGTATTTCAAATCACAGCTTGAAGGGAAAAGGTGACAGTTGCTTGATCAACAGCGGTGTTAGCATGAGCTGTCTTCTAAAGAGATTTTTATTAAAAGTCCATTTTCTGGATACCCGTCTCCTCTTCCCCACAGCCTGGCAGGATTATAGAGCAAAGAGTCTAATCTTCAGCATTTGTGCTGCCACAGCAGAAGCACAAATGAACCTGCTATGTGTATTTATAAAACCTAAATCTTATTATGACTGAAGCTGAAGACTAGGCTGCAGAAAGATTACATTTTCAAACAGCAATTTCCTGAGAAGTATTGTAAACCAATCCAACATTTTCTTTTTCCAAACTATGGAAGAGAATAATCCTAATAACACGTAACTGCTCATCCTCTGTGGTGATATAAATGACAATTACTAGAAACGAGAAGTTTCACGTTTCAGTTCTTCCTTATCACCTCCTTATTCTTCCAATTCTTCCTACACACCTCCTTCGTTCTGCAGAAGGGTTAACTTTTGGAATACAAGATCCAGCCATGCTGCGATTTCCCTGAATTTTTAAATATAATTATTATTTACGAAGCTGATTAAATTCTCCCCAGTGCTATGCATATTTGAAAACGTTGTCACATGTCAACAGCTTGTTTGAAGAGCAGCATAAGCCTTCAGAGCTATTGACAAGGAAAGAGGAACCAACAGTTGGGAAGTATTTACATTTACAAGGCGGTTGCTACCCAAGGAAGGCTTTCTGCTTGGCTAGACGTTTATTTCAGATGCATATAGAGGGTTTTTTTCAGTAGTTGCTGCCTATAACCCAGTTAAAGCTATTGTTTGACAACAAGAATCCAAGAAGTCGATTCCGGGTAGTTATGACTATGTCATGGCTACTGCAAAGCAAAGGAAAACTAGAAAAGCAAGTTCAAGGGAACAGAAAGGTTCCAGTATTTCCTGGTATCCTGTTGATCCCACTGAGGGCAGGTGGCTGTTGCGGTGGCTTTCAGCCAACTCCAAAGGACACTGGGCAATGGTGTCCGAGGGAATATTGGAACTGTGACAGGAAACATCCAAAAATGGGGATGCAGATGGTGCTCTTTGACAATGGCTCCGGGGCCTGAACCAGCAGTCTCAGTAAGAGCAGCGCGTTCCCTGGCTGTGCCCATCCGCGGCTGAACGACAGGGTGCTCAAACACGCAGGAGGCGAAGCAGCTGCCTAAACACCGGCCTCTTCTGCTATCTAAGATGCCATTTATTTTCCAAGGCGTCCACGTGGGCCTGGACAATCAGGCACAAGATCTGACCTGTCTTGGGCCGGCAGACACAACGCAGGGTCTATGCAGAGACCTTCTGGCGTGGCAGCTGGAGGAGGCTGTGTTGAAGACGCCAAAATATCTGAAGTAACACTAGTGTAACCAAATTTTCCCTGACAAAGGTCCCCAGAGGGCATGTTAGCTGCACCGAGGGTTTTGAGAGCTGCAGAAAACAGGTCTGGTTTTGAGCACGGCCTCGGCCCACCCCTCAAAACACAGTACAGACTCAAGGGTGCGGGGTGGGGTCAGTCGCTTCTCCCAAGGGACAAGAGGAAACAGCCTCAAGTTGTGCCGGGGGAGGTTTAGGTTGGATCTTGGGAAATTCCTTCCTGGAAAGGGCTGTCAGGGTTGGAACTGCCCAGGGAGGGGGGAGTCCCCATCGCGGGAGGGGTTTCAGAGCTGTGTGGATGTGGTGCTCAGGGACATGGGTTAGTGGGGGCCTGGGCAGGGCTGGGTTAATGGTTGGACTTGGCCAACCTAAAAGAGTTTCTGATTCTATGATTCAACCCCAAGAACACAGAAGGAATACATTTAAGTAGGGGTAATTTCACAGGGCCGTTCCCCTAGTGCTGGCTGTTCTGTGTCTCAGCAGCTCCAAGCCTCTCTCACACCATTCTGTCTCGCAAAATGGCAACTGCAGGCAGACACAAGCTCTCCTATGAACAGTATGAAATGTTTGTTTTAAAAACATGAAGAGGCTAAGCAAGAGAACACAGGGAGAAAAAACCCTACAGCCACTCCTCACGATGCAGGAAAACCTGCTGGCAACCAGCAGCAGCACCTGTGCCCCTACAGCTCGGTCTGTAAGCACCCTCCCTCTAACATCATCTTCTGCCGATGCAGCTCCTAAAACGCAAAGTCACTTCCACCATCTGATTATGTTGTTCACTATTAAAAATAAAGCCAGGGAGATGAAAAGACTTATTTTTTATGGTCTTGCCCAAGGATGCAGTGCAAGTTATGCCATTCAGCCCTCACTGGTGCCTCACAAAAGGCTCTCTGTTCAAATGGGACGCGGTTTTGAAAAATGCCTGTTGAACAACTCAACATACAGAGGAAAAAGGAAGAGGGCAAGGACAAGAGAAGACGTGAGAGCCAAACTGAGTTCAGTAATTCAGGCCAAGTCCTGGGAAAGCCAAGAAAGGGAAGAGATAAATGTTTAAGAAGAAATAAACACTTCTCCGCTCCTGAAGGTACTTAAGTATTTAAAATATGCCAGATCACATTCCTGTATAATATATCTACAGCTGTACACGCACTGGTCCTTCCACCTCGGAGAACAATCTCTATGACCATGCAAATTCCTTCAAACCCAGCGATAACAGCAGCGTTATCAACCGAACTTGTTTCGGGCTGACTCAGAACGCTCTCATCCCTCCTCCGCTTGGCCACGCAGGTGGTGTGTATCAAACAGCGGCCACAATCCTGCATCACTGCTTCCCACAGAGCAGTCCGACTCGCAGTACAACCTTACCCATCTCTTCTTTCCCTCTTCCTCAGAATTTTCTTTGCTGCTAGCAAAGTTGCTTTAAGAAACTTCCCGATTCCCAGCAATGTGCTCCCAGCTCCCTCCCTCCCTACAACTCCTATCTGCTGAAAACGTTTTAATGGCCATACTCTAACACAGAGTAGAAATTTCCTGCCTGCTTTTGGTTTTCTTTTGGTTGTTTTTTTTGGGGGGGGAGGAGCTGAAAGCCCAAACACAAGGACAGGCTGGGTGGAGAATGGATCGAGAGCAGCCCTGAGGAGAAGGACTTGGGGGTGCTGGGGGCGAGGAGCTGGCCATGAGCCGGCCGTGTGCGCTGGCAGCCCAGAAAGCCAACCAGATCCTGGGCTGGATCCAGAGCAGCGTGGCCAGGGGGCCTCTGCTCTGCTCTGGGGAGACACCCCCTGGAGTGCTGTGTCCAGCTGTGGAGCCCTCAGCATAAGAAGGATATAGACCGGTTGGAGAGAGTCCAGAGGAGGCCACGGAGATGCTCCGAGGGCTGGAGCCCCTCTGCTATGAAGAAAGACTGAGAGAATTGGGCTTGTTCAGCCTGGAGAAGAGAAGGCTCCGGGGAGACCTTCCAGCACCTTCCAGTGCCTGAAGGGGGCCTGCAAGGAAGTTGGGGGGGGCTTTTTACAAGGGCAGGGAGTGACAGGACAAGGGGTAATGGGTTTAAACTGAAAGAGGGAGATTGAGATGGGACATCAGGAAGGAATTCTTCCCAGAGAGGGTGGGGAGCACTGGGACAGGTTGCCCAGAGAAGCTGTGGCTGCCCCATCCCTGGCAGTGCCCAAGGCCAGGCTGGATGAGGCTTGGAGCAACCTGGGCTAGTGGAGGGTGTCCCTGCCCATGGCAGGGGGTGGGGCTGGGTGGGCTTTAAGGTCTCTTCCAATCCAAACCTTTCTATGATGAGAGACGGAATCGTACGCGTAGATTTTTTCCCCAAAACAATTTTTTTTAACAAATCCTCACTTTCAGTTATAAAGCAAGAGCTCAAACTACAAGTACACCATAGAACTGCGTTACAGCTTCAGACTTCTGTTACTGAGAGATGATAAACCAAACCCTGCCTGTTATTTTACCCAGCAGCAACCAGTTAGCTGCTGTTATTTGGGACGTGACATTATTGCAGGATTGAAATGAAATTATCATGGTGATCTTTCACTACTCTGATCGTTTGTATATTCCTTTAACCGAAAACTAAACAGGAAACATTCTCATAAACTCACAGACAGAAGGAGGGAAGTTTTTTCCCCTCAGGCTCATGGGAAAAGAGTGATGCTATGACTATCAATTACTGCTGCAATTCTCTGGTGGAAGCAACTGCCTCAGGGCATCTCGTGTCTCAGGCCAGCCACATGATCTGCTCTGTCTGTCCTGTGTTGCCCTATGTTTGAATTTAGCTTGTTGTTCGTTAGGAAAAAATCTCAAATTATATCTCAAAGTGCACAGACAATGCTGCTTTCCAGCCTCCCTCCCAAGGAAAACCACAGAAGCGGCTGCTAGATTTAACTCTTCGGACAACTGCTAGTTAGACTGAACGCATCACTGCCTCCTGCTTTCGGTAACTACACGTCGTCTCTGCTCACACAGCTCTGACAGTTCGTGCGAATGCTCTCTCGAGACTCATACAAGCAGAATTGGTTTTCTTGAGACAGGGGAAATTTGTTCTCCAATGGCCCTGACCTGAATCCTGCCAGGTTTGCTGGAGCCTATAGCCCACACTCATGCCGGTACACAAACTTACCCTGGAAATATTTGCTGTACGTTAATATCCTGAGCTGAACAACTGCCGTAGCACTTAAACAGCTGATGTTAGCTTCAAATGAGGCTTTACTTGAGCGTTCTGCCTTAACCTAACCGGTGTTTCCCAAAGAAGATTAGGGAGCGCGCCCCTAACCACCGCGGAGCTGATGGTTTGCGAAGAGCAGTGATCTGGGGCACTCACTTCTTAAAAAGTACCGTAGTCAGATCTAACGGAGAAAGCTACTTTTTTCCCCACTCAGTTTGCCCTTGAGCTCGACAGTAATGGTTGCAGAAGGGCCAGAAACACACGCCGAGGTGCGTAAGAGCAAGCCCGTTTCTTCTAGAACCAATCCACACTCGCTCGGCGTAATGTGACTATGGAAGAGCAGCTTTACTGCACAGCCACTTTATTCTGTTTTCAAAAGGCAATAGGCTAATTTGCCCAAGCCTGCTTTTAATGCACAGTGCCAAGCCAAATTCAGTGTAGAATACTTAGCACAATGTACATTCAGAGCTTACCTCACCATTAACTTCCTTATCTGGAGAAATCAGCTATGTATCCTTGGCTTTGTGTAATTATTTTTAGCTTTGCAGAGTGATGCAGGTATGAAAAGCCAAATGGGGTCACAATTCTGGCCGCTGGTTAAGTGTTCCTCTGCAGCGTGGAAAAAAGCTATCCTGACATTATCCGTACGAATCCTTAGGAAACACATAACCCACTGTCTTCCGATATCCCACGTCTCACAATTTGAAGTTAGCTGGAAAAATGATGCTTGCAATGAGGATTAGATTGACACTGTGCTAGGTTGGGACTGAGAGATAAACAATTTCAGACTGTTTTACCTTTGTACTAAAACCACACGTCCACATCTTAAAGTTAAATAGTTATTAAGTTGTTCCAACAATAAAACCGACAGGTAAGTAGTATGGGTTTAAATTCTATTATTTTTCTCATGCCATAGGTTGAACCACACCATCACTTTAAAACCTAAGACAGTTATTTTACCTTCCTTACTCATGAAAGGGCATAATGATGCAAACCATCCTCAGCCTTCTGGTCTGCAAACAGACAGCTGAGGTCAAGTTCTCAACTGCAGGAAAAAAGAATGGGATAAAGATGAGAGTAGTTAAAAGACAGCAAATGACATTAATCTCTGTCTAGATGACTAAAAACCAAAGCCATCTGCTCTTGTTCTTTGAAGAGGTCTCCTTCTTCCTTTTAAATTCTGAAGTTCCTTTGGAAGACACCGAAACGACGGCATCCATCTGTCAACTTGCACCTCTCCTAAATGTGATCTCTACATCTTGGGAACCGATGAACGCAGACGGGGGCTCCTGGTAACAACTGCCATTTGCAAAAAGTGTTAGTTTTTATAGGACAGCTGAGGCTGCTGGGACTTCCTCCTTCCTATGCCTGCTGTGATGGGCTTGGGAGCATTCCAAGGTATCACAGAGAAATAAATATAGTCCTCTGGGCCGTATTTTAGGTACCATTAAGATACTCTAAAGCAACACTTGTCTGGACAAGCAAGAGGCTATTGGGCAGGAGCTGTAAGTCTTGACAAAATACTACTTCTCATTTAAACGAGACATTTCTGTCTCCTGGGGTTGCACAACCTTCCAAGTACACACCGAGCGTGATCACCGCTTCGCTGCCTGCTGAAAAAATGCTCCAGCGCTGTTGTCACTGCGGGAAGGAGAAAGATGCCCATTATGAGAAGCGGAACGTTAGCGATAACAGCCTTTTCTTTCCCCTCCACTCTCCCACCGCGGACTGAGCTGCATGGCAGGGACTCACGGGCTAGTTCTGCCAACTCACGGGAGGTCTGGCTCCTGGAAGGACAGCAGGAGCAAAGAGTATGAACGAGTCACTGCCGGCACGGGAGGCAAAAATTTATCTTGCTGAGTGAAGGAGGAAAAGTGTTTGGTCTTAAGGTTTGATAGACGACTTGACACGAGCTTGAGAGTGCACCGCGGAGTCGGTGGCCAGACTGAGTTCTGCAGAGGCCACAAAAAGGGGATTTCTAAAAATCAGAAATGTGAGGGCAAGTGTGGACAAGGACACAGCCAAGATTCAAAATCACCAGATTGGCTTCACCTTTTTGTTTTTACTGCCATCAAGATACAGAATGACAGTGTCTGCCAGATAATAAACAACATTAATACCCTGTGGAGTAAATTAGACAAGTTGGATTGTAAAAACACAATGAAAGCAACACTAAATGCTCCTACTGAAGATCAGTTACTTTTCAAAGAATCACAGAACGGTTTGGGTGGGAAGGGACCTTCGAGCCCACCCAGTCCCACACCCTGCCATGGGCAGGGACACCTTCCACCAGACCAGGTTGCTCCAAGCCTCATCCAGCCTGGCCTTGGACACTCCCAGGGATGGGGCAGCCACAGCTTCTCTGAGAACCTGTCCCAGGGCCTCCCCACCCTCTGCTGGAAGAACTTCTTCCACTCAGACCGTTGCTTTGCAATGTACTGTTATATCCAAAACCCAAAACCAGTTGTGCCAAAGGATTTTACAGATGTGTTTGGCTACAGATTAAAACTTTTTTGACTCTGCCCAATACTTACTGTCCATACTGAAAATCAAAAAGAGTACTGGGGTAATACAATATTGCATCTCTAACAATGGACAAGTCTTTTTTTGGTATATATGGCTAGGAAAGAGGCAGAGCACGGCACTGATCCAATACAACTGTGTGTGTACATAACATGATGCAAATTGAAGCAAGAACATAATCTGTTGGATTAATGCTACAGAAATTATTCTGAATAGCAAACAAAACCTATCTGTACAATGAATTTTAACAGATGTGTCTTAATCCAATATTACAAACCATCTGTTCTACCTACATACCAGCAAAACCACATACACACACGTGTCAACAGTTGGATAGGAGATTTGCATCTTTGGGCCTCAAAATTAAGGATATTTCACAAGGCAATATTTAAAACATATTGTTTACTGGCTTGACAGTTATTTCTTTTCTTTCCCTCGTGCTTAATGTCCGGGAAGGCTACACTATCAGTCCAGTATACTAAGCTGTCTTTTGGTACAGTTAATGCTGAAAATGAGCAGGTTGTTTCACAGGCGTAAATAACGCGGGATGGTTTTACTGGATGTGTGGTCTATGCTCTACCAAACCTGCAGCCTTGCTGTCCTCTATACACATTCACTAGAGCCAGATCCAATCCAAATTCAGCCGCACCGTCTCCAAATCTCAATTCAACAGCGCCTTGCACTTCATTTTACAGAGTTCCTCTACGACAGCTGTTACCATTTCCCTTCTCGCTCATATAGCAATTACAGTTTTCAGACTATTTGGACTGTAAGGATTCTCAGGGGATTATATCCGGGGTTTGCGATTATTTTAGCCAATTTCTAACATGAGAAAAATAAAGCTGCAGTACTTAGTGCTCTTCACGTGCATTAATTGGGTAGACGATGATATAATCCAGATTTTATGCAGGAAAACGTGTGTATTTACCTGGAAGTTTGAGTAAAAAACCAAGTATATCTCAGTATTACCAGATGCAGAATCATCCTGTACTGTTGCTGTTACTGGGAGCAAGTACAATAAAGCCACTACAAAAGTAAAAGGTGACCCAGCTACTTGAATCTCGGAATCAACTTTCTATAGTTTGATATTACACGTAAAATTCTTCCTATGTGCCAACTGTACGGCTGGACACAAACAGTGGGAAAATGAGGGGAGTTTCCAGTCCTTGGAAAGAGATTTTACGTTCATTATTATAATTCTACAGTGAGTCTGTTATGTTCTGAGCAAAGACAGACTGGATTTTTTGGGATGGCTTTTTGTTAGCTTTTGAAAGAGCTTGTCCATCCCAATATATCTTTCTTTTACCCAAGGACAGAATTACAAGAGGCCACAGGCCTCTCTCCTTCATCAGACAGTAATCCAGAACAGAAAAGTTAAGGCTGAGGAAAATCTCAATTTACTCCAACATATTCATTAAAATTCATTTCTGCTCCAAAGAGAAGCTTTAAGATAATTAGTTGATTCAATTTTTAACCATTTAAAACCCATTAACCATTGTTAAAACACATGTCTGAAGACAGCAGCTGTGAATTAAAATTTAAGATTCATCAGGGGATACTATCGTCCCCATTTAGTGCCAAGTTAATGAGGTCACAGACAAACTCTAAGGGGGTGGGGATAAAGAAAAAGAATTAAAAATAACTGCAGTTGTACAATACTTTTCCACTGGCTACAAAGCTGTTATCTGCCTCAAGTGTCTGAGTGACCAATTCTGAATGCCTCACCAAAATGATCAAATTAAGAATTAAACCAAGTTCCTAAAGCTGATTTTTCTTCCCTACAGTTAATGATTTACCAGATAAATATTTGACAGGAATTCCCACAGTGCCTCTGCTTATTTGTTTCTGCGGCACCCTAAAAGCATGCTGGCTTCTCTCAAAATAGATTAAATGACATTTTGCCCTCAAAGGTCCAGAAGTTTCTCCCTGTTGAGGACAGAAGTTTGTGCCCAGCTCTCTTCTGTATCACTAACATAGTTTTGGGGAAAATTGCTCCCAGAGTGTATCACACATGCCTTTGAAACGCTCCAGAGAAGCAGGACAAGACATAATAACAGACGAAGACAGTGGGAGGAGAGAGGAAACACGATGGAAGGAAAAAAGGGAAGACAAAAGGTTATGCAACTGCTCTGTGAGGCCCCTACACAGGATGACAGACCCAAACTCTTTCCCAGTTAAAGTATCTGTGGGTGCTGTGGAAGCAGCACCTCTCCAAAACGTATCTCACGTACTACGTGACACCCACAGGCACTGTAAATGTCCTCTGCGTGGCAGGTCCATATGGAATACACCACAGGGGTGTTTGCGGTGGAATGGGTGGGATCAAACTATAAAATCATAGATCATAGAATGGTTTGAGTGGGAAGGGACCTTAAAGCCCATCCAGTTCCAACCCCCCTGCCATGGGCAGGGACACCTTCCACTAGACCAGGTTGCTCCAAGCCTCATCCAGCCTGGCCTTGGACACTGCCAGGGATGGGGCAGCCACAGCTTCTCTGGGCAACCTGTCCCAGGGCCTCCCCACCCTCTGCAGGAAGAATGCCTTCCTGATACACAATCCAAATCTCCCCACTTTCAGTTTAAACCCATTACCCCTTGTTCTGTCACTACAGGTCCTTGTAAAAGCACAACCCCCCCCCAGCCTTCTTGTAGCCCCCTTCAGGTACTGGAAGGCTGCAATAAGGTGTCCCTGGTTCCTTCCCTTCTCCAGGCTGAACCCCCAACTCTCCCAGCCTTGCCCCATGGCAGAGGGGCTCCAGCCCTCGCAGCATCTCTGTGGCCTCCTCTGGACTCGCCCCAACTGGTCTATATCCTTCTGATGCTGAGGGCTCCACAGCTGGACACAGCACTCCAGGTGGGGTCTCACCAGAGCAGAGCAGAGGGGAGAATCCCCTCCCTGGCCCTGCTGGCCACGCTGCTCTGGATCCAGCCCAGGATCCGGTTGGCTTTCTGGGCTGCCAGCGCACACGGCCGGCTCATGTTCAGCTTTTCATCCACCAGCACCCCAAGTCCTTCTCCTCAGGGCTGTTCCCAATCCATTCTCCCCCCAGCCTGTCCTTGTGCTAGGATTGCCCTGACCCAGGTGCAGGACCTTGCCCTTGGCCTGGTTGAACTCCCTGAGGTTGGCACAGTCCCACCTCTCCAGTCTGTCCAGGTCCCCCTGGATACCATCCCTTCCCTCCAGCGTGTCACCACACCACACAGCTTGGTGTCAGCAGACTTAAAAAAGCAGGTTGGATAAATAGGAAAGCCTGCTTTAAATCGCTTGGTGATGTAAGCATTTGAGCAATGCAGGAGACGAGAGGGGGTAAGTGTGTTTTTCCCTCTGATTGCCTCTCTGAATAACTGCTCAACGCTGCAAAATCCCTTTTATATATATCTGTGTCTAAAAGGATGGAAAACGCAATTGAGCAAAGACCAGGTGTGGGGCTATAAGTCAGGGAAAGTGAAAAGAGCCGTCTGCCTGCCGTGACAAGCCCCGTTTGGTTAGCCACGGCAGGGCTCAGCTGGCAGCCCACCGAAGACCAGTCAGAGGGCGTTTCTGCTCCAAGGAACCATCGGAAGTTCATACAGCAGAGCTGGCTTTCCAGCTCCCTTTGTCTCAAACCTCAAAAGCAGCAGGATGGGGACAGGATAGTGGATAGGAGTGTACATACATGCATTTGTTAATGCTTCATGATGAGTTCTGCCCAACAGCTCTTGGCTGGTTTCACTCATCCTTGGCTCCTGCCTCAGAGATGAGGACTAACACCCACAGATTAAAAGCATCTCCTTTAGTCCATCACACGGGCTCCTCTCCGATGGGTGCTACAGGTTATGTCAGAGGAATCGGCTACCACGGTAGGAGAACCACAAGCCACAGATCTTTTACAGTCCTGGCTTCAATTTAACGCCCCTCGAGTCCCCTCCGTGACCCTCGCTCTGAGGAGCAACTAGTGCAAAGTGGGAGGGGAACCAAAGCCTCTATTTTAAAAAGTCTGGAAGCTTACTATTTCCAGGCAAGAGCATCCCATCGGGCCGAAAACAAAGTAACTGATGGAGCTGAGGAATTATGTCGCCCTTTTGTGATGCCACTTCATTAAGGTCATTCTGAATAACAGGAATAATTTGCCCGTAGTTGCAATGGAAGACCAAGCAAAATGTCTGTGTACTCTTCAGGGTCTGAGATTCGTCAGTGTTTTAGGCACGAGATTTTGTAAAAGCGCAGCTGGAGGACAGATTTTCAAACGGTATTTCTTCTACGTGACGCAAAGACTATTTTTCTGTAAGAACTAGGCAGGCTATTTGTCATTCAGAAACCTACAGAGCATCATCTGGAGACAAAGGAAGTTCCCTGTTCTTTAACAAATTCATATCAAATTTTAATTAACACATTTGTAAGATAAAATGTGCCAAAAGGCACCATCACATGACACGTGATTTTTTTCTTATTATTGACAGTAAGGATCAAAACTGAAACCCAAGGTCAGACTTTGCCATACTCTGAGGTTACACTCCCAGATCAGACCAGCATGTTAAGAACGTACAATAAGAAACCAGAAGGAATACGCATGAGCAGGGATTCGACTAATGGGTCTGCTGATTCCAAACGGCGTATATTCATCCACTCCTCCACAAAAAAAGGAGGCACAGGTGTTAGATAATTGACAGCGTGGTTGAGTCATTATGATGGGGAAAAAAATGTAATATATCTCAGTTTTCAGAGGAAAATATTAAAAACATGAATGATGCTTTGGGTGCTGTGAGGGAAAAAAAACCAGCTAAACGAATGGCTGATCAGAATTCTCTCACCGAATTCCAAGAGAGAAAGATGTTTCTCCTTGCTCAGTGCCACAAACATGACAACTTTTGTTCTATAAATCAAGAAACAGGGAATATAAACAAGTTTACAAATTGAAAGCAACTTTTAAAAGATAAATTTCAGGTTTCTACAACACACAAAGATGAACTACAAGGAGCCTTCCTTCCTTGTTCAAATTCAAATTAACCAGCCCTTTGTGCTGCTCTTCTCTCCTCTTCTCTTTTCAAATTTCCTTCCTCGTTTCCATGGGAACCCCCTCGCTGACAAGCCTCCGAGCAGAGCAAGAGGCCAAGCTTAGCAAGGGGTGTGAAAAGGGGAGAGAGTCAAAGGGCAGGATTTGGCTCGGGAGAATCAAGATGCCAACCTTTGTCACCCCACAAAGAGGGGGGTAGCCATAGGAACTAACTCTGCGGGACGGGGGGGGGAGGAGGAGGAGGGAGTATCATGGCCAAATTCACAAGATGGGAAACAGAATGGGAAAGGTGGCGTAAAAAAAGCCACGCAAGAGCCTCCAGTGGGGGGAAAAAAAAAGGTCTTACAAATGAAAATATTTCAAGTAAACTTTAAGAACCGAGTGTCCAACTTCATGCCAGTTTTAAGTCCCCATAATTGCGTCGAAGTCATGAGAGGACCGAGAAATGGGGCAGATCTGACTCAAATCTGACACAAGTATTTAATGTTCTCCTGAAAAGATGCTGAATATTCCCCCTGAAGAGCTTGCTCTATGCCCCTCTGCCATGGGGACAGGCTGGGGGAGTTGGGGGGTTCAACCTGGAGAAGGGGAGGCTTGGGGAGACCTTAGCGCCCCTTCCAGTGCCTGGGGGGGTACAAGGAAGCTGGGGGGGGACTTTTTCCAAGGGCAGGGAGTGACAGGACAAGGGATAATGGTTTTAAACAGAAAGAGGGAGACTGAGGTGGGCCATCAGGAAGGAATTCTTCCCGCAGAGGGTGGGGAGGCCCTGGGACAGGTTGCCCAGAGAAGCTGTGGCTGCCCCATCCCTGGCAGTGTCCAAGGCCAGGCTGGATGAGGCTTGGAGCAACCTGGGCTAGTGGAAGGTGTCCCTGCCACGGCAGGGGGGTTGGAACTGGGTGGTCCCTTCCAACCTAAACCATTCTGTGATTATATAACTGGAAACAACAAAGCTTCAGGACGATTGTTAACGAGCTCCCCTCAGACACGCAGAGCCAGTTTGCACCAACAGTTCTGCAGGATACGGAAGATAGCCTAGTTGTTACTGTCACTGCAAGAGCAATCTGATGGAGCAGATTTACATACAGTTTATTAACATGGCATCACATTCATATGCTACATAAAAATATAATTATGGCATACTTTTATTCTTGTACCTTGTAAAAGCGACAGGAGGAGCAGGCATGAAACAGTTCTATAAAAATCACAAGTGATACGTACAGGAAAAATACGGTCCAATTCTCCACTGTATCTTCATCGCAAAAAGTGTGGAATAAAAAGAGAAGGTGGTTTGTTTGAATAGGGAAAAATAAAACCAACAACAGCAAATTCTTCACACAATACCTTTAACTTCTGTAACTCTTTACCGCCGATTTGTGTGGATGCTAAAAGAAGGTGAGAGTTCAGGAAGAAAACTGCTAAGTTTGTAGAACTCAAAGGTTCTACATCATCAAAGGTTACTAACCAAGACGACATTTCCCAGCCCCAAATTTCTGCAGGTGGAATAACAGCCTGGGTAGATGTATGTTACATACCTGACCTTTTCTTATCTGCTCCATCCAGCACCCAGGGTGGGCCACCTTCGGGTGGCAGAATACCAGGCTAAACAGCTCTCTGGCCTGACTTCGTATCACTGCTCTGAGGTTCTTACATTTATCCACCTCCTTCACAGCTTCATTGCTACTTGCCTGTCTCTCACACCAAATATATTCTTTAAAAGTGTATTTTTATAAAAATGTTAGTGTTTTGCAAGTCCAAATTGTTGCAAGACTGAATAACGAACTCAATTCAAGGACACTGGGTTCCTCATCCGTTAGGGATATGCTGCAGCCCAGAGGCTACTTGGTACCAGTTTGGTGGGAGACGTAGGACAAACACAGGCTCAGTTTCCTGCAGAAAGTCACAAAACCCTCATGCATTTGCATCTCTTAATGACGAGGATGCAAAAGGGGGAGTGAGGTGTTGAGAACAAGTGAGGTAAGTATGAATTTAAGATGGTTTGTCCTTTGAACATTAAAAACTTGCTTTGGTGAATTCTTCTTCTCATACCACATAACACAAATAGCTTCACAGCCACACAGGAACATTCCAATCATACAGAAATGGTTCAAATCCATAAAAACCAAGCTAACTTTCCCTAAAATCACCACAAATGTCACACAGACAGAGGAAGAAAACTGCAGCCATACCAGTAGGACAAACAGTAAACTTCATGACAACTGCAAACATAAGTTGCTGCTCCATACTTATTCTCATCTTGTCAGCCTGTTGTGCCTTTCTTTTTGAATCCAACTATCCTATAACTGGAACCATCATCACAGAGTATGGAAAGCAAGGGAAAACCCACCACTTCCAAGTGACCAGGGAAACAAAAAGTACACCCTAGCCAAGTGACACGACTTTTAAGTACCGCACTGTTATGTACATCACTGCCAACTTTCTGCACAAACCACGTTCTAGAAGACTAGCAAGTTGAAAGGACAGAAAACTAAGGAGCTTCCAAGCTATTATGTCAGCTCACAACTCCGGTACTAAAATAATCTTCGTATCAGTAGTGTGTAAAGGGGGAAGAGAAAGGTCTTGCTAGTAACCTGGACTAAACAGAAGTGGTGCCTTGATTCTACGGCGGACACACTAGGTCTCTGGCTTAGGAGGGACAGAATCTCATGCCTGTATTGCAGAAGACAAGGCAGCTGTTTCAGTACTAATACAGCAGAACTGTACCCTAGTTACACATACTACTAGATACAGGGCTAAGTCTAGTCACCAGAATAAAAACCTGTACAACAAGGCCAAGTGCAAGGTCCTGCACCTGGGTCAGGGCAATCCCAAATACAAGGACAGGCTGGGTGGAGAACGGATCGAGAGCAGCCCTGAGGAGAAGGACTTGGGGATGCTGGGGGATGAAAAGCTGGACATGAGCCGGCCGTGTGCGCTGGCAGCCCAGAAAGCCAACCGGATCCTGGGCTGGATCCAGAGCAGCGTGGCCAGCAGGGCCAGGGAGGGGATTCTCCCCCTCTGCTCTGCTCTGGTGAGACCCCACCTGGAGTGCTGTGTCCAGCTGTGGAGCCCCCAGCATAAGAAGGATATAGACCAGTTGGAGTGAGTCCAGCGGAGGCCACGAAGATGCTCCGAGGGCTGGAGCCCCTCTGCTATGAAGAAAGGCTGAAAGAATTGGGCTTGTTCAGCCTGGAGAAGGCTCTGGGAAGACCTTATACCACCTTCCAGTACCTGAAGGGGGCCTACAGGGAAGCTGCGGGGGGCTTTTTACAAGGGCCTGTAGTGACAGGACAAGGGGTGATGGGTTTAAATTGAAAGCAGGGAGATTTAGTTTGGATATCAAGAAGTAGTTCTTCCCAGAGAAGGTGGGGAGGCCCTGGGACAGGTTGCCCAGAGAAGCTGTGGCTGCCCCATCCCTGGCAGTGTCCAAGGCCAGGCTGGATGAGGCTTGGAGCAACCTGGGCTAGTGGAAGGTGTCCCTGCCCATGGCCGGGGGGTTGGAACTAGATGACCTTTAAGGTCCCTTCCAACCCCAACCATTCTAAGATTTTATGATATGCAATATAAATGTGGGGTTTGTCCCACAACAGCTGCATCTATGAGGATCAACTGTCTGATTTTCATTAAGGTATAGAACAAACACAGAAAGACAAGAACAAATGTTTGTACGCTTGCGATAGGTGAGAGGAATGGTAAAGGCTAAGACCAATATGCCCTTAATGCTCCAGCACAACATTCTTTTGCTTCCGAGTTTACGCTTGCAAATACAAAGCTACAGCCGACTATGAAGCATGTTATCATTTAACTCTTGAAAATAAATTCATGTGTGTTCCACCTTTCCTAATAACTCCTCTTTAAGCCTCCACCAGATGCTACAGAATTAGCCACAATGCAGAGCCATCTGCCTTCATGACCCTGAAAACAAGCCCGCTGTGAATAGATGTTGATTAAGATGTAGATCATTCACTTTAAACTGAATCATTACATAAAACTAATGTTTTTTTCATATGCTTGCAGTAAACTATTAAAGCTAAACTTCATTTCCATATTTCCATTTGAATCATCATTGAGAATTTATGTTTTATTCAAGCAAATATGAACACGGTGACAGAGTTCATCTTCAATGTGCAAGCGGTCGTTTACAGATTTAAGAAAAAAACAAACTCTACTTCTCTTCATTTTCTCTCTTACCACTAGTCCTACATTTCGAAAATATTCACATGGCATCTTTTTCTCATTAACAAACATAAAAGACTAGAAAACAGTGTTTCTGAAATTATTCTCTGGAGAGCATCTGTTAGCCAGGCACAAGAAAGTAAGGGTTTCTAACACCTGCTAACCGGCTCTGCTGTCTGGGCACTGATGATCCACATGCAAAATTTTAACCCTTGTGTTCTTTGTACTCCTCCTAGAGAGAAGCATCTCTTTAGCACATTATTCTTTCATGCTTCTCTGTACAGTATCGCAGTGAAATACCTTTATCTGCTTTCTTGTAGTGCCCTGGAGGAAAAAATAAATCAGACTCACCATTGTGATTGCTCATATGAAACAACCATCCATTCCTCCTTAAAAAGCCAGTTATATTCCCTTTGATTGTTGTACTAGGATGGACCACATGCTAGGTCCACAAATCCATTGTGGATTTGCCAGTTTGCCAGTCTGGGTACCTCTGCGTTGACAAATACCTTCCTCAGTAAGTTCATATTTGACAGTCCGATCACCAGAATTACAACGTTCTCCCAAACACAAACCACTGAGTGCAACAGCAGCCGAAAAGTCCATCTTCCCTTCATCTTTTACTAGACATGACTCTGGTTAACTGCTTCAAAAGATTTCAACTCTGTCTTCCTTATTTTGGTCCCTACCAACTTCAAAGGAGGCACAGATGCCTAGCTCTATGCTTTATCTGAAGGCAAATTATTATCTCTTCCTGTCCAAAGAGTCTAAATGCTTCAGTATTCATTGAATATTCAATATTCATTCATATTATCACAGAATGGTTTGGGTTGGAAGGGACCTTAAAGCCCACCCAGTCCCACCCCCTGCCATGGGCAGGGACACCTTCCACTAGCCCAGGTTGCTCCAAGCCTCATCCAGCCTGGCCCTGGACACTCCCAGGGATGGGGCACCCACAGCTTCTCTGGGCAACCTGTCCCAGTGCTCCCCACCCTCTGCAGGAAGAATTTCTTCCTGATACCCAATCTCCATCTCCCTCTTTCCGTTTAAACCAGTTATCCCCTGTCCTGTCACTCCCTGCCCTTGGAAAAAGTCCCCCCCAGGCACTGGAAGGGGCTCTAAGGTCTCCCCGGAGCCTTCCCTTCTCCAGGCTGAACCCCCCAACTCCCCCAGCCTGTCCCAATGGCAGAGGGGTTCCAGCTCTTGGAGCACCCCCGTGGCCTCCTCTGGACTTGCTCCAACCAGTCGATTATCTTGAAGTTCACTGGATCTGGTTGACGGTCCTAATATGAGACCATCTAAGGCTATGTTCAGGAAACAGCTTCCTCAGAAATCTCATTTTACAAAATTGTCAGATCGTACCAATATTTTAATAGACCTAACTTGGAGATGTAACAGCTCCATTTCTTCCCGGGTTGTTCTTACCCACTCAGGATTTCGCCTTTGCTCAACACTTATGGTCTTTACAGGTCAAGATTGAAACCACAAGCTTCTGCGTTTCAATCCGACAAGCCAGGGCATTCCTAAAGGAAGGATTTCTAAGCTGTACATTATTAGGAACTCCTTTGCTCTGCCCGTACTCGGCAGAATCATCTCTGAAATTCTAGCTTTGAGACATTCTGTTTTCAGAATAAAACGATCTGTATCTTTACGTGGTTATTTCTAAGGTAAAAATTCAGAGTTGGAGCAAGGGAATAGGAAGGTAATGAAAGAGTAAGCTCTGATCAGCTGGCGCACAGCTTGCATTCTCATGATCGCGTACAGCTCCACTGTTCTGCAGGCATCATAACATTACACGCTGAAGAGAAAATTAATCCTTACTGCAAATTACTGTCTAAGATTAGACTGCTTACAAAACACTGGCTGATTAAAACCTACTTTTCCACTAGCTTTATAATCATATACTTCTACAAGTTTTAGATGCAGAATTGAAGAATACAGAAAACCGAGGTGAAGTGCTGAGAGTTTGGAGGGTGGAGTGCACGGGCAAGGCAAAAGATGACGGGGGACGTAAAGGAATGAAGATGGAATTAATGGGGGGGAAGAGTTAAGGATTTTCCACCCTACGTTCTCCTTGCTGAGCAGTAGGAAAGATGCTTATCCAAAAAAATGACTGGGAAGCCGGAGGTGGAATGGGGCAGTACTACCCCTCAGCTCCAGGGGAGGTAGGAATCACAGTCACGTAAACCAAGAGCAGTGAATCCTGCACACTTCTCCCTGGCCCTTATGCAAATCAAGAGTTAAGAGACAATATTCCATGCTGAGTCCAAGCCCTGACTATCTGAATTCAGTAGTAATAGATGTCTGATAGAAAAACTGTTTGAGAAACACCACTAAAATGAGCCACTTAATACTTGACCTACCTAGACTGGAAAAATACCTAACTCCTACCCCACACGCTACGATCAGGATGGGAATAAATACAGCTAAATCTTCTGTTGATGACATTAAGCATACTGCAGTTCTTTTCCACTCAAAAAAAAGACCAAAAAAATAAAGAACTAAACTCCAAAGGTCACTGCTGGGAGGAGAATAAGAAAAAACATATTGCCACAAAAAGAAACTGTGCTATACACAAAGAAATTCAGTTAGCAAGGGTATGCAAATCTTGCAGCACACACTCTGCTCTGCAGCAGGTCAACGGTGTTATCCTCTGCAAGAATCGGTGCAAGAAACCACTAAATTTGAAACAGGGTATGAAGAATCTGGTGTCTTCACATCTGTAGTTGCATATTCTGTGACAAAGTCCATTAATTATTCACTAGCTCTGCTTCTAAATATTCAAAGCTCCATGACTGGGCAGCTTATTTATATTAATCCAATGATTCCCAGCTAGTGAGCTCTGCCATGCTGATGGCGCACGAGCATATGAGTCGACATCACTCCTCTCCCTTCCAGCCACCTCCCTCACACTGCAACTGAACCCAAATCAACTGCAGGATAAACATTATTTCTATATATTCCCCTTTGCATCTCCCATCTACACACTAGCCAACCTAGTTACGGTCATCCGTAAGTCCCCACTGCTGCTCTTTTTTGATATGCAAAATGGGAATGGAAGCTGTGAGAGAGAGCAAAGGAATAGCATGTTATCTCCTCAGCCCATACGGCCACTGTATCATCTCATTTCTGCAGCGTTTGACCTCCGGTATAATCCCAAAAGACAACGCTTCTGCGTTCACCCAAGGGACCCATTTAGCCCTCGACTATGTCTGGTTCCTGTCCTTTAAAGCATCTTTGACCCCCACTATCATTTGTGAGGTCCCATAAAAATCAGGGTTAGGAGGAGGAAGTGCTGGTAATATATTTACCTGCAACAAGGCTGGCAATCATCATCTTAAACCGCTTCTCTTCATCAGTGACAAAAGCTTTAAGAGCATGCTCCCAGGCTCCAACAGGCTACCGAGCTGCATGTTCTCCGACAAAAATATTTGTCCACAAAACCAGCATTAAGGCAGATGAAAACCACTGCTTGCTAGTCTCACGCATAAGCAAACCCTTCAAGGCCAAAGGAATATTAAGTAAAAAGGGACAGAAGCTAATTCTTTGCAGCCAAAGTAATCTAAGAGATGGGTAAGGTCAGACCCCTCAGGGGAATAGGGGTAATTTAACTTCTCCATCATCTGCCTCGTTCCGATCTACGTAACACAGCATCACCCCAGTGCCACACTAATGTCACAGGGAAGTTTTAGCAGCAGAGCTGAGATAGACTGTGCTGTCTGGTTGTTGTAATAAAACAACCTGTTTGCAGGCTATGGATAAATTTAAAAATGCCTTATTATATGTTTTACAAGTGTTGTGGTTTAACCCCAGCCAGCAACCAAGTACCACACACCTGCTCACACACCGTCACCCCTCCCCAGTGGGATGGGGAGGAGAATGGGAGGAAGAGAGAAGGAAATTCGTGGGTTAAGAAAAATTTTATAATTGAAAGTAAATAAAATAATGATACCAATAATAATACTAATATTACTAATATGTAATGAAAATAGTGGAAAAGAAAACAAATGGTACCACCGCTCACCACACAACCAACCGATGCTCAGCCAGACCCTGAGCAGCCAGAGCCGTAGCCCGAGAGAGACCCTCCCCTGGGCCCAACCCCAACTGAGATGCTGAGCATGACGTTTTCTGGCATGAGATACCCCTTTGGTCAGTTTGGGTCACTGTCCTGGCTGTGTCCCCTCCCAGCTTCATGTAGAGAAACTGAAAAAAGACCTTGAGTTGACATAAACATTCCTTAGCAACAACTAAAACCATCAGTGTGCTGTCAATATTCTTCTCAGCACAGCCTCATACTAGCTACTGCAAGGAAAACTAACCCCATCCCAATTAAAACCAGCAGAAAACAACAGCGCAAAGCAGCTAGAGGGGATGACCGTGGGGTCAGGACCCCCGGCGTGCGCAGCAGCTGCCGCTCTGCAGTGCTGCGGGGCAGGACAGCTCAGCCTGGCTGCAGGGCAGCGGGCTCCCAAAATACTTGCCCTTCACACCTACCCCTGCTCCACACTCCATCACGACTCGTGTTAGTCCATACTAACCGGAGTTATTCTTTTTAGAAAGAAGCTGATGTCGTAGTGACTCTCATTTTCATCTCCACTGTAGCCAAGCTGATGTTAGTAGAGGTCGGACCAATGCGACTGGTGCTGGTCCCTAGCAAAATGGGTAAAGTCCCTTTAGAGATGCCTGGGAATAAATTAATGCTCCAGGCCCTGGAATGCCGAAAACACTCCCTCCAGTCTTCCCAGATTAAAGCAGGCCTTGCTGATGCAGCACAGCAGAAAGCTTAAGGCATTATCTTTGTCAGGAGTAAATAAAGGCGTAGGAACCGGTTACGGTATGGACCAGCATCCACTAAGAGGGACTCCTGATGCAATATTATATTTTTCTTTATTTAATCAAGATGGTTAAAACTAATATTGCTGGAACATAACACTGATGACGTGACTTATTAGCCTTTATTATAATTACGAAGGAATCACATTAGCATGACGTATCAAAAAGGCAACTTACTCTCATTTGCATTTTCAAGAAATAACGGTAAGAGAATTACAAGGCCTCTCCCTCCCAACAGGCATGACGAATCACTCTGATTCCGCTGCTATATTATTTTATGCTCTCAACAACTAGGGAGGGCTTGGAGATGAGAGATGTTTACCAGAAAATGTCACAACACACGTTTTAACAGACCATTCAGTTCAACACTTGAGTGCCCCATCCATTTGACTGCAACATTAAATAATGTCTAAAAAGCCAAATAATAAAAGCTTCCTTCTTGCTAAGTGCAGATTTAAGGGGCAGTCTAGGCTAATACAAGGAGTAGGAATAGATTTACGAAAACCTGTGGTTTTTCACTCTTTTCTTCCTGTTCAAACCCCTAAAAACCTCTACAATTGAGGCGCAGGTCCCTGCGTAGTGAATTTAAGCTTGACAACAGCCTTGTTCCCTTGCCCAGCCTTCACCATTTTTCATGAAGCATTCAGAACTGGCTCACAGTCCACCCCCAGACTGACCCCCCTGGCCTACATGCTCAAGGCACTGTCAGAAGGGAGCAGCACACATACACCCATAGCACCAACGTGCTAAGCCTAAGAACGGCTTTGGCATCGAGCTACCACACGACTGCAGCAGCACAGAGCAAGCTGATTTATGTTATTAAGTTGAGCTTTAGACCACAGCATGCACAGAAGCAACACTGGCTTCTCATCTGTTTCTCTCCCCAGAGCGGAAAGCTATTTGACAAAGGTAAGAACAATTACACCAGTTATTCTGGCTCAGGCTGAGGGTCCACCTAATTACCGCTCTGCTTCCTACGGTGGCCATAAAGAGACTGTTAGCGCAAGCGATATTTTTGACGCTTCTCCAAAATCATTGGTTTAACATGCAACAAAAGGCAGAAAAAAATGTGCCTAATGCTCACCATTACTAGGAAGCTATGAGCTTTGATTTGGAGAGGAAAAGCCTGGGGGATAAACCCAAGGTTTCCAAAATCACGAGTGTAAGAGAGGATTTAACTGCAGCGCAGTGTTGTGCAATACTGGGACAAAAGGATATTGAAAGAAACCAGCAGGAAACTGGTTGAAACCAGGTTAGAGAATAAGTACTTCTTCATATGGTGGCTAGTGACTGGCTGACAGTACTGTATTCATCAAATAACAGAGAAATTAATATGGTGGTAATGGATCATAGATCCATGAAATGATACTAAAGGGAACGGGCAGGGAGGTACCCTCTAACATCCCTAACTCTGGAACTGTGGATACTGGGAAAGCACCAATCCACACACAAGAGGCCAGGCTCACATCCTTTCCCTAAATATTATGTCCTCTGTCCACGTGCAGATCCAGAGCACTTAGCAAAACGAGCCACTAGCAGGACATTTCTTACATTCCCTAAATGCTCTCCCAGCCTGCGACAATTTTCTGCTGAGGGGAAGTGCCTGAAGTGGTGTTTTTTTCTACCTAGTCACCTTCACTGGCATTATCTTCACAGTTTTCTGGTCCAGGCCCCTCAAACATTTTGCACCCACAGTAGTGCCTAACAGTTCTGCAGCCCTGCTGCTGAGGAACTCTTCGAAGAACCAGCTCTTCCCCTGTGCTCAGTTTTTGAGAAAGCTCAGAACTTCACGCAATGCTCCAGCTGTTTGTGAGCCAAGGGATTATCTAACACCACTATAATGTCTGGTCTTTATTCTCTTCCCAATTATTCCACGTCTGATTTGCCTTTTGGCTTTCTTACTGCTCAGTGAAGCTTTCAACTCATTTTTCAATGGACCAAACCATCGTAAATCCAATGAAATAAGCTGACCACCACCACTGATGTGAAGAATATTATTCCATACAACACACACATTTATCACTTGGAATATCCTCAGCAATTTTATGGCTCAGTGTGTCTCAGACACAATCTGAAGATCTTTACAATTCTTCATTCTCATTTGACCTTCAATCTAGGTTACAAGAGTATCAACAGGCTTTCTCATCTTACTGCTAGTCTTCTCTTCTAGATCACTTATGGAAAATACTGAACTGCGCAGATCCCAAAAGACTTCCACTGATAACCTACTTACACTCCAAGAGGTGACCGTCAACTTCTCCAACCCCCAAACCCACACCTCTGCACACCAAGACCCAGAAGTCTTCATCCAGTTGGTTTCACCGATTCCTTTAATATCTCGAGTTCCACACTAGAACCATAGAACGGTTTGGGTTGAAAGGGAACCTTAAAGCCCACCCAGTGCCACCCCCTCCTGCCATGAGCAGGGACACCTTCCACCAGATCAGGGTGCTCCAAGCCTCATCCAGCCTGGCCTTGGACACTCCCAGGGATGGGGCACCCACAGCTGCTCTGGGCAACCTGTCCCAGGGCCTCCCCACCCTCTCTGGGAAGAATTCCTTCCTGATGGCCCATCTCCATCTCCCTCTTTCCGTTTAAACCCGTTACTCCTTGTCCTGTCACTCCCTGCCCTTGCAAAAAGCCCCCCCAGCTTCCTTGTAGCCCCCTTCAGGTTCTGGAAGGTGCTATAAGGTCTCCCCAGAGCCTTCCCTTCTCCAGGCTGAACCCCCCAACTCCCCCAGCCTGTCCCCATGGCAGAGGGGCTCCAGCCCTCAGAGCATCTTCGTGGCCTCCTCTGGACTCGCTCCAACTGGTCTATATCCTTCCTATACCTTTCAGAGACAAACTGAACAGTTTGCACACACCTAGTTGTTCACCCTGTCATCCTATTTAACTTGCTTTGGCTTCATGTTTCCTCCTTACAGTTAGATCTTCAAAAGTCCTCAGAACTTACCAGAACCAATTCTAAAATAAAACTCCTTCCTGTTGCTATGTGTTCAGCATAACTGGAATCCCTGGCCACATCCCAACAAGTCACTGAAACACAAGTCCGTAGTTTCTTCAAACACAAATTTAAGGTTAAGAATCTCTATTTTCTTCTTCCAGTAAAAAGCCTGTCAAGCCTGGTTCACAACTCTTCTGCACAAAGACTATATAAAGCCTTAGCTTTGTATTATTTAACAAGAACAATTAAATTAAGTTTCTATATTGCCAGGAAGAGCATTCAGAGATGAAAACATACGATTATTCTTTCTGTTTTCAGTGTACAGCACCACATATCTACTCGTGAGGGTTCCCAAGCACTTCAGAAATACAAATAAACCTAATCTGCACAAATCTCTCACGTAAATTCGAATAGGCTGACAGCGAGACTTGCCTAATATTCATAATTTCCATCAATTTTAGTCATATCACAGAATACCACGTAACAGAACTCCTTAAGTAGGGTGGCAACATCGCAGTGGAAACGTGTTGGAGTTTTTTAAAAGGAGAAACTTATTATGTATTAAGTCCAAAGAAGGTTTTGGATGATAACAGTAACAGTACTAAGGCACCATTCTAACAAAGAAAGCGCAAGGCTTAAAGCTTGTCTGCCTGGACATAGTCCAGAAACACGGGAACTCGCCCGTCTGCAGGACAACAGCTTTCTCGCCGCTGAGTAGCAATAAACGAGCAATTGCCGTTAGTTTTATAGTAAACCTTACTCCTCTCGTTTTCTTTACACCAGATATTAGATGGGTAAGAAAAGGCCAGACATTACAAAGCCAAAGAACAGTCTTCAGCCCTAGAAATCTTCCATTCGTTGTTCCGTGTGCTATTTTTCTGGCATTTAGTTAGGTGACAGACCACCCAAAACATGAATTCTTGAGCTGTCTAAATGTTTAAAGTGACAGACGAACATACAAACACATCCAGAGTATTTCACACTCAGTTATACTGAACTAGGCAGATTTTGTAGTCATAGTATATTTTAGTAGGTATTACAATACCTCTTATGCAGGTGGTATTTCTTTTTATATTTAAATTATTGTCTTGATTTTTTTTTCATTTTTATTTATAATACAAATATCTTCCTGGATTCTGTTATCAATTATTTGTCAACTAAAGGCTAAAACCATATATATTGATGAAAAAACCCAGTCTTACCTCCATTGCTAACGCTGCCGTTTGCTGGTCATAGTGATTCAGAAGATTAGGCATAAAGGTGGTATTGTAAGGCAGATCCTGGCACATCCGCAAGATGATGGGCTCGCAAGAAAATAAACTGTGCCCTCTTGTGCGCCCCACCAAAACATCCAACAGCCAAAGGTAACAGAACATCCAGCTAATAGCCATCCTTCCACACTGGGAACGGGGCCAGTGGTGGAGCCCAGTCAGAAAGCTCTTTCAACGCCCTCACGTACCCTCGGATTTCACTTCAGCGGCGACAGTTCCAGGCCTTGTTTAAGGTTCTTCAAAACTGGGATACTCTTCGTGGACAACATTCTCAGCTCAGTCCCAAAGACGACGGATTTGAGACAGACGTGTGAGGAATCTTGCCTTCTCCCAGTATGACATATCATGTATTAGGTTAAGGTATTAAAATGTTTAACCACATTCCCACACAATTGACCCCATCGTGACGGAACAGCGGTCGAGCTCCTTTCTTCTTTCTGTGGGTAGCCTAGAATAAAAAACACAACAAACAATGCAGTAAAAAGCCTTGTAATTGATTAAAATATTTTAGCTCTAAATAGCCTGGCAGGCAAATTGCTTCAAGCGCTCACGAGCAAGACTAGAGGGTCCCTTGACAAGTTCTAATCCTGATTTCAGACTGTTTCTGGTGGGAAAAAAACCCTGGTATGCTGTAAAACTCTACCCAAAAAGAATGGTGAAAATGAGAAATGCATTTACTATGAAGCAAATATTTTGAGGAAACCCCACATTTTAAATTTAACCATGTGAGCATTACAATGGTTGACCACGCTGAAACCAAGCTATTTATGACTCAGCATCTCCACCGGTACCTTCGCAGCGATAGCATCTCTTTAGTTGCGTGGCCTCGTAACTTCTGCTGAATAATTATAAAACAAAAACAAAACAGTCACCACCACCAATCCACAAGTCCCAACACGCAGCGCTGAAGACTCCGGCTCTGCCCAACAAGCTACAGTCGTGGTTTGGCTACTCGTGTGCAAACGTGTAGGTTCAGTCCAGTTGTAAACAGCTTTTTTGTTGTCTCAAACCCACTTTACTTGCACACGGATCGTATCTTCCTCTCCAGAAACTGCCACAGCAGCTAAGGATAAGCCAGAAGACGGCATTGTTTGACCAACCCCTTCTCCACACGCTCTTGAAGATGGGAACGGCAAGCGTACGGTTGTTCTGCCGGTCCCGCTCTACCCATAGAGCTGATTTAAACAGCAGTCATCCCCTGGGGCTGGATGTGCATTTCCTCAGCACTGAGGGGCTGGAGTGGAACGAGCAGAACGAGGAGTCAAGATACTGTGTTCATCGACTGGAGAAACAAAGTCTGAAACCGGAGGCTAAAGCGCGGAAAAAGCCATCGGAGCCGTAAGAGTACAAAGAGGCCCTTTTCTTACAACAATTTTGTGTTACAGCAATGAAATTTGCAAAATTCAGTTGCTAATCAACTGCCTAAAGAAAAGAATAGTTATGGTTTGCACTTACTTAAGAATAATTGGAAATTCTGTTTGAACCAAAATTAGAAATTCTGATTGAACCAGAAAACGCCAAGTTTACTTTATTGCTCTGTCTAATCCTCTATTTCAATTAGGAGGCCACGGAGGAAAGAGGGCACATGCTACGCTCTCCCACTCTCCCACGCTCCTCCTCACTGCACTACAGGGCAGAACGAAGGAAGACACACACTATCTCCTCTTCCCCTCTCCCTCCGCACCACATTCCCAGACACCAAGGCATCTTCAGTATTCCCAAGAGTAGGCAAATTTGAAAAGACTTCCAAGTCTTGAGAGAGAGATGTTTTTTTCCTTAGATATTCAGGAAGGGAAATAAAGTCTACACCTCACAGAGGGAAAAAGTTCTTCCTTTCTCCCTAATGCAACCTTAGGGAGAGATATAAAAGGAGTTAACGACCAGGCTTCAGCTGGTATTGGCTGATCAAACGCATGCACGCCTTTGTTTACGTAGGCCTATCTCATGGTCAGAAAAATGAAATACCATATACCTCTTTAAACCCTCATATACTCCGTGGGTTGGACTAGATAATCTTGAGAGTTTCCTTCCAACCTAAACAGTTCTGTGCTTCTCTTGAAGATGATGCACAGCGATATTTTTGGCTGTAGCTGTTCAAGACAGGCTGGTAAAAACAAACACGCAAATAGGAAAAAGACCAAGATGCTAAACATAACCACGTTAAATTAAGTTCATTGACAACTTGCTTTCACAGGCTGCTTACTCTGCCACAGCTATTGATGGGAATCCAGGTCTGAAGAAGCGCTAAGTGCGTAAAGAAAAGAGCACAAATGGTAGAACTGTTCCAAACCTAGGAAAAATAAAACATGACCAAAAAAAAAAGCGGAAAAGAAAATGATCTACACCTTAAGTTAGATGGTAAAACCAGCCACCGCAGCCCAAATCACAGCGTCTTGCCTATATACTATACACAGCGCTTGCCAAGCAAGCGTTGCTGGGAATGGCAGTCAACCCACTGAACTAGAAAGATCAAAATTAGCCACAATATTTAAGACATACGATGCCTAACCACACCTGATCGTAGTCCAATTTCAAGTTCACAGATTCACAGAGTGTTTGGGGTTGGAAGGGACCTCTAGAGATCATCTAGTCCAACCTCCCTGCCAGAACAAAATCACCTAGACTAGATCACACAGGAACAAGTCCTAAAAGCTATGTTCTTCTGATCCAAGGAAGCCAGTTCTCAGACTTATTTTTTTAAGAACTGGGCACCTCTCAAAATAAAACGAAGACCTGAACTATCCCATCTGCCAGGCAGCATCACTTAACCATGAAGGTTTCGGCATATTCTCACACCCTGACCAGAGGATCACAAGTTATAGACAGAGAACACCAAGTCCTGCTTAGTTTTGTACAAGGTGCCTAATCCCCTTTGAATCTAGCCTTTTGAGTTCGACATTTTACTGCCGGTTTCCCAAACTCAGGAAAAGAAGCCTTTTCAGTTTGTCGGCATCTCCAGACCACTGGCTTCATGCAATTTTTTTTTTTCTTTTTCCCCAAACGCTTTGGCCAAAAGACTTCCTTCAACACTTCACCGAAGTCAACTTGCAGCGTGGATTAGCAACTGACTTTTTGAGCACGCTCCCGGTAATCCAAGTGCCATTCCAGCAGCGATCGGGAGGTAAGGGCTCATAAGAGAGGTGCAGAAGCAACGTGCGGTGAACTGTACTCACACCAGGTACCGTGTTAAGGTTGGAAGCGCAAACATTGGGCAAATCGAGGTCAGGATCTAGAATCGTGGCAAAAAGTCCAAGAACACTTCACGCTAATCATCATATTAATGGCATTCAAAGTAGAGACTCCAAGCAAATCCACCCATCTTCTGACTTCCCCACAACCTCAAACCGAAGAACACACATGCAACAAACTAGACTCAGTAAGCTGTGAGAAGTTTTAACTGTGCAAAAAGCAGAAAAAAACCTCATTGTGTCCTTCTGGGCCTTTCCCATTTTACGCTCAAGATCTTATTACTAGAAAGTATCATTAAGGAAATGAAGAATATATTTAGTAGAGACAGAAAAGAATGACAAATTGTATAGTCTAGTCATCCAGGGCCCTTTCATGGGAGGGCAAAAAAAATCTAGGTGAAATTAAGAAAAAACCCAACATCATTATTGCGAAAGGAGATGAAAGTTTTGCAAACAAGCATATAGACGACCTATTAATTGGTGTAGACAGATAAATGTTGTAATAAGCAATCTTTAGTGTCAAGATCGTTTGTTACCACAGATCTGGTTCTGTATGCTCTTTGTCAAGCCTCTACATATGAAATTTTGTGGTTATATTTATATGTATATAAAACCAAAACAAAACACTTTTGACGACACCGGGGATAAAAGAGGAGGAGGGGATACCTACCCATCAACCCCAAGGCACTGCAAAAACACCTGCAGGCAAAAGGGGTAGGAAACAGCTAGTTTGTTAGTGTGGTTACGGATTTATACATTATTTATAATCACAAGAAGCCCATCCAATTCCTGCTGTAAAGGATAAATTAAGACTTTTTTTTTTTTTCCAATGAAGTTCAAAGTTACGCAGGGAGCAATGAGAAAGAAAAAAGTCACAGACTTGAAAAAGAAAGCATGTGGGTGGATTAATTCACAGCTGTCTGTCCCAAAGAAATGGGCTGATAAAGCAACAAACTTGGCTCCTCCTGTACAAGTGCGAAGACAGGAGGAGAATGTCACCTTAGTCATTCCCCACCCAGTTCTGATCCGGAGAAAGGAAAGGAACTCACTCATTGCATACGAGCACTGGCAGCGCTTCTCCAACCCATTCCCACCCACATGAAGGCACAAAAGGCGAATACATCATTCTCCCAACTCCATTTTAATTAGTCAGTAGGAAAGAAACTCCAGTGCTGCATTCCCCTGTTCCACTTCTGTAAAGGGAGAACCACACTATAATCCACTCCATCCTCTATTTCAATTAGGAGACCACGCGGGAAAGAGGGCACGTGCTACGCTCTCCCACTCTTCCACGCTCCTCCTCACTGCACTACAGGGCAGAACGGAGGAAGGCGCACACCATCTCCTCGTCCCCCCTCCCTCCGCACAGTGACACCGCGACAGTCCCTGCTCCACTCCCAGCAGGGAGGACGGAGAGGCAGAAACCCTTTCTGGTTAGATTCTCCGTGTATATGGAGGTCTAGCATCTCCCTCTATTTGAGCTGATGCTGCAAGGCAAGCCAAAGGAGCTGGAGAGCGAGCTAGCTCATCCCTCAGGCTGGGCACACTGAGCTAGCATCCCCTTTCCCCTTGAATCCTCGCTGTGTTTTACAGGCGAAAGGAACAAGCGCACACACGGGACTAGCATCCTCTTGGATTCCTGCTGCATTGCAAAGGGAAAGCATGGATATAAGTACATAAACTAGCATCCCTGAGTCTCCACTGCATTCACAGCAAAAGGAAAAGGACAGCGTGGATAGAGCTAGCATCCCCTTGGGTCCCCGCTGCACTGCGAAGGGAAAAGGGCGACGGAGGCGTGCACGGGACCAGCATCCCTCTCCTCCTGGACCATGGCAAAGAGGAAGGAGGGAAGCGTGGGACTAGCAGCCTCCTGGGACCCCCAGTGCGCTGCAGAGGAAACAGGGGGGTGTTGAGGAGGGAATGGCACCCCCTCCTCCTCGCGTCCCCAGTGCACTGCCAGGAGAAAGAGGCGCGGTGCGTCCCCTTTCCTCCCGGATCCGCACACAAGGAGAAAAGGGGGGAGGGGGGACATGGACTAACATCCCTCTCCCCCGGGCTCCCAGGGCACTGCGAGGAGAGTATCTGCGACTCGCATCCCCCTCCCCTTGGGTCCCTAATGGAAAGGCAAGGGAGACGCATGGGACGAGCATCCCCTTCTGCTGGCTCCCAGCGCACCGGGGGAGCGGGAATGCCCGGGACCAGCATCTCCCGGCCCCGAGGCGCCGCTGAGGGAGCGGGGGTGGATGCAGCACCTCCCTGCCGTTCACCGGAGGACAGGACTAGCATCCCCTGTCCTCCGGTCGCCCGCTACAGCGGAGCCGGTGGGGTTTAACCCTCCGCTCCGCTCCGCTCCCTCCCCCGCCCGGAGGACGCTTCATGGCCGCCCCCCACGGCGTCTCTGCCCCCAGGCGAGCGAGGCGGGCGCCGCGGGGGTGAAAGAACGACATTCCTTAGGGAAACTCCCTGCCCATCCTTACACCCCACCGCCCTCCGCGCCGCCCGGGGCCCAGGTCCCCCTGCCGTTACCTCAGCGCGGGGTCCCACCGCCGCGGCCCCGCTTCTTCCCGCAGGTGGCGGCGGAGGCGGAGGCAGCGGCCGCGCCTCCTCGCGCCCGACCCCGCCGCAGCGCCCGCCCCGCCCCCTCGCGTCGTCACGCCCCGACGAGCCCCGCCCCTCTCCTCGAATGAGCCAATCAGAACGGGTCGAGCAGGTTGCTAGGTAGATCGGAACGTCCGGACGCTCTGTCTTCCCGCCCCCCTGTTGGTGGGATCTGATTGGCTGACTCTTCCCCCGGGAAGTGGTTGCCATAGCGACGGGAAGCGGCCTTGCGGGAGGAGTAGGCCGCGCCGCCCGCGGGCGGGAAGGAGGTAGGTGAGGAGGCAGTTGAGGGGGGTCTCGGCCCGGCGTTGGGGAGTCGGAGGTACCCCGAGCTCGGGGACGACACGGGAGTACAGGAGGGTGGGCAGGGGGTGCGCGGGGATTGGGTACAACTGCAGCGAGGCACGAGGGGGCTAATGCTGCGGGACGTTGAGGGGGCAAATGCTGTGGGACACATCGGGTCAGTGGCAAGAGAGGAGAGTACAAACTGCATAGGGTGTGGGGAGGGGGTAACAGACTCAATAGGATGCAGGGAGGGAGTCTAATGGGAAGATGGAAGACCCCAGTGTGCCCATGCTGTGAGGAAGGGGGTCTCCAGTGCACCCAGTGGAGAAGGTATAAACGATCCACTGGGGGACGTGGAGGCACAAAGGGCCTGGCGTCTGCGTGTCTGCCAGCACTGCCAGGCCTGGGGCCCAAGGGGATTGCTGTTGCCTGTGGGTCCCAGGAGAAATTTCAGTGTGTGAGTGGAAAAAATACTTAGAAATATTAATGCTCCAAGGGACGGGGCATAAGGACACCATGGAAAGAGTATAAACTCGGTAAATGGGTGGGAAAAGCACTGGTATCTATGGAGGCAAGTACTGAGCAGCTGGGGTTAAAGTGGGGTGAGGAAAGCTATGGGGGCATCACAGGACATGGGGACATTGGGCAGTGTGATGGTGTGCGCTGGAGGACTAGGGAGCTTCTGGTGGACTTTGAGATAAGAACATCATGGATCATCCGACTGCACAATAGGATATAAATCCAGTGAGGTTTGGGGCAGGAAGGGAAATGCTTTATTCTGTAGGGATAAAAGGGACCTTGCCATTGTCTTATTTGGGGAGAAAAGTTAGGGATCAACACAGGTCAGTTCCCCTGTGTGCAATGTCATTGGGACTATGCAGTGCTGTGACAGCTCCTGGGAGGATGCTGGCCTTGCAGCACACAAGGTTGGGGAGCAGGAATGGGGGTGTTTCTGGGCTCCAAGCAGACCCTGGAGAACATCTGTAACAAGGACCCAGAGGAGAGCAGTCAGGTATTGACACCACCAAGCTGCGGAGATTGCTGGGTTTGTTGGAGGCCAAAGAGGGTACCGGCCCCTGAGTGGGGTAAAGGGCATAGGATAGGATAGTTCCAGTTGGAAGGGACCTACAGTGATTGTCTAGTCCAACTGCCTGACCACTTCTGGGCTGACCAAAAGTCAAAGCATGTGATTAAGTGTGTTGTCCAAATGTCTCTTAAACACTGACAGGCTTGGGGCATTGACCACCTCTCTAGGAAGCCTGTTTCAATGTCTGACCACCCTCCCAGTAAAGAAATGTTTCCTAATATCTAGTCTGAACCTCACCTGATGCAGCTTTGAGCCATGGTTATGAAGAGAATAGGCATGGAAGTTAAAGCAGAGTAGCGAGGGCGTTGGTAGGGGGCAATGGTATGGAGGAGCACAAGAGATTTGGGGTCTGTTGGTCATTGAAGATTATGACCTCTGGGATGGTATATGGAGGTACCGATGCCTTGGTGGGAGCAGTGAGGAATGCAGTTAGTTATTCCCTGCCTGGGGTAAGGGGGATCGTAGGGGTACTCAACCCTTGGCTCCTTGTGCACAGGGATGTTTCGAGGAGGGGTACGGGTGTTGGTGTCATGCAGTGCAGGGCGCACAGAGGTGATGGTGCTGGGAAGAGGCCAAAGTACCAGGGGCACAAGGTGCTGCACTTGTTTGGATTTATCAGTAGCGTAGCGATGGCAGGCTCTGGGGTTTATTGATGCTGTAGCGTTGGTACCACAGCGATCCTCTAAGCCAGCTGGGCGAACAACTGTGTCAGGGTCACAGAGCCTTCCAGGGACAGCCGTGAGAAGACTGTTGCGGTGGTGGGGAACGCTGGCAGTATCGTGCCTGATAACTGAGGACAGGGCAGCGCTATGCAAAGTGCAGGTGATAAACGTGGAAGGCTGGATGATATCAGTGCTTTGCAGCTTGTGGGTTAAGGGCTAGCTGGAGGGAAAGTAGGAGCGTGGTGTTGGCCTTCTTGTCGTAAATCACTGCAAATGTGCACTTAGCCTCCTGCCCTTCTCCTCTTGTCATCCTCCTAGGTGTCCCCTACATATGAGGATCTGTTTCACATTATCTTTTCCGCCCAGAGCTATCCTCTTGAATGTTTCCATTTTGAATGCCCTATAGCTTGGCCTACATTCTAGCTTGTATTTCTGCTACCGCTGGTTAAAGCGTTTCTTCCGTAGCATCAATCGTCACACTGTTTGTTGCTGATGGAATAATTTACAATAAAAATTACTTTTCTATCTGAGCTTGAGATTGGTTCAGTTAAATTCTGTTTATTCGCAACTGAACTCCTCGACTGTGCCGTTGTCACGTGGGAGAATGCGATTAGGCTCTTCCTCTGCAAAATGCATCCTTAAACCCCCGAGTGCACCGGGCTCTGTTGAACCACGAAGGCTTACGGCTAGAGAGATGCGGTCGAAAACATGAATAAAGCGGGGCTGCTTCTGAAAGACTTGTTTTGAGTATGGTTTGCACAAACCTCTGGAATGCCATTCCGGAGGGTTAAGCAGAGATTAACCCAGCTAAAGGAAACGATTCCAATGCCCTTAGTTACTATGATATGATCATTATGTATTGTTAATCTTTCTTAAACACAATCGCTTTTATTTTTTTTTAAACCAAGGGCTTGACCTAACTTGCACCGAAATCAGTGAAAGTATTTCCATTGGCTTCAGCAGGATTTCAATCAGTCCTGAAACTGTCGCTGTTAGACAATGCCGTTCACCCTTCCTGCCCTGTGAAATTAATGTACGTCTTCTTCAGACATCTCAAAAAGCAAATAGCTCTTGGATCAATATATCCTTTCATTCAAACTCCATTCCTAGGTACTCTCTGGCCGTAGTAACCCAAGCAATTTTGCTCTTTTTTTAACGCTCTGCCAGGCCCCTCTGCAAACTGTGTAAGGTAACTGCTTTGAAACAGCTGGAGATCTCTGACCAGCTTGGCGTGAAGTTAATCAAACACAACCAGCTTGAAAACTCTATATACTCATAAAACATGGTCTTTCCCCCAAATCTCTTTTGTATTTACTATGCCTGCCACCTGTTCCTGCATTATTTTTTTATTTTTCCTAGAAGGATAACAGATAATTTTTTTAGCATCATGTGTCAATAGATTTTCCCCTTTGTGTAGTGGACCAGCATTTTGCTTATATATATTTCAGACTTGATTTCTTGTTAACCTCATCTCGCCTCTCTTGCTGGTTGAATGTTTGCAGATCAGCTGAGCTTGATGAATTTCATCCCAAGATATGTGAAGAACAAGCTGGAGCAATCTCTGGAATGTTATTTTGGGCAGCCAGTCCAAAGATAACGACTATTGCAGAAGAAAAGCAGGGCCCTGGCTAAACAGCTTGACAATTGCTGGCCTGCACAGTACCCCAGCTGCGTCTTAATGCGTACTCAGCACGCTGCTGCAGCCACCTCAGTATCATGTCATAGATTAACGCCGATCAGAGTTACTCTAGGCTCTTGAAGAAGCCAGATTAGCTGTTAATCCTGCCAGAGATAGGGAGTTCAGGGTGAAGACAAGCAGGTTTCTCTCTGGGGAGCAGGCAGCTAAACTGTAGTTGGTAAACCACGTCTCTTCTTAGAAGGCCTATAAAGAACTTGCAGTCCAGTTTTTAGGGTAGCTGCATGTTACAGGTAAGGTGCTTCTAGATTTTCTAACGCTGCTGGCTCCTCTGTTGTATCCCATGAAATTCAAGAACGCCTCATACATAAGCGCACTGTGCTGGGTTCAGTCAGGAAAGGGCTAACTCCCTTTACTCTCCCTTTGCTAGCCGGAGTTAAACCACGACACGCACTCAATCCCAGGGTGTACAGCGTGCCTTTGAGGAACCCAAGGAAAACCCATGCTCTAAAGCAACACTGCACAGTGCTGACTTCACCAAAGAATTCACCATAGAATAGTTTGGGTTGGAAGGGTTAAAGCCCGCTCAGTCCCACTGCCGGCCATGGGCAGGGACACCTTCCACTAGACCAGGTTGCTCCAAGCCTCATCCAGCCTGGCCTTGGACACTTCCAGGGATGTAAACACACGCTGCTGAGGTTGGACTTGGGGTTGTCTCCCTCCCCTCATCGTGATTTTGAGTGTACCTGGGGAGGTGAGGAGCAGAGCGGACGGTGGCTCTGTGGCTGTGCTAAGGGGTAGCGAGGGAGGGATGGCAGGCTGGCACGTCGTGTACAAAGTTAAAACGTTTGCCTGATGGTACCTGCCTTTGGAGCCCTGTTGACGCACCGTGCTCGAACATCACGTGCAGTTCAGGCAGTTTTATGGCCTGTGCAGCTGGGAATATTACTTAAGCCAGGTGTATTCTGAGCCATTTCTCTGGCATAGAAGGCGCACAAGGGGATCCAGAGGCTCAATTGCCTCTTTGGGTCACGAGCTGGTAACGCGCCAGTTCGCGGAGGTGCTTTGTGAACGCAGCTGCTCCAGCACCAAGACAGCGTGTCTGTGTAGGGAAACTGGAATGCGAATCCAGCGTTGGGAGTGTGCTGCAGTGGCAACTGATGTTTTTGTGACTAATGTAGAAGGTTGTCCCTGAAAAACAGGACATGGTTGCCCGAACCTGTTTTTTTGGCAGTGGAGCTGTTTCTCTACTTGTAATGTTGTGTTTCTGTTTCTGAAAAGGGCAGGGGCCTTGCAGAAAACCAAACCAAAACACAAACAATCCAGTAAGTGATCCCATCGTAATGCCTATCCCAAATGCACCTACTCAGTTGCACAAGAAGCCTCTGACATTGGCAAACTACAGAACATGAGGCTTTGAAACCTTAGTAAAGCTTTTAGCTTTTGGAGGCTTCTCTGTGGGAAGTTAAAATTGCGGTACGCAGACATGAAGTTATTTAAGGATCTCTAGTAAAAACTTACTCTTGTAATGAACTTATTTCCTAACCATGGACCATATTACATCAGCAGATGCAGAAAGTTATAATAGATTCTTCATTTTTTACTTTATATTTCTTTCATTCCATAATAACTTGGGAAAGAAAAGTGGGTTAAAGAAAGAAAAGGAGGAAAAACTAATAAAAAAGATGATGGGCCCAGACTGATCCTGCAGTGGGTTTTGAAGATTAATCTTCTGTTGACGCAGACAGGGATTTTGTCTTGGAAAGGAATGGGGGACTGGGCGTTCCTCAAGATGTGTCTTGTGAACATCAGAACTGTATTAGCTAGAAAGGTCCTTCTGTTGGGTGGGTTTTGAGGTGTTCAGAGTAGGCTGGCAACACAGTGTTGGAGCTGGTAAGGGGGAAACCACTCAAGCACACATACACCATGTGAGGAGTCGCACACTCGCCATCCGAGTCTTTCCTGCTAGGACCAGAATCACAGCATCATAGAATCATGGAATGGTTTGGGTGGGAAGGGACCTTAAAGCCCACCCAGCCCCACCCCCTGCCATGGGCAGGGACACCTTCCACTAGACCAGGTTGCTCCAAGCCTCATCCAGCCTGGCCTTGGACACTGCCAGGGATGGGGCAGCCACAGCTTCTCTGGGCAACCTGTCCCAGTGCTCCCCACCCTCTCCGGGAAGAATTCCTTCCTGATGTCCAGTCTCAGTCTCACTCTTTCCGTTTAAACCTGTTATCCCATGTTCTGTCACTCCCTGCCCTTGTAAAAAGCCCCTTTGCAGTGGGCAACTCCAGCGAGTCGACGGGTGCTCCTTTTGACTCCTTTCTCACTCTTAAGTGCTTCTCTTGTCCTCAGGTTTCCTGTAAGAGAGTCTCAGGTATCGAATCTTCTCTATAAAATAATATTGTATTCAGATTTTACAGTGGAAAAAAAAAAAACAACCCAGCTCAAGCTGGGTGCCTCTGGAGAGGGACCCTGATCAACAGAATTCCTGGGCAATTATACCCTGACAATCCATGTGCCCGCCCCTCACGCTCTCTTCACGCCCCTTTCACGCACCTTGTTGGTCCTAAGGTGATTTCTGGTCTCAGGTCTTCTCACGCCTTATTGGATTCTTTCTCTGTCTCCAGGCAGGCCATTAACTGCTCTGCAGCTTCTGCTGGTGGCTGTAGCCTCCTGATATCCAGGTTTGTGCTTCTTGTGCACCTGCTGCTCTGTCAGACTGACCTTGGGATCAGCACTACTTAGAACAACTCGAACATCAGCGTGTCATCCACACTGTTCGCACACTAAATCCAAAACACAGCACTGTACCAGCTCCTAAGAAGAAAATTAACTCTGTCCCAGCCAAAAGTGGTTTTTGTATGTTTGGGCAAGAATTGATGAAGAAATGACTTTGAACAAAGTCCAGTTACTTGGTGTCACAACAGGGATGGGAAAATGTTGTTAAATATCTGATTTACTTCATGTAGAAATTTTGGTTGAAAAGAACAGCACAGTCAGTCCAAACTGTCAAAACCAATCTGCCTGAACACAGGACCCTGAGAGATTTCAATTGATTCTGAACCATTCTGGTTTTCATTCTTTCAGTGAAGTGTTACAGAAACAAGTTGGCCCTTTGAGACTTGGCACTTTATGCCCATCGAGATCAGTAAAAACCTAGCTAGTGTCACTGAAGTGCACAAGTTGTATCAGTACAGGTTGGGGGCTGTTCTCTTGGAGGGCAGCTCTGGGAAAAAGGACCTTGGAGTCCCGGTGGCCAGCAGGATGGCCATGAGCCAACAGTGTGCCCTCGCGGCCAAGAAGGCCAGTGGCACCCTGGGGTGCGTTGAGAAGAGCGTGGCCAGCAGGTGGAGGGGAGTTCTCCTGCCCCTCTGCTCTGCGCTGGGGAGGCCTCCCCTGGAGTGCTGTGTCCAGCTCTGGGCTCCTCAGCTCCAGAAGGACAAGGAGCTGCTGGAGAGGGCCCAGCGCAGGGCCCCTGAGATGGGGAAGGGCCTGGAGCACCTTCATGTGAGGAAAGGCTGGGAGAGCTGGGGCTGTTCAGCTGGGAGAAGAGGGGGCTGAGGGGGATCTGATCAATGCTGATCAATATCTAAAGGGGGGGTGTCAGGAGGAGGGGGCCAGGCTCTGCTCAGGGGAGTCCAGTGACAGGACGAGGGGCCATGGCCATCAACTGGCAAACAGAAGGTTCAGCCTGAACATGAGGAAACCCTTCTGCCCTGTGAGGGTGACAGAGCCCTGGGACAGGCTGCCCAGAGAGGGGGGAGTCTCCTTCCCTGGAGGGGAGGAGTCCCTGGAGACTCCTGCCTGGACTTGTTCCTGTGTGATCTACTCAGGGGTATCCTGCTCTGGCAGGGGTTTGGACTGGATGATCTCTAGAGGGCCCTTCCAACCCCCAACACTCTGTGAATCTGTAAATCTCCAATTTTCAATGCCAACAACTGGAAAGAGAGATTTCATGTACTTTTCTGGCTTGCTGCAAATACCCCGTTGTGGTCATTCATGCAGCAAAAATCGAAGGCATATTCAATAACATTTGTGATGGGGAAGACCTGCTTAATCATTAATTATTTATATGACATTAGTGCATGGAGGTTTCATCAGAGAATCCGCCCTTCACTGTCACGGTCACTGCGGGTACATAAAATAAAAGGTCTTACCCTGACTGACTTTCAAATAATTTTAATTGTATCATTGCTACGCTAGGAAATCATTGGATTCACTCTTAAAATTATTTGCTTTTCACTAACATGCTCTAATGGAGTAGCACAGAGATGATGTTGGTCTTTGTTCTGTTCTACTCTTGCAGCCATTGGTGCTGACAAGCCATCAGAGGACCCCCCATCTCCTGTGTCTATGGCATTTGCACCTCCTAGAAACGTGGATGGCCCCAAGCTACAGACCAAGATGAGCACGTGGACCCCACTGAACCATCAGCTCATGAATGACAAGGCAAGTGCCGCACAAATGGGGCAAATATATAGAATCACAGGATTGTTGAGGTTGGAAGGGGCTTCTGGAGATCATCTAGTCCAACCCTTCCAGGCAGAGTCAGATAGAGCCTTTGCTCAGGATCTTGTCTGGTCAGATTTTGAATACCCTCAAATCCAAACGCAAATTCTCTGGTTCAATTCACAAATTCTCAAGTCACGGAAAAATTCAACTTATGTTTTTGCCTGTGCAGATCATGAGTAATGAAGCAAGATGGAAAGATTTTGTTTACTATTGAAAGTATCTAAATATCAAACACACAGTCTTTTTAAGCCTACATATATATAAAACCTAATATGTTACGTAAATCTGAAAGTACTAATGTACGTTGTTTAAAGCGTGTAAGTATTTAGTGCAAGTATTCTTATTTCACCAAATCAGTTGTTTTTAAACAAAAAATGTGTATTCATTTTTTAGTGAAAGTTATCAAATTATTCTTCTGCACCAGAAGACTTCAACTTCACCCCAGACCAAGCTGAGTGTCACTATGTTTCTGAGTGGCCGGTGTGCTCCATGGGAGCTGCTCGTAGGAGAGACCTCAGCACACACGCCGTGGCTTTTCTGCTGAGCCCGGAAGGGATGAGGCTGGCTTGATATTTTGGAAACTGAAGTGATGCACTCAATTTATAAATAACAAGATGCATTTCCTAACCTCCCACTCCGTATGCTTTAACTGGGATCATGCTGACATAACTGAGGGGGGTTTGGCTCATGTGTCACTGGGAGCATATTCCTCCCTCAGAATTCAGTTTAAATTTATGTTGATGAGTCACAGAATTTAATCCGGAGTGGGACATTGCATCATGTAGTCTGGATTTCTTGGGCCCTCTCGTTTCGCACGGTTCTCCCGGTCTTGATCTCAGTAACTACAATCTGGCTAAAATCTACCTTCCACAAAGGTATCCAGACTTCCTTTGGAGTTATCAAGAAATGAAAACTTCACCACTTCCCTAATAATTTTCTCATGATTAATCCCCTATGCCAATAAAAGAGGAACGTGTCTCCTGTCTGAATACCTCTGGCATTAGCTTCCATCCTTTAAATCTTCCTCTGCTAGCTTATTAAACTTCTCTGTAACCAGAATGTTTTCCTTGCGGAAGGACTTTTACCCTGCTTCAAGCCAACACTTGAACTTTTTTTGATAAACTACACAGATTGAGCTCTTTGAAGTCCTTTCAACCTGGCAAATTCCCCAGCCTTTGAATCATTTTAATGTCTCTTTCCTACACTCTTTAAAACATATTTTTACAGATGCACATCATGCAATAAGGTATGATCTGACTAGCAGTAAGTACATAGGTAAACCCACCCTTTCCCGCCTTCTTCGTCCTCTGCTCCGTAGGGAGCCCGGACAAGAGAAGGCTCCGGAGCAACCCTATAGCACCTTCCACTACCTGAAGGGGCTGGGGGGGACTTTCTCCAAGGGCAGGGAGTGACAGGACAAGGGGTAACGGGTTCAAATGGAGAGAGGGAGGTTGAGTTTGGACACCAGGAAGAAATTTTTCCCAGAGAGGGTGGGGAGCACTGGGACAGGTTGCCCAGAGAAGCTCTGGCTGCCCCATCCCTGGCTGTCCTCAAGGCCAGGCTGGATGAGGCTTGGAGCAACCTGGGCTAGTGGAAGGTGTCCCTGCCCGTGGCAGGGGGTGGGACATAGGTGGTCATGATTAACGCCAGGATCACCATCAGGGACAGACCAAAATCAAGGAGCCAAAATTAGGAAACCTTGAATTATGCATCATTTATAGTCAGAAAACCAGAGGTGGAGCTAAGACTCCAAGATATACCAAAGTTGTGCTACAGTCAAAGATGAAGTAAAGTAAGGAAACGGGGCAGGTTTCTCATCCGCAGCAAAACCAGACGGGCTTCAGCGCCAGTTCTGCAGGGTGCAGGACTGGAAGGCAGGAGATGATTTGCCTTCTGCTGAGCAGTAATTCAGGCGTGGGGCAGAAGAGCCCACAGGGGCCTCTGCAGCAAAGGGTGGAGGGATTTGTCAGCCTTGAACTTGAGCTTATTTAAAACCGCCTGAAGACGTGGATGTGAGATGGCAGATCTCAGGAGCAACCTAGGCCTCAGGCTACGTCCAAGGCCAGCCAGCTTAGGCACTCCGTAACTCCAAGGCCTTGGAGGAGAGGACAGTAAACATGGGCTTGATTAAGGCAGTGGATGATTATACCAATTTTGGGCCATGCTGTTGCTAATTAACGCTTCCAAGTGCCTGGAGTAGGCAGAACTTTCTGACAGAGTTGACTCAGATGTATCTCCAAGAATGCTGACAGTAAATATATGTCTGTCTTGGATCAAAGACCATTAACATTGCTTTCAGTTATATAAATAGCTCCCTGCTTCACTTGAATTATCCAACCCAAAACTTAGGGCTTTGACTTCATCACTTGCTTGTGGCAAATCCTTTTCCAAGTTCAGCTTGTTAGGTTGGGGTTTTTTTGTTTGGTTTTTGTTTGGGTTTTTTTTTTTTTTTACTTTGCCAATAAAGCAAATAATAACTGTCAACATACAAATAAAAGAAATGTCGTTTTCCACCCCTCGCAAGAGACACTCCTGCTGAGAGAGACAGATCTAACGCTGTCGACTGCTGTACCAGACATCAGCACTGATAATGTCTTTCTCCGCAGGAACCTTCTTTGCAGGCTGTCATAGCAATAACACGTTGGGAGTTTATAATGATCAAGTATGTTTCCCTAGTTGTGGTTAATAGTTGTTTTTCATGTGCAGTTATAAACTGGGCTTTTTCCTCTTTGATCTGTCTTCTGGAAAAATCATCTACAGCATTTCCTCACTTCCCAGGTCACAGTCCTGAGCGTAGAAGGCAGTTTTGTGGCAGTGTGAAGCCACGTGCTAGCACTTTCAGGTCTAGCTCCCTATGGATAGAGGTCAACATCACAAATCCTCCGCTGTATTTTGATACTGATCATCTTTTTTGCTAGTTGTCACTGTAAAGTGTCCAGAGAACAAAGACTGGTCTTACTATCTTACTCCTAACAGTCTTGCTGTGGGAAGATTGAAGCCATCACCAGGGCTGTGTGATAGGAATCCGTGTTGTATCCATTCTAGGAGATATCAGGCACCCAGCGTCTCCAACTCAGAATAAAGAGGTGAGAAACCCAGCTTCTGGCCTGACCAAAGCACGGGACACACTACGCATCCCTGTACGGCCAAGAGTAGAGCGCTATGTTGGCACAGCGTGCGTGAGGAAGGGAGCTGGAGACGAACGGTAGCAGAGCTGTCCTTCACAGTGGTGAACACACAACCCTTGAATTGAAGGGAGGGTTCTTCAGTGCAAGGAACCGTGGGCAGGACCAGCCTGTAGAGTTGGAGAAGATCAGGAAGAAGTAGATAAGGCCTTCCTCTGACAACGGGAAGAAGCCTCATATTCACAGTCCTTGGTCCTCATGGGGAACTTTAACCACCCTGGTATCTGCTGGAAGGGCAACACAGCAGGGCACAGGCAACCCAGGAGGTTTCAGGAGTGCATTGATAACTTCCTGACACAGGTCATCAAGGAACCAACAAGGGAAGATGCTCTGATGGCCCTCATACTTACAAGGAAAGGACTGCTTGGGGATGTGAAGGTGTATTGGGTTTGTGTGGCAAGGTTCAGGTAGCAGGGGGCTACAGGGATGGCTTCTGTGACAAGCCGATAGAAGCTTTCCCTGTGTCTGATAGGGTGGTCACACACCGTAACAAGTTGCCACAGAGGTTGTGGAGACTCCATCCAAGAAGATATTCAAAACCCATCTGGAGGTGGCCCTGAGCAACCTGCTTTAGTTGACCCGAGCAGGGAGTGGGGACTAAAAGATCATAGAATCATGGAATCCCAGCATGGTTTGGGTTGGAAGGGACCTTAAAGATCACCCAGTTCCAACTCCCCTGCCATGGGCAGGGACACCTTCCACTAGACCAGGTTGCTCCAAGCCTCATCCAGCCTGGCCTTGGACACTTCCAGAGATGGGGCAGCCACAGCTTCTCTGGGCAACCTGTCCCAGTGCTCCCCACCCTCTCTGGGAAGAATTCCTTCCTGATATCCAACCTAAATTTCCCTCTTTCTGTTTAAACCCATTACCCCTTGTTCTGTCACTACAGGCCCTTGGAAAAAGTGCCCCCCGCCCCCCCAGCTTCCTTGTAGGCCCCCTTCAGGCACTGGAAGTTACTGCATCTCCACAGGCTCCTTCCAAACTCTTCCATTCAGTGATCCTGTTTATATTTTTTAGGTTATGTGGATTGTTTTTCAAGCTGTATTTTTCTTAGAATATACTGAATCCCCTTTAAGTATTCAATTTTATTTGTATGTGCATGTTTTATAGGTATTTGAAGAAAGAAGAGCCCTGCTCGGAAAATGGGTAAACTTTTCCCTTTCAATATATATTTAAATACAGCTAGATTTCTCAAGAGATTGCTGTCATGGGAATGTAAAGAGTATCCTGTTTTGGAAAAGAGGTTTATTTTCCTGATGTCGATGTGAAAATGAGATGTAACTACTCTACTTTTGAGAAAGAGAAAGGTGTAAATTCCCTCAGTGCCCACATTCTGTAAGTTCTGATTTTGGAAAATCACATTCCATCATCAGAATGATCTGAAATGGGATAAGAAACCCTGGGAAAAGTCTGTGAAATCTTCAAAGAAGATACTGGAGGTTTGAGTGTTGCTGTTGCCTGCAAGCAGGTCTTTGAAACTGGTCATGGCAGTTACTACTGCCATTAGTTACTACTAATAGTACTGTAATCCCTGAGCACCTCACAATTTCTTACTGTCATTATCTTCACAGCTCCAACTTGAGACAGGAAAGTGCTGCCACCCTGTTTTCCAGATGATAAAAATGAGGCCCAGAAGGATATGAGATAGGATTTGTCTGCCCCAACCACAAATGACCGCAGGTTAGGCATTCAGGATGGGGTTTCTCTGGCCAGGTGTGTATGTCTGGAACATAATATTTAAGCCTGGCTGGTTTGGTCCTCACAGGCTCCTTGTACAGTCACCAGAGAGCATCCAGAGGGTACTTCATCTTCCGTATCGTAGGATGAAGGAACAACCCTCTAGAGATGCCTCTTTCTTGCTATAGCTTATGGAGTCATTTGCAAAGGTGCAGAAAGGTTTTCATTGGGACCCTCACTGAAAGGGCCAAAATCTGGAAACAGCCTCCCCAAACACACATAAGAGTTCTCAGTCATCTCCTGAGAGGTTAAATTTCTGACCCTTCAGACGACACCGGATCAGTAGCTCTCGCTACGCTCCTTCAGAGCTAATTCTCCTGGCGCTTGCCGTCCGTCATACCAATGAAAAGGGTGTGGAAAGCACAAAAGTTGCTCTTAACTCCCTTCAAAGCCTGCGGCATTGTTACACGTGGTATGCAGAGCCTAGAGCACTTTGAGTTTGGGAGAAACCGTGTCCAGAAATCAGAGCACTCTGGGCAGGACTTTTTACGTGGATTCACATGACCCTCTCATGGTGCTCTCGGGAAGGAGGGACCAGGTGAAACTGCTGAAGGGGGGTTGGTACAGCTGGGAACACACATCCAGTGGGGTTATAAATGCTTTATTAGGAAACTGGGAGGCTGAAATCTGTCCCGAGATCAGAACTGTTAAGCCTTTTCAGCAATATCTATCTGGGTGATGGAATGGAAAGTACGTTCTCATTTGCAGATGATACCAGGCTGGGAGGGATTTCATGAATTTTGGAGATTAGAAATCAGAATGAAATGATCTGCAGTTTGATAAGGACAAGTGAAAAGTGCTGCATGGAAGTTTGACATTTACAAATATTGCAAATCTGAGAAAACCCGAGTATGCAGCAGTTCTGCGTAAAAAAATTGCTGGGGATTATGGTGGATCACAAACTGAATATAAACTGATGGTGTCTTATAATTGTGATAAAGGGAACCATCCCAAAGGGCTGTCTGAAAGGCAGAGCCATCCCCAGTTCTGGTCCCTGCATTTTGAGAAAGCTGAGGACCAATTACAGATACTTCTGAGAACAAGTCATGTGTGAGAACGGTCTCAGGTCCAGAAAATATGAAAACAATCCCTTTACTGCAGGGAAGAGGGAGAAGAGATGTAATAACATCTTCCCGACGACACACGAAAGATGTCTGAAAAGAGGAAGGGAATGATCTGACCTCTGTGTTCACACTGGATAGGACAAGAAACCATAGGTTTGAACTGCGATGATGGAGGCACAATTTAGACACCAGCAAACTCCAGTGCTACGGATAATTCACTGCTGGAGTAGCTTACCTCAGGGTCAGGGGTAGAATCTCCACCGCTGGAGTCTTTTGAGGACACGTTGGTCAAATGCTCGTCAGGTTTAGGTGGTGTGGATCCTGCCTTGCAGATGGAGATGGACGAGCTCAGTGTTCCTCAACCTTTTTACGCTGGAGGAATATTTAACCTCCTGGGAGAGCAGAACAGGTTGCCTCGTGCAGCACGATAAAGCCAAATAAAGACCAGATAAAGCTTTGGATGGTCACTGTTTAATTTTATCCTTCCCGATTTTATTTGCACGCATTCAGGGACAACGTGTGTGTGTTTTCATTTAGTTATTTCGTTCCAATTGTGCCACAGAGCATCTTTGATGTCTCCCAGGCTGTGGTGGTCCATAAAACACAGATTGAGAAACAAAGAACTGGCTGAGCTCGAAGGGATCTCACTTCTGCGCTGTGGGCACCCCCGAAGCTGGGACTGGCTCTGCTCTCACCTGCAGGATCCAAGACGCGCGATGGGACCCTCTACAATTTTTTGGCCATCTCGGATTGTGCTCAGCTCCTCAAAGTATTATTGCTGGGCAGAGTGGAAGCAGCGGGGGGGTGTGGTGGCAGCAGACTGCCTGTCTTATGGAGCTGCTCCCATGCTGGAGTATTTGCAGGCTTTGATCTTGCTGGAGGCATTTGCGATGAAATTTCCTTCCCACCAACTCCTTTACCCAAGTACTATCCAGATACATATAAAAGAGAAATTGTGCTGCTGTCTCAGTTGAAACCCTTTTGATGGTTAAACTGTGAAAGGGTTAACATCTCCCTGTTAATTTTTCTGTTTTATTCTAGTTGCTTTTATTCTGTATTGCACCCAAGGCAGATGCCTTGACGTGTTGCCTCTCAGCCTCCCTTTCTGCTGTGTTCTGCAAGCCAAAAATTCCTCCCATTAATTAAAAAACATAAAAGCCTTTTGCTCTACCTTAATGCTCATTGCTATCATGCTGACACCCAGGTTAATAAGTTGACAATGAAGCTGGGGTTGAACGTGTAGGTTAAGGCACCCCAGCTTCAGTGTCTCCGGGTGATCTGTGTGTCTCAGCTTCCGTTATAGCCAAATGCGATGTAGACAAGGCAGGGGAGCACAGACAGTGATTCAGCTCACTCTGTGGGCTATATCTTCTGCTAGTGATTTATACAGCACATCTGAGCGTTCCCAGGGACTGGAACTTGCTCATCCACGCTAGGAAATTGTTAGCACGTTCCCTGGCATGATTTTGTTCTGGGCCGGTAGCACTCTTCCAGATGTTTTTCTGACACAATATGGACATTAGCTGGAGCCAGGAACCATGCCAAGTACACAGTTTGGGTCCAAGTGCCTTGTTTTCATAGAATCACAGAGCGGTTTGGGTTTGAAGAGACCTTAAAGCACTCCCAGTGCCACCCCCTACCACGGGCAGGGACACCTTCCACTAGCCCAGGTTGCTCCAAGCCTCATCCAGCCTGGCCTTGGACACTCCCAGGGATGGGGCAGCCACAGCTTCTCTGGGCAACCTGTCCCAGGGCCTCCCCACCCTCTCCGGGAAGAATTCCTTCCTGATGTCCAATCTAAACCTACTTTCTTAAGAAGGGAAGAGTTTTGAAGGGTGAGGATGCATTACCTACCCCTTAGTCTCATTATCTACCTCTTTGTCTCTCATATCCCAGCAGGTACGATGCAGGACATGCACACAACTTTTACCCTTGGAGTGGCAGCTGTAGGCTTTGCAGGATAATGCCCCACATCACTGGTGTTTGGGCAGCTGAACCCCATATCTAGTCAGTGCAGACCTATAGACACCTCTTTAGCCAGGAGCTGCCCCCTTGCTGGGTGCCAGGGTGCAGGAGCTCCTGCTCAGGGGCGCCTCTTGTCACCAGGCTGCCGGCTTGCCTTCCTCAGCAGTCTTCCCCCGAGTCTCCCCTTGCAAAATTTCAGGTTTAGTTGTTTATCTTCAGTGGTGAAATCGGAAAGGAACAGATCTCAGGGGCTGCTGACAAGGAGCTGCTTGGCAGCAGAGATGTTTAGGATTTTGTGGGGTGAATTGGTTTATCTTAGGGATACCAGGTAGCTTCAGCCCTTCTCACCCAGATCCCCAGTCTCCAATAAATCCCTTCATCAGGACTGGGAGAAGACGGCTGGGGAGGCAGGAGAAAATTGCTTCTCCCGAGGTGAATCATCTCCATCTACTTGCAAGCCATTCTGCAAAGGAGCCTCGTTGGCTGGAGAATTCGGCCCTACATTTGCAGGGCACAGGGATGCCTGCGCGTGATCGTAACCCTGCGATATCCGGGTTTGGGGATGAGGATTACGTCCCATTTCAGTGGCTGGTTCAAGTCACTCAACCAACCTGTCTCCTCCAGCAGAGAGAGGCCTCTTTAGGTTAAGCGGCAGAGCCTCTGTACTTGGGCGCTGAGGTCCCGGGCTCTCCCCGCAGTGTCAGGCTGGGTTATTTGTGTGTGTGCGTTCATGGATTAATTGTAAACCGATCGCAGAAGCAGGGAGCGAGCACTTTGCATTGCCAGCGTAGCCTTATGTCATACAGTCCCCAGGGGAGACATTGTTCGCCAGGGCTCGGGGAAAGGCACAGAAGAGGAAAAAATGTGCCTGGCTGGGGATAGAAAAGGTGCAACACCTTGAAAAGGGGAATCCAGTCCAACTGGTTGGGTTGCTGTAATCAGATGCAAGGGGAGGAACTGTGGAGAAAGGCAGCCAAATGTAGGATGGGGACATGCTTGTTAATACTGGAAAAGAGACAAATTATGCCGACTTAACTACTTGGCTGCTGCTGAATGCTGGGGAGAAGCAGCTGTGTGTTCCCATGCTCCTGACAGTGTTTAGATGGACTTTTCCTTGCTGTGCAAGAGCAGTCTGGGCGTGCCAGAAGGAATTGCTTTATTGCGAAGCCCATGGCAGAATGGAAACAGTTAAATAGGAGCAAATATTCTCTGTCCTTAAAAGAGAAGCTAGATTTGCTTTGATTAGTTCACTTAATCTCTGTGTGATCTCTAGGGGATCCTGCTCTGGCAGGGGGGTTGGACTAGATGATCCCTAGAGGTCCCTTCCAACCCCGAACACTGTGAATCTGTGGAGCAGAATGAGCCAGCTACCCTCTTGTCTCTGGAACCTACACAGCAGAAATTCATCTGTGCAAATTGGTGATTGCGGATTGCTTTAATGAGAAGAGGATGTAGCTGTGATCCTGAATGGGGAGCCTGTGCAGCAGGAGCTTTCCCCCTTCACCATGTGACAGAGAAAGCCTTTCATATCGAGCCGAGGGTGAGAAGGGGACAAGCAGAACCTCCTCTACCCCCCTCTGTTACAACTTTGTCTGATTTCATTCATGTTTCCAAGCCCCAAATCCAAAGGTCCTGCCTGGGTTTGTCCTTAGCACTCCGCTAAACATCATTAGAGGTGAAAGTTATATGCAAAACAGGGATGGGAGGGAAATTCCTTAATTCCCTGTCTGTGTCTGAAGAGGCATGGACATTTGGGAGCTTCCTTCTATTTGTTTTTTTTGTCTCTGGGATCTCAGGAATGTCAATTCCACCCTTTCTTCTTGCTGACCTTGAAGGTCTTGCAGAGGTGTTGGCAAGAAGGAGAAGAGCTACTGACTTCTTAGAGTCCATTCTCCAGTACTGGAATTAAATGGAGCCAAGTAAAAACAAAGAATGAAACAAAGAGTTCTTTAAAAGTATATGGAAAGGAATTACTTCTCTATTACCTTTCATCTGCACAGAGTATTTTAAACTATTGTTCTGCCACTCCCCCCTTGACCATAGATTTTGGAAGGGGGAAGGAGAAAAAAAAAAATCTGAATTTCTAGTCTGTGTTGTTCTGAAAGGGAAAGGAAGGGACATGGGGCATAAAACCATTTGCCCACATTAATAAAAAATATATGTTGGAAGAAATGCATGCTTTTTCTTATTATTTTTAATTTGGCTTTAAACCGAAAGAGGGAGATTGAGTTTGGACATCAGGAAGGAATTCTTCCCGCAGAGGGTGGGGAGGCCCTGGGACAGGTTGCCCAGAGAAGCTGTGGCTGCCCCATCCCTGGGAGTGTCCAAGGCCAGGCTGGATGAGGCTTGGAGCAACCTGGTCTAGTGGAAGGTGTCCCTGCCCATGGCAGGGGGTGGCACTGGGTGGGCTTTAAGGTCCCTTCCCACCCAAACCATTCTGTGGCTCTAGATTCTATGATTTTTGGAGGTCACATTTAATTAAAAAGTCTTCAAATGCCCCTGAGGTTACATGCAAACGTGAAATGTGCTGTGATTTGACCAGTGGAGTGCAAGTTGTCAGCTGTGGAAAGCTGGCTGCAAGAAACAAATCTTGTGAAAGCAGAGCACGTGTTCTGGGGATGGCCAAGGCGTGAGAACGAAATGAGGAGGGAAAAGCAGCATTCCCCAAACAGGGGAATTCCCCACACAGTTCAGTTTTCCCTGTGAAAAGAAGGTGAAATTGGGTCGGGGCTGCTCTTGCTGTGCTAGGAAGAAGGATGAAGCAGGACTTGCAATCGGTATTTTGCCTCCAGAAAGCCATCTTTACCCGTGCGTTCTGCTGCCTGCAGTTCCCACCGGGAATTCTTGCCGATCCTGCCTGTGGCCGCCGTGGTCCTCTGACATTTCCTCCCTCCTGGCACTCTGCGCTGCCCTCGCAGCCAGGACTGCTCTTGCAGGTTTTGAGACAGATTGCACAGATTGTGGGGATGAGGTCAGTCTCCTCCCAGGAGATTCCTGCTGACAGGGCCCTTTCCATCCTCGGCTATCAACACAAGTTACACACCAGCTACCGCCACCGTTGCTCCCACCCTGTTTACACAGCTTCGCCCCGCTCAGTGCGGCGTGGTTGTCGTCGTAGCAGAGCGATACGTGCTCGTGCGGTTACCTCAGTGCTCCTTTCGTCCCACAACTGCTTTAATCCTCCTCTTCAGGTACCTGTCATAAGCACAGACCTGCTGTGAGAAATCTTCGTTGCTGTGCCGCCGGATCCGTGCCGCAGATTTTCCTTGCGAGACATGGGCAGCTGATCTAGTCTCTCTTTGTTCCGCTTCCCTGTAGTGGGGATTTCTCCCCTGTGCAGTGGGATTGTGAGAACAAATGCTTTATACACCGTGAGGTACTCTAATACTGCAGCAGTGGGGCCATGTAAGTGTCAGAATGGACGAGGAAGCCGCAGTGAACTCACTGAGGTTGGGTCCTGGTCCTGTAAACACTCATCTGAGTCTCCTTTCCATGAGTAAAGCCAAGTGCCAGAGCTGGTCCCAGGGGCAGAGAGTCTTGTGAACATGAGTGTGTCCTGGACTAGGCCATCCTGGATCCTTTGAGGATTATAAATCATACGTTATGTGGCTTCAGAGTTTCTTTTTATGTAGCCTCTCCATTTGTCCCAGTTCTACGTGCTTTGCTCTTGAATGAGTCACCAGAAGCTGCTGCTTATGCGTTTTTCCTTGCCTTAAATGTGTGCTTTATTTTAAGAAGCTGAATCTCCGGTTTCTCCGAACCTGAAACTCCTTTTTTCAGTTTGACAAGTGGACAGATGGTCAGAGGCGGAGGATCTTGGTGGACCTGTTGGAACGCTGCTCCTTGTCACAGCAGAAATTCTGTGCCAAGCAGCTAGGGGATCGAGTTCCCACCGAGGCTGTAGATTTTACCACAAAGCTTCCTCGAGTCCTGTCTTTATACATCTTTTCCTTCCTGGACCCACGGAGCCTCTGTCGATGTGCACAGGTAAAAAAGCCAGCACGCACCTAAGGTTCAGAAAGTCGGGTCAAACTAGTTAAAAGCAAAGAAACAGCACTAGTTTTCAGCAAAGACGTGCCAGTGCTGTGCTTCCTAATGCAAGGATGTCCTCTGACTTGGCAGCCTGGCGCCAAATGCTTAGTGATGTTTGTATGAGACCACATGCAGCACTTCTACACATCCTAAATGAAGCCAGATTGGCCAAGTTTTACACAAGTGAAGAGTAATTTTGGATGCTGGGCTCTAAGGCCATTAACATGTGGCCCTTTACAAGGCTGATTCTTCCCAAGAAGGAGGCCTGGTACCTTCTGCAAATCACGTTCATTTAAAGTAGCTTGAACTGTGCGCAGAGTCATTAATTGCTTTGAAAAGTATTGGCTTGTGCTGGTCGCAGAGAACTGCACTTGGTGCGTTAAGAAAACCAGATCTTTTGAAATGCTTGAGGGTAGAGTGTTGGATGTGGAACAGCAGAGAAATTACAGATGTGCTTTTGAGCACAGTGTCTAAGACTCCGAAAATATGTTTGCAGGAGATAAAGTGCTGTGAGGTGATGCCCAAAATAGTCCTGAATGACTAGGTTCAGATGTTGGTGACATTATTGCTGCGCTAACATAGTACTTTGTACAATACCGTGAATATATCAAACTCCCAGGTTGTTTCAAGCTTGCTCTGTTACCTTGCCCTGGCATTTCGTGTTTTATGTGGATGCAACTCACACTATTCATCCACAGGCAGGGAGGAGACAAGTTAGGAAATCGCTTACTTAGAAGGAAAGGTCTTTACAGTGCTACCTGTGTCATGCCATCGGATGGCTGCTGTTACAAGCATGACAGTGCCAGCAGTTGGTGCTCGTCCTTCAGCTGGAAGAAGCATTGCACGCACGGTGACTGGGTGATGGAACGTGACAGCAGAGCACGAGGAGGCCGAAAATATTCAGAACGGGTCTGTCAGGCTTGGAGAGCTTATTGAGGCTGTTTTTCTCAGTGGAAAACTAACGCAGGGTTTATTCCAACTGCTGTACGCTTACTGAGTGGAAGTTGCCCCAAACAAGCTTAAAGTTGCCCTCTTGGCCTGTGAGTTTTGGAGTATTTCACCATGTGCTGGGGATCGGCTAACACGCAGGCACTGAGCATGTCATGAAGACCTTGAATGGTTTAATGAAAGGTTTAAATGGAGCATAAGCAGCGCAGGAGAATCGTTGGAGTTTAAGGGCAGAGGGGAATGACATCCACAAGTCTCTAGCTGCAGTCTTGGATGCTTGAAACCCCAACGTTTATAACTTTCTGGGCATTCACAGGTGAGCTGGTACTGGAAGTACCTGTCTGAATTGGATCAGCTCTGGATGCTGAAATGCCTGCGTTTCGGCTGGTACATCAACTTCTCTCCAACCCCCTTTGAGCAAGGAATCTGGAAAAAACATTACATCGAGACAGTGAAAGAGCTGCGTGTCACGAGACCAAAGGTACCTACCTACCACCTCTGGAGATGTTCGGGGCCAGTGGGAAAACGGGGCTGGCTGAGTTCCTAACCCCTTTGCCTCTTTACCTTCCTGTAATCTCCCACTAGTAAAATGGGAGATACATCATTTTAAATCACAATCTAAACTCATGTTGCCATGTGCTCTCGTCATCCATCCCTGGTAGGGGGCAAGTGAAATTCTCACTGGTTAGGAGAAGGAATCTCCAAGGTCTCATGCTGCTACCCTGGTGTTCTGGAGTAATCCTCTCAATTTCCCTCTCCAGCACTCAAGGCTGTTCCCTTCCTTTCCCCCCGTTTATAGAACATACGATAGCTTGTCTCAGTCTGATAAGCAGAAGTGAAGTACCCAGCATCACCCCTGCTGACATTTCAGAGCCGGTTTACCTGATGGAAAGGGAAAAAGCACCCATTAAACCTGTTAGAGCCCTTGGTGTTGCCTCTTTCTCCCTTCTCCAAAGGTGGCAGGGCCAGTCTGGAGAGGCAGAGCATTACTCAGGAGCCATTGCTTTCTCCCGACGTTCATTGATGCCATGACTGGTTTGCGGGGCCATGGGGGTGGGAGTATTCTGCCCTGAATTCAAAACTCAGCCCTCTAATTTTAACCAAACTCCTCCGTAGGCTCTCTCTGTAGGCAACAGAGAGAAGCCAAAGCATCTCAAAAGCAGTTCACGTCAGCTTCATACAGATTTTGGGACATGGGTGATGATACGCACGGTCAGGGTGCGTACTTCTGTCTGCTGACCATAATGGAGCATGGGGAGACTAATTATGAGTTAATACTCAATTCTTGATGCATACCTGAGTCTAAAGTTAGGCAAAATCAGTCTCACTTGCATTATAGGCTAAAATTTATCTTCTTCTGTTCTTCTCTCTTACTAGACTCCTTCAAAGGATGAGTTTGTAGTTATCGATGTGCAACCAGTAAGAAGCAACATCCCAGAGGTGAAACTTTCTGTGCTAGGAAGGAGGACAAACAAAGAGAAAAAAGAGCTCCCACCGTGGCGTTCCTCAGACAGGCACCCTACAGACACCATCCGATTCAACTACCTCGACAACTACGATCCCATCGAGCAGGCCAGGCAGGCGTAAGAGCTCGATCTCTTCCCTTTTGCTTTTTCTGCGACGAAGGGTATGTCCGTATCCTCTGCAAGCTCACTCTGCCTGGGCTTCCAGCTGCCTGGAAGCCTTATATTCAGCAACCTGGTTGCAAACGCACTTTGCTGCTCTTTTGGCTTCTCTTGGCTCGATCTTGGTCCAGTTGTAGTTGCAGCTGCACTACTCTGTGCCCTTTCAGTGCAGAGCGTGGGCACGTGCCTATAAAATAGGCTGTAAGTCCTGGGGCAGCTCCACAGCTGTAATGGGAAGAATCAGGACAGCAGGTTTGAATAGTATTAATTACCTAAATATTGACACTGCCTGGGATAGACTGCCTAGATCCATCCGTTCTTAGGCTCCTAGGATTATCTGATCAACAACTGCCAAGAGAAAGACATTTCCGCCCCAAAGTGTGGTTTTGCACGTTGACTGGTGGTAGGACTGTCCCATGTTTTCCTTTGACTCATCTGGCATCAGAGAGTTGCAGAACCTTTGAGCTGTGGTCCCGTTTGTGTGCGTTAACAAGCATCAGCAGGAGCAACAGCCTGCGGTGGTCACCTGTGGGCAGCGTTTGGCCCAGTTTTCATTGCAAATCTCTGTTAATTGGGAGAGTTGGGCTTGTTCAGCCTGGAGAAGAGAAGGCTCTGGGGAGACCTTATAGCACCTTCCAGTGCCTGGGGGGCTACAAGAAAGCTGGGGGGGACTTTTTCCAAGGGCAGGGAGTGACAGAACGAGGGGTAATGGGTTTAAACAGAAAGGGGGAGATTGAGATGGGCCATCAGGAAGGAATTCTTCCTGGAGAGGGTGGGGAGCACTGGGACAGGTTGCCCAGAGAAGCTGTGGCTGCGCCATCCCTGGGAGTGTCCAAGGCCAGGCTGGATGAGGCTGGGAGCAACCTGGGCTAGTGGAGGGTGTCCCTGCCCATGACTGGGTGGGCTTTAAGGTCCCTTCCCACCCAAACCGTTGTGTGATTCTATGGTTAATACCACCTCTCGTTTTTCATGGGCTCACAGCAGTTCCGCAGTTCAGCTGCCGTGCAGTAACTCGTGGAACTGGTAATACTATCGTTAATCTGAGCTGGTGAACAGGTAATGGATTAGCTTGACTGTTGCCTAGTTCCTGTGCGAGTCCTTGTGAAAAGGACCACACAGACTCTCACCCAACCAAATGTGCCAGCAAAAACCTTGGGAACCAACTGAGCCACAACGAAAGTATCCAGCCCGTGCTTTAAATAAATAACCGACAGAGCTGAGAATAGCCCTGTGCTCAGGAACGATCAACCCGTGAATTACCCCAGCCCAGCCAGTATTTGGCTAAAGAGTCGTGCGCTGGCGTAGGCTCTTTCTCGATGTGATTTAACTTTGCCGGACCCACCACTCCTCCGGGGTGTTCCACAAAGTTCCCAGTGTCTGAGTAAAAGCCTTTTATGAATCATTTTTTAATCCGCGTCCCCTAGTCCTCGGATACTGCAGCACTTCAAAGAGCTTCCCAGTTTCCACCTCACCCTCTTTCTGTGGTATGTTTCCAAACTCCAGCCCCATTTCGGGTAGAGTTCTTTGAGGCTTTTAACTAAATCAGTTGACAAAACGCCTTCTGTTGCAAATGGGTGTCCTGATATTATTTTTCAGCTGTGCTAAATGGTTCTGCGTAGTGACTTCCCGAAAGTTTTTGTGAGGTTTCTTGCACTGGCCATGAAACAGTGTCCAGAGTGGGAAAAGCCTTGTTTGAAGAGTGTAAAAGTTGCTTGTTCCAGCACTGGGCTGTAGATGCAGCTGACAACCAGATGCAAATGAGTTGCTAATGATACAGTAAGCACACGGACTGTTTTCTTCTCCTAAGTGAGATTTGAGCCTCTACCCATTTGTGTGATGGAGGATATTTTCATGCCTAGTGTTGTAGCAAGTCTGGCATTTATCCGTAATTATAGAGGATTATTGCAAGGAGAGAAATGAATTCTGTGAGATTTGTTTGTTTATCAAGGATCTCCCTTTAATATCACTTAAGCTGAAAGTAATTGCTAGTGTGGAGTCTCGCCTGTGACGGTTATTCAGCAGCGCAGGTGTGCCGCTTCAGGTGCTGACCCAGCTTCCCCCTCACAAAATGACATTCCGGTGCTTCTTTTCGGCGGGCACATTGCTGACAGAGTCCCCTCTGCAGCCCCTTCCCAGAAATCCTCCTGCTAAGGGTCTGTATAGAATGGAATAGAACAGAATCTCTGGAGAATTTCTGGAGCAGAGGAGGCTCAGGGAGACCTTATCGCTCCCTACAGCTCCCTGACAGGAGGGGGCAGAGAGGGGGGGTCGGTCTCTTCTCCCAAGGGACAAGTGATGGGACAAGAGGAAATGGCTTCAAGTTGTGCCAGGGGAGGTTTAGATTGGATCTTGGGAAATTCCTTCCTGGAAAGGGCTGTCAGGGTTGGAACTGCCCAGGGAGGGGGGAGTCCCCATCCCGGGAGGGGTTTCAGAGCCGTGTGGATGTGGTGCTCAGGGACATGGGTCAGTGGGGGGCTGGGCAGTGCTGGGTTAACAGTTCGACTCGATGATCTTAAAGGTCTTTTCCAACCCAAACAATTTAATGATTCTAGAATAGATGATTTCAGCTGGAAGGGACCTAGAACGATCCTGTGGTCCAACTGCCTGACCGTTTCAGGACTGACCAACTTAAAGCATGTTAAGGGCATTGTCCAAATGCCTCTTTAACACTGACAGGACTGGGACATCGAACCCCTCTCTAGGAAGCCCATTGCAGGGTTTGACCACCCTCTCGGTGAAGAAATGCTTCCTAATATCCCGCCTAAATATTGGGTCCTCCATCCTTTGCTTCCGGGCAGCTCCCTGGGGATTCGGTCTTGAGCTCTTCTCCCGCTCCCGGTCCGCAGCAGGGACAGTGGGATCACCTCTCACGCTGGAATGTTCCCCAAGCGTAGGCTTTCGGTGGAGGTGGGCAGCTAATGGGCGGCTTGGGCAGGTGTAGGGTGCCTGTCACCGGTAGCACAATGGCAAAGGGGTCGGAGCGCCCCGCTGGGATGCCAAGCTTTGTTTCGGACGGCTGACGAAGGCCGTGACCAACCAACTGTGAGTGAATGTCTGGTCGGTTGAGCGAGGGAGTCTCACGTGAGTGCTATGCGAGATGATCTACCTCCCTGCAGCCTACAGGCTCAGGCAGACCCTGCCTGACCAGTGTAGGGGGTTGTAAAGTAGAACAGAGAACCCAGATAAAAATCTCTGACCCCCCCCAGGCTGTGTTAGGTATAGTTATTCCGCAGATCAGATGAATTCTTGGAGCTCAAGGGCATAACAACCACTCTTCATGTAAAATGAATGTCAGAAGTAATGAAATCTATGTAAAATCAGATTCCTAAAACAATAGGAGTGATTTCCCGAAACACAAGGTACCCTGGGAGAGGAAATGAGTCTTGCTGCAGTCTGAATGCTTACAGAGAGGAACGAGTGTTTTCTTGAGGTCACGCGCAGGTGCGGAACGACGCAGCGGGGAAGCGGCAGAACGCCCAAGCGACGGCTGAGGGAGAAGGACCAGAGAGAGCACCTGTAGGCCATGACGCTGGCGAGCCGACACACCATGCCTTCCATTTGAGTTCTGCTGGGCAGAGGAAGAGCGGAGTTGTAGAAAATTCTTTGTGAAAGAACAAGATTACATCAAAGGAAGACCTGAGGCCGTCATCAAAGCAACGTGCGAGAGTAGTACTTGTCCGAATCGAAGTTGGTCTGCCTAATGTCAGGTTAAACTGTGCCGAAGTTAAGAGGTAACGAAAAATAGAAGTTTTTCCTAGCTCTTGGACCTGGATGAAATCTCCACTGAGCTGGACCTCACTCCACACTTGCCTTCTGGTCCAGAGAGAGGTGAGAAGCAGCCTTCCAGTGCCTGAAGGGGGCTACAAGGAAGCTGGTGGGGGACTTTTTACAAGGGCCTCTAGTGACAGGACAAGGGGTAACGGGTTTAAATTGAAAGTGGGGAGGTTTAGATTGGACATCAGGAAGGAATTCTTCCCGCAGAGGGTGGGGGAGCCCTGGGACAGGTTGCCCAGAGAAGCTGTGGCTGCCCCATCCCTGGGAGTGTCCAAGGCCAGGCTGGATGAGGCTTGGAGCAACCTGGTCTAGTGGAAGGTGTCCCTGCCCATGGCAGGGGGGTTGGAACTGGATGATCTTTAAGGTCCCTTTCCCACCCAAACCATTCTGTGATTCCATGATTCAATGAGAATTCTCCTGTTCAACATAACAGGATGTCCACATTGCAGCTGAAATTTTGTTTAAATGGCAGACTTGTCATTTGTTTCTCTGTTGGCCTTTTTTTTGGGGGGGTGGTGGGGGAGAGAGTGTCATTTGCTATATGCTCCTTTCCACAGCAGTATCAAAACTACACTGCTGTGAATTCATAGCAGAGAACTTATCCTTCCTTAGCCAAAAAGATGTGAAACATGGGAAGCATAACAAGCTACAGTCAATTCTCAGTTGTGCAGGGATGAGGAGACAGAGGGAGTCCTAAAAGAGGTAACACACAACATAGACTTCGGGCTACAAAACCGTAATTGGGTATTTACCTTTGAAAAGCTCCAGGGCCCTCAACATCAGAAGGATATTGATCACCTGGAGCGAGGCCAGAGGAGGCCATGGAGAAGTTCTGAGGGCTGGAGCCCCTCTGCCATGGGGACAGACTGGGAGAGTTGGGCGGTTCAGCCTGGAGAAGGGAAGGCTCTGGGGAGACCTTACAGCACCTTCCAGTACCTGAAGGGGGCTACAAGAAGGCTGGGGGGGACTTTTTCCAAGGGCAGGGAGTGACAGGACAAGGGGTAATGGGTTTAAACAGAAAGAGGGAGATGGAGATGGGACATCAGGAAGGAATTCTTCCCGCAGAGGGTGGGGAGGCACTGGGACAGGTTGCCCAGAGAAGCTGTGGCTGCCCCATCCCTGGGAGTGTCCAAGGCCAGGCTGGATGAGGCTTGGAGCAACCTGGTCTAGTGGAGGGTGCCCCTGCCCGTGGCAGGGCGTGGGGCTGGGTTGGTTGTAAGGTCCCTTTCCCACCCAAACCACTCTGTGACTCTATGTAAAACAAATAAATAGATTTCTATAGAGCAACTGGGTGAGGGTCTGGCCTGGACAGTGCTGGTGCTTCATGTCACTGGGGAGAAGAACCAGAACACTCTGCTAAAGCTGGGTAGTGCCCAAAAAAACAAGGCAGAATGGTGTTAGTTTGCTGTCTGGATGATAATTGAGTCTTGGCTGGGCTTTTTTCTGATGGATTTTTTTGCTGCTTGCTCAGAAAGGCGTGAGCTTGTACTATGAAAACAGAATGGCACCCAAGAGCCTCGGTGACAAACATCACTGCTGCATGAAAGAGATGGGACGGAGATCCCTGAGTGTGTTCACCGAGAGGTTATTTGGTTTATATGGGATAGTGTGGGACAAGCTTCGAACTCACTGAGCAGCGAAATTAAGAATAGCAACGATCAGATGCGTAGTGGAAGGAGTGGTGGGGCGATACAGGAGAGAGGAGATACAGACAGGAGTTGAATCACAAATCGCCTGGAAGCGTTATCAAAATCCCATGGCAGAATCACGGCTGCGACTTCCAGCCTTGCTGCCTGTGTGCAGTTTATCACAGGGGTCATTTCTGGTAGGTCTGGTTTGGTTTTCTGCCTGAATTGTCCAGGTAACTTTTTGTTTATACACCAACAACACGGAGACCAGCCAGGACGGATTTGTCTCTTTGGGCACAAAGTAATATTGCAAACGTGAAGTGGAAGATTTTTATCTGAAGTGTGGAAACAAATGAGCAATTTTTCTCTGTGACTCTGATCTGCCTAAAAAGGACCAGGAAGGGCATTTTTTTTTTCAGCCTGTGCATGTACAGTTCTGCTGGAAGGCACCTGGTGTTTGTGCTGCTTGTTGCCAATAAATCAAAAGATTTGCCTCCCACTTGATCATGAATAATGAATTCTGATTAGAGCGAGTGCTGGACCCCTGCCAAGACTGTGTCCTTGTGCCTCAAGAAGGAGCCCTGCTACTTCTCATGACAACAGCTCAGACAAAATGCAACCTCCTCCCCCCCCTTCCCCGAACCAGCTCAGGCTTCTGGAAGCCAGCACTAATTCAGTGAGATAATTTATGGACCTAGGCTGGCTCTAAAAACAGTTGCATATTGTACTGGAATGTTTACCCAACGAGAAAATAATTACTTTCAGTAATTGTTCTGTCAGCAGCCTGGGCCCAGTTTCTGACAAAAAAAGGGGCTGGTTTGCGTGAGAAGGGCATGGTGTTTCGCCGTCCTTCTGAATCCTAACGCTTGTCTCTTGCTTTGCGTGTTTCTGCATAGCCAGCCCGGTGCTCTCTGCCTGTCAGGCTTGTGGGAATTAGGAGCGTTCCTCAGGGAGGAGAGCGGGGTGAGAAACACCGAGTTCGGCGCTGGGAGCGACAGACCTGCCGGCCTCACCTCGGCTCTCATGCCCTTTTTCTTTGCAGCCTTGAGAAAGTCACCTTTATGGCTTACATTTTCATAGAATCACGGAATCGTTTAGGCTGGAAAAGACCTTTTAAGATCATCGAGTCCAACCGTCACCCCAGCACTGCCCAGCCCCCCACTAACCCATGTCCCTGAGCACCACATCCACACGGCTCTGAAACCCCTCCTGGGATGGGGACTCCCCCCTCCCTGGGCAGTTCCAACCCTGACAGCCCTTTCCGGGCAGGAATTTCCCAAGATCCAACCTAAACCTCCCCCGGCACAACTTGAGGCCGTTCCCTCTTGTCCCATCACAGAGTGACAGAAGGGTTGGGGCTGGAAAGGTCATCTAGTCCCACCTTCATGCCATGACCAGGGACATCTTCAACCAGACCAGGTTGCTCAGAGCCCCGTCCAACCTGACCTTGAATGTTTCCAGGGATGGGAATTTCCTGTCCTTGAAGCAAGATCATGGTGGTGACCTGCTGCGGCGGGATGCTCTGGCACCATGAGCTTGGACACTCCAACACAGCAGGACAGGTTGATATCTTAATTTTCGGTTTCCAGCCACAAGGCCAGGTCTGTGTTCTCTCTAAAGATGACCAGTTCGGTCCCCATAATAATATTTTGGATTGAATTTTCTCTCTTGGCTCTTAGTGTCTGTAAACAGACTGTACTTTTCCTTAATTTGCTATTTGAAATAATTTCTCGGTTTCGCCTTTATGGTTCTTGATCTGCAGCTGGTCTGGGATGAGTGAATAACTGTTGGCTGCTTTTGTGGATATGTTCTGTGGTGTCTCCCTGCTTCTTTAAAGGATAAATGTTGCTTTTAGAGTCTCTTTCCACCCTTTATGGAAGGCCCCATCCCTGGAAGTGTCCAAGGCCAGGCTGGATGAGGCTTGGAGCAACCTGGTCCAGTGGAAGGTGTCCCTGCCCATGGCAGGGGGTGGGACTGGGTGGGCTTTAAGGTCCCTTCCAACCCAACCCCTTCTGTGATTCTGTGATTCCTGTTCATGTTTTTGTATCCAGGTGCTTTTTAGCAGTCCTTCCGGGAGCCCAGAGATGCTGGTGGTGGAGCTGGGAGACCAACCACAGAGTTTCTGCTTTAAATTCACTAATGCTGTGTGGCAGAATTTGCATGTGGAACGAACACCTTCTGAGCAAATGTGTTTATGAACCTCCCTGAGTTATTAAAAAATCCTCCTCATAGTGTGGATTTTACTCCTGATGTTGGAAGAACGTACCAACTGGCCATATTCTGGTGTACTTAATTTTCAGAGTCTGGAACATTCCTGTTCTGCCAGTTAATTATACTGAATTTCTTAATAGCTGCATATAAATTTATACACATATACATAAACATACACAAGTATTTGGCTATAAAAACAATGAATAAGTAACTTGTGGGACGGGCAGTCCTCCAGCCTTATTGGTGTTACAAGATACATGGACTTAACTGAAAACCCTCACTTGGATTTAGCTAAACTTGCCTTCCTGTGAAATCCCAGAAGCTGATGTAACGTATGATGTGAATTTAGCTTAAATCGGTAAGTCTTCAGCGCAGGGCATGTGTTTGAGTGCTCTGAAGTTATCATAACTTTAAAAATAGAAGGTAACACCCTCCTCTGTGCCACAGGATGCGACTGTGCGCTCCTGGTCTGCCCTAGGTGCAAGATAAAATGTTTTATCTTAAACCACGTCTTTTTGGGTGGCGATATCAGAAGGGATTTTCTTTTTCTCAACCCCAGGGAACCAACTCCGTAGCACTTGTTAACTCCATTCTCTTCTACTCTGCAGGAGAAAGAAAGGAGGAGGGGAGACCCCAGACCTCAGCCGGCAGGCTGCTGAGAAAAAAAAGAGAGCGGGTCGTGGATCTAATAAACTCCAGAAGGCAAAATCACTGGCAAGTATCTCTGGCTTGTAATTATGCCAGCTGGGCCCAGTGTCAGGTACCCCGGGAACATTCCAGCTCAGAGCTGTTACCTAGCTAGGTGACTGCGGAGCTCTGCTCCAGCTGTACGTAGGCTGCCCGTCCTGAAGGGAGGTACCTGGGCAGCAGGAGGACACAAAGCTCAACGTCTCTGGGTGCTCCAGGGATGAGCTTATGGCAACCGAGACATAGTCCATCTGCCTTTGGTGGGAAAGGACAGCACCTGTCAGTGCCTCGACAGTGACCTTGCTACCAGCTCCTCTCTCGTGTTGCTTAGGGCACAGTATCCTGGCACTCTGATTCTGTGCTTTCCAAAGCACTGGATCATAGAATCATAGAATTGTTTGGGTTGAAATGGACCTTAAAGCCCATCCAGCCCCACCCCCTGCCACGGGCAGGGACACCTTCCACTAGACCAGGTTGCTCCAAGCCTCATCCAGCCTGGCCTTGGACACTGCCAGGGATGGGGCAGCCACAGCTTCTCTGGGCAACCTGTCCCAGTGCCTCACCACCCTCTCCAGGAAGAATTCCTTCCTGATATCCAATCTCCATCTCCCTCTTTCCATTTAAACCCGTTACCCCTTGTCCTGTCACTCCCTGCCCTTGGAAAAAGTTCCCCCCCAGCTTTCTTGTAGCCCCCCAGACACCAGAAGGGGCTCTAAGGTCTCCCCAGAGCCTTCCCTTCTCCAGGCTGAACCCCCCAACTCCCCCAGCCTGGCCCCATGGCAGAGGGGCTCCAGCCCTCGGAGCATCTCCGGGGCCTCCTCTGGCCTCGCTCCAACAGCTCCGTGTCCTCCTGCTGTTGGGGGCCCCAGAGCTGGAGGCAGAACCCCACGGAGGGGGGTCTCACAAGAGCTGAGGTGGATTTTCTTACGACACATCTCTGCCCAAAGCTTCGTTTCGTGCTCGCAACTTTCGATGGCTGCGATCTGATGTTCATTTCTTTTCTGTTCATTGCACTGAGCCTGAGCAAGCAGCCCCAAGGTCTTAGTACTGAGGATTCATTGTGCTCATCGCTGGTAAAATAGGGCATCCCCACATGAAAGGAGTCTAGGGAAGTCAGGCTTCCAGAAAGAATCGTGGGTCTAGGCTGTTGTAGATAGGGCAACAAAGAGCTGCCAGAAGGACGTGCTTATAAGCGTATCAGGGGGTTTTGCGGACCCGGACGCGTGTTTCCTACGCGATGAAAGCCAGGGAACGCGTGTGAGTTGAGCTAAAGAAGGTTTACATAAAAGAGAGGCATTGTCTCCCGAGATTGGGAGGCATGTTCCTGACCCAAATACAGCCTGTTTGCAAGGAGACAGATTCAGTCCGTGGTAAAGAATCGAAAATATAATTGAAGTTATTCAGCCTGCGTCTTACAGCTCCCGTTCTCCAGCGGCTTCCTCTGCAGCCCTTAGATCACAGCGCCCTTCCACGGTTCCATTCCACCATGGCTTCCCATTTCAAATTTAAAGCTCTTTTATTGTCAGTCCAGCAGGGAACGAATCTTAGTTCAGGGTAAAAAGAGGCGAATTTGATTTTATTTCCCCAGATCTTAGGACAGTTAACGTGTTCTCTGAAGTTACCTAACCTGCAACCCCCAGTCAGGAAGGCACAAGCGCCTCGTGTGACTCCCACCGTGAATTCCAGACTCGCCCGCACAACGTCAGTGGGAGGTTTTGCTATAAACTGCGGCAGGACGGGGTTGAACGGTGGGGCTGTGTGTCACCTGCTGCTGCCTGCTCACACGTTAAAAGGGACATGATGATTCTGGTAGCAAACAGTCACCGGAAAGCATTTAGCTGACTCAGAATGCTCACGGACAGATGTCTGGGGGAGCACACGGAGTTTGTGGGTACTCAATTCTCACCCCACAAAAACCCCTGGGAAGAGTCTTAAAACCACTGCCGGCTGCCAAGGCTGAGGTCCACCATCCTCCCTTGGTCCCTCCTAGGCAGTTGGGAAAGCCTAACCCAGGCGTAGGTGTCCTGAAGCCGTGGGGTTACACCTTGGGGACATCAGCCCAGACGGATCTCCATGCCGTTGTGCCACGTAATCTCGGTAGCACTGGCTTCTATTTCTAAACTGCAGCAGAAGAGCTGTGTTTCGCATTCTCTGGTGTATAAGCCTGCTGTTACACTGCCCGTGAACGACTACAACACTCCACAGTGACGAAGGCTGGGTTACGGTAGGCTGATGCATAAAAAATGACTATATATATATATATATATATATAACTTGCTAGGAATAATCCAAAATTAATTTCCATTTATTATTAGGTTGGCGTAGGAAAACCTTGTGGAAATGAAGACCTGTGAAAAGACTCTCATTTAATCAAGTGCAAATAAAGAGGTTTAATGCTCAAATCTCTTCTTAAATCCTTAGAAGAAGAATAGACTCTAATGAGAGAAAAAATGCCCCAAGCAAGCAAACATCAAGCCAAATTAAAATGAAGCTCATAAATAGATCAATGATCCGACTGCAGAAAGTAGGTGAGAATAAAGTATATGACAGCCCAGTATAAGGATGTGAAAAGGGCCATTATACAGAGCTCCCAGCTCAGGAGGCTGAACAACAGCACACCAAAAGAGAATAAACACATAATTAAGGTGATGTCCCGAGACCTGGAATTACGTCCACTGGCTCCACGTTTGCATGGAGTGAATCAGTTCTCCTCTTAGCAGACGCGTGAGGTTTTGGAGTTTATTAGTAATCATGGAAACAGCAGCGTAAAATGTGACCAGGCTCACACTTAATTTAGAATAAATTAAAGTAAATTAGCTAAATTATAATAAGTAGTAAATTACAATCAATTAAGTTAATGAGGTCTCTGAATGAAGGGCCACTTTCTGTCTTTGGAAGGCACAGGCAACCCCCATCCATGTCTCTCCAGTCTCTACCTTTATCCAGGGAAATGCCTTACTTTAAGGGCAGGTTTGGGTTCGGTGTTAACCATCTCTGTAAGCACTTTGCTGGATCCAGGCTTTATGGCTTGTCTGCACGTCCTTGATGCTCACGGTGCCTTCAACAGTCCCAGCGTTATAGAGATAAAAGTGAAGAATGCAGCGAGTTCTGTGACTTCTCCAACCTTTTACCAGGTGGGCCTGGAAGCCAGGACTGTGTTTTGGGCCAGGACTCCGTTTTGGGCCTCTGTTTCGTCCATCCTGTTCGCTCTGACATGGAGCTGTGTTGCCCTGCTGTGATTTCTGAGCTCTGGCCCTACAGGTCCCTTCACAAGCATAGAATCATAGAATCCCAGAACGGTTTGGGTGGGAAGGGACCTCCAAGTACACCCAGTCCCACCCCCTGCCACGGGCATGGACACCTTCCACTAGCCCAGGTTGCTCCAAGCCTCATCCAGCCTGGCCTTGGACACTCCCAGGGAGGGGGCAGCCACAGCTTCTCTGGGCAACCTGTCCCAGTGCTCCCCACCCTCTGCAGGAAGAATTCCTTCCTGATGTCCAATCTCAATCTCCCTCTTTCCATTTAAACCCGTTACCCCTTGTCCTGTCACTCCCTGCCGTTGGAAAAAGTGCCCCCCAGCTTTCTTGTAGCCCCCCAGACACCAGAAGGGGCTCTAAGCTCTCCCTGGAGCCTTCCCTGCTCCAGGCTGAACCCCCCAACTCTCCCAGCCCAGACCCATGGCAGAGGGGCTCCATCAGCATCACTGCTGTCACATCAGTGCCCTGTACCCAACTCCTTGAGGACTTCCAGTGAGGAGTCTTCTGCAGCAAAATAGGCAGCCTCATGCCCAAGTGTCAAAATTCCCAGATACTTTATTAGGAAGGTAAAACTTGACTGATGCTTTTGACAGCTTTGCAAATGACTACAGTGTCAGCAATTAGGGGCTGGTTTTGCCTTTCAGGCTGTCTGCTTGCCGCTGTTTGAGAGACTGCTCCGCCCTCACAGCTGTTCCCAAATTACTGACTTACTTTTAGTACTTACTAAATAATATCTTTTTGACAGGATCAGTCATTCTCGCCTCACTGCCCATATCCTAAGGAAATAAGATTGCAGCATTTGAAGTCAGGAATAAATTCTCCTATGACATATTGAGAGGGAATTGGTGTTTTGAGTATGAATCGCATTTATGAAGTGTGTGGGCATAGCCCACATGAAGATCCAGAGCTCTCAGCACTGAGACACGGTCCTGTCCGGTGTATATTTGTGTATATGTGGAGCCCTCAGCATAAGAAGGATATAGACGGGTTGGAGCGAGTCCAGAGGAGGTCACGGAGATGCTCCGAGGGCTGGAGCCCCTCTGCCATGAAGAAAGGCTGAGAGAGTTGGGCTTGTTCAGCCTGGAGAAGAGAAGGCTCCAGGGAGACCTTAGAGCCCCTTCCAGTACCTGAAGTGGGCTACAAGGAAGCTGGTGGAGGACTTTTTACAAGGGCCTGTAGTGACAGGACAAGGGGGAATGGGTTTAAATTGAAAGTGGGGAGGTTTAGATTGGACATCAGGAAGGAATTCTTCCCGCAGAGGGTGGGGAGCACTGGGACAGGTTGCCCAGAGAAGCTGTGGCTGCCCCATCTCTGGCAGTGTCCAAGGCCAGGCTGGATGAGGCTTGGAGCAACCTGGTCTAGTGGAAGGTGTCCCTGCCCATGGCAGGGGGTTGGAACTGGATGATCTTTAAGGTCCCTTCCAACCCAAGCCATTCTATGATTCTGTATTTATATTCCGCAAACCTTATTTTGAATTTTGTTCATTTGTTCACTGTTGAACATCATGGGACTATTCATAAGAGTGAAAACAACTCAATATAATGTTTGAGTATTCCAACTCAACTTATATATGTCACACTAATTTTAAAAGTATGGACTGGCATTAATCATCTATGCGTCTCTGTCCCTGTGAGCGCTAAAATTGAACCACCAATGACACAGGAGATGAAAGCAAGGAATAGGCAGATCTGTGCTGCGACTACTACTCCTCCTGCTCCTATGGTATCGCGATTTTCTCACTAGGACAAAAAAACTGCAGCTGCTTTTATCACACATCAAGTACTACTAAGATCCTGGTCCACTTGCAGCAGTTGTACAATCACTGCCCTTTCTTTCGGCTGATATTCAGCCATTGCGGGGTTGCTTATTTATAACTAGACGATTAGGCACGAAGCACCATGGATCTGCCACTGCTGCCAGCTCAGATAATGGAAAGGGGAGACGGGGGGCAGGAGTTACAGAGCGGCATTGACTGTTCTGCACCACCGTTTTACTACGGACACTAGTTTCACCTAAGACGAGCTGCCCACATTGCTTTTTAAGGAGTCGCTATGTAAACGTTTGGGTTCGTTCAGGTTTGCCCACAATTCTTACCAAATAATTTGTATCAGTCCAAAAAAAGCCAAAGCTGTTGGTCTGCAGAACCGGTGTGTCTTAAAAATCTGGGATCTTTCTCAGGGAATAAAAAAATCAGTATTTGCTAAGAGGTTTTTTGGGGTTTGTTTTTTTTTTGCTTAATTTTTATCCTGTTTAGTAAAATTCCCTGAACAGTATGTTAAAATAAACTTCCTCCTTTACACTGTGAGAATTCAAAACAGCAAGCCAGACTGGGATCATAGAATCATAGAACGGTTTGGGTGGGAAGGGACCTTAAAGCCCACCCAGTCCCACCTCCTGCCATGGGCAGGGACACCTTCCACTAGACCAGGTTGCTCCAAGCCTCATCCAGCCTGGCCTTGGACACTGCCAGGGATGGGGCAGCCACAGCTTCCCTGGGCAACCTGTCCCAGTGCTCCCCACCCTCTGCGGGAAGGATTCCTTCCTGATATCTGATCTAAATTAGATCAGTCGCAGCCATATGCACGGGGAGCTTTTGTGCATTAACATATGAATTGATGTGGAGAATCAATTAGTGTGGGTTTGGCTTTACTAGCATCAATTTCTAATTGGGTCCTTTTGTCCTTAAACTGATAGCAGAGCACAAGTCACCGCAAATAATGCAAATTATGCTTGTATCTTTTAGGAATATCATTTAGGGATATCATTTAGGAATATAATTTATAGAATCTATATTGAACATATAGAAGTTCCCAATGGACTCCAACATTTTCAGTCCCTCTGAAGCTGTTATGATGATTTGATACGTACTGCCTTCTCTTCCCAGCTATTGCTTTCTGCGGATGCTCAGTCTGTTGCAAAAACACCAGTTCGTCCCAGCTGGGCCACTCACCAGTCAACTGGGAACCTGCCCTCCAAAGCAGCAGCAAAGACCCTAGCCCAGAGCTCCCAGTGGAATGCCGGGATACGACCTGCACCCGTTCGAGCTCCAGTGCCAAAGCCACGTGGAGGAGGAAAGAAAGACTTCACAAGGATGGACAGCAGGTCTCCATGTCAGTATGCTGCCCTGTTCCGTGTGGAGATTGCCAATATCCTAATTTAGTGCGTAGAGGGAAGGAGATCATAGAATCATGGAATGGTTTGGGTTGGAAAGGACCTTAAAACCCACCTAGTGCCACACCCTGCCACGGGCATGGACACCCTCCACTAGACCAGGTTGCTCCAAGCCTCATCCAGCCTGGCCTTGGACACTCCCAGGGATGGGGCAGCCACAGCTTCTCTGGGCAACCTGTCCCAGTGCTCCCCACCCTCTCTGGGAAGAATTCCTTCCTGATGTCCCATCTCAATCTCCCTCTTTCCGTTTAAACCCGTTACCCCTTGTCCTGTCACTCCCTCCCCTTGGAAAAAGCCCCCCCCAGCTTTCTTGTAGCCCCCCCAAGCACTGGAAGGGGCTCTAAGATCTCCCCAAGCCTTCCCTTCTCCAGGCTGAACCCCCCAACTCCCCCAGCCTGTCCCCAGGGCAGAGGGGCTCCAGCCCTCGGAGCATCTTTGTGGCCTCCTCTGGACTATTCCAACAGCTCCGTGTCCTCCTGCTGTTGGGGGCCCCCGAGCTGGAGGCAGAACTGCAGGGGGGGTCTCCCCAGAGCGGAGCAGAGGGGGAGAATGTTGCCAGTCCACTTGCTCGATCCACCTGTCTGTCACGATTCTCATCTCGGTATTGAACACTGGCGGGGGCTCCACATGGGTTCAACCCATCAGTACTCAGTGGCAGAGGAAGATGTCTGAGATCGGAAGTGGGAGTGGGCTCAGTCCAAAGTCCATGGACTCTGCCAGTTCCTGGATAGATGCCAGGAGGAGCTGGTATGGTTGGGTTGGAATCAGAGCATTCAGCAAATTACGGGACAAAGAACTCCAGGGAGAGAAGAGCTGAGAAAGCAGCTGATCTGTGAACGCCTTCCTAAAACCAGGAGGCAGATTGACACGACCAAACCCCATTTTATGCCATTTCAGTCTAGGGTTGGCTTGGGCAGCTCTTCATGGTGACCTCACCTCCTCACACTCCCAGCACCTCCAGGCCTGCAGCCTGCTGGGGAAGCCCGCTGGTATCCTCCGGAAGCACACAATGTGCGGATTTTGGTGAAAGTCCTATTAGTTCATGAGTGGGTTGTCAACATGAGGATTGAAATCCGTAGTCACAATCTGATGATTTTTTTATGGTGCAAGAAGGGTAGTGGATAAAGAACCTGGAGCGAACAAAGGAAAAGAGGTCTCTGATGTGGTACCGTTACAATTTTCAAGGAGATCATGGGGGTGGAATGAGGGCAGCTCCTACAGGGCAGGGACTATCCAGTAATTCTTGATGACCCCATTGAGAAGGGAGACAATGGAGCACATGGAGACCTCTGGCATCCCTTTGGACCTCCCTAGCATCTAGCGTTTTTAGCAGATCCATGGGCTAACCCCCATGAGGAGGACCCACAGTGCAAGTAAGTGATCCGAGTACTTCTGAGGGAGATGAAGGACAGGATCTAAACATGGACAAGGGATGACACGTAGGGGAAAGCATTGGAATGAGTAAGATGAGGGCCAAGGAAACCACCTGAAGACTTCCTCACGTAGGAAGCAGTATATAAATGCATCCTGGCCACAAAAGCCAAGAGGAGGAAGCATCAAGATCAGGGTTACAGTCCCTCATACTTCTAAAGCAAGACAAGGTCTCCATAAACCAGGGCCCTGATCCTCAGGTCACCCGTAGGAAGGTTGTATGCAGGCCAAGTCATCAGGAGTTAAGCGTAGGCTTTGGGCCTTGGCTGCGTTATTGGTCATTCCAGTCAATCCAGGGAATTCTGCTGGTCTGGCAGCAGGGTTGTGGCCTCCCAGGAATGTGGCACTCAGCTCCGACTGCTGCCACTGGGAATGGGAAGAAGGTGTTTCTTAACTTGTGTGAACCAATCGGCAACCGCTGCGGAGGTGCGGTTTAGCGCAGTCAAAGAGGACGCGGGGGATGGAGTGAGGGGAGCTCCTGCGGGGAAGTGGCCACCCAGTGATTCCGTATAGCTGGAGGATAATGGCACACGCAGGGACGCGCAGCGTCCTGTCCGAGCTCTGCTGCCGCCAGTGACTTCTGCATGAGAGGAAATTTGAAAGCTGTGCAGGAGGAAAGGGTGTAGTGGTTAGCAAGATGCCTACAAACACCACTCCTGTAGTACGAAAGCTACCGAGGCCAATTATCCCTGCGGGATTGCGTCTGGATTAGGGGCAATTTGCAAGGCAAAACTATGTATTTTTTCTATCAGAGAGAGACAAAGCCTATCTTAATTCCTTCAGTGACCTCTCCTGGGCCTTTGTGATCTCTGCCAGCCTTTTCCCGAGGTAAACTCACCAACTTTAGCTTCACCGGGCCGTGTTTGCAGATTGTCTGAAAGGTGGGCAGGCACTGATGGTTATTTTCTCTATGAGATGATGAACAGAAACCATCTTTCCATTCAATCCAGATTTGTAAAGGTATTTGAGGTATTAAATGCCACACAAATCCCAAGGATTGGCCGAGTATCTAACTGTGTTTAGAATCTGAATTCTCTGACTAAATTAATCTCTCAGATTAATTAATAAAGGCAGATTCTTACATTATTTCTCCTTCGTCTAGCATCTCCACTGTTTGAGGCTCAGCCCTGGCACATTCCTCCATCCCACCAAGGATCAGACACAGAGTAAGGGAGGATCCGGAGTATCTTTCGTCTCAGAACAGAAGCTTATCTGCCTGGCGCTGGGCAAACGCCAGCAATGTTACCCGAGTCAGAGGCTGTGCTTGGGGAAGAACAGCTGCTTTTGAGTCTTTCCTAAGGACTCTGCTTAATTTTTTTCAACTGTTGCTAGAAAAGACTTTCTTCACTGACCTCACCACACGGTGCAAAGAAACGGGCAGGGAGGTCCCACGTCTGTGCTCACGTAGGCTGTCCAAACGACAGCGTGACTGCCTTGCAGCCAGTTTAGGTACCAGAGCAGTGGCTTTATGTGCTTTTCTGGAAGTACCATACTTGGTGCTGTGACTCCTGCTGGACTTTGGGAATCTCCAGGTGGAATCTACCGTTTCCAAACTGGAGTACAGGCTAAGTCTGTTTTCCTGTTGTGCTTCTCAGCCTGGTTTCCTGTCTTCGCTGCTCTTGGTTGGTGCAATATTCCCTTTTTCTCCTGGATATGTCGTCTCTGCAGAGTTCACGTAGGCTTTTGACCATGGAGACCCTTGCGTAGATCCTTGCTGGAGCTGCTGGACCTCACATGAGCTTGCCTGGGTGTTACTCGGACATCGTGGGACATATCCCATGGCCTGAAATGCTCTGCCATGCTTTGCCAGTGAACTACAGAAGTTGTCTCTCTCTGTGGGCACCAAAGGGATCATGGAAGCCAAGGGAGGAGCCACCTGAGTGATGGGAACTCTACCCTCCCTACAAAGCGAGTGGTTTACCACCAGTGTTAATGCCATCCCTCAGCTGTAACCTACAGCCCCTGCCACATCAGCTGGACTGTGAAGAACGCACGACAGCATTCAAGGGGAAAAAAGCCTTTAATATGTGGGAGAAGGGAGGCTCAGAGAAGACATTTCTCATGATAAACAAAGCAACTCCATCTTTTCAATCATGTTAGTGAGAAGGAAATCAAATCCCACACTCCGGATTACGGCATGGCCCATGGCTCTGTGCGGGAAGCTGGCATTAGTCTAATTATTTGAGAGAATGTAAATCATGTGCTTTTCTCTGTCTTTTCCACAGTTAAGGAAATATTCAGTAAATGTAACAAATAGCATTTTTTAAGGATAAGGTGACTGAATGCACAGCAACTCATTGGTTTGGCATATCCGAGAGAGAGAGAGCTGGCGTAAAACTGAACCTTCCCGCATTAGGAAGTCACAGTACGCCCATGAATTCCCAATGTTTATAGACTAGAAACCATGTTTCAGAGCAAATGCCAACTACAGATCGACAAGGATTAGAAGACGTCGGCTCTGTGAGCAGATTATTCTGCACTGTGTCGCTTGAGGGTTTCAAATTTTTTGGCGCAAGAGACATTGACCATTGGCAAGACCAGGCACCGGGCACGACGCGCCATGGCTCTTACCTGAAGGGAAAGCATCCAGCAGGAGACTCTGCCCGTCGGGGTACTTTATCGAGTGCCATGTGAATTCCAGCTCCCAGTCAAGATTAGGTAAGTCAGTGCATCTCCCTCTCCCAAACTTTGCTTTTTCATTTCTCTAGTTGTCCTGGATGCTTGGAAGGGGAAGTTCATCTCAACCAACGCGATGGTCTAAGAGCTAGTCAGGTCTCAAGCGATCAGCAGGAATAGGAACTTGCAGGTGGCAATTATCTCATATCTCTTAGGATTTGTTGATTATGCAAGAGACCAGACTGACTAATTTTGATTAAGAAAGCTGACTTTTGAGCATTTAAAGTGAGACGGTGTAAATCCCACCCAAAACATTCATCAGCATCATGCCCTGGTATTGCAAATGTCTCCTCACAACCCTTTTCCCCCAGAAAACCAAGTTAAACTGGGTGTTTCATGGCTGTTTCCTTGGCTCCTTCAGTCCACACTGTCATTCCAGCCTTTTTGTCTCCGTTAAGCAGCGCGTAGCTTCTTGTGGCAGCAGTTCAGCGCTAGGTCCGTGTTACAAACAGCAAACGGCTACACAAGGAAGTGATGTAACCCTGCAGCAGTGGTTTTTCTTTTCTCATCAATGAGCATAATCACCGGAAATGTAAAATTCCCAAGGCCTGACTGGTCTTGGAGCTGAGTGCTGGGGCATTGGTGCAGACACTGTGCCTTCACTGCAGCGTATCATGTGTCCTAGGTGCTCACTACGTATTTTAAGGCTTGGGCCTTCTCTGATTTATAAAGTTGTTGTGTTTATGATGCTGTAAAATAATTAACAGCAATGTCCAGGAACGTGCCAGGCCGTCTAACCTTGAAGTAACAGCAGACCTACATAACGCCTTGATGTAACTCTACCAATTATGTTACAAGAATAAAAATTCAATCACTTAAAACACACTTTACAGTCATTCCTGAGGTTGTAAGATGGGTCAGAATCTGAAATGGAGAGAAAAGATACCGAGAGACAGAGCCTCCATCACCTGCCTCTTGCCACCGAGCTCCCGGCTGGCCTCAGGCAAGCCGTATCGCTGGCTGTGCCCCGGGCTGCTGATCTGCAGAGGCAGATGGTTATTTACCCGCCTTTATCGGGCACTTCCAGATGTGCCGATAAGAAATCGCTAAACAAGCACAGGGGAAGGTTGTTATGCCTGCGCCCTTCCTCCTAGATGCGCATTTCCCTGCACTGCTTGGCATTTCCAGATCCTGCACAACTCTCATTAGCCGCAGCCTTTGATTAAAGAACTGAAAGTACCTTTTAAACCCCAGAGGCCAATGAATCAGCATCACTGCATCTGAATTCCACCAGTACAAGCAAGATCAGAATGTGAGCCCCAGGCTACAGCCCTGCTCAGATGTGGGGAACAAACCCAAACATGCCAGTCGCCCTCTTACCCAAGCTTTACCATCCGTTTCTGCCCAAAACTCCACCTGCATTTACCTGGTGTTCCTTGCCGGGAGCAATGGCAGAGTTGGGTCCTGTAAGTTTGGCTTTGTAGTCAAAATGAATTTTTCCTAATTATTGCTCTTCTGAGCTAAAGAAGCCTGGGAATACGTGTAACTGCAGTTGATGGGAATTGCAGGTGGGAGCACAGTTGGATTAAAACTGAGAATTTTTAGAAACATCCAACTTGTGTGGCGAGACGGAAGATGGGTGAACGTGAGCTCTTGCCAGGGAAGCAACAGCATTCAGAGAGCGAAGTCTCAGCAGCAGAGCGAGGGTTACAGCAGGTTAAAGGATGGTTACCGAAGAGCGTGGAGACCTTGCAGCAAAGGGAAGCAGCTAATGGCAGTAGCTAAACGCAAGATAAAATGTTGCTGCAATAGGTGGATGAAGCTGATAACGAATGGAGAGCCCAGCGCAGCTCACGACAGGCAGGGCTGCGGGGATGGGGTGGCGGCGGTGACACAGCGCGTAGGGTTGTGTTTTAGGGGGTGTGGATTAAGGGGAGGGAGGGGGCTATGGGAATCTGTTTAAAATCAATCGCCTTGTCCCGTCTAGCATGGGTCTTATCGTGCATCTAGCATGGGCATCCTGCCTGTCCGGTGCCCTGTGCCATCCCCCCCAACATGGAAAGACATGGTCCACATGGATGCTGTGTAGTGTGGGCACCACCAAATAACCCAGGGGAAGGAATTGCTTTCATAGCCCAGCCAGCCCAAAGCAGGACACGCAGACAACCCCCGGCTGCGTGGCCCCATCTGAAAAGGCCCTTTTTGCACAGCAGCTGCTGCAATAGGTGGGAGAAAGGTGATGGCAGAAGATAGGTGTCTGGATAGACGCTTTGCGCAGCCCGTATCCTGAGCACAACCACGCTCCAAACCACGGATGAATTGCTGTTTGGCACAGGATGCTTGGGAGACCCCCGGGGAAGTAAAATCACGGGTAGAGACAGGTCCAGACATTGCAGGGCACTCCCAGCACATCCTGTAGGAAGGAAACGGAATTCAGCTCTCCAAAAAGCCCTGAAGGCAGCAGAGAGGTAGCAACAGGAGCAGATGGTCCAAACCGTATTTTCAACCTGTTCCATCCCAGGTTCTTGTTTCGTATAGGCAGGATGCTGCCAAAGCCACCCAGCAAGGTGAGGAGGGCAGGATGGTCTCACCACACGTGCACACACACATGCACCCCAAGTATAAGGCTCGGGTTGATAAACCAACCCCCACAGTGGGAACAGCTGACCTGCGGCTCCTTCCACGTGCCCTCTTCCCTCTCTGCAAACCCTGCTGACCCTTCAGTCCCCAGGTCGTGAGCGTGATGCCAAAAATCTTCAGATCAGCTCCAAATCAGTTTTTTACCAGCCCACAAATCACAAAAGCAGGTCACTTGGCCATTGCCAGCACCTCTCTTCATTTTTTCTAGTCATCTGGTGTTTCTATTTCTTTTTGGTGGCCAGTTTTTTCTTTGATGCCTGTTCTCTCCACCTCTGCAATCCAGGCAGCCTCTCTCCTCTGCTCACTGGTAGGTTCATGTTACTCCCAAAGAGATCCACCAGATCAGCCAGCTGTGCTGCCGTCCAGCGTGCCCTGGCCAGGCTGGAGAGCTGGGGGGGGACAGCGGATGCAGTTCCATAAGGGCAAGTGTGAAGTGCTGCATGTGGGGAGGAACAGCCCCCTGGATCAGCACAGGGTGGGGGCTGTTCTCTTGGAGGGCAGCTCTGGGGAAAAGGACCTTGGAGTCCCGGTGGCCAACAGGATGGCCATGAGCCAACAGTGTGCCCTCGCGGCCAAGAAGGCCAGTGGCACCCTGGGGTGTGTTGAGAAGAGCGTGGCCAGCAGGTGGAGGGGAGTTCTCCTGCCCCTCTGCTCTGCGCTGGGGAGGCCTCCCCTGGAGTGCTGTGTCCAGCTCTGGGCTCCTCAGCTCCAGAAGGACAAGGAGCTGCTGGAGAGGGCCCAGCGCAGGGACACTGCGATGGGGAAGGGCCTGGAGCACCTTCACGTGAGGAAAGGCTGAGAGAGCTGGGGCTGTTCAGCTGGGAGAAGAGGGGGCTGAGGGGGATCTGATCAATGCTGATCAGTATCTAAAGGGGGGGTGTCAGGAGGAGGGGGCCAGGCTCTGCTCAGGGGTGTCCAGGGACAGGACGAGGGGCCATGGCCATCACCTGGCAAACAGAAGGTTCAGCCTGAACATGAGGAAACCCTTCTGCCCTGGGAGGGTGACAGAGCCCTGGGACAGGCTGCCCGGAGAGGGGGGAGTCTCCTTCCCTGGAGCCTTTCCAAAGCCGCCTGGACTTGTTCCTGTGTGATCTGCTCTGGGTGATCCTGCTCTAGCAGGGGGTTGGAGTAGATGATCTCTAGAGGTCCCTTCCAACCCCAAACACTCTGTGAGTCTGTGAATCTAGCAGTGGCCAAGATGCCACCAGCAGTGAGAGGTGGGGGCTGGTGGCACCACCAAGACTCTGGCTAACTGCAACAAACAAAAGCAGGTCGCTCCCCACAGAGACCTTATTCAGCCATGGAACTCCCTGCCTGGAGAAGCTGTAGGTGCTGAAGCTCACGTGGGCTCCAGAAGCTCCTGGAGTTCATGGAAGGTCCTCCAGCTCGTTCCACTGGACGGCAGGGGAGTTCAGGTGTGAAGGGACCCCAGGCGGTCTCTGGTCTCACCTTGCGCTCTGAGCAGGGTCAGCGCTGGGATCGGCCCAGGTTGCTCCGGGCTTTATCCAGCTGGGTCTTCAAACCCTCCAGAGAAGGTGACAGGACCGCTGTGGGCAACCCCGACACTTGGCTGGCCTGGTGCTAAGCGAGCTTCCCCTTACACCCAGTTTGAACCTCTCTCCTCCAAACTTACACCACGCACCGCTGTGAAGACATATCCTCCTTGCAGGTGCAGGGGGGCTGCTGCCAGGGCCCCCCAGAGCCCTTCCTCTGCCGGCCCTTCCCCACAGCCTCTCCCCACAGGCTGCCCCTCAAACACGCCTCGTCCCCTCCACCGTCCCCGGCCTCCTTGTGCTCCCCCGGAGTCTCGGGGCGCCTCTCCGGGGAGCACCGTCAGCCTTTTCCCGCGGAATTCCAGCCCGTTTCCCCCTCCTCGTGTCGGTACTCTGCTACCACCTAGCGCTGACGGGCCGCAGGGCCCGAAGGCCGGGGTAGGGGGGGGGAGCCTCAGGGGGCTCCCCACCGGCGGCGCCGCCATACCGATACATATCGGTAACCGTTGAGGATTTCAACCTAACACCGGGCACGGTAAGGAGGGACCGGCAGGGAGATATCCCCGCGGGACACCGGTTCACGCGCGTGTGGGGGGGGGGGGTGTCTCCCGCGGGCCAGGCCACCCCCTGAGGCAGCTCTGATGGTACCGCCCGCTCCGGGTCTCCCCATGGCGCCCCCCGGCGGCTGGCGGAGGCGCCGTAACGTCGCCTCCGCGCTGTGCGCATGCGCACTACGGCGACACCCCCCCCCCCCCCCGCCGCGCAGTCTTCTTGTCGCTTTCCGGCGGCGCCCCTGGAGGTGCGACGTTTTCACGACGGTGCGTGTGGCGGGGCGGTGTCGCTTTACGGCAGGAGGCGCTGGCCTGGTCCGTGAGTGGAGCGGTCGGGGGGACGCTGGCAGCATGAAGCAGAAGAAAAAAGGTACCGGGGGATGTTGGGGGTCGCAGTGCCCGGGGGCTGGCGGCACGGTGGTCCCTGCCCCTCTTCCAGACGCTGGGGGCAGGGCTTTTCTACCTCCCGCGGCCCTGGGAAGGCTGGGGGAGGAGGGGCTGGGATTTGCCGCCTTCCCCGGCCTTGCGCGTGGGTTAAGGGGGGCACTGGGGGGCAACGCTTTACGTTATGTTTGGGTATGGCGGCGTCTGTGGGACGGGGCTCCTCCTCCTGCTCCCCCGGCCCTGTGGGAGTAGGAGCTGTGGGGTGGCAGGGCTTTACCACCTCCGCTGTCGCCGTGCGTGGGTGTGGGGTGGGAAGACGAGGCGGTACCTTTCTCCCCCACCTCCCTGCTCTTTTGGGGGAGGGTGAAGGGCCAGCCTCGACCTTGCGTGAGCGTTGGAGGGACGTGGCACCCCCCCCGTCACCCACCCGTTGTCTCTCCCCGCTGTTGCGCTGTCGCTGGGAGGCAGAGTCCTTTGCGCCCGTGTGAGTGCTCAGGAGCTTCCCTGACCGGTGCCCCGTATGTCAGCGGCAGAATGGGGTGCTGGGGACAGGGGAATCCGAGTGGTGTTGGGGTTTTTCCCTCGTGTCAGAGCGCAAAAAATCCTGGGGGAAGGATATGGGGCAGTAAACATAATGCAGAGCAGCGTGGGAGTAGCGGTGGTGTCGTCTAGGGACAGGATGAGGGGCAATGGCCATCAGCTGGTAAACAGAAGGTTCACCCTGAACATGAGGAAGCCCTTCTGCCCTGTGAGGGTGACAGAGCCCTGGGACAGGCTGCCCAGAGAGGGGGGGAGTCTCCTTTCCTGGAGCCTTTCCAAAGCCGCCTGGACTTGTTCCTGTGTGATCTGCTCTGGGGGATCCTGCTCTGGCAGGGGGTTGGAGTAGATGATCTCTAGAGGTCCCTTCCAACCCCCAACACTATGTATCTGTCCCACAAAACAAGCTGCAGGGAGAGACCGGATGGGAGCTGCGGTCCTTCTCTTGGGTTGGTGTAAATGCTGCTGGCGCAAACAAAAAGGTTGGAGCGGTTTTGCCTCTGGCTGTGTCCCTTCTGACAAGTTTGGTGTGTATATTTTACTGTCCCAACACTTGCTGGTGTAGAGAGAGCTTCACGAGGTGAAATAAATGCACATCGTTGGTAGGAAGTGTGGGTGGATCTCTTAACAGCAATGTGCCTTTTCTCCCAAGCTGATTTGGAAGAAATGTAAGCAGTTGTGCTGCTGAGAAGTGGGCTTGTTCAGACTGGAGAAGAGAAGGCTCTGGGGAGACCTTAGAGCCCCTTCCAGGGCCTGGGGGGGACTTTTTCCAAAGGGTAGGGAGTGACAGGACAAGGGGTGACGGGTTTAAACAGAAAGAGGGAGATTGCGGTGGGACATCAGGAAGGAATTCTTCCCGCAGAGGGTGGGGAGGCCCTGGGACAGGTTGCCCAGAGAAGCTGTGGCTGCCCCATCCCTGGAAGTGTCCAAGGCCAGGCTGGATGAGGCTTGGAGCAACCTGGTCTAGTGGAGGGTGTCCCTGCCCATGGCAGGGGGGTTGGAACTAGATGATCTTTAAGGTCCCTTCCAACCGAACCATTCCATGATTCTGTGGTTTTAGTCAGGACAGGTTAATATACACTGTGTACAGTCTGTACAGTGCAAACCCTCGCTGCAGCAGGGAAGCTTTAGAGCACTGATAGCACTGCCTGGTGCAGTGTGCCCTCTCTGGGGTGGAGGGAACTTCACAGAGCTGCCCTTGTCGTTTGGCTTGCCCCAACATCCATCTCCCAACGCCTTCTGTCCCTTTCCACATGCTCTGGCAGCATCAGACGATTCTGCTGCTTGTCTTCAACCTCCAATGACCTTTTTTCTAGCTGTCGTGCAGATTTCTCTGACATGAGAAGGCGGAGTTTGTCCTAGAGGTAAAATAAAACCACTGATATGAGGTGGTGGCGGACATTTGTTTGGGAAATGCTGCAAATCGAGAGTGATACGCCGTGGCTAAATTCCCTCTGTAGGCAACAATTGTAGGAAACGCTAAAAATAGACGGCAGAGCGGATGCGCCCCGGTTGTCACAAGCAATTAGAAAGCACTGGCTATACACGTGATTTGTTGTTTTGTTCTTGTTTCAGGAGAGCTCAGCCATGCTGAGCTGATGATGATGACGATAGCTGACATCATAAAGGAATTAATTGAGGCTCATGAGCAAGGAAAAGATGTGAATCTGAACAAGTAAGTCACTCGGGGATGACACTGAAGTGCTGGTCCACCAGTGATGAGCGTGCACTCTAGTCTCCCACGTTCAGGCTTTATTTTAAAATGCTTTATAATCAGGGGTTACTGCCATTTCTCTCACTGTTGCCTCATTAAAAAATGCCACCAAGGTCTGTGAATTCTGTGGTGATTTGCTACATTGTTCGCAACGCTCAGAGTACAAAATGGGTTGTATTGGTGAAAAACTCTTAACAAACTTGCCTTTTGGTGTTTGCACCTGTGTTCATCCTCCAGTAGTCCCAAAGTCAGTTCCATCAGGGAAAGGATAAATTAATTTAAGGGTAAAGTGCAGGTGTGAAGTGCTGCGTCTGGGGAGGAACAGCCCCCTGGATCAGCACAGGGTGGGGGCTGTTCTCTTGGAGGGCAGCTCTGGGGAAAAGGACCTTGGAGTCCCGGTGGCCAACAGGATGGCCATGAGCCAACAGTGTGCCCTCGTGGCCAAGAAGGCCAGTGGCACCCTGGGGTGCGTTGAGAAGAGCGTGGCCAGCAGGTGGAGGGGAGTTCTCCTCCCCCTCTGCTCTGTGCTGGGGAGGCCTCCCCTGGAGTGCTGTGTCCAGCTCTGGGCTCCTCAGCTCCAGAAGGACAAGGAGCTGCTGGAGAGGGCCCAGCGCAGGGACACTGCGATGGGGAAGGGCCTGGAGCACCTTCGTGTGAGGAAAGGCTGAGAGGGCTGGGGCTGTTCAGCTGGGAGAAGAGGGGGCTGAGGGGGATCTGATCAATGCTGATCAGTATCTAAAGGGGGGGTGTCAGGAGGAGGGGGCCAGGCTCTACTCAGGGGTGTCCAGTGACAGGACGAGGGGCCATGGCCATCACCTGGCAAACAGAAGGTTCAGCCTGAACATGAGGAAACCCTTCTGCCCTGGGAGGATGACAGAGCCCTGGGACAGGCTGCCCAGAGAGGGGGGAGTCTCCTTCCCTGGAGCCTTTCCAAAGCCGCCTGGACTTGTTCCTGTGTGATCTGCTCTGGGGGATCCTGCTCTGGCAGGGGGTTGGACTGGATGATCTTTAGAGGTCCCTTCCAACCCCAAACACTCTGTGAATCTGTGAAATCATCAGTCAATCTGTGAATAAGCTTTAAATCAAAGTTTCTTAGCAGTGTGTTATAAATGAAGTGGTTGTTTACAAAAAGTTCTTCCTTCTTTACATATATGGAATAATAAAACCTGGATTTGTCCCACTGTTTCCATTTCAGTGACATGATATAACAGCAAACTTTCTGCTGATGCTGGAAATTAGTGACATGAATGTCTGAGATATGAAGTAACTACAGTCTGTATGTAGGAGTTAATCATGTGGAAGACTTAATGAAAAGAAGTAAATCACCAAAAATTGATAAGCAGAGTCTGTGAGCAGCTTTCACAGTGTTTTGATAAACCCTGTTTAGAAGAAAAATACACAGAAACTAAAAACATTGGCAGCAGCTGCATATCAACTTTATTTGGAATTTATTTTCTGTATCTTCATAGGCAGTGCAGCTGTTGCAAGACCTTACTGTACGCTCTTTAAATAAGTGACCTGGAAAGGCAAACTGGGAGAACCTGTAGTGACAGGACAAGGGGTAACGGGTTTAAACTGGAAGAGGTAGATTGAGATTGGACATCAGGAAGAAATTCTTCCTGCAGAGGGTGGGGAGGCACTGGGACAGGTTGCCCAGAGAAGCTGTGGCTGCCCCATCCCTGGGAGTGTCCAAGGCCAGGCTGGATGAGGCTTGGAGCAACCTGGTCTGGTGGAGGGTGTCCCTGCCCATGGCAGGGCGTGGGACAGGGTGGACTCTGAGGTTCCTTCCAACCCAAACCGCTCTGGGATTCTGTGATAACCCTCCTAGATCTCCATGTAACCAAACAGTAATGCAATAGCTGTGCTGTGGAATATGGGTGTGTGAGTCTGACTGGAATGGTTAATTTGAGGTATTTGTGCTTTAAGGCTGAAAACCAAGACGGCAGCAAAGTACGGACTTCCAGCACAGCCACGTTTGGTTGAAATCATCGCTGCTGTTCCACCTCAGTACCGCAAGGTGCTGGTGCCAAAGCTGAAGGCCAAGCCTATAAGAACTGCCAGCGGGGTAACGTATACCATCCTCTCTCTCCATCCACCATCATCCCCTTGCTATCGTCAATAAATTATATTTAGTTATTTCAAAGGCCGGGTCACTGAATGTCCAGAAGCTTTATGGTATGTGCACTGTAGGTCAGTAGATCAGGCTGAAAGCAGGATGAGAGGTACAGCTAACATTCAGCTGTGTGTTTTTAAACTTCCCTACTCTATGTGGAGCATGCCCACACTCAAGTTAACAAAAAAATCCAAACAAAGCACGAACCAGAATCCCAGGAAGTGTTAAATGTTTATAACTATAAAAAAAAAAAAGCCCCCAAACAAAACCAAAGAAACTGTCACCACCCAGAAAACCCCTTAATTTCTTTAATTTCTTCTGTTCGGCTATAAAACATTTCATTAAACTCCTACTCGTACTGGGATTTCTGAAAGCTGGAAATGGGGTATTCAACGTTGTTTGGCCCAAATTAGTGGACACTAGAAAATCTTGGTGTGTCTGTCTCTTCTTCCCTCTGGTCCTTTTTAAAAGAGAACGTAGCATCTTACGCTGCGCTTGTGTTTAATGTGTGAAAAGCTGCCTGAGGCCTGCCTGGGATGCAAAGGCTTTGCTCAGTTAAGTGGAGGGAGGAAGCTGGTTTTGTCATCTTCGGTTTATATCTTTTTGTTTCTTTTCATCTCTCTCCCATTTTCATCTTCCAGGTGGTGTTTGCTGTGGCTGGTGGCACACTCTCACCCTTGCACTTTTAGATGTGTGTTAGAAGCACAGAATCTTTAGGTTGGAAAAGCCCTTTCAGCCCATCGAGTCCAACTGTCACCCCAGCACTGCCCAGCCCCCAACTAACCCATGTCCCTGAGCACCACATCCACACGGCTCTGAAACCCCTCCCGGGATGGGGACTCCCCCCTCCCTGGGCAGTTCCAACCCTGACAGCCCTTTCCAGGAAGGAATTTCCCAAGATCCAGCCTAAACCTCCCCTGGCACAACTTGAGGCCGTTCCCTCTTGTCCCATCACTTGTCCCTTGGGAGAAGAGACCGACCTGCCGCTCTGAACCCTCTTTCCAGGGAGCTGTAGGGAGCGATAAGGTCTCCCTGAGCCTCCTCCAGGCTGAACCCCCCCAGCTCCCTCAGCCGCTCCTCACAGGAATTGTGCTCCAGCCCCTTCCCCAGCTCCGTTCCCTTCTCCGGACACGCTCCAGCCCCTGAGGGTCTTTCTTGGGGTGAGGGGCCCAAACTGACCCCAGGATCTGAGGTGCGGCCTCCCCAGTGCCCAGCACAGTGGGACGATCCCTGCCCTGATGCTCCCGGTGAATGTCCACCTGTATCTTTTCACCAGGGTCATCCTTCAGATTTGGTATAAGACAGCTGATTCTGTTGATTATGTTGAACTGTGAAAATTTTAAATGATAAGATTCCTATTTCTTGCTATATTTGTTATCTCCCCCAAGAGTTAACGCACAGATATTCTAGGTGGCAGACTAAGCAGAAAACATCTTTAAATAGTCTCTCGCAGATGCACGTGTGTACGGAGCCTTCCAAGATGCGCTTTATTTTAGTAACGTCAGAGCGATGACTGTCATTTTTCTCCTCTCTGACTTTGCCTCCTACAGATTGCTGTGGTGGCTGTGATGTGTAAACCGCACAGGTGCCCACACATCAACTTCACAGGCAACATATGTGTGTAAGTATGACAGCTCAGATGACCGCAGGGGACTCTTTTCCACTCTGTCTGCATAAATCTAGTATTGCAGTAGCCAAGAGGGCTGTGTTTCTGTATGCATCTGGTATTGCAGTAGCACTCTGTTGGGACAAGCTTCCTTCCTGCACGAGCTCAAAGTTGCCGAGCGCTGATACCTGCACGTTACACTTAAAAAACCCGTACTTTTCCGTTTCTCTTCAAGGAGCACACCTCTTTCTTTTATGGGCCGACGCCTGCTTACCTTTAGTATAATCCTGCTTTCGTGAATGTAGTGACCAGGATATTATGTTAAGGATGAGATGTGAATTGTATTAGCGCGTCAGGGTGTGCGGGTGTGTTGGGCGTAAGGCTGGGTACGTAGGCAGATTATCACAGGATGGTTTGGGTTGGAAAGGACCTTAAAGATTGTCTAGTTCCAACCCCGCTGCCATGGGCAGGTTGGAGGAGACTGTTACAGAAAGGAAACAGGGCTCAGTCTGAAAAGTCTGAACTGAGGCGCACCTGAGGAGGGGCAGGTGTTGTCTGCAAAGCCTCACTGGGTGCGACAGTCTGGCTCTGGAGCAGAAGGAGAGCACAGGTGGCTGGGAAGGCCTCCGGCTGCCAGGAGTTACAGGAATAACTTCTGAATTGTATTTGAACTGAGAAACCCAAGCTGGGTTTACCTTGAAGTATGTTACCTCTAAGAGTCTGTGTACCCGAAATCTCATCTGCTTTTTTTATTCCAGCCATATCAGTTCATCTCTTTCAAAACGCTGCTTCTCTTTCCCACCTTGTCACTCCCAAGGCATCCGAGTATTTCACTACCAGCTGCCTAACACCGAGTGAGCTGGCTCCACTCTTGTTTTTCCCTGAGCAGTTATTCTGTTTGAGATGTTCCAGGTAATTACATACCTGAAATGTCTTCAATTGGATCACACAGCTTTTGCCAGTGAATTAATTTGGCCACGGTAATTTGGTCATTAATTTTATAATGGTGACAGATGACTCTGGTTGAGTTTGCAGGGCAGGCAGTGAGGAAACTCATCAATTATACTGTGAACCGAACGTGTCTGATTTGATAGAGATGGCATTATCTTAGCCTGTGCCTTTGAGATCTGCGCCGTAAGTAACGAAACGCTGACTGCTCTATTACCTCGTCTGTCAGAGGTGCTCACTGCCTGCAGCTAACGTGAAGGAGTTGTCAACCCTCCTGTCTCAGGTCATCTTTGAGCACGCGCCTCGAAAGAAAGCTGGGTGCCCTTCAGAAGAGATTTATAATCATTTTGTTACTACTGCCGTGTACCGTTCTTCTCCTGGCTAGCAGTTGTGCTGTGATAGCTCCTGGTCTGCCGTGTTGCAGAAGAAGAGTTTCAAACAAACCTATGGATGCGGGAAGTGTAGTTAATACCACGCTGCCATGCAGATTTACGGAGTGGATGGACTGTGTTCTTTTGAAGCAGTCGTATAACGCTGTTTCATTAAATAGCATGTTCCTAAGTTCAGAAAACAAGTGTAAATGAGCTTTCTTACCATCAAGATATTTGCATTCTATAGAGTTCTGGAAAAGAAATCTAGGTGGAGTATCAGGATATCTCTATTTTGCCTCTTTCCGTGCCAAACAGCAATCATATTTTATGTCAAATGAGACAACGTTTTTGATAGAATGGTGGAAAATAAAATTGCTTGTGATGGCAAATTATTTTCTAAAATCTAATAATCTTTGCTTAACTATTTCGGGCCTACAAGTTTGCCAGAGGGGAACTTCCTGTAGTGACAGGACAAGGGGTAACGGGTTTAAACTGGAAGAGGGAGATTTAAATTAGATATCAGAAAGAAATTCTTCCCGGAGAGGGTGGGGAGGCCCTGGGACAGGTTGCCCAGAGAAGCTGTGGCTGCCCCATCCCTGGAAGTGTCCAAGGCCAGGCTGGATGAGGCTTGGAGCAACCTGGTCTAGTGGAAGGTGTCCCTGCTCATGGCAGGGGGGTTGGAACTGGGTGGACTGTGAGGTTCCTTCCAACCCAAACCATTCCATGATTATATGAACTATCACTACCAAACAGTATGGCAGCTCCCTAAAATAACACCATCTTCCAGAAATATGTTCACAGTACATTTTACTTCAAGTGACTCTTACCAAGTTGGTTTTTGTGTCTGTAATCATTTGACAGGTCTGAACTGTTTTTTGTCATGCCATTCTCATTAACATTAAATGAAACAACGGTTTTGCACTCTCCTTGGCATTTGTAAGCACACGTAGGCTCAGTTCCTCTCTGTGTTACTGGGTAGCACAGAATCGCTCTCTCCAGCACGTGCATTTGGTTCTGTGCCTATATTTACAGCGGGTGATGAAGAAACACAGGAATTCATTCATTCATCCCGTGCTTTGAGCTGACCAGTCACGAGGCAGCTTTAGTCTGAAAGCTGTAGAGCAGCATTAAGGTGCTGGAGCTGCCAAGGTGTTCCTTTTGTGGGTTTGTTTTCACCTGTATGAGAACTCCCAAATGCCAGGAGAGTGGTTGGCTTGTTGCTGTGGTCAGGCTGTCTGGAGTTTGTACTCCTGTGTTTCCGATGAGAGGTGGAGTAGTTAGAGCAGCATTTGCTCAGCCTGCACCCTCTTGTGTACCCTTACCCCAGACAGATTATGTCATTGCAGTTATGAGAGGTTGATGCCTGTTTTCTGTCTTTTAATGTTTGCAGGTACTGCCCAGGTGGACCTGACTCTGATTTTGAATATTCTACACAGTCTTACACCGGATATGAGGTATGAAAGTGTCTCCATAATGCATTGCCTGCGCTCTCTATAAACTTGGCTTAGGCTGCTCTTTATTTCTACAGACTTGCCCATATTGCAAAAATTAAAAAAGCAGACATCATAAACTTTGAGATTTAAAGCAGCTTGACTACAGTGCTGGAAAATCTTCAGAATCATGGAATTGTTTCGGTTGGAAAAGAACCTTAAGACCATTGAGTCCAGCTGTTACCCCAGCACTGCCCAGCCCCCCACTAACCCATGTCCCTGAGCACCACATCCACACGGCTCTGAAACCCCTCCCGGGATGGGGACTCCCCCCTCCCTGGGCAGTTCCAACCCTGACAGCCCTTTCCGGGAAGGAATTTCCCAAGATCCAACCTAAACCTCCCATGGCACAACTTGAGGCCGTTCCCTCTTGTCCCATCGCTTGTCCCTTGGGAGAAGAGACCGACCCCCCCTCTCTGCACCCTCCTGTCAGGGAGCTGTAGGGAGCGATAAGGTCTCCCTGAGCCTCCTCTTCTCCAGGCTGAACCCCCCCAGCTCCCTCAGCTGCTCCTCACAGGAATTGTGCTCCAGCCCCTTCCCCAGCTCCGTTCCCTTCTCCGGACACGCTCCAGCCCCTGAGGGTCTTTCTTGGGGTGAAGGGCCCAAACTGACCCCAGGATCCGAGGTGCAGCTTCCCCAGTGCCCAGCACAGTGGGACAATCCCTGCCCTTGTCCTTATTAATGTTAATTATTGTAGCAGTTGTTGCTTTCTCCTCACCTTGCTGCTGTTCCTACTGTAACACGCTGTAGAGCAGAGCGAGCAGTGTCGTGGCTGTACCCCATGACGTGCTGGTGTGGGAGCAGCTGTTACTGTGCATCTCCAGCTGTGGAAGGCGATGAGTGAGTAAGAGCAGTTGGAGGTGACTGTGCTCTCTCCCCTGGGACACTGCTGCAGGCAGTTAGTTGCAGTCAGTGCTAGCAGTGATTCCTACAGCAGTTATCAATCCGCATCAACATTTTCCTAACTAAACGGTCCCGCAGGAACAGTTTTATTTGTGGCTCGATACGGGTTTAAGGGAAAGGTACAGAGGAGGCAGAGCCAGACTCCTTTTCAGAGCTGCCCAGTGGACAAATGAGAGGCAACAAACATGAGTTGGAATGTTGAAAATAGTGCTTTAATGTAAGAAAAGAATATTTTCTTTTTCTGGCTGTCTTCAAGGCCAGGCTGGATGAGGCTTGGGGCAACCTGGTCTAGTGGAGGGTGTCCCTGCCCATGGCAGGGGGGTTGGAACTGGATGATCTTTAAGGTCCCTTCCAACCCAAACCATTCTGGGATTCTATGATTTTGACGTGATGGTCATCAAAACACTTGAGTTAGGGATGTAGAGAGGTTTTGAGGGGGATCTCTATCCTTAAAAATGGTCACTGACTGGGCACAGCCCTAACTGGATCTGCTTTCAGTTCTGTCCAGCCTACAGGACCCTGTGGATTCACGAAGGTCAAGCTTTGGGGAAAAAAGCCCGTTATTTACCTGTTAGTGCCTCTGAAATGACATCTGTTCCCTTATATGCTGTATCTATATGCCCCATCCCTGGAAGTGCCCAGGGCCAGGCTGGATGAGGCTTGGAGCAACCTGGGCTAGTGGAGGGTGTCCCTGCCTGTGGCACGGGGGTGGGGCTGGGTGGGCTTTAGGGTCCCTTCCCACCCAAACCATTCTATGATTCTATCTGCAGTGATATCTCACTAAATATATATAACCAAAATAGCGCTTTCCTGTCGTCTGCTAGAAGTTTAATAGCAGAAGGTCGTCTTGTGATTAAATTATCGTGACTGATTTTTCAGAAAATGGCTTGCAGCTATTGTACAGATACAAAGTAGTAAAATGCGGTAAAATACGAATGGGATTAATTTAGTAAACAGTGATTCAGCATCCTGTTAGTATGGATTTTGTCTGTTACCATTTTTTCAGTAGTTTCAAACTTGTCCCGTTAGTGCAAAGTAGAAAAACCCTGTGTATATTTAGATTGCTTTATAATTCATGTTGTTTGTGTATGTTGTGTTCATTTGTTTAATACTAACAGCATGTGGGAGTTATGCATGATTTAAAGAGTTCTCATCCTCTAGAGCTTTTAATATAGCAGCTATGAAATACCAAATAAACCCAGGATACACAAGATACTTGAAAACCTTCTCTTAGAGTATTATTAATAGGCTTACATCAGCTAGTAATATAAAAAGTAAGTTATTAGGGATTTTGATTGAAAGAATATGTTTAGAGCAAAGAATCTTTGAAGTTTAGGTTGTGGTCTAGAGGCCGTTCCTTGGATAACTGTTGTGAAAGTGAAGAAAAAACAGAATCTGCTCATTTTGCATCTGCTGCTTTTATCCATCCTGCCCTAAATGCACTAAAAATTCAAAAAATTGGGTCATTCTCTTTACGTCATGTTACTGTCTAAGGATGAAAGATGTGTTAAGGAGCCAGATTCAAGTGTTCAGTTGGTTGGATTTTCTGGTGGTGAGTTTGAAGACTACAGGGTCCATCAGGATTTGAAGACTTCAGCATTTCAGTGCTAAACATTGTCTTTTGTTATTTTTCACTGTGTGTTGTTATTTTTTTTTTTTTTTTAAAGTTCACAAAATTACTCTTCTCTCGTTTTTTAGCCAACGTCTATGAGGGCCATTCGGGCTAGGTATGACCCCTACCTCCAGACAAGACACAGAGTGGAACAGGTACAGTTTTACAGTGAAAGGGGAATGCATTGTGATTACGATAATGATAATGCTTTTAATTGCCTGAACTGGTGGGCTGCAAGGGTTGTGATCAGCAGCACCAAGTCCGGTTGGAGGCCAGTCTCTAGTGACATAACCCAGCTGCCAGTACTGGAGCCAGTAGTGTTTAACCTCACTGTCGGTGACCTGGATGTTGGGACAGAGCACGCTGTTGGCATGTTTGTAGGTGATGCGGTATTGGGAGGAGTGGATGATACACCAGAGGATCGTGCTGCTGTTCAGAGAGACCTGGGCAGGCTGGAGAAAGGGACTGACAGGAACCTCTTGAAGTTCAACAAGGGGAAGTGCCAAGTCCTGCCTCTGGGGAGGGACAACGCCAGGCACCAGTACGTGCTGCGTGTTGACCAGCTGGGAAACAGCTTGTCAGAAAAGGACCAGGTGGACACCAAGTTGACCATAAGCAGCGTAGTGCCATTGAGGCAAATACGACCGTCAGCCTCCTGGGCTGCATTAAGTGTTGCCGGCACATCAAAGGAGGAGATCCTTTTCTCGCTTCAGCCCTGCTGAGGATCTGCCTGAAGAGCTGTGTCCAGTTCTGTGTTCCCCAGAAGACAGCTATCTAGAATACGTCTGGCACAAGGCCGCTAAGATGATGAAGGGACTGGAGCGTCTGAAGAGATGCTGATCGCACCCAGGCTGTTTAGGCTGGAGAAGAGAAGGCCTGGGGGGATCTTACCAATGTGTATAATAAATAGCTGGTGGGAGTCTGTAGAGAAGATGGAGCCAGGCTCCTCTCGGTGGTGCCCAGTGACAGAACAGGACAGGATGCAGTGGGCACAAATTAAAATATCATAAATTCCATCTGAATGTCAGGAAACAGTTTTTAATTGTGAGGGTGACTGAGCGCTGGAGCAGGTTGCCCAGAGAGCTATTGCAGTCTCATAGAATCACAGTACAGTTTGGGTTGGGAGGGACCTTAAAGCCCCCCCCAGTGCCACCCCCTGCCACGGGCAGGGACACCTTCCACTAGCCCAGGTTGCTCCAAGCCTCGTCCAGCCTGGCCTTGGACACTGCCAGGGATGGGGCAGCCACAGCTTCTCTGGACAACCTGTCCCAGTGCTCCCCACCCTCTCCGGCAAGTCTCCATCCTGTGAGATCCTCAAAGCCTGTATGGACACAGCTCTGAACAAACTGCTGTAGCTGATGCTGCTTGGAGAAGAGAGACTGGGCTAGGTGACCTCTGCAGTCCCTGCCAACCTCAACTTTTCATGATTCTATAATTCTATGTCAGTCTGGCTTGATCCCCATAGATTAATTATTTTTAAACTTTTAATTGTCTGTCATTTCCATTAGACAAATGACAAGTTTTGAACCTCTTCTAAGATCATCTCTGTTCTGAATGGGAGACCCTGTTGCAACAAAACTGCTGAATTTTTGGTGGCAGTTCCTACTTCTTGGTAATAACTTACATGGAGAATTTAGTACAGAAGAGGTGGCTTTCCTACCAAAACAATTTATTTTGCCGGGTCCTCACTGGAAGGTTAGATGAGCTGAAGAGTTTCTCAATCCTGTTTTGCTTTGACTGGGTTCCTGTTTATCTCCAGATCCATTGGAAAATTCTGTATGGATCCAAATCCACTGGAAAATCATAGAATCACAGAATGATTTGGCTTGGAAGGGACTTTAGAGATCATCTAGTTCCAACCCACCTCCACAGGGGAATTCTCCAAGGATTCAGTCTAGTCCTTTTCTCCTACGGGTTTTTAAGGCAAGTTAGTTCTACATGGATTGAGGCAGACGTGAGGAAGCTTTTCCTACTGGCCATACCTAAGCTACCTTCAAACTGGAACCAGTGTAACTCCATCAGCAAGATGCTCCTTTGCCAAGAAAACCTGTTAGGCTGGGCTCAATATCTGTGCTGTGTTCTTGGGGTAGAAAAAGCACTTTTGAGGGTTTTTCCGGGGGGGTGGATTGTTAGAAATCTATACAAAAGTATTAATGGTTTGTCATTTGTAAAAGTTGAGACAACTAAAGAAGGGAATGCACTGTAGGAATGTCAGGGTTTTCAGGAAAGTCCTTTTGGTAAGTCCCTCATCAGGAATTTTTCCCCCGTGCTTTTAATTCACAGCTGAAGCAGTTGGGCCACAGCGTGGATAAAGTAGAGTTCATTGTCATGGGTGGAACATTCATGGCCCTGCCTGAAGACTACAGAGATTACTTCATCCGAAACCTTCACGATGCCTTGTCGGGTCATACTTCCAATAACGTGGCAGAGGCCGTCAGGTAAGTGTCTCAGTTTTCCTTCGTGTAGCTGTTTAAAAGTGGCCTTTAACTGGTGTAAGAACAGAAAATACTGAAGACAATGCAGTCATCTTTTTATTTTTAATGTTTATCCAAATCTGTATTTAGACACAGAGTATTTACAGCTGATCCCGCAGCGTTGCTCTGTGTACTGCGTAGCACCAGCGGAAGACAGGGCCGTGGTTTATCTATTCTCTCTTGTAGGAAGTGCTAAGCCGCTTCTAATTCCTTGGCGTTCCATCTGGACTTCTACCTTTTATGCCTCGTCACCTTGGTTTGGAGTTGTGACGAATCGCATTGCCGTGGGATTTATTTCCTTTAGCTGGGAAGGGGAACTGATCCTGGCTTGGAGGGAGGCCAGACGTCAGCTCCCGTAAGGGATGACTCACCCCCGAGAGCGTCAGTGCTCAGGAGCTCCGAGCCCCTTGCAGACTCAAACGCAGTTACCCTTGCAGTATTTCAGTGCGACAGGGAGATTCTTCTCGTTTTACAGTTGATGAATGGAAAAAATCAGAGGGTGATTTATTTACACGTGCGTTGGCTCATTAAATACGTAACTTTCCAGTGCGTTTTGTGGTATAAAACGAACCAAAACGAGAACGATTTGACATTTTGGAGCTCTTAAATCTCGGTGAGCATCCCTACTGGCAGTTTTACTTTGCTACCTTGTCGTTGTTCAGTGCAGTGGATTTTTCTTGATACCGTTATCTACTAAAGAAAGGGTTTTAAAACCGAGTAGGACCCTAGTTTCATGTCTACCTTCGGATTTTAAAGCTGTAATTCCATTTGGTTTCCCTCTGGAGGGCAGCAAACCCTTCTGCTGGTTTTCTTTGGGTTGGTTTTTTTTTTTTCTCCTTATCATTCGAAGACCAGACAAAAAGTGCTACGCTGCTCTTTCCAAGTGGGTTTTATCAAGATAAAATCACAGGCTAGTTGGGAAAATAACTGCTTTTCTATTGCTCTGGTGTCCTGGTTGTGAGCACTGAAGGACACAGCTCGTTACAGAAGGGAGGAGTTTACAGGTTGTCTGTTTAAATAAATGCTACGCTTGTACGGATGTCAGGTGGTTCAGGATGTGGTTATTCCATATGGTTTTTTTCTGCTGCAGCTATCTAGCTAACTTTATTGGACCTAAGATTGCTTTTCAAGTAGCCTGGCCTTTGCTGTGCAGGTTGAGGAACGTGTTCATGACACAGACTGTGTGATCAAGTAATTTTAAGTGCATGGAAGAATGAAGTGACTCTGAAGTTATTGTACTGCCCGACAAGCACACAGATCGAGCAGTGTGAAAAAACCTGCAGTAACCATTTTTGGGTTTTTTTTCCCAGCAGATAGATAAATATTTTTAACATAAAACTCACGTTAAATGCTTAATAAATGAAGGTATGCGGGAGTGACTCAAGTTGCGCCGCCTAAATATTCTAGAGTGGCGAAAATCGGGTTCAAGATGAATCAGACCTTTTTACTTTTTGTGCTTCTTGCGTTTATTTGTACTGTGTCAGTGCAGTAATGGTTTGAGATGGTCAGCGACACTTGGAATAAACAGTCAAGGTTGAATTTATTTGTCTGTACGTAAGGATTCAGCCCTTCTTCCTCACCGCCTCCACCGACACGGACCACACTACAGGGAACGCTGACGCCGTCTTACTTGGTTTGTATCGCGGGCACGTGCGGTAGGTGGTAACCTGAGAGCTGCTCTCCCTCGCTCCTTACTTTGAGTGCGATTATGGTAACCTTGACATTTTTCCTCCTTGTGCAAATCATTCGTTAATTTAAGATTTTGTACAGTGATTCCCTAATGGGGGGAAAAAGACCCTCAGCCAAGATACTTCCTAAAAAATTTTTCTGAGCATGACCTTTGATTGAGCCAGTGCAGCATCTATCTGAAGCCTACTTCAGTCCACATAACTGCGAACACATTTTTTTCCCCTTTTGTCCAGTTATTTCTTTATTTTGTCTTAAACTTGAGCCCTGCTTCTTTCTCCGATGCTGTCTTTCCAGTGACAGTGCTGTGCTGAGCTATATGGTCTGAACTGTGCGGCACTGAAGGGCTCATCAATCTGCCATCCACCTCTTGCCAGAATTCTGAATTTTCTTCATAGAACACTTGGTCTTGATCAGCCCGTTGCATCTTCTGGTCCCGGTTAATCTGATAAAAAGGATGTGACTGTGCAGTTCCAACCAGTACAGAACGACCGTAGCCTGCCACGGAGGTATTTACTGTTCCTCCTCTGCAAGTCTGACCAGGGAGTGAGTCCTCCAGCTGTGTTGGCCCTTGGACTCCAGCCGATGTTCTGAGTTGGCTTCTGGCTTTCTTACAGATCGAGAGTCTTACGGTGATTCCGGCCCCACGGTAGATCTCAGCACTGCAACCCAGCAGCACCAGTGTGACAGAAATGACGTGGGACTGGGGGTGAACTGTCTCGGGGAGGTGGAGCACTGCTCTAGCCAGCTGCTGCTGAATAAATACACCTGAAACTGGCTTTATAGTCAGTGGAGAGAGCAGGATCTTTGTGGGATGGCTGAGAGCAACTGAGCTAGGTTGCTGCTCTAAACTGCTTCCAGTTAAACTGAGGAGCTGACTTGGAGGATGCAAAGAACTCCCTTTATACCTCTGTTTATAAAGTGGTAGGAGACCCTTTTTCTGTGAATAGACCTGTCTGGGTTTTGTGGATGCATGAGAAGAACAAGTGTAGAAGTGACCGTATTTACGTACAGGAACTCCCCAACCAAAAGTGTGATTTTAAAAACCATGAACAGGGAAACGGCTAGGCTTTCATAGCGACTCTTTTGCAAGTGGAGGAAGGAAATTAATTCCCTAAGAAAGTGTTGCTGGTGTTTAATATTTCTGTAGCTCCTCCCTGTTGAGGTAATCAACGCTTTTTAGACTCTGCAGACAGAAGTCTTTGCTCGAGGTGCTTTGGTATGCTTGGGAAATAAGTTGGCCAAGGAATGAGTAAAGAATTGCAGAGCCAAACGGGATCTTTGTTTTGTAGGGAGCGTGCAACAAGACTGACAAGTTCTAATTTTTCTCTGCTGAGAACACCACTTAGGAGACTTTGGTGCACGTGGGGATGCCCATCAAGCAAGGTTGTGGACTTGGTGATAAGCTTAACTTCTTTAGATCTGTGATTACTGCTAAAGACCCTGTAAGACGGATTTTGCTTTTGCACACTAGAGAAACACATCTTCCCCTGGGAGTTGTTCCCATCAAGCCAAAGCGTTGACTCGATCACCGATTGCGGCTGCCTTTGCTCTTTCCTGAGGACAATGAACCAAGAAGGTGTAAAATACACATGCAAATGAGGATTGCTGCTCCCCATCGTTTTGCTCCTCTCACCTGACCCGTGAGTCATTAGAGGTGCTGGGCATATTTAACTGCCACCGTGACTCACCGCTTAACTCCGAGGACTGAGCACCTCTTCTCTGAGCCAGGATCTGACTTTCAGTTAGCGAACGAGGCCAAAGGAGAACTTGCCCGTGTTGAGAAAGGCAGATGTCAGAAAGGTGCCCCCAGGCTACGTGCCCGTGCAGCTCCTTGGGCTGCAGCGTCCAGCCTGGCTTCTCTTAGCATATTTAAAAATGCACGGAAATTATTTTTAATATCTTATTTTAACGGTATCAGGTGCTGTGTGGTGTTCGATCTGTTCGTAAATCACATTAATGGCAAGGTAAGAAGGGGATAAAATTGCCAGAACCTCACGTTCCGCCATTCAAGCATCTTGCGTACCTGGTATTTGCGTGACAGTAGTCGGGTGCGCAGCAGGCACGATAACTCTTTCCCTAAGAGATCCGTAATCCAAGAGCGCTTCGGCTTTACATCAGTCAGTAGCCTCTTAAAAGGCTCATTTTCCACTTGCATCACGCGTTGAAGCCCGGAACTTGCAGAAGTGAGTGCCATCGGCCGCGTTGGATTCCTGGTGGAGAAATTGCAGCTCTAATACTGGCTGACACCGTGAGACTGCCTCTTCTTAGGCTTGTCATCGATTGCTTTTGCCAAGTGTTCCTTTGTGTTTCCACCATTAGCTGTGTCTTCCACTGAGCTGGTGAGCAGGCAGCGATGCTTCCCGCTGCCACAAACGTTTTCCTTCTGCACGAGGAAATTTCCTTTACGTCTCCCAAAAGCCGTATTGATCTTTTGGCAAGCGGTCAGCAGATAGATCCTGCTACTTCAGGGCCTTTGCTGAAAGAGAAGACACTGGTTTTAAATAACCACTGCTTAGGGCTGGATCATTGTGTGTCCAGTTTAAGAGCTCTTAGCCCATACGGGGAAGAACAACCCCCCCCTGCCCCCAGCACTGGCAGTTTCAGCAGCGGTTGGTTTGATATGTGGAGTTCATGATGCATTTTAAAATCCAGCTGGAAATCAGTCTTCTTCAACACGACAGAGCAACCCATGAAAAATGCTTTGTGTGGTTATCACACGATACGGTTTTGTTTTCTTGAAAGATCGTTAATATTCTTCTCTAAAATACCTACATTGGGGCTCATGTAGCAGCAATTAGAACTGTAGAATCGCAGAATCATTCAGGTGCGAAGGGACCTTAAAGCAGGTAGGTCCTGGCAGGAACACCCTCCACTAGCCCAGGTTGCTCCAAGCCTCATCCAGCCTGGCCTTGGACACTGCCAGGGATGGGGCATCCACAGCTTCTCTGGGCAACCTGTCCCAGTGCCTCCCCACCTGCATCATAAACAATTTCTTGCTTATTTCTAGTCTAAAATCTTGTATCTATCCGACTCTTCTAATAGAAGCTACAGTTTCTCCACAAGAAATAAAGTGATTGTGAAGGCTGATGACTAAGCAACTCCTGATTTTGCTTTTCAAAAGTGAGGAAAAACCTGCTTTCAGAAGGTGGCTCTTTATCGTCAAAGCTGACGTCTGTTTTAAATTTCCCAAAGACTTTAGGAGTTTTGTTAGCAGATGTAGGTTTCTGCAGGAAGTCTAGTCTTGCTGCTGCTGTAATAGAATCCCAGTATGGTTTGGGTGGGAAGGGACCTTAAAGCCCACCCAGTCCCACCCCCTGCCATGGGCAGGGACACCTTCCACTAGACCAGGTTGCTCCAAGCCTCATCCAGCCTGGCCTTGAACACTTCCAGGGATGGGGCAGCCACAGCTTCTCTGGGCAACCTGTCCCAGGGCTTCCCACCCTCTGCGGGAAGAATTCCTTCCTGATGTCCAATCTCAATCTCTCTCTTTCCATTTAAACCAGTTACCCCTTGTCCTGTCACTCCCTGCCCTTGGAAAAAGCCCCCCAGCTTTCTTGTAGCCCCCCAGGCACTGGAAGGGGCTCTAAGGTCTCCCCGGAGCCTTCCCTTCTCCAGGCTGAACCCCCCAACTCCCCCAGCCTGGCCCCATGGCAGAGGGGCTCCAGCCCTCTGATTATTCTACCAAGGTTTAGCCCTGTTGCTTGACTTTCAGGGCACAGACCTGTGATGAAGTTACACGGGGTAACAAATGGGCGTGTTCTGCCTGTGCTGTTGCAGCTGGCTTTGTGTATATATTTTGCTGGCCCCATTTTTGAGAAATTCTAGTGTACTGTGAGCCTCGAGGGAGGAGATCTGAGCCGTCGTTACCTTGCGGTTAGCATAGGCAGGGAAGATGCTCTCCTACGATTCAGATGGCTCAATTGACATATGGTTGCTTGTTACACTAATGTATCTTAATTGTGCTTTCTGAGTACTAATTGTGATTCTAGCAAAAATAACCAAGGGCTTTGACTCACTAGCTCCAGTGATTCATGCTGGGGTGATTTAAGAGGTTACTGTTCTCCTTTTTATCTACCTTGACCCTCTGCTTGAGGTTACCACTTCCCAAACAGGCAGCTAAACATAGTCGTCCACCCTTCAGCTGCCAGAGTTCACCCTGTGGCAAATTAATGTAATCTGAAACGGATAGCGATTTAAGAAGATATGTTACTTCTTTGGCAGCGGGGAGCCCAGCCTGTTACATCGCCCCTCTACAAATTGCCAGAATTTGCTAGTCAGCTCTCACCTCTTGGCTTGCCATAATGAGTAGGTACTGTGATGGGGAGGCTCTCGCAGCTCTACCAGCTCCGGCACAAACCGCTGTAATTGCTGCCTTGAGCCCCTGTTGTAGCAGTAATTTCGGTGACCGAGGTGTGTGAGTACTTATCCCGCTCTGCATCCCCTCCCGTGCAGGCAGCAGCTTCTGGCAGCGAAGGAAGCGAATAGCAGGAGGCAGCAACGTTGCAAATTGCTGTGGCTGTATCCGTCAGAGCTTGTCTGTCGAATCCCTCGGGACATCTGACTGGGCAGTGATTTTCCTGTGCCAGGCAGGAGATAACTGACTATTGTTTTAGTGCCACATCATTTATAACAGAGGTTCTGCCTAAATTTCCTTTTGTTCCCAGAGATTTGGAGACCAGTTCCTAAGGCTCTGGAGAAGTAGGCAGATTTTCTTTGTTTCCAGCTTCGGATGTGGTTGCGGGAGCTGTGTTTGCCATTAAAATCTGTTTGTTGCCGAGTGTTTACCCCTAAATGCCTTCAGTCTGGATAACGACCTTCCAGCTTGCAGAATTTGAGGGAACTTACCCCAAAGTTGACTGGCCTTTGTTGGCATGCCGTTACTTTTGCATTGCTTATTTCCTACAGCAAGACCCAAATTTTATCTGCTGAAGTGTTATTTGGACGACAGAGGAAAGTCATTTCATCAGATCCTAATCTTGTTATGGGCAGCTGTTCATCTTTCTCTTTCCTCCTGCAGCCACGGAAAGTGTTTACCTATTCAGTTATCTCTCCTGTTCACTATTTCCACAGCATTTTCTCCTGCAAGTAAAATATTCAGGTTTGTGCCTGAACGTAGACAACGAGGGAAAGTGGACGTGAGGTAGCCCTACCAGCATATTTCTGTGCGTGTGCAGCAGCATATCTGATGTTATGTGACTTCAGGTTTTCTTGGCTTCTTTTTAGGCTTATTTAGGCTGGAGAAGAGAAGGCTCCAGGGAGACCTTATAGCACCTTCCAGTACCTGAAGGGGGCTACAAGGAAGCTCTGGGGGGGCTTTTTGCAAGGGCAGGGAGTGACAGGACAAGGGGTAATGAGCTTAAATTGAAAGCAGGGAGATTGAGATGGGACATCAGGAAGGAATTCTTCCCGCAGAGGGTGGAGGCCCTGGGACAGGTTCCCAGAGAAGCTGTGGCTGCCCCACCCCTGGCAGTGTCCAAGGCCAGGCTGGATGAGGCTTGGAGCAACCTGGTCTAGTGGAAGGTGTCCCTGCGCAAGGCAGGGATTTGGGACTGGATGGGCTTTAAGGTCCCTTCCCATCCAAACCAGTCTATGATTCTAAGGTGGATGCTGGAAGCAAATATATCTTCGTTAAAGGTTTACGAGGCGGTAGTGTTTATTCATAACAGAAATTAGAGCTACACCAAATTTAGCAATATTTATAAATGCTGTTGGTCTGTATTTTATCCTACGCTGGTGGAAAGGATGATGGTCCTGGCGGTCATGACATTGTCAAAGGTAAATAATGAATTGCGTTGCCTTTTCTTGGTACGTTTTCAGCAAATTACAGCTGAACACCTGCCAAAGGGAATACTTTTCTCATTTTTGCTGCTTCACTGCTGTGCGTGTGTAATTTGGCAAGCGTAACAAGTTCTCCGGTGACCTGCACTAGAATGTTAATGCTGGGATGGAATCTGAGTGGTCAGCTGGGATTGGTAGCTGGAGGTGGAGTTTTGTTCATGGCTTGGTCACCTGTATGAATGTGAACGTGGCCTGATTATTATACGGTTCTAGTTCAACTGGTGCTGGTGATCCGAAGGTAATGTCATGAGGAGACGGTGTGGCGTGTACTAAATAAGCTTTTGGGGCTAATGTTACACCATCCTGTGTATGACAGAAGTATTACCTTGGTTGCCGTTGTATTCTGGTTTTCCAAGCGTGCAGAGGATGAAACATTTGCTCTGAGCTCCGTAAAGATGCGAGCGATCCTAGACTGATGCTCCCATGCCCTGGAGAGCTGTCGTGGGACCTGCGCTACCTTTTTTTGCCTCTTTAGCGGAGCGATTGCTTTCCAGCCCAAATTAAAATGGGCTGGTAAAATAGCGAGATGCAGTTTATAGTTCCCTCAGCTGTGCTGTGCTTGGCTCATTGATAGTGTAAACTGAGATCCAGCTGCCTTTCAACAGCGCTAAATTAATTTGAAAGAAAAGTCATTTTCTGGTAACGTGGTGGGTGCAGTAGGCATGCAAAAAAAAAAAAAAGGCAGGTTTAATTTTCATAGTTTTACGAAGGGTGTCAAGAAGTGGTTTTCCTGCGAGTGTTTTGCCAACGCTGTGCTAGGTTGAGCGGAGGCTGTTTGCTTTTGAAATACGTCTCTCTGCGATGTGTTGCAGCTAATGCGCTCTGGGACTCTGTGGCTCCTCGCCGCCCATCAGTTTGCGGAGTCAAGTACTCAAAAGCTGGGAACTGGCAGAGCTGGGGGTGTTTGTGCTGCCTTAATTTGCTCACCCCCTGTCTGGGTTTGGATTATACTATTACCTATTTTTTTCCTCTTTCTGCAAGACCTTTGCCTGGTTCGCCTCTAGAGACAGATAGTGTGCTGCTCCAAAAATTCACAAACTACTGGGAAGGGCCTTTGTTCCTTCAATATAACTAAGATTCACCTTTTCTCTAACATCTCTGAGGTGAGATGTGCGTTAGGACAGCTCAATTCACATGTTCCCCTGTGAACTGGGTGCCTGGTCTGCCCTTACAGCCAGCGGAGGTGATGTCAGCACAGCCCAGAGAGGGATGCAGCTTGTGCTGAAGCAGGCGCTCGCCTGTGCTGGGTCTGCATTGCTCTCCGGGCTCTGTTGACCAGGCACCACTGACTCCCACGGGCGATGAGAGCTCCAGCTCAATGTAGAGGTTTGCAACCATGAGCTGGATCCTGCACCAAGAGTCTTGGCTCCATTGCAGGCTCGAGCAGGAGCTGCTTTTCTCTCCATCTCTTGACTTACGACTCCTTGAGCTCATGCTGGGTTTTCATGCAGCATTGCTTTTTCCAACATGTTCATGTTTCTTCCAGGATTGGGTTCTGGTCCCATTCTCCTTTCATGGAATCATGGAATCCTAGAACGGTTTGGGTTGGAAGGGACCTTAAAGCCCACCCAGCCCCACCCCCTGCCATGGGCAGGGACACCTTCCACTAGACCAGGTTGCTCCAAGCCTCATCCAGCCTGGCCTTGGACACTCCCAGGGATGGGGCAGCCACAGCTTCTCTGGGCAACCTGTCCCAGTGCTCCCCACCCTCTGCAGGAAGAATTCCTTCCTGATGTCCAATCTCAATCTCCCTCTTTCAGTTTAAACCCTTCACCCCTTGTCCTGTCACTCCCTGCCCTTGGAAAAAGTCCTCCTCAGCTTTCTTGTAGCCCCCCCAGGCACTGGAAGGGGCTCTAAGGTCTCCCCGGAGCCTTCCCTTCTCCAGGCTGAACCCCCCCAACTCCCCCAGCCTGTCCCCATGGCAGAGGGGCTCCAGCCCTCGCAGCATCTCCGTGGCCTCCTCTGGACTCACTCCAACAGCTCCGTGTCCTCCTGCTGTTGGGGGCCCCAGAGCTGGAGGCAGAACTGCAGGGGGGTCTCCCCAGAGCAGAGCAGAGGGGGAGAATCCCCTCCCTGGCCCTGCTGGCCACGCTGCTCTGGATCCAGCCCAGGATCCGGTTGGCTTTCTGGGCTGCCAGTGCACACGGCCGGCTCCTGGCCAGCTCCTCGCCCCCAGCACCCCCAAGTTCTTCTCCTCAGGGCTGCTCTTGATCCATTCTCTGCCCAGCCTGTCCTTGTATTTGGGATTGTCCCAACCCATGTGCAGGACCTTGCCCTTGGCCTGGTTGAACTCCATGTGGTATTTTTTAACCACATCTTTGTTTTTTCCCACCCCTCAGAAAGCACAGGTGGATACTCACCTTTGGTTGTACTCTTTTTCTGTCTGCTCTCTGGTCTTGTGAGCCAGGCTGTGCCATGTGCAGACTGTTGTAGCCAGGACAGGAAATACTTGACTTTACTCCTTAGTGGGAACTTGCTCTTCGGGACCAACACCTCTTCCCTGGAGCAGTGAGCAATATCTGTGCCCAGGGAGGATGCACTTTTAAACTACTGAGGCAGCTAGGAATACTTTTTCAAAGCAACAAGCTTAATCACCGTTTAAAAATTGAGTAGCAGTTGGCACCTTACGCTGCGTTGGAGCTCCGATGGATGACAGATAGAGCCAGGGAGGTGGCACCATCAGCTCTTGGAGCTGGCTGCAACAAGCCTCTTCCTGAACACGTGGGTTTACAAACGGAGGGCAAACAAATGCGTGTGTTGTTTGTAGCACCTTTTTTGAGAGTGATCATATTGCAGCTTTATAGGTGAGGGAGTTGCTTTGGCAAGAGAACAAGATTAGCTAAACCATAGCTTTTCCCTGGCGGTTTTGGCTGATGACTGCTTTTTATTAGCTCTGTTTATAATTTTATGGATACAATTTCTTTGTTTCCTCAAAGCGGCAATCAAGCTGTTTTCCTTCCTCAAGCTAAATGTTTCTATCGGAGTGTCAGATGGGGGCAAGATGAATTCTTCGTAATGGGTAGATGCAGAACCTACGAAGCAAGGCCTTTACTGGACACTGTCTTTATGCAACAACAGCTTTTAGGGCGTTCTGCTTTGTTGTCAGAACTGTAAGCAGCACCGCAGCGGCAGAAGTGGTTATTTTCCTCAGTAACAGCTAGAAGTGGTTGTTACTAAGAATATGCAACTTACCCTAGGCCACGGTGAGTCAATATCAGAACTGAAATTGGAGCTAGATGGGTTTTTTTAATACATACAAGCCTCACCTAGTGCTGTCTCTCTCATCAACTGTAGCAAGAAAACCTTGAATTTCAGTTTGGATTTAATGAAAGAGACTGTCATGTCATTTTTTTTCTCCCAAACCCATTTTTAGCCTGCGCCTTTAAGTGTGTATTGACTGTTCCATGGTAAATCGCCTGTATAATTATGACCTGATCATTGATCGTATCGACTTGGGCAACAGGCATCTGAATTGTTGCTCTCTCAAGTTTCCCTGAACTAAATTGCACAGCAAAGACGTGAGAAATCAAGGGCGAAGCTTGGGCATCTCCTCATGCAAGTGTTGTAGCAGTCTTTGTTTCACCGTATGCAGCAGGCTGAGGAGCTGCTTGCACTTCGGTGTCACTGTGGTGACACGGTTTGTTGTTCGTGGGATGCGTTATCTGCTTCTGTACGCTTGGATAAAAAGGGAAAAGGACGGAGACTAAAACCTGTCCTGTGGGAATAGCTGATATCGATTGCCTGGCAGAGGTGGAATTTAACTAAAGGTCAAATAAAATTGTACTGGAATCCACATAAGGGACATCTGAAATGGGAATAAGAGCTATTTCTTTTTAGATTTTATATTGCTCGGTGAAAAGATACCAGAAAGGACAAAATGACCAAAATGAACTATTAACCAGACACAGGAAAATGCCTTTTCTCCCGTTGAAATACTGTATGGGTTAAGGCCCTCACGCTGCACAGAACGGATGCTTTAAGCATCAAGTGGGACTCTGCATTTAGTGTTTATGCCAGATTACTGGACAGAAATTACTGAGAAATGCATTTCATTCTTTCTAAAACTTCATAGCTTAAACTCTCTCCAATTTTCTAGCATTGTGCTGAGCGTGTATTTTTTTCCAAGATTTCTCCTGCACCATAAGGTGAACAAACGGTTTTGAAAAGTGTTTGGGGTTGACAACCCTCATGCGTGGGCTTTTTTTTCCCATTTCAGAAGTGACCTGTGTGGTTTTGGTAGCCTGGGAGGGCATGTAATTACTTGTAAACGATTTTCTTGTCTTAAAATAGGAGAGAAGCTGCAGTTTGGCACAGGAATTGGAATCATAGAATCATAGAATGGTATGAGTTGGCAGGGACCTCAAAGATCATCTAGTTCCAACCCCCTGCCATGGGCATGGACACCCTCCACTAGACCAGGTTGCTCCAAGCCTCATCCAGCCTGGCCTTGGACACTCCCAGGAATGGGCAGCCACAGCTTCTCTGGGCAACCTGTCCCAGTGCTCCCCACCCTCTCCAGGAAGAATTTCTTCCTGATGTCCCATCTCAATCTCCTTCTTGCCGTTTAAACCCATCACCCCTTGTCCTGTCACTCCCTGCCCTTGCAAAAAGCCCCCCCAGCTTCCTTGTAGCCCCCCACAGGTACTGGAAGGCTGCAATAAGGTCTCCCCAGAGCCTTCTCTTCTCCAGGCTGAACAAGCCCAACTCTCTCAGCCTTTCTTCATTGCAGAGGGGCTCCGGCCCTCTGAGCATCTTTGTGGCCTCCTCTGGAATTGTTCCAACTGGTCGATATCCTTCTTATGCTGAGGGCTCCACAGCTGGACACAGCACTCCAGGTGGGGTCTCACAAGAGCAGAGTAGAGTGGGAGAATCCCCTCCCTCGCCCTGCTGGCCACACTTCTCCTGTTACAGCCCAGGATCCGGTTGGCTTTCTGGGCTGCCAGCGCACACGGCCGGCTCATGTTCAGCTTCTCATCCACCAGCACCCCCAAGTCCTTCTCCTCAGGGCTGCTCTTGATCCATTCTCCACCCAGCCTGTCCTTGTATTTGGGATTGCCCCGACCCATGTGCAGGACCTTGCCCTTGGCCTGGTTGAACTCGATGAGGTTGGCACGGTCCCTCCTCTCCAGCCTGTCCAGGTCCCTCTGGATGCCATCCCTTCCCTCCAGCGTGTCACCGCACCACCCAGCTCGCTGTCATGTCAGACTTGCTGAGGGTGCACTCGATGCCATCGTCCATGTCACTGACGAAGATGTTACACAGGACCGGTCCCAACACCGACCCCTGAGGAACGCCGCTCGGCTCTGGTCTCCACTCAGACACTGAGACATTTCTTACCCTCTTTTGTAGCAAGCCCAGAGCATCACAGCGCCTTCAGGCTTCTGATCATCTGAGGCACTTCTTCCTTTTTGCTGTTTTATCAGGTGTTTCAGGATGACATTCGTGGCTTCTTGTCTTTGCTTGTCATTTTCAAATGCTCTTAGTGGTAATTAAAGGAGATCGTGGTAAATAAAGGAGATAATAAAGTCCGTACAAACATGCTGGGAGCCAGGACGGGAGTTTTAGAATGGCTGCTTGAGCGCGTAAGCAACCAACCTTCATCCACGTGTGGCTCATTGATCTGTTTGGCTTGGCTGCTGAAAAGCCAAGCTGGAATGATCAGGATGGTGTGTTGGAATACTTGCATCTTCAACGTACAAGATGGATGGTTGAATTTTTTACTGGCATTCATACATCAGTCTGCAAGTTAGTGTGTCTGGCTCGTGGTGAAGGGAAGTGTGTACACTCCTCATCTCATAGGAAGTGGACATGTAACAAGCACTTTATGTGTTTTCTTCTTTCAGACACCTTGGAAAAAGTTGTGTTTTGCTGATGTATTGAACCTCAGTGTTCTTTATTAGGGTAACAGTTTTTGTTTTCTTTAGTTGCTAAAAATCCAACCAACCTCCCTCTTTGCCTCGATGAGTATTGGGAGATTCTTGTTTCCATAGTACATGTTTTCATCTTAGGGCAGATGAACTCCTTTCCTCTGGCTGCTTGAACTGGGCTGATGTGTCAGCGAAGCGTCTAGATTGTAGGTTTCTTTGAAGCATTTGACAGATATGTGTAACTTCACCTGGGTTTCTGAAAACGAAGTCCTTCACCGAACCGTCTTTAAAGATCATGGAGACTAAGAGTGAAGGACTTGCATGCGTAAATAATTGAAAGATAGTAGGAGAGGGAATTAAAAAATAAATTTACACAACAGAACAAAGTCATTACTGGTGTCCCAGAGGGATATCTGCTGGAATAGGTGGTCTGGATCATGCTGGGTGAGTGGTGGAGGGGCAGGTAACAATGAGTGTAGATACACAGTGATGAATATTAGAGAGATTTTTCCTTATTTTACTACAGAACAATGATCTCCGAGTTAGCTAATGCCACTCAGGAACACTATTTTACAGTTACAGTAGGTAACTGAGAAACACAGGCTTGATGCTCGGTATTAGTTAAAAGACCAACTCAGTGTGAGGAATTATAATGAAGAGAATAGAGAGCAAACTGGGAAATATTGTTATGCTGTCGTGTAGTTCAGCAGTGCCTTCACAGCTGGAACTCGTGCTCAGTTCTTCTTAAAAACAAGGTTGGGGAGAAGGAAAATGGTTCTGTGGAACTGGGGGAAAAATTATTTGAGAGTGATATAATAGAGGTGTAAGAAATCCTGAGCGGCACAGAAGAAGACAAAAAAGGGATAAACGTTGATTATTTCCTACAGCACAAGAACTTGGGCTGTCAAATGGAATGGGAATTAAACACAAAGGAGGCATCACTTTGTGCAGTGCACAGGTGGGCTGAGGAGTGACCCAACACATGCCTAGGAGAGGTATCCATTGGGACCTACTGAGTCCTGAAGACACCTACTACTCCTAAAGATAGCACCTCTGGCTCAGGGAGTCCCTGAAGAGGAAATAATTGGCCACTGAGAGCGTATTCAAGGAAAATACTACTGCAGCTTGCCCTACTCCTATTGCTCCAGTGTAAGCAGCTCCAACCAGCCGTGGCTGAGTGGGATAGGGGGCTAAATAGAATCACAGAATGGTTTGGGTTGGAAGGGACCTTAAAGACCATCTAGTTCCAACCCCTGCCATGGGCAGGGACACCTTCCACTAGACCAGGTTGCTCCAAGGCTCGTCCAGCCTGGCCCTGGGCACTCCCAGGGATGGGGCAGCCACAGCTTCTCTGGGCAACCTGTCCCAGTGCTCCCCACCCTCTGTGGGAAGAATTCCTTCCTGATATCTAATCTAAATCTCCCTACTTTCAGTTTAAACCCATCACCCCTTGTCCTGTCACTCCCTGCCCTTGGAAAAAGCCCCCCCAGCTTTCTTGTAGCCCCCCAGGCACTGGAAGGGGCTCTAAGGTCTCCCTGGAGCCTTCCCTTCTCCAGGCTGAACCCCCCAACTCCCCCAGCCTGTCCCCATGGCAGAGGGGCTCCAGCCCTCGAAGCATCTCCGTGGCCTCCTCTGGACTTGCTCCAACAGCTCCGTGTCCTTCTGCTGTTGGGGACCCCCGAGCTGGAGGCAGAACTGCAGGGGGGTCTCCCCAGAGTGGAGCAGAGGGGGAGAATCCCCTCCCTGGCCCTGCTGGCCACGCTGCTCTGGATCCAGCCCAGGATCCGGTTGGCTTTCTGGGCTGCCAGCGCACACAGCCGGCTCATGTCCAGCTTCTCATCCACCAGCACCCCGAGGTCCTTCTCCTCAGAGCTGTTCCCGATCGATTCTCCGCCCAGCCTGTACTTGTATTTGAGATTGCCCCGACCCATGTGCAGGACCTTGCCCTTGGCCTTGCTGAACTCCCTGAGGTTGGCACGGTCCCACCTCTCCAGCCTGTCCAGGTCCCTCTGGATGCCATCCCTTCCCTCCAGCGTGTCACCGCACCACCCAGCTCGCTGTCATGTCAGACTTGCTGAGGGTGCACTCGATCCCACTCCCCAGGCACTGTTGGTGTGTTCCTGGAGCTTGCAGGGGCCTTGTTGCACCTCCAGACCAGGTCAGTTTGTTGGTGGCACTCCACTTGCCATCTGATGGCAGTTCAGAGATCCGGGTCTCCCTAAGGCTCGGTGCGAGGAAGTCGGTAGCTGGTGTCGTGGCTGCTGTCCTGGGTGAAACATGAAAGCTTCGGTCTCAGAGACTGTGATTTGGCTGTGCTCGCTGGGACAGGTTTGAGGAAGGCAGAGAGATAACAGGAGGGAGGAGGAGATAAGCGCTCTCCTGCCCATATTAGCCTTGTCTCAGCTTTTTTCCCTTAAACCTTTAGTTTTGACAGAGATGGGTGAAAAAGAGGTTGCAGCTCTGCTCCTGTTAGAACCACGCGTATGCGTTTTGTCTTGTTTGAAGTATTTCACTCTGGCGTATTGTTCTGGTTTTAGTTGGGATAGACTCGACGGCGTAATTTGTGGTACTTGGTTGCTTACTGAGGCTAAACCACGACACATATGCTTATTCATCCCGGTGTTTTCAGTCGCAGCTTGCTAATAATTTGTTGCTGAAAAAGCCATTATCTGTATTGCTTCTGCTTGAACTTGATGGATGGGAGCGTAGAAAATAAGCCTGCAGTGTAAGAAGGTCCTGTCAGGGTTTTCTGTTCAGTGTCCTGGGGTTTTTTTTTGCCTCCTGAGCTAAGACAAAGCTTTCAGGGCCTGTGTAGATGTCCTCTGAGGACAGGCTGTGATTATGGCTTTCAAAATAATTGTGCATTTATTAGCCCAGCGTGATGAGAGCGGAGCAGCTCTCGTGCACAGCTCTGTCCTGGCTGTCGTGAACGGCAGGGTCCCTCCGGCAAAGCTGCAGCCTCCTTGCCCAGAGGTCCTCTACGTGACATTGATCGATGAAAGCTGTGAAGGATATAAAAATAAACTAAAAACCTCTCTCTATAGCCAGCATCATTACCTCCTTGTCGTTAGGGCCAGGTGTTTAATTAGTCCGAGCGACTAGGCCTACTTGGGTTAGGCCTGAAGTGTGTTAACGTAGCTGTGCCGCTTCTGCCCGCGCTGCGCTGTGTCTACGGAGGATTTTCAGGTGCCAGATCCATTCACTGTGGTTACAACTTGGTAAACGAACTAAGAAAGAGAGAAAACTGCTAAGTTCTAGAGGGGTTTTTTTGCTTCAGAATAGATACTGTTTTGAACTCAGAGGCTACCCTGGGTTTCTAACTCCACGTGACGCAGCGGGAGGGAGCGTAATTACGTGTGACTTACCTGTTAGCGGCATTTCAAACCATAAGGATTTGTTCTCACTTACCTTTTAGCTGATATAAATGCTGCTACTTTATCAAAATTGGAAAATTGTCGTCAATCACTGACTGTATTTTAAGTAACTGTAACTTTTTCAGTATTTGAGAACCGAACCTTGGGCAGCTGATGCTGCTAAGGAACCAAAGCAGTCTGCCGAACTCCTGGTCTTGGTGATAAAGAAAACACCGGAATGCTGTAATAGAAAGGGAGCAGTATGAAGCCAGATAACTGGCATTTGAGCTTTCAGATATATCTGCTCTGGGCAATCATCAACCATGCAGCTTTCAAAACACATTGGATGAGTAAGATGCCACCTGTTTTGTTTACTAGCAGGAAATCGTAGATAACGAATTAATTATTTCTAGCTGCGTTTCAGAGATTGGCATTGTGATAAAGCTGTTAGAGATTGAGGAAAAAAGAGGGCATTTCCGTAATAGGTGAGGACACGGTACATAAGATACTTGTGTATTACATCAGCAGTTTCCTCTTCAGAAACCTGTGGTGGCACTTTTTGTCTTAATTCCCCGTGTGTGGACATCACTGTCTGTCTTGAACGCTGTAATTGTGTTACACCTTGTAGTCAAGGACACAAGGTGTTTTTTCCATGGTGTTAGACTTGTTTGTGATGCTGGATATTGAACCGTTGCTCACCAAGCTAAGGCCAGGAACGTTCTGCTGAGGATTCTTTTGGTCGCTGATTAAAATTCTTGATTTTTCCCACCCCGTCTTTCTACATTTCCCTCTTCCCACAATAAGCACCTCTTCTAAGGCATGTTTGCAGCGGTGTTTTCTTGGGGATCGGCTAAAGGCAGATGAGCAGCAGTGCCTTCCCCTTCCCAGCTCAGCCATCACCACTCATTGCGATGTGTATGAGTATGGAGCACCACGTTTTCTGGGAATTGCTGCTGTTGGATAATCCATTAGCAGCAACAGTGATCGAGTAATATGAGCATCTTCATAATTTAGTCCATCTTCACCTTCAAGAAGGTTTTATTTTTGGCTTTTGAAGTAATGCTGGAATGTCCTGCAGGCAAGTTTTGGGGGACTGTTGGGTTGGGGGACTTCTGGATCCTTGGGAACTGTTGGGTTGGGTAGGTTGTTCTAGGGTGAGTTGGTCTGGATCCTTGGGGGCTGTGGGCTTGGGCAGGTTGGTCTGGATCCTTGGGGGCTGTGGGCTTGGGCGAGTTGTAGATCCTTCCCTGCTTTCCATATAAATTGTCACACCTAAACACTTCCTGCTCTTGCTTTGGTTCTCTTTGATGCTGCCTTTGAACTATTTCTGCTGCTTCTTTTGCCTTTTTCTGCTTGTTTGCCTCTTTGTGTGCTCTCCTACTCCGAAACGTGTAAACAAGATAAATGGTTTAAAGGTGTGATTAATGTGCTGTATGTGCACTGTGTTACCCCACCTGCTTTATTCTTATGGTTATCTTTTCTGAGCTGGTTGGGATGAGCAAGTCTTCTGCGCTGTCTGGCATCCTGCCATGCTGATCCCAACCAGGGAGTTTGGAAGCTGCTGTAGTATGGGTTGTAAATAATCAAGTCTTTGATGTTCGAGTCTCTTAGCTGGTGAGACTTTTGCCTGTACACCAGAGTTCAATCGAGAGTAAGTAGAGGCTTTGCTAAATGAGTTGTTTTATTCCAGAACTGCGCTGTTTTTCCTCTAAGCGAGAAAGTACCTGAGACCCTATGTCAAACTGCTGTGTCTGGTGCCTTTTTGATCTGAAGACAAATGAGCTTATTTTAGAGGCAGATTCTGATTTGAAGGTCTGCTTAACGTACCAGCTTTCTCTGAAAATTCAGTCAAATATTCTCCAATGATTAAATTAATAATACCTCCTTTACATCTTCCTATCCCAGACAGTTCTGTAATCATGCTGAAAATAACTGACTTTACAATAGCTATGTCTGTGCAGATCTTAAGGTTTGTCTGTATCTCATTTACTTCGTTTGTATGGCTTAGCATCTGTTTCATTTGCATAATTCACTTCAGCGGTCAGTCCATTATTAAAATTGCCCCACTGTCGTCTTGTGCTATACACTTGTCTTGATTTCTGAGTATTCTTTTGGTTATGTGGGGTTCCTCAGCACTGCTGTATAGCAAATAACAAATAAGACTGTTTCAGGGAAGGAGGAGAAATACTGTAAGATGTTTGTTGCTGCTTGAGAAGATCAAATCCATCCCCACCGTCAGGTTTCGGAAGAAATGCACATCATAAATATTAATGCCAGAAGGAAACGGTGGGACTTGATGATCTAAAAGGTCTTTTCGAACATAAAAATTCTATGATTCTTTGATGAAAGTGGGGGAAGAGGGGAGATTGAGATGGGACATCAGGAAGGAATTCTTCCCGGAGAGGGTGGGGAGCACTGGGACAGGTTGCCCAGAGAAGCTGTGGCTGCCCCATCCCTGGCAGTGTCCAAGGCCAGGCTGGATGAGGCTTGGAGCAACCTGGTCTAGTGGAAGGTGTCCCTGCCCGTGGCAGGGGGTGGGACTGGGTGGGCTTTAAGGTCCCTTCCCACCCAACCTGTGATTCTGGGATTCTATGTAAGGCGAGTGGAGTTTTCAACTCTCCTTTCTCAGGACTTCCTGTATTTTGCTTCTTTTGGTGTTCCGTTAGCAATAATTTTGTTTGTCTTGGTCATCAGCAAGGTTGTCTTAACCTCTTGCAGCTGAATATCATGAGTCACTCTGTATAGAGCTCCAGATATCTGCTTTTCAGGCTGTCTGCCTAGGGATAGAGTCTATTCCCTTTTCATATCTGCCTTGGTTAGCGTGCCATTCTTGCAAGATCTGTGGCTGGATGTCTGTTGTTTTTAAAGACCGAGTGAAGGCAAATCCATCATCTCCGTTATCACGAGAAGTCACTGCATCCTGTTAGCGAGCTTACAGGGGGTTTTGGAGAAATGAAGTGTAATATGCATAAACTTCTGCCAGAGAATTGACTTGGTACAGTGAGATATTTTGACATTAAAAAAGCAACTAGAACAACATGTCACTCATTACATTGGTTTTCCAAAGAGGCATAGAAGAAAATTATTGTCATTGACCTGAAGGATTTCTAATAGGATTCCGTTGGTTTTTGCCTCTGGGCCTTGTGTTTACTACTTGTGTTAAAATAGTAATTTCTAAGGGTTGGCAGGTGCTATCAATATTGGAGATGGGCAACAAAAAGGGATAAATCTGTATTTCATCGTAAGTTGTATATGAGCAAGCTGTGTACTTTATTATGAGAAAATGTAAAGCTGTTTTTCTAGGAATGGTGCAGTATTCTATTCTGAGAAGCAGCGAAATATCGAGAAAATACTTAGGAGTTAAGTCGCATTATCATGAGCTTTCTGTATGATTCAGCAGCCAAATTACCCTTGACTGTATAAATAGTGGAAAATTGGATAGGAATAAGCAAATCATATTCCATCTGGATATAGTACTGGTGTGTCTGCAAAGTTCCGTGGCTGTTTTTGGTATCAAAGGCAACAAATAGAATGCTTAAAAACTGGAGATTGTGCTAAGAAAAGGTATGCGAACGAGGTAAGCATTAGAATACGTGTACTTAACGAACCATATTCAAAACACCTTGAATCTAGTCTGACACTGATACCTGCTAGAAGGGCAATGTGGTGGGACACTACTGGTGAGGAGATTTCTGGAGTGGATTACGATGATATTTTTGTAGCCCAGAGGAGGCCACAGAGATGCTCAGAGGGCTGGAGCACCTCTGCTGTGAAGAAAGGCTGAGAGAGTTGGGCTTGTTCAGCCTGGAGAAGAGAAGGCTCTGGGGAGACCTTACTGCAGACTTCCAGTGCCTGAAGGGGGCTACAAGAAAGCGGTGGTGGGGGCTTTTTCCAAGGGCAGGGAGTGACAGGACAAGGGGTGATGGGTTTAAACTGAAAGCAGGGAGATTTAGATTAGATATCAGGAAGGAATTCTTCCCCGAGAGGGTGGGGAGCACTGGGACAGGTTGCCCAGAGAAGCTGTGGCTGCCCCATGCCTGGGAGTGTCCAAGGCCAGGCTGGATGAGGCTTGGAGCAACCTGGGCTAGTGGAGGGTGTCCCTGCCCGTGGCACGGGGGTTGGAACTGGATGATCTTTAAGGTCCCTTCCAACCCAAACCATTCTGTGATTCTGTGATATTTTCAAGCAGTTGGTTCATCCAGTGCCAAGGAGAGGTGCTTTCCTGGATCTGCTACTCCCTAAGGCTGCTTGAGGCAGGGATGTGGTCTTGGGTGCAACAACTCAGAGACGGTCAAGCTTAAGATCCTGAGGGATGCAAATAGCAGAATAGAGACATCAGAATTCAGACTTAAACCTTTCTGGGGAACTGAAAGGCTGAATCCCATGGGAGGATTCCCCGAAGGGTGAATAAACTGGGTGAGCTTAGCTGGTCTTTCAGGACAGCCTCCTCAGATTGGAAAGATGGCGCATCCTGATGTGCAGGAAACCAAGCACACACAAGAGGTCATAGAATCGTCAAATCACAGAACGGTTTAGGTTGGAAGGGACCTTAAAGGTCATCTAGTTCCAACCCCCTGCCACGGACAGGGACACCTTCCACTAGACCAGGTTGCTCCAAGCCTCATCCAGCCTGGCCTTGGACACTCCCAGGGATGGGGCAGCCACAGCTTCTCTGGGCAACCTGTCCCAGGTCACCAGCTTTGCTTAACAGACGAGTCCTGATGGAGCTCAAACATGAAAAAAGGAGTGTGTGCAGAAGTCAACGGAGGTGCCGGATACCCAGGAGGGATACAGGAAGGCAGAGGGCACATTAAGAAAGCTTAGTGGGAGTTGAAACTCCAAGGGATTATGTGGCAACGAGGAGGACTTGCATAGGTACGTTGTCAGCAAATGAAGACGTAAGAAATTGTGGATCTGCTGGTGGATGAGGCAGGCAGCTCTGTGATGGATGCAGGAAAAGGCTGAGGCATGCAGTGTTTCTTTGCCTCCGTTTTTATTTGTGTGACTCTTGCTGGGTGGTGGTTTGGGCTGAGACATAGCACCCATGGCAGAGGATTGCGTTGGGCGCCACCGGCACAGTGGACACATGCTGAGTCTGTGGAAGGGGAAGGGTGAGGCAGTTCCGTCTCACCTTGGAGAGGTCGTGACAACCGAGAGGTCCCCAGAGACTGGATATGTCATGTCTGTCTTCAAGAGGGTGGCAAGGAGACCTACAGGCTGGTAAGCCTCACCTTGGTCCCAGAGAGTGTGGAGCTGTGTCCTTGTGGAAGCTGGTTCCATGGTCAGGAAGGTGGCAGGAAGATTCAGCGTGGATTTGCAAGAGCAAAAACCTGCTGAGGTGTGGGAAACCATGTTTGCAGTGGGCAGTTACGATGGGACTGAGGAACTGAATGTAGGAGATGAGCAAAGTCAGTCTTGAAATAGCCAATCTGCTATAAAATGTTACGTAAATCACTGTATAATAATAATAATAATAACAATATCTGTGACTTGAGATTTGCAAATCAGTTTCAGATTTCAAAGATAAACTTCTTTAAAGTAAAAAAAAAGTAAAAATCCAGAAGCCTTCTCCACTGAAGAAGTGTTACTCGTAAGCATACATCAGTTTGCCTTTTCTTTTTCTCTGTTGGCTGTGAAGTATGTGTCTCAGATCCTGATTGTGCTTTAAAATAAGAGACCATGCCAATTTGATTAAAAACATAATCAGTGTCTGTCTGGATGCAAATCCAGTATTTAGTAAATAACCTTTGAAATAATATTTCCTGCTTTCTGCAGGTTTCTCAACTCTGTTTCCTAGTTTACCATTGGCCTGGTCAGCGAAGGAGGTGCTGGTTGTGCTTTGGAAAATGTTCAAACTAAATGTTAAACACTGACAGATTTATTTAAAAATAATTAAAAATTTAACTGAGTTGTGTGGTGCAGCTTTGTAAAAATCCAGTAAAGCTTTTTTTTTTCATGTCCTCTTCTGGTGCTCTGTGTTTGGCTTCTTAATTTACAATCTTGCAATTTGTGCCTGTCCTTCGTGTTAGTGTTAGGTTTAAAATGAAGTAGAGCTGCTCATTTTGCAGATGGGAAAAATGTTGAATATCCTAATGAGTGTTTAAAATTCAAAAGTTGAGAAAAGACAGAAGAAAAGTAGAATTTCTTTATTCAGGAAATGGTGGAGATGACCAGAATCACCTCCTGTGGCAGGTTGGCTGTCACACACTCCTTTCTCTTTTCCAATTAGTTGAAAGGAATCTGTAGTCTTTATTAAATACGGACAACGCAATTCAAGCTTTTATTTTGTGTTGGTGAAACAGGATATGAGAGTGTGCTCTGTTTGCTCAGCCCAGGTCATCAGAACAGCAGTTCTGAGGTTCTAGGGAGATCTGGAGGACTTGTGGCTTGGGGTGAAAATGTTTGTCTTCTACAGAGGGTGGCGGTCTGAAGAATCACAGAATCACAGGTTGGGTGGGAAGGGACCTTAAAGATCATCCAGTGCCACCCTCTGCCATGGGCAGGGACACCTTCCACTAGCCCAGGTTGCTCCAAGCCTCATCCAGCCTGGCCTTGGACACTTCCAGGGATGGGGCAGCCACAGCTTCTCAGGCGGCTCCTGACTTTTCTTGGAGATGCCATCCTCGTTACTTCATCTGGTTTGGGTTCGTCTTTGTTTTACAACACTTCTCTCTTTACGGCATAGAGTTGGGCAAGGCAATTCTACCAGCCATTACACCACCCTGAAATCCTGTTGATGCCTTTAGTAGATGTTATAATTTAGGGTCTGTTGGTGTTAATTATATTCAGCATTTTATATCTTGGCCAAACATTTCCTCAAGGGGTTGGGTTATAATTATTTTTGTCTCCCCTCGCTATTGCTAGCCATGATTGCAGCTGCTTAATACGAGCACGTACCCTCTGGCATGATGGGTGAGTTCTCTGGTGATATTATCCCCCACCCCCATTCCCCCAGCTAAAATTTCTCTCTTTAATTTTTGCAAATCACGTCTTCAGAAGCGGGCGCTTTGCAGTCTGATGTGAATGAATCACACGTTGGCAATGTTTTCCCTGACGTGATAAACAATTGTTCTGTTAGTCTGTCAAATCAGTGAACCACAAACTCTGAAATGTTTTACGTGGGGTTTGGTGGGTTGTTTTGGTGGGTTTTTAAATAAGTTGCTTATTTTGACAGCCATTACCGTCCATCCCCCAAATATCTTGGTCATTATATATCTTAGGCTTTAACAGTTGGAAGGGAGTTAAGATTTTTTGCTTGTGAGTCTGAGCCCACTTGGGGTTTTTTGCTGGTTTTGTTTTGGTGGGGGGAGGCTAAGGGAGGGGTTTTTGGTTAGATTTGACCTCCATAATGCTCTAAAGTCGGCCCTGGAGCTTTATTTTGATTCAGAAGGTTCTAACTATCCGGAGCTGGAAATTGATGACGAATCTTTATAGAACACCTAAAAAAGAGCTGAAGTTAGTCATCCTTGTGATTTTGGTGTGCAATGTGCTTTCAGGTGTAGGCATAACATCTTTCTCTTACTCAAGTTGTCCTCTTTTCAGCAACATTTCATATTAATTCTGAGATCTTCATCGTTTGGGACCATTAAAAATACGGATACTCCTCTCAAACTGTGGCTGTTAATCCCACCCACATCCCAGTTTGGGAATTGTCCAGATTATCTCTGCAGTTTCAAATGGTTTCCAAAGAAGTTTCCTTCCTCCGTCTGTAAATCTCTGCTCCTGTGCTGCAGTCCCCTGTTATACAACCACCATACTCTGCAGCAGAGATGGTCAAGTGAAACAAGTCCTTTATGGAAGGGAATATTCTCCTTGCTGGTGGTGTGGGAGATTGTGTTGATTGATGGTTTCCTTTTGTGAACTTTGGTTCGAGGCTGTTTCGGATTCCTTTTTTCTTTGGCTTTACTCTCTCGTAGGTCAATAACTTGGCATTTGTCATCAGCAGAGGATTTTTCTACTAGCTGTGATAATTAGTCTTTGGTAGACATTCAGTGATAAATGGGAGAGGAGGGTGGAAAAAGGTTACCAATGAATTTTGTTTCAGCAGTAGACTTCACTGCAGTTGAGAGCATGCTGCTTGCTCACAAAGGGAGGTGATTTGTGGAATTTTTCGTGCAGAGTCTTGTACGTTTTCTTGTGAGAACTCACCTGGGTCTTGTCCCAATCCCTGCAGTTTATCTGTACACCACGGGAACTAAAATTAAATGTACCCACTGTACGAAACGCTCCCTAACGGGAGATCCATCATCATGTGTCTGGGCGGGAGCGAGTGCTCAGGCTGCCTTTGGTTTGTCCCCAGAACCGAACACAGTTCTCATTGCCGACCCTGACTTTCCCTTTTGCTCAGCCGTCGTTTCCAGATGATGAGTACTGCAGTCAGTCTGTTCTGGGAGCATCTTCCTAACGAGTTCTCTTTAAAAAAGCCCTGAAAGGCTCCCTCAGTCCGGTTCTTTTTCATACAAAGCTACTCCCTGACTTGTATTAGTGTGCGTGTTTGTGTATTGTTTCATCCGTGAGTTGGAGTAAGGTTGAGGCTTCGCTTGCTGCTGGGATATTTGAGCTTTTTAACCTGGATTTTAATTCTGTCAGTGACGTAGAAACTCTCACCTGGAAGACGCTGGGAACTCCTCGGAAGTCACTTGTGACAACTGCACAGTTTTAACAGAGGTTGGGTTTTTTGCAGGTATTCAGAACGAAGCCTGACAAAATGCGTGGGGATAACAATAGAGACCAGACCGGATTACTGCCTGAAGCGGCACTTAAGTGACATGTTGTCCTACGGCTGTACGAGGCTGGAGATTGGAGTGCAGAGCGTGTACGAGGACGTGGCCAGGGACACCAACAGGTAAGGAGAGAGCTTCAGTGCGAAGCTGCTCTGCGCCTGCTGGAATACTCTCGAGTGGCGTGTCTTGACCTGTTTGAACATCCGTTTAACATGGAATGTTGAAACGTTCAGCTTACTTCCTTGCTTGTGTGACCAGATGCCTCTCAGGAAACATAAGAAACTGCAGTGGCTTCATTAATTTCTTTGTGATATCGTGTAGACCATGGCTTGTGTAGACCATTATTTGGGATGTTTTATTTTAAACTCATGTTCTTCTCCTGTTTTGTACATCTCTTTTTTTCTTTTTTTCAATTGCTTCATAAATAAATGCAGTTTTGTGAAGTAGAACATGTTTTAGATTGGATATTCGGAAAAATTTCTTCACCAGAAGGGTTATACAGCATTGGAACGGGCTGCCCAGGGAGGGGGCAGTCCCCATCCCGGGAGGGGTTTCAGAGCCGTGTGGATGTGCTGCTCAGGGACATGGGTCAGTGGGGGCTGGGCAGTGCTGGGGTAACGGTTGGACTCCATGGTCTTAAAGGCCTTTTCCAACCTAAAAGATTCCATGTGCCCAGAGAGAGCTCAGAGTTCTTGTCCTACATCTCTATAATCTCTAGGCTTGAGTAGATGCAATGCTGTATAATCTACTGGTGGTACTTTAGCGCCAGACAGCATGCGCTCTACACCAGACACCTTTTTCTGCTGAGTGCTGGAGAGGAGAGATGACATTGGCAAGTACCAAGGGTGAGGCGTAGCCAGAAACAACACCACTTGACAGATGAACCACAATCATTCTAGACATACAGTATCTCTAGGGATTGCAAAACGTATTTACAAGAGGCCTGTGATTTATTCCTCATCATATTGGATCTATGGCTAAAAACCCAGTTGCCTTACGTAGGAGAGTGCACAATACATCGTTCATCGCACCCCTTATAGTCAAGTAAGCTGATCTCTCTGTATTTTTTCTTATTGCAAGCCTCATCATTCTGTTTCAGATTTTGAAAGAAGTGATTTTTCTGTTGGGTTCTTTTTCACTTCTGACACTCATTCAGCTTGTCTTCATTCTTATTGCTTATTCCAGTCACCTCCCAAAGATGTTTAATAACCGTAATCACACATAATGACAGGGAGATTGTGGTTCAATAAGCAAAGCACATTTTTGTTAATACCTACCTTAAAGGCAGCAGTGCAAAACTGAAAACGTGGGACATTTTCTTTTAGAGACTTAAAGAAAGAATCCAAAACGAGTTTCCTCCTGTGGGTTTAGCTATAGTGTTGCTGGAGAACTGACGGGCAGAACGTCACCGCTATGAAATGGTCAGGTTCCAGGTCTCAGGAGATGGGAAAAGCCATTTATTGAGTGGTCCAAGAGTTACCAGATAAGGTTCATAGGTGGTCCTTTCCTCCTCTGGATGTCAGAGCTTTCCAAAGGAAAGGATCCATACTAAGGAACGTAGCTAAATCTCACTACATCTAGTCTAATTCTGACGCAGACTGTAAATGTAACAATTAATTTCAGCTTTTAAAATCTCCTTTTCACCTCTGATCTGAGGGTAGGGAGGCACTGGGACAGGTTGCCCAGAGAAGCTGTGGCTGCCCCATCCCTGGGAGTGTCCAAGGCCAGGCTGGATGAGGCTTGGAGAAACCTGGTCTAGTGGAAGGTGTCCCTGCCCATGGCAGGGGGTGGCACTGGGTGGGCTTTAAGCTCCCTTCCCACCCAAATCGTGCTGGGATTCTATGATCTTTCGAAGGTGTCCTATCCTGAGGTGGAACTGTGAAACCTCACTTAGTTATCCCTCCAGCCATCTTCCGTTTTCCTCCGGTTTTGTCTCTCGCGTCAGAAGCGGTACCATAAATCACGCGGGTCGAAGCTGTGTGTCACTTCTGGCTTGTACGTTTGCTAATGAACCCTCGCTGCCCCGCTGATGAATCGGAAGAGCTACTGTATTACCGACTTGGTTTCACTCAGAAATAGTCCTGGACAGAATTATATTTTTAAGGGTTTATTGGCCCTTTTCAAAGCTGCTTGCAGAATTCCTAAAAGGCTTTGCTGCAGGCTATCTTAGAGCAGGGACAGCGTAGGCTCTTCACTCAGATATCTCCCTCCAACTGTTTAGAACAATGAATTGGAATACACTTTTAAAGAAGGGTGATTCAAGTTTCTCTTTCTTTTGAAATGACCTCATTTTGCTTCTGTTCTTCTCCTTTGTGGGGGTTGTGTTTTGGCTTTAAACTTTTAATATTTTGCTTGTAGCAAAATGTCAGATTACAACCAATTAGGCTAACTGTTTGGAAATTACTTTCTATTATGTTCCATAAGTCATTAGTGAGGTTTTTGAGTGCTTTTGGTGGCTGTGAGGCAGAAAAATATTCAAGAACAGATCTAGGCGTCAAATAATCAAGTTATTGATGCAGCTCAAATTCCACTTCTAATAAGAAAATAATTTTTATTTATGAAGCAAGTCTCCATTTGCTCCCCTCAGGCTACTCAAGGTCTTGAGTAATATTGTCCTTGAACAGTCTCAGAAAAACACCATAATACTTCTGAAAAAAAATCATAAATAAAACTATAGTTATAAAACTACATGTAGGGGTTTAACAGAGGCAGAATCTTCCAGTGGGGAGGAAGACAGAAGTCCTCAAAACAAGGGTTTGGTTTGATTAACGTTGGGTCTCGGCAGAACTATGTAGAGATGCCCAGATGGCATTAATTTTTAAACCAAAAGACTGTCGAGGAGAAGAGTTACCCGCTGAGTTGGCAAGGAATTCCAAAAGATGGGGTGAACTGGTGGGAAAGTGTGGTGGGTGGATGAGGGGTGGGAAAGTGTGGTGGGTGGATGAGGAAAGAAGGTGGCAGATGCTGCGAGGATGGAAATGTCCAGAAATGTCAACCAGTGGTGGAAGAGCCGCTAGCAGAAGGAAGGTCTTTATGGGGAGACTGGTCACGCGTGATGGGGACCTCGCTGCTGTTGGCAGCGATGGTGATTGCTGTTGTGGAGGCAGAAGGCAGCCCCCTGAACCATGGAGATGGAAGGAGACAGAGGAGTTCGTTTGAGGCTACTGAGTTATGTGAGATTCAGCATCCTGCAATTGTTTCTGCTCCCACTCTGGCAGAGCTCCTGCAGAGCAAGCCTGAGTTAGTGGGGTTTGATGTCTGTGGAAAAGAACATGAAATCCGTCAAAAGTCCCAATCCAGCCTATGTTTCGGAGGTTTGATACCTCTCAGAAGTTGAAAAGTGTTACGTGTTTCTCTAAGGGGAGTATTTGAGAGGTTGACAAGCCTGTTGCAGGGTGATTTTCTAGTTAGCTGATTTTATGTAGCCCCTATCCTCCGTCTCCTTTTGCTCTTCCCTTGCTTTTATTTCTGGTTGTGCTTCATTTTGATTATGTGCAGTGTGTCCTAGCTTCTGCTGTGCCATCAGCTTGTGTCGTTGCTTTACAAATTGGTTTTCATAGAATCATACATTCACAGAAGGGTCTGGCTGGGAAGGGACCTTAAAGCCCATCCAGTCCCACCCCCTGCCATGGCCAGGGACACCTTCCACTAGACCAAGTTGCTCCAAGCCTCATCCAGCCTGGCCTTGGACACTGCCAGGGATGGGGCAGCCACAGCTTCTCTGGGCAACCTGTCCCAGTGCTCCCCACCCTCTCGGGGAAGAATTTGTTCCTGTTGTCCCATCTAAATCTCCTTCTTTCCTGTCACTCCCTGCCCTTGTAAGAAGTCCCCCCCAGCTTTCTTGAACAACCCCCAGGCACTGGAAGGGGCTCTGAGGTCTCCCTGGAGCTTTCTCTTCTCCAGGCTGAAGAGGCCCAATTCTCTCAGGAATTTCAGCAGCTTTTGGAAGTCTCTCAGGTTTTAGGTGTCGCCTTGGTAGGGTTCACCTGCTACAGAAGTAGTAAACTGGCCTCCTTTTAGTCCTAGCATAGTTTACTTTAGCAGCCTTGTGTCAAGACTTGAGTGGTGACAAACTGATAATAAAACTCAACCATTTTCACTTCCTAAAGAATAATCTCAATTAAATGTGTCAAATTACATCTTTTTCTGGTGTGATCCCAAATCTCTTCTCTCTTTTCCCAGAGGTCACACCGTGAAGGCTGTTTGTGAGTCTTTCCACCTAGCCAAGGATGCCGGATTTAAGGTGGTGGCACACATGATGCCTGACCTACCCAACGTGGGGCTCGAGAGGGACATCGACCAGTTCGTTGTGAGTATGGCTTACAATAATCTGGAGTTTCTGGTTTGTTCCATCTTTTCCATCTCATGGTACCTCTCTTTCTTAGCTCAGCTATTAGTTACGATCCAGGCCAGAATTGTTTCTTAAGGACAAATAATTTAAAAATCATTTTTGAAGGTGGAGGGTGAGGAAAGATTTGTTGAACTACTTCATCCAGAAAATTATATCCTTGCCTCATGAAAGACTGACTCACTCGGGTCTCTGTGGAATATAGCTCTTCCGATATTAACTAGGGCTCTTACTTTTTTCCAAGGTGGTTTTCTTACTTTGGATGTAGAATAGTACATGATTCAAAGTTAAAAGCATACTGTCTCACAGGTAATTAATTGCAAAGTAGAGTGTATAGGTGTATGGTATGGCATCTCTGTTCTTGGCTCAGTGCTGTTCAATATCTTTATCAATGATGTGGAAGAAAATATCAAATTATTTCTAGAGAAATTGAAATGAGAAATAAAGAGCAAATGGTAAATACTGTAGGGAATTAACCACTTTATCTGGCAGCATAGTAGATTTTTTTGGTTTTCATTATTTCCTTTTTTTTTTTTTTAAGTCAAAACCTGTCATCTTTTCAAAATCATGAAGAAATTGCAGTCATTGTACAGGAATCACAGCTATATTTCTGTGCCAGGTCAGACTAGGTGCTTTCTGGCCCTGAAAACTATCAATGCAATGAAACATATTGATTAAAAGCAGAGGCAGAAAGCTGTGGTTTATTTTGGTGTGCTGCAGGCAGGCACGTCTAGGAAGAAACAGTCAAAAATGTGGCTGTACAGCACATGAAGGAAATTCTGAAAACTCTGGTAGGTACTTTTTCTAAGGGGTTTTGTGCCGAATTCCTCAAGCTCTTCATAAACATAATGTCAAAAGACTTAGGAAATACCGTGTTCATGTGACACAGGAAGAGGCTGGGGCAAAGCGATGTGCGTAACACTAGAGGTGAAGTCAGTGACAGCTGAAAGGTAACTTAAAATTCCTGCCCCAGGCACTGTTGCTCCTCGATTATTTTCTTACAACGCTGAGGGAGATGGAGGGTGGACATCACATTAGCTGTGCTTTCACGTAGTTCCTGGTGATGCAGCGGACGGCAAAACCTGAGTCTCGTACTCCGTGTCTCGCGAAGGGGCAGCTGTAGTTCTGTGTTGTTCATGGGCCTGTCATTACTGCAGTAATATTAGGCTGGAGAGAATTTGTGGTGGGAGACCAGCAATACTGCCCAAAAGATTTACAGAGCTAACCTTGGGTAAGACTCAGCCAAGAGCAGACTGTAAGCTACGGTGTTTGCAAGATGTAAAACTGAAGAGGGAGGGATTAGTTAAGGCAGAATTACAAGCTTCTATAAAAAGTATTTAGTGATGATTATTTGCTGCTTATTCATGATAAATGGCTTTTCCACTGTCGGATCTGGAGTTGCTCCTGCTTCTCTGGAGGAGATTTGAGTAGTCTGTTTAAAAGGTATAACATCAAGTGCCTCCAGTTTCTGCAGGCAAACAGGCCCCCCTGCTTGTCAGGGGAAGGGTGATGCCATGCTGGGTTTTGCCCTTTTATTAATGACAATTTTGGCAGAAATAGAAGAGCCAGCAGGCAAAGTTTTCAGACAGAGGAGATAAGAAGTGAAGGAAAGGCTGGAATTGTGAGAGGGGGGATTAAAAGAAAGCTGGGAGTATAGAAAAGCAAGTCTAGGAGAAAACAGAACAAAGGTCAACTGGTTTCGACTATTTCTGCCCCCAAAGCATCTTGGCTTAGGAGCTGGGAAAACCAGCATTGATGGTGAGGCAGCTCTGGGACACGGCAGGAAGGAATTCACACGTTGGGGTGGGGAAGGATGTGAAAAGTGAGAGTAGATGAGAAGGAGGCCCAAAGAGAATTAAGAAACGGTTCAATTAATAAAAGGAAGGGTCGAGGTAAGATCAGAAATTTTTGCTGAAGGGCTGGAATTGGCAAAAGGGCTGGTTGGAGGGCCAGGAAAGGGAAGTGCTGAGCTGGGGAATAAGGAAACCAGGTGATAGGTTAAGAGGAGGGGATTCAGGAATACAGGGAGGGGGGTGGGGGGGATCAGCTCAAGTGACAGACCTGTTAATGAGTTCAGAAATGTGAAGTGGGACTCTCAGATGGAATTCAGGTTTGACGCCAGCCAACACACAGGTGAGGAGTTGGAGGATGAGTAATCGGTGTGGAGGATGAAGCCCTCAAGTAATGCGATTGCAGCAGAGTGAGGCAGAGAAATGGGAGTTGGAGAGGCGGGCGGGTGGGGAAGAGGTGACGGATCACATCAGCGTGGGGAAGAGTTATACCTGTGCTCTTTTAAAGAGAGGAAAGTATGGGAAAGGCGAGAGGAAGGAATCAAAAATGCCTGTGTTAGAGAGGCACCCAGGGTCCACAGGGTGATCCGAGACGAGACGGGAAAAGGCCTGTGTGAAGGAGGCAGCTGCGGAGTTGATGCCCAGCTGTGTGATCGCTGTGCGTTTCGGGAAATGGAGCTGCAGGGAATGAGAGTGGAGAGGTTGTGGATCACTGTGACACGTTTCAAGATGGAATGGTAAACAAGAGACAGCTATCCTCTTCCTTTTACCTTCTCCTCTGCCTTCCTCATCCTATTTAAACGCTTTATATTTTATTTTTATAAGATCCTTTGTCTTAAATAGAGAATAGAGGGTAAAAACAACCCTCTTTTTTACCTTTTTTTTTCCCCAGTGCCCTGCACTAGTGAACATAATAGAAGTATTCAGCAGACAGTAATTCCTTCTTTCCCAGGGATTCAGCTAGATAATACATTCTCTATTTCCTACCTTAACATTTTTATCACAGTTTTGAGTTATTAAAACAACTTATTTCTATGTTGTGCTCCGTAAATATTAGTCCACGCTGGTAAATATTTAGACATTTCTACTACACAAAAACAATGTGAGAGCAAAAAGAGGAACGAAGTGGTGAGCATCTGTTGTGTTCTTGTAACAGTACTAAGCTGTGCATGAGCCGCCGTAGTGCTCTTCTACGCAGTGTTCCCCTAGTTCACAGAAGCATATGATCTTCCTGTAAGAAACCTCTGGCATTCTGGAACAAAGACACCTGCGGCTTATCCAGGGTCCTTACAGATTTATGATTTTGTAGTGGCTCTAAATAAGTTGGGGAAAAAAATCAGTTATTCCCAGTAAGGGTGGGGAGCACTGGGACAGGTTGCCCAGAGAAGCTGTGGCTGCCCCATCCCTGGCAGTGTCCAAGGCCAGGCTGGATGAGGCTTGGAGCAACCTGGTCTAGTGGAAGGTGTCCCTGCCCGTGGCTTTAAGGTCCCTTCCAACCCAAACCAATCTGTGATTCTATAAGCTTACTTTAGGATGATCTGTAATGCCTCTTATGTAGACTTTGAATGTCAAATAAGAGGATTTACCTGCTAACGTCTAGAGTGAAGAGTGTAAAGGACCTTGTAACTCACCCTTCAAGCTGCAGGGAGCTGTTATGCCTCCTCCCTTCCCCGACTCCCTCAAAACCCCCAAATCCACATGCCAAAGGGAACTTTTCCAGAAGTGTGTTAGCACAAATGAATCTTCAGGTTCAGTAGGAAGACTATTGCACTAAACCCAAGTAGTTCTTGGGGTGCAAAGCAACAGTTACGGTGGAGACAAACTAATTGACAGGAGCATTTAGTCTACAGACACAAAGCTGTCTTCAGTGAATTATTTACCAAGACTATCATAGAATGGTTTGGGTTGGAAGGTGGGGGTTGGAACTAGATGATCTTTAAGATCCCTTCCCACCCAAACTGTTCTGTGATCCTATGATTTGTTGTGAACCTAACCTCCTTCCTAGCCACGCTGCTTTTTGGACCAGGGAAAGATAGGAGAAAAAGGAACCGGGTGACTTTATAAGGAGGTCTAAGCACCTTGCCTTCGTTTACTGGTTGATGTGTTAAATGCAGGGACTTCTCTTGGGAAGACAATAACGTGCTGATTGTGCTGACTGCGTACTGAAAATACTGGGTGCTTCTTCAAATTGAACAGGTAATTAGGGTTTCAAGAGTAATGTTGTTTCTGTCCCTTATGACCTATTGATTTGGAAGTGTTTCCTGCTGCTTCCATCCCTTACTCTCTGTAAGCATATCTAGGCTTTCAAAGCTGTTTGTGTGTTTGTATAGCAACTATTTTCCTGGAGATTTTATTAATAATTGTTCAAAACTTGGATTTTGTGATAGGAGTGAGTATATTAGGTAGATCCTTTGTTATATGTATATATTCTTTTTCACGGAAAGTGGCTTGGTGACTGAAAGATTGGTGACTGGCTTTTTTCCCCCCTCCATCCTGGACATTATTACAGTTACTTTTTTTAAACAGAGTGGATGTACCAGTCCTGTGTCCCAGTTATGTTGTGCTTCTCCACTCCTTCCCCCGTCATGCCTCTTCCCTTATTATTGATTCTTTTTATAGCCTCAGAGGATTTCCTACCAACTGCAGGTCTTTCCACCCCATTCCACATATGGGAAAACGCCGCAGGGAGGGAGGATGCTCTGCTTCCTCCCACCACCCCCGTGCTTGTGCCAGGGGTGTCTGGTAGTGTACGTGTACACGCACGCTGCTGCTTACTGTTGGCAAACACAAGCCTAGCAGATAAGACCGATTCGCAGTGCCTCACGTAGCAGGTGGTCGGAGAAAATAATTAGAATAATAGCTAGAATAAATCAAGGACTCAGCGGGAATAATGGAATTGTTACCAGAGCAGACACCTCATTCTGTGGAACGCGATAAACGCTCGGCTTTGCTGTTGTAGTACGCGAAAGATGAGGTGACTCTAGGGGTAAATGGTTGGGAGGATTCATGAATCACATTTGCCAACAGGGCTACCAAGCAGAACTTTGGATTTAAGCAAAAAACTTTAGGAAGCTAAAGAATTCCCAGGATGCTTTTCCTAATCCTCATTCTGTTTCTGCAGAGCCACTGAGTGGCAATAGCGTAATCAACAAACTGTATCTGCTCTAGAATAAATATTACTAAGCTAGTAACATTTATTAATGGAGAAAATATTGCTATGTTAGCCTTTATTTTGTTTTATTTTGATGGTCTTTGCCTAAGCCAGATTTACTGATGCTGTTCCTCTTGGTCCCCCGGGAAGGATGGCTGTAAACCCATCTCAAAGAACTTTAAAGACCCTTCATAGGTGAAATAAATCTGGAGAGCAGAAAAAAAGGGAAGGGAACAGGGAGAAGAGCCAGAAGATGAGAAGTTTCAAGTGTGGGAAGTGTCATAGCAAGATGCTGGCAGAGCCCTCCAGCTCTGAAGGCACGTAGGAGCTGGTGGACGCTGCCCAGAAACATCAGATGGGCCTGCAGTTGCTGAGAAGTTCTTTTTCCTTTGAGAAGGTCCTGGGGCTTCACTCTGTCCATCTAAAGCCTCATATAAGTGAAATGATGAGGGTAAAAGCATAGGCAGGACCATTTAATGGTCCGTGCTGGAGACAAGTAGCAGTCTAAAGAGATTTTTGGTCCAGTTCAGCAGAGCCATTCTTATGTTCTTGAAATAAAATGCTGGCATTGAATGAGTTTAGCCGGAGGAAAATTCCTCTTCTTAGTTATGTTCCAGGCTGGGGGTTTTTTCCTGAAGGAATTGCAAAATAGGCATTTCCCAGCAATAGACTAATTTTAGTGCAATGCCTGCTGCATCTGTGATCCAAGTTATGCCGAGTGCTACAGCCTCCTTGGGCGTGTTGAACGCGAGAGGGAAGAATAAGAGGCAGGTAATGCCGTGGGTAATACGAGTGGCCTTTCTCTTTGCAATGTGTTCGATGTTGTAAAACTTTAAATACTGTTGTATCACCTTTAGCTGTAAATAAGGAGATCATTTTCCTGAGGGCTCTCATTTTTTTTCAGTGAGATGAAATTCATAATGAAACTAATATTGCACCTCTGTCAGGAGCTTTTAATAACGGTAATAAAAGACAGTTAAACTGTTGATCTGCATTGATTTTTACTCCTTTGGGAAGGCAGTTATCTGTGTTTTTAAATATAGCTCTGAAATGTTTAGTGGGGTAAATGATTTTCCTTTCAGTTTCTACGAAACATCTCATTGAAACACTATTATTGGCAGGTAGCCAGCCTTACCTCTGAAAATTTGTCTTTTCTTTTTTTTCATGGGCACATTCACAGAAACAGATTAAGTGATATTTAATGATCAGTCCTTCAGTTACTAGAGCTTCTCTTGGAGTCTTCGTAAATGTTAGAATTAAAAAGCTCTTCACTTTGGAAACAATTGTAGTTGCATGAACTATGGCCAACGCCGTGGTAATTTTTATGTTAATGAGAATCATGGTAGTAAGGAACAGGCTATCTTTAGAAACTACTTTCACAGATAATTGCACTCATATTTCTGTGGATAAAATATCTAGATAAAGCCCCAGTGTGTGCCCACTTCTGCAGATGGTCAAATTTTGTGCGCCAAGCTTCTCTCCCTCTCCAGCACCTGGGTGGAAATAACTTCTGTTTGCTCGCTGGGTGTGTTTGCTGCGGCCCTGGGTATGTTTCCTATAAAGCAGGTCAAACTTCTCTCTGGATATGTGCAACGTAGGGAAGAAGTTGAAGCTGCAGCCCTTGGTGTGAGGACATGCAGGAGCAGAGTAGCTGGATCATTTGAATAGCACAGGTAAAACTGGTCCCTTCTGCATTATTTGGGGGTCTGGCATGACGTGGATAGGGTGTCACAGTTTAAAACAGTGCACAGGATGGGGGGCAGCAGCGTGATCTTCGCTGTGGGCGTAGAAACGGTACGTATTGCTGTACCATTAGCACGGACGTGATAAATTGCAAGGCTGTGTGGAAAAACTGCACTTATTATGGGTCATGGATTGCTTCCTTTGTCTTTCTGAATTAGTATTTTGCCTGCACGCACGTTTTCCTCCAGCACGCCAGCCGTACCAGTTACGATAATAACAATCACTACCTTTAAAATAGCCTGCCATTCCGAAAAAGCTTCTGCTAAATACAAAGGTACCGTTGAGACCCTTTTTCTACCTGAACTAAAAGATCATTTCTGGACTTAACCGTCCCCAGACAACTGCGGGTTGCGTGGGCTCACGCAGTTGCTCTGCCTGGTCAAGTGGTGGTTTTTCAAGCCAGCGTCCAGAAGTTCTTTTCTGGGGCTCTTTCACTAAGGCCCCTTGCTGCTGAAGTCAGTAACGGGCATGTGGCTGGGAAGGTACAGCCGCATGGAAAGGAGCGCGGGAATAGAGGGATGCGCCTTGGCTAGAGAGTGCAGCTTTGCCAGGCATTTAGGGAAACAGCATCACTCAGTAACATATGTATTGTACCACAAATTACCAGCAGCAACTGAATGCTTGCCGTCAGGGTGGGCAGACCGTGATGTCCACATTAAGTCTTTGAGGAGTTCGTTTGGTTTTTCTTTAATAAAAAAGAAGCATGGTGGAAAAGCGTAATGGTTCTACTGCAAACGTAAATGAGAGAAGCTTTTGCAGGGCTGCGTCGGGTGGGAGAGAGCACATGGCTGTGCTGATGCTGCTTATGGAAAGGAGAGGTCTGAGGAAGGAGGATTAGATTATCAAAAACTTAATAGAATAGCTGGCTTGAATGTATTTTAGGGTAGAAGACATGCTTTAAAGGGATCTGTGTTGCAAAACTTGTGTACTTAAGACAATGACAAATGCTGTATTTCCCATACTTCGCCTTAAGGAAAAGCTGACCCTCCCAGAAACGTAAAGAGCAGGGTTCTGTGCTTGGTAAAAGTGAAGGTGAAACTTCACAGCAAATTGATTGAGGTATTCTCATGGGTTTCTCCAAAACTGCGTAATAAATGGAGGCTCACTTGGAGCACCTGGAAGAGTAAGCAGATGGGACTGCTCGGTGCAGTGAGCACAATCTGGAGAGATTTGTCTTGGTGTTCTCATAGATACTGTGTTCAGGAGTCAAAACCACGCTCCAAGGTCGTGCTGCTGATGCCCAAGGCCTCTTCCAAATGTTAAATGTCTCCTTTTATTGCATTGTATTACGGCAGTGCCAGGGACTGTCGCCGTCTAGGATCTCCTTGCCCTGAGTTCTGTGCAAACTTGGAGAGAGCAACTATCCAGCAGTGTTAGGCAGAAGGCAGCCTGTAGAACCTGACAGTCCAAAGCTAAAAAGAGACACTGGGAGGGATGGGATGTTCCCTCCTTGACTGGCAGCAGCAGTTTCCTATACCTATACCTAGTAGAAAATTAAGGTATTTATGACACTGAGGTGCATAGGGACCTACAACGAAGCTGGGGGGGGACTTTTTACAAGGGCCTGTAGTGACAGGACAAGGGGTAATGGGTTTAAACGGAAAGCGGAAAGATTTAGATTGGATATCGGGAAGAAGTTCTTCCCGCAGAGGGTGGGGAGCACTGGGACAGGTTGCCCAGAGAAGCTGTGGCTGCCCCATCCCTGGGAGTGTCCAAGGCCAGGCTGGATGAGGCTTGGAGCAACCTGGTCTAGTGGAAGGTGTCCCTGCCCATGGCAGGGGGTTGGAACTGGATGATCTTTAAGGTCCTTTCCAACCCAAACCATTCTATGATAGTCTTGGTAAATAATTCGCTGAAGACAGCTTTGTGTCTGTAGACTAAATGCTCCTGTCAATTAGTTTGTCTCCACCGTAACTGTTGCTTTGCACCCCAAGAACTATTTGGGTTTAGTGCAATAGTCTTCTTACTGAACCTGAAGATTCATTTGTGCTAACACACTTCTGGAAAAGTTCCCTTTGGCATGTGGATTTGGGGGGTTTGCGGCAGTCGGGGAAGGGAGGAGGCATAACAGCTCCCTGCAGCTTGAAGGGTGAGTTACAAGGTCCTTTACACTCTTCACTCTAGACGTTAGCAGGTAAATCCTCTTACTTGACATTCAAAGTCTACCGTAAAGTAAGCTTATAGAATCACAGATTGGTTTGGGTTGGGAGGGACCTTAAAGCCACGGGCAGGGACACCTTCCACTAGACCAGGTTGCTCCAAGCCTCATCCAGCCTGGCCTTGGGCACTGCCAGGGATGGGGCAGCCACAGCTTCTCTGGGCAACCTGTGCCAGTGCCTCCCCACCCTCTCTGGGAAGAATTCCTTCCTGATGGCCCATCTCAATCTCCCTCTTTCCGTTTAAACCCATTACCCCTTGTCCTGTCACTCCCTGCCCTTGGAAAAAGTAGTATCTTACAGTGTTCTGATGACTTAATAGGAGGTCTTAAGGTCAGATAATTGAAAGATATTGCTGTTAAGTGACTTTAAAATGAACATGCCTCAGCTTGCTCTTGGCACCACATTCCCCTGCTTCCCAGGTGACAAGTGCTGCTCGAGGTGCGTGTTCCCAGACTCCTCCAAAGGCAGCAAAAAGGCACAATTTAGTCTCTACTTCTCGGTCAGTAGGCCATTGTCAGATCCTTGAATGCAGATCCTATCATTACAATTTAATTAGACTAGCATTTACAAGAAAGAGGGGAAAATGCAAATTTTGAGTTAAAACGGAGCCACATTTTTCAGCCACAAGCTTCTCTTAATGCATATAATTAAAGCACTAAGTGATTGTTCGCTCCCTGTAGAGCTGGAAGTGTCATTCAACGCGGTAGCTTTCAAGTGCTACCAGTATTCATAGTTATAAATAATACAGCTGACAGAGATAAGGAATGCTGTAGGGTGGAGAGTTAAGATAATGTTCATCTTAATGTAGTCGGACATGAATTTAATCATCTGTTTGTTGCAGGGACTACAGTAAAGGAGGCACGCCAAGAAGCAGGTTGAGTGGCACCTGATTTCTAGTGGACAGTCGTTAAAAAATAGATTTTGGTGACCTTTGTTTTTAACAAATCCTGACATTTTAGTAAATTGCTTTAAAAAAAATTGCTGCGTTTATCCTCTAACTGATACCTCCTCAAACAGCCGAACGTCCTGAGGGCAGGAAGGTTGAAGGTGACCACCGAATATTTTGGTCTGTAAAATGTTGAGGTGGAATCCCATCAAATAACCTGTTTCTTTTTTTGGAGAACTGCAGCTTTCGGGTGTCTGCCAAACATGGTTTTAATTTGTTCTGTACTTAAAGTGGTCAGTAAAATCAGATTAAAACTCCGAGGTATAATCTTTTAATATTGGCCGAGTTGTGTGCTATTACCGAACTTGAAAATGGGACCGAACAGCTCTGTGGCCTCATTACGATCCCAAATCGTTTGACCTTTCTGTCGCAACCCTGAACAGGTACGAGGGCGCCTAACGGGTTTTCTGTTTAAAAAGGTCATCGCAAGCGCACGTGAGAGGGAAATATTGGAGTTCGGGACTTCGTCACCTGATTCCGTGTCCTCTTACATTCTAATCTTTTTTGGGGGTCACATAGTGTTACGGTGACTTTTGGTTTTCAACTGATGTCCGTTTTTTGGACACTAATTACAATGTCATGCCGTTTTTAAGACTCAGAGGAACGGATGGGAGTTGGACAAAAGGATTCCATCACGCGCTTGGATACATCTGCCCGGATGGAAAAATCAGGGGCTTCTTGGCATCTAAATGACTAATTTTACACCCACTGGACCCCGATTATTCATAGTGGCAGTGAGTTTATGAGGTGGTGGATGAATGGATCCTATAGATGCCATTAGCTTTAATAACAGGGAACTTCTACAACAGAGGCATATGCTAGTAAAATCAATTACTGTTCTCATAAAACATGTTAGCTGCTAACTTGTATAACCTTGTAGACTGAATGTGTGTTGATGGGATCTTATTAAGATTCATTGGTTGTAATTCACACAGCAGCTGTTCCTACAAGTAAAGTATGTTTAATGGAGCTCAGGTGAAGCAAAAAACAGTCGCAAATTCCAGAATTCTCTGTTTATTCGCTGTTATTTACTGTGGAAAAGTACTCAACTTTCCTCTAATACCACATAAACTGGGCACGGTCATGAGCGACATTCTTTTAGGGTATGAAAAGGTGCATGTTTGTGAACCTCCAGATCATTTAAGTGTCAGCTGCTCTGAACTGACCTTTCCTTTTCTTACAATTAAACCACTACGATCATCTCTCACGTCCCGTCCAGCGTCTACGCGCACAAACTTAAAATTTTACTCTAGCGTCCGTCTTTATTACAGGAGACGCCTTAAACGCTAGTTGCCTTTCAGTCTTTAGCTAGAGGGGAGAGAAGTTTAGGTTCAAAGAAAATTGCTTTAGTAGCTTTGAAGTTGTATGTGCTTCCGTTTGGAATATTCACGCATGCGAGAGCGCTACGCCGCGGTGAGTACGTAAGGATCCTTCCTCCCCAGGTCGTCTTTAACCTCCAGCTTCACAGTGCAGTAGCAGACGTGGATTTAAACCCTGACTGAGTGCCTGCTGGAGCTGATGGAAAGCCTCCTGTTGACTCCAGTGACGCTATGGATGGTGGTCTCTGGAACAAATGTTTTAGGGATTGCATTTGTTTTGGCAGAAAACTGTTCTGAACGTTTTTATCAGTCGAAGACACCTTTTAAGGTGTCTAATTAAAAAAAGAAAAGGCTACAATTCCCGCTAAAGCTTGGCATGTGTTGGCGTTTTATAGTTCCTTTGTTTCATGAGAGACTTAATCAAAACTGTTCGTAAATGGGAAAAGGTTAAGCCTTTCAATATTGGGATTTGCAGAAGCTATTTAAAGTTTACTGCTGGAAAAAGGGGTTCAGGAAAAAAGGAGACACTGCTTTGTTATATTGTTTGAAATTAATTACTTTTGAAGTAATTAAGCTTGAGGAATATTTTGAGAACTAGTTTAAGAAATACATATGAAAATATATTGATTTTTTTTTTTTAATGCCAGCATTGCTGAAATATGAAGCACCGTTATCAGCTGGCTTAATGTATTGACGTAAAATGTGCAGCGTGTATGAAGTGGCAAAATTCAGGATGTGATTAGAAACCTTAACTTCTGACCTTGCCTTTGACCGCTGGGTAGCGTTAACCTTAGTGCTGTGTTGATGCCTGCCTTTCATCTGCAATGGAAATGGGTGAATGTTTAAATATTCTGACCGGTGAATCATACATGCTTTGGCATTCGGTTCAGTAGCGTTGCGAATATTAATACATAACCTTACTGGAAGCCTTTTTCCCTTGCTGGAGTGGTTTATTTACCTTTCTGTTATCTCATTGGGGAAACATCATTGCTTCCTTACCTTAATGTCTTTCTCTTCTTCAGTGCCCCTTTGCCATAGAGCTCCTCTTGTCAGGAGAATCACCTCTTCCGCGATTTTCTTATTCCTTCTTTCACAGTTGCTTAGTTTAACATTAGAGCACCTCCAACCACCCACAAAAGATGGAACTCTGTCCTTTCGGGTTGTTCCAGGACACCAGGATTTTGAATTATTTTTCTCACCCTACGCTACCTCATATGCTCTATGACTTTGGATTATACACCTCCTTCAGCTGGCTGCTTTGAAAATGAGTCCAGTGATTTATTTTTTTCACCCCCTTGTTTGCATCTTGAGCATCAGATGCACATCAGGGCCAGCAGGGAGGAAGTGGTAAGAGTGGTCACCCAAGGGCAGAGCATGTCTGCTTTCTCTGACAGCTGCCAGCGACAGTATTGACTTGTAAAGTCAAACTGAACCCTGGGGGCAGATGGGAGGACACACGTTTACAGGAGATGAATTAAGCAGACATTGCTGGAGGGAAGGGATGGCATCCAGAGGGACCTGGACAGGCTGGAGAGGGGGGACCCTGCCAACCGCAGCGAGTTCAACCAGGCCAAGGGCAAGGTCCTGCACATGGGTCAGGGCAATCCCAGCACAGGGACAGGCTGGATAGAGAATGGATTGGGAACAGCCCTGAGGAGAAGGACTTGGGGGTGCTGAGAGATGAGAAGCTGAACATGAGCCGTCAGTGTGCGCTGGCAGCCCAGGAAGCCAACCGGATCCTGGGCTGGATCCAGAGCAGCGTGGCCAGGGGGGCGAGGGAGGGGATTCTCCCCCTCTGCTCTGCTCTGGGGAGAACCCCCCATCTGCATTTCTGCTTCCAGCTCTGGGGCCCCCAACAGCAGGAGGACACGGAGCTGTTGGAGCAAGTCCAGAGGAAGCCCCGGAGATGCTGTGAGGGCTGGAGCCCCTCTGCCATGGGGACAGGCTGGGGGAGTTGGGGGGTTCAGCCTGGAGAAGGGAAGGCTCCAGGGAGACTTTAGAGCCCCTTCCAGTACCTGGGGGGTGCTTTTTCCAAGGGTGACAGGAAAGAGGGCAGATTGAGATGGGCCATCAGGAAGGAATTCTTCCCAGAGAGGGTGGGGAGGCACTGGGACAGGTTGCCCAGAGAAGCTGTGGCTGCCCCATCCCTGGGAGTGTCCAAGGCCAGGCTGGATGAGGCTTGGAGCAACCTGGGACAGTGGAAGGTGTCCCTGCCCATGGCCCAGGGGTGGGGCTGGGTGGGCTTTAAGGTCCCTTCCAACCCAAACTGTTCTGTGGTTCTTTGATCATGATTCCCTGCCGTCACGTGGGGGCAGATCCTGTTTCTGACCTTACTTCCGTACTGAGCGTTGGACTTGATGATCATTATGAGTCCCTTCCAACTTGAGATATTCTATGATTCATCGGTAGTGCTCAATAGACCGCTCTGTTCAGCCCAGTGCTGAAACAAGAGACAAGCTCTCTCCCCAGAATGCATGGTGAGTTCTCCTGCTTCAGTGAGGTGACTCATCCTGGTCAAGGGTGCATCAGGAATTGGAGCTGGCACAGGCTGGGAGCAGGACAGCGTGCCTGGAAGCGTGGGCAGGGCAGGGAGCCATCACATCTGCTTCCCATGGAGCTGCAGCACAAGCCAGCCCAGAGTGCTTCCAATTATCTCATTCATGTCCTGTCCTCAGGGTGGTGAGAATGATTTCAGTATTTCACAGAGCTGGCAGGATAAGTATGGGGATTTGTGTCTCATGGTGATGACAAGACTCGTGATGAACAGGGGTGTTTAAAGAGGGCATAAACACACCTGTGGAAAGGAGGAGGCCAACCTTATATCTACACACACTCCAGAGTGAGAACCTTGACACTAGGGTTCAGTCATCTGTCTTTGTCTGCCTTTGGCCAACTTCCTTGTAAACCATTTACTTTACGGATCATGGAATCACAGACTGGGTTGTGTTGGAAGGGACCTTAAAGATCATCCAGTTCCAACCCCCCTGCCATGGGCAGGGACACCTTCCACTAGACCAGGTTGCTCCAAGCCTCATCCAGCCTGGCCTTGGACACTCCCAGGGATGGGGCACCCACAGCTTCTCTGGGCAACCTGTCCCAGGGCCTCCCCACCCTCTGCAGGAAGAATTCCTTCCTGATGTCCAATCTCAATCTCCCTCTTTCCATTTAAACCCATTACCCCTTGTCCTGTCACTCCCTGCCCTTGGAAAAAGCCCCCCCCCCAGCTTTCTTGTAGCCCCCCAGGCCCTGGAAGGGGCTCTAAGGTCCCCCCAGAGCCTTCCCTTCTCCAGGCTGAACACCCCCAACCTGGCTGGTGGTACAGCTTAATGGGATACAAGGTGTGTTACCTCTCCGGGGTGGTTGATCTTGTGTCTTGGATACTGTCTGAGGAGAAATGAGTTGGATATCCCTCGTGGAGACAGAGGGTGGAGAGCGTGGGTCTCGCTTTCTGCATGAACTAATTTGTTTAGCGATTCTGTAACGAGGTGAGCGCAGCGAGGCTGTGCCTGGATGGAGTTCACTCAGCAGCAGCAGCTTTTGGCACAACCGTTTTGCAAAGCTGCAGGTAACTCAAGTCAATGATGGGAGCTAAAAGGACCCTGCAGAATTTAAAAGCAGTGGCTCCTCATTGTGTTTTTTTTCCTTATGGGGCTACGCAGGACCTACTGGTCCTTAAGCCAGCACTGCTGCTGGGGTGATCATAGAATGGTTTGGGTTGGAAGGGACCTTCAAGATCATCTAGTTCCAGCCCCCAGTGATGGTGGCTGGAGCTTCGTCAGACCACGAATGCACAATTGGACAGTTAATTTTTCAGCAGCAGTGTGGACTTTCTGGTGCAGATCTTGGTTTGTCTCTTAAACTGACTCAGTTGTCTTCATTTCTCTGTCAGGATGTGTATAAATGGCTTGGGAGGCAGATCTGCCTGGAAAAGATAACGGGTTTTAGCCGGCTTCTTTTTTCAGCTGGACTAGCTCTCCGGTCTGGTTTCCTTCGTAGCTGCACAGCAGGTAGGGTGGCACAGGGTGCGCAGGGCAGAGGCTGCTGGAGCTGGCCCCAGGCTTAGCCAGCCAGAAGCAGCCGGGGCTGACATGGTCCTGACGTTCCTCTGCCCTTGTTTGCCTCCCCCCATCCTCGTCCTGGCTCTGGCATGTTTTCCAGCCTGTGCAGAATCATTTTGTTGGGCTTAAGCTCGCAGGAAACCATTTGCTGCTCTTCATCGTGTTGAAGCATGGTTTTGTGCAGCGCAGTGAGCCATCAGAGCCGCTTAGTGCTGCCCAGGCGGGGAGGTCCTGCTCCCAGCAGGCTGCTAACGGTACTTTATTCCGACGTCGGGGCTCGTTGGAGCACTCCAGGAGCTGGTTTAACACATGGCAGCGGTGGGAAACGCAGCAAAACGTCTGAGTGGGTCTGGGCCACGTGAATGTATTGGAGCACTTCAGGAAAGTGCTGGTGAGTACCAAAGCCAGCGCAGCAACCGGTGGGACCACGGTAGCCTGCCGTTAGCTCAGCTTAACCAACTTATTACTGTGAGAACCCCATGCTGGAGGGGGATCAGGCGGTGGATTTCAAGCGTGCAACAGTCTAATCCACTGTTAGATCTGGCCCGTAGATGCCATCATAATGAGGGCCATGTCATCGCTTAAGTCAATGTAATGGTTGCTTGGTTCAGGGTGCCTTGCCTGGCGTTTGATTTTTTTGTAATTGATATTAATTTAATTGTCAGTACTGAAATTTATTCTGCAAAAAATCAACGTGATCGTTGTGCCGTGCGAGCTAGTGCTGTTCACTTGGCAGTGCTGTGCTGGGATTTAGTCACTGAAGTTAGCAGGAGAGACAGTTTGTCCTCCCTTTCTCCACTGTCGTTCAGAACATCATTGTAGAATAAATCTGTTTTTCTTCATTGCTATTCAAATGATGTGTCCCAGACACATTGATTAATCTCTAATGGTCTGCTGAGATTGAAGATAAGTACCCCCATTTCTATTGTTCTAATTCTGAGCAGAGTCTCTTACAATAAATGGTGCAATATCTATTGAATTCACACTGAAAGATAGAAGTAATGTACACATTTGACTTGTGGCATTGTCATGTGGGTTTTTTTTCTATAGTGCCATTCTCTTTAAATCTAGAACATACCCTTCTTATTTCAAAAAATGTCATAAACTGATAAATACTGGCAACTCCGTATGAGCCAGTAATTCTTAAAACATACTTAAAATGTTCTTCTACAAAATCTGTCTTGAAATTAGTTTTGGTGGTGCACCGAAGCCCCGGGAAATGTAGTTTGTTTTGTCCTGACTTGCATATTTTTGTTCCACTTCTGCAGGAGTTTTTTGAGAATCCTGCTTTTCGCCCAGATGGCATGAAGCTCTATCCGACGCTGGTGATCCGCGGCACTGGTCTGTACGAGCTCTGGAAGACTGGAAGATACAAGAGCTACCCCCCCAGCACTCTCGTGGACCTGGTGGCCAGAATCCTGGCCCTTGTCCCGCCATGGACACGTGTGTACCGTGTTCAGAGGTAATTTTCTGTGGTGGGTCTTGTATATTGATTTATTCCACTTGGAGGGATTCTTGAATTACAGCACGATCTGACTCAGCCTTTTATTTTTCAGCCTTAGTCAATAACGCACTAAAGATCTTTAAAACTGCTTCCTATCCGTTCAGAATAGGAAAGGCCAAGTAGAACGAGGAGTGATTTAAATTGAACTACCTCTCTGATGCACCCAGAGACTTACGATTTCTGGAGGCACCGCGTTCGCTGCCAGTCAGACAGGATGCGGCACGCATAGTGCTTTAATGATATCGATGGGTAATTGCCTCTTGGCTGTGGGTGAAGTTTCCTATACTTATTGCAGGAGCTGCGAGGTGTGTTATTTTTTTTGGCTGTAGAGACTTCCTTTCTTTCCCCGTGGCTGTTTGCAGGGTTTCCATAAGTGTACTACGGTCGTGCCGTTATTTCCGGCACTCGCCTCCCATGGCGATAGATAATACTTCCATTTAGCACTCTATTTTCAGTGTGGGGTCTTCCTTGGATTATTTTTCTTCTGTTATCTCCTACATCTGTCGGATATTAGGAAGGGAGGCTGTAACATACTTGCCTATTTTTGCGTGTGCAGACATTATTCAGTTGGCTTCCAGCTACATGAGCTGGAAAGAGTGCCGGCGCCTAGCTATCCAAAAGCACGTGGAACGAGGAAGCCTTGTGCATTAGACCTCACCTACCTGGACTTCTCCAAGGCGTTTGATTTTGTGCCCTGTCAGAAAGACAATGAAGAAGGCATAAGCAGAGAAACGTGGTGGAGAAGAAAGTGGCTGAAGGCAAACACCACTGGGTAGTTTCGGCAAAGAAAGTACGGATTGGGGATTATTAGTGGAGTTTCTCAAACATGGGTTTAAAAACTAATCTTGCTCAGAATTGTATTTATTAACAGTGAAACATAAAGTAATAGGGCACTGAGAAAACCTTGCGGGGCTGCGAAGCGTCATTGAGAGAGAGAGGATGCACAAGCGGGATCTGGTGGTGAAGTTGGAGTGATAGAGGTGGGAAGAGATGAGTTCAGGGAAGTTTAAGGTCATGCTCAGAGCGGGTTTTGCTGCAAACCATGAGATCACCGTGTGAAAGTAGCAGAGGAGGGAAAGTTCTTAATGTCTTGGTCTGTAATAAGAATAAGCCACTGGTGAATGCAGCTGTGAAAAGCATTTTTTTCAGGATAACTCTTTTTAGAGATGAAAGTATAAATGCAGCAGCCAGACAAGGCTTTGGCAAGACCTTGTCTGGAATAATCCCCATCTTCAAGAAAATGAACGGGGGAAGTATGTGCAGAGGAGCATCAGCCTTTTGTTTGAAGGAGGGATGGTGGACATAAATGACCTCTGTAAATGTATCAGAGAAGGAAGACAACCTTTTAAGAAATAGGAACATTGATTTGGGCAGAGAACAAGAAAATAAGAAGTAGCCTTGCATAAAACGAGGCAGGAAGCTGGGAATTTTCAGTCAGGACTCAGATTCTGGAGTAGTTTTACAAAGTTATTGAAGAGAAGCATAGGAGAGGGCTGGAGCCCCTCTGCCATGGGGCCAGGCTGGGGGAGTTGGGGGGTTCAGCCTGGAGAAGGGAAGGCTCTGGGGAGACCTTAGAGCCCCTTCCAGTGCCTGGGGGGGTACAAGAAAGCTGGGGGGGACTTTTTCCAAGGGCAGGGAGTGACAGGACAAGGGGTAATGGGTTTAAATGGAAAGAGGGAGCTTGAGATTGGACACCAGGAAGGAATTCTTCCCGGAGAGGGTGGGGAGCACTGGGACAGGTTGCCCAGAGAAGCTGTGGGTGCCCCATCCCTGGGAGTGTCCAAGGCCAGGCTGGATGAGGCTTGGAGCAGCCTGGTCTAGTGGAGGGTGTCCCTGCCCATGGCAGGGGGTTGGAACTAGATGATCTTTAAGGTCCCTTCCAACCCAAACCCTTTTGTGATTCCATGATTCTGAGTATGGTAAAGCTTGATAAGGTCTGTGCATGTGGCTGTGGTTCAGCAGTCTGCAGTCACTGAGACAGTTTCAGCCACCAGGAGATCCTTTCCGCAGATCTTTGTTACTGTGAGAAACGGGTGGCTGTAGCTGAGCTCTAAGAAGGATGCAATACTGATGAAGAAGGCAAAACGTAGCTTAAGGGAAATTTCTACCTGATATTCCCCCAGACTTTTCACATCACTTGTAGAAGCATTAAAGGCAGAACTCCTACCTTTTCTCCCTGCACATCTTCCCCACCAGTTCCACTACAGACGCAATGGCCCGTTCGTACATGATGCTACCACCGTAGCATCGTACCTAAACCGATCAGGTTTCTTCTTAGAGGACAGCATGAGTTTGCAGCCGAGCAGGTCTTCTCCTCAGGAACACAGGCCTGGAAAAAATCTCAGCTCTGTGTGCTGATTTGCCTGAGCTTGACTACGATTCCTTCTGTCAACAGCAGCAGCCTCCATCCAGCTGTCATCCGGTTGTCAGTTATTATGTTCCAGTGGAATAGCTGTTTTCTTACTGACTGGCTCATGTTATCTGAAACTTGTTTGTGGTGATTACAGATTTTTACACCTCCAGTGCAAAGTCCAAAAGCTATTACATTGATCTAAATTGCTTTCAGGGCCATTGTGTGACTCTGTGACAGAATAATGAACGGAGCTACATTTCTGAAAACAGCTGTGGCCTGTTCCCAACGCCGCTTCACTGAGGACAGACTTCTTCCCTCTCTCCATTGCTGCCCCCGGCCCTCTCCATCTCCCTCCAGCCTGTTGCCACGGGTCCTCCATCCTTCACATCTTCCATTTCAGGCTCTCTTTCCACGATCCTTTTAGATCCGGCTTGTGCCCCGGATGGCAACTTGTCCCATCCTCTGTGCATACAAATCCGGCCGTTTGGTACGTGCGTTCAGGTTTTCTAGCAAACACTGCTAGAAGGAGACTGAGCTATCCTTGTCCCTCCTTATTAGGACCACGATTTGGGATCTCTGTTCCCTAGTACCAGGTTTTGAGGAAACATAAGGGACTCCATGTTTTTGTAGTCTGTCTCATGTTCACATCCTGGTTTAGGCCCAGCTGGCCACTCAGCACCACACAGCCGCTCGCTCACTCCTGCTCCGGTGGGACGGGAAGGAGAAGATACCAGGAATGGCTGGTGGGTCGACACAAGGACAGGGAGGGATCACTCAGCCATTATGGTCATGGGCAAAATGGACTTGGGGAAGAAAAATCAATTTAATTTGTTACCAATCAAATCAGAGTAGGATAATGAGGGAGAAAACCAGATCTTAAAACCCCTTTCCCCCCTCCCCTCCCTTCATCCCAAGCTCAGCTTTGCTCCCCATTTCTGTCCATCCTCCCCCCAGGTCTGCAGTGGGACGGGGAAGGGGGGTTGGGGTCAGTCCATCCCACGGTGTCTCTGCTGTTCCTTCCTCCTCAGGGGAGTGTCCTCACCCTCTGCCCCTGCTCCATCCTAGGGTCCGTCCCACGGGAGACACTGCTCCACCAACTTCTCCCATGTGAGTCCTTCCCAGGGGCTGCAGTTCTTCCCGAACTGCTCCAGTGGGTCCGCCCCACGGGGTGCCATTCTTCAGGAGCCCCCTGCTCCAGCCTGGCCCCCCCAGGATCACAAGTCCTGCAGGCAAACCTGCTCCAGCCTGGGCTCCTCTCTCCGTGGGCCACAGCTCCTGCCAGGAGCCTGCTCCAGCACGGGCTGCCCACAGGGTCACAGCCTTCTTCAGGCATCCCCCTCCTCCTGTGTGGGGTCCTCCCCAGGCTGCAGTGGGGGGTCTCTGCCCCCCCGTGACCCTCCATGGCTGCAGGGCACAACCTACCCACTCCCCATGTGCTGTGAGAGAACCTCCGCTCTAGCCACCTCCTCTCCACCTTTCTGCGCTGACCTTAGGGTCTGCCTTGGTATTTTTCCCACTCCTCTCTCCACTGCAAGTTTGCTTTGTTTTCCCCTCTTAAATGTATTAATTACGAAGACACTAATTGGCTCAGCCTTGGCCAGCAGCAGGTCTGACTTGGAGCTGGGGAAGCTTCCAGCAGCTTCTCACAGGAGCCACCCCTGTAGCCCCTCCCCACTACCAAAACCTGGCCACCAAACCCAACACAGCTCGAAATAATCCGTTCACTGAGTTCGTTGAGCACGGGAGAGGTGTCACTGAGAAGACACCATAGAAGTCTTCCTGCTTCAGGAAACCAGGTTAAATATGTTTAAAAAATAAAATGAGATGCTGTTGGTAATGGCTGCTTGGAGGAGAATAAATCTTCCGGGGCGTTCTGTAGCTGTCAGAGATGCTTAATGCTGTATTTACTCTGAACGTTTGTGAACCTCATCAGCAGCAAAGTGCTTTGGTGTGTGAGAAGGTGTGAAATGACAGTAGTGCCACACACACCTTGAGACTTTTCCTTTCGTGGAGCTCGGTGTTTTATATGAATGTTATTTCCACTGTACTGATGGAGAGATGTAGGCATGAAGAAAGAAAATACCTTACTCAACCGAGATCGTACAGTAAGTCAGCGCTGAGAGCGGACTCAAGGTCTTTAGGCTTCCACTGTGTGCTTCGATCAACCGCTTCACGAGCCTCCTAAGGAATGCAAAATGTTTGAAAAATAGAAGATTAAATAGGCCTTGTTGGAGCTTCTGGCAAATTGCACATTAACTTTAATAAGGTCAGGATTTAATCCTCCGTATCCCTGAATTTGTTTAGCATTTTAACAGGTCCTAAAAATCACTGGCACAATGCTGCCTCGTGGCTGTTCAGAATAAGGCAGTTAGTGTGTACGCTCGTGGTGCACACCGGGTACTTATTTAAATGCTCTGCCCTAATCTGAAGTGGGGATGGAAAACCTATTTCTTGCTTTTTCTTTCTTAAAAAGCTTATTTTTCACATTCATATTTTAATTTAGCTTGCTCCCTAGTAGGCAGATGAGAGAGGCTCAAGTTACTGTATATTGTAATCTGTCTTTTATTTGCAGTACTTCGTTTACTAATTCGTAGCTGACTGTGGATTTAGCTAAAGACCTGGCACTGGAAGATGTCAGGATGTTTTATCTGTGTCTCTGCAGGGAAACTACATATACAGCCTGACTTTTTGGCGTTGTTCCATAATTAGAAGAAAGGCGTTTAGTTAGATTATCACTGTAGATCTAACATACCCCGATGAAAATGCCGTTCTCCTCTAGTGTGTCCTTTAGTCACAATGTGAAGTGCTCATTTCCTCTAATTGAAGCTCTTTGAAGTAGGTTGTGTTGGCTCTGCAGTGTCTTATTTACTCAAAGAAATCCAGGGAATCAACGAACTGGTTAGCTAATTGTGTTTTGCCTCAACTTTTTGGCATGCGAGTGTAAGAGGCAAGGAATTTTTCATAGACCTTTTGGCTTTATAGAAATAAAGAGCAGGGCAAACGGGGGAGGAAACTAAAACGCCGGGCTTCCATTAGGCTGGAGAAAGTTGTACCGCGATCAGAGTGTGACGCTGAAACGGGAGGAGAATCCTGGAGCCTTGAAGCCCTTGTTTTCATGCTTAACAGTAAAGGAAAACTCCTTTTCTTGCCCCTCCTGCCTTGCCAATGTCTCGGACTTCTACAAGGCTGAAGCAGCCCAAGGATCAGGTCTTTAGGATCCTTGAAGACCTTTACCTTTTATACAGCTGCCGCCAAAACTAGTAATCGTTCGTGGGGGCCGTGGTGTGAATGCGAGTCCTCGAGGAACTGAATCGATCGATTAATGAACTTTACAGGGGTCATCAGACAGCTGCTGGATGGTGATGGCTTTCAATCACTACTGAACCAAGATGGATTAAGCTAATTGCATTACCAATTCCCTGAACCACCCCGTTCTCTGCACTCTGTTGAATGCTTGCGTAGATAAGGAAAAAGGAGGAGTGCTCACCAGGGAGTGTTTGAGCCCCGTTTTGAGACCAACCTGTTGTACAATTTTCTGAGTGTCGTTCCTCCTTGCATAGTCCTTATTTCCCTGTAGATCTGTGGGACTTGGGATGATACAGTGGTGCAACGGGTAGTGTGTGAGCAGAGGTGCCAGGGAGGAGTTTGAGCAAGGGGAGGCAGAAGCATGTGAGATGACCGTGTAGTTGAAGGTGAGCATGGAGTGGGCCAATAACCCACGTGCTGCTTTTTCAGCTTGATCTGGATGCATAAGTGATTGTCCCCCTGTGCTGGGGAGGCTGCACCTTGAATCCTGGGGTCAGTTCTGGGCCCCTCACTGCAAGGCAGACATTGAGGGCTGGAGCATGTCCAGAAAAGGGGGAGGTTTAGATTGGATACTGGGAAAATTCCTTCCCGGAAAGGGCTGTCAGGGTTGGAACTGCCCAGGGAGGTGGGGGAGTCCCCATCCCGGGAGGGGTTTCAGAGCCGTGTGGATGTGGTGCTCAGGGACATGGGTCAGTGGGGGGCTGGGCAGTGCTGGGGTGACAGTTGGACTCGATGGGCTGAAAGGGCTTTCCAACCAAAATGATTCTATAAATCCTCCTTTCCTTAAGGCATGGTCTCCTGGTTTAGTGGGTTGAACTGCCCTGGAACACAGTAGAGAGGCCAAACCCGGTCTTGCTTTCAAATTCCATTTTAGTGCCTTCCTTGGAGAACTGACGGAGGAGTTCTGCCACTTGCAGACTCAGGATTTACATTCCTGTAGGAAGGCCCTAGGCTTTGTGGCCGGCCTTTGTTGCAAATCATTTGCTCAACACAACTTTTTCACTTTGAAGCAGCTAGCATCCCAGTATGAATTTGTTGTAATTCTGATGGATTTTCCCTGGTGGGCAAAGACGCAGTCTAGCTCCCAACTGCTGGTCTCCAGCAACAGACACCATGAAGGATGTCTGACCTGGAGTCTTAGGCAAGGCTGGATGATCCTTTTTTTCCTAGAGTCCCAAGTGAAGAACTGAGAGCAGAATTATAACCTATTTCTCAGGATGGTAAAAGCCTGCTTTTGTCTTTGTACCAAAACAAAATCTGTAGCTTTTCCCCTTCATTTTTCTCCTGCGTTTAGCTGCATTTTCCCTGTGTTATTTCTTCTTCAACCAAAGTCTTGAAACAAAGGTAATTCCGATAAATTCTGCAGTCTGCTATTTGGGATCTTGGCTTAGGTGACCGTAAAGGTGCTTTATGGTCCATTGTCTGCTAATGCACTTGTTTGAGGTTTTTGTTTTTCCTCTTCCATGCAGAGATATCCCAATGCCGCTCGTCAGCTCTGGAGTGGAGCACGGGAACCTGAGAGAGCTTGCCTTGGCCAGGATGAAAGACTTTGGGACACAGGTAAAGTATTGATCAGTTGGTGTGGAGGGAGAGCTGCTTGATGACTTTACACGAAGTAGCAGAAAGTAATGGCTGGAAGACACAATAGGAGCCAGGTTTGTTGCTGCTCTGCAGAGTTCTTTCAAAAAACTGTTCATTATTAAAAAGCACCTTGATGATACTTCTGAAAAGCCGGGTTTGGTTGATTTTTTTAGTTTAGCACTTTCACCCCGTTCCTGAAGGTACTTGGTAAGTAGATTGCGATACCCGTTTTTTAATCGAATGAAGCCCTTAACTCAGAAGGCAGGAAGGTTTCTTTTTAATTTATGCTGTTAGAAATTCTCCTTCCTTTCTTTTTCCCACGCATGCACTTACTTGACTGAACAATTGGAAGAAAAGCTCTTAGTCTGAGGCCAAAGAAATCTTGCAAGAGAGATTTCAGCACAAACAAATGAGACTTGATATTCTTGATATTTCTGAGGTCAAATAAAAATATAAGCGGGGGTGGAGAGAGGAGGAGGAGGGAGGAATTGCGTTTGTACTTGAAGTCAGGAGGAGGTACGTAGACCCAGTCTTGATTTTTCTGGGAGGGTCGCTGCGGCAGTCTGCATTCACAGTGTCTCCTGTGCTCTGCTCTGACGCTGCTCGCTGTTTGAACCTCCCTCCCAAACCCCGTTATCAGCCACAGTTTGCAGATCCTCGGGTAAAGTTATGCCCAAGTTCTTCCTTTCTTGGAATATCCAACTCCCTGGACAAACATCACACAAGCCTCATGCTCCTTGGGACTATTCCAAAGGGCTTTAATTGCTGTGGTGTTCAGGCAGAGGTAGATCCTCACCACAGCTGGTCCGTGTATTTGGATTTATTGCTCCCTCTTTCTACCTCGCCTTTTTTTAAAGAGCTTTTAAGACATTACCGCACCCAGCAACAGTAAAGTCTCCAGCTACTGCGTGCGTGCCTGTAGTGCCACATCGACTTGTGCTGCTGACCTGTATTTTTGGTATTTAACATGGATAGTTCTCTAGGCTACATCTAGCTCCTTACTGCCTTTGCCCAAGTCTCGCTTGGATCTTGCAGTTGCAGCACAAAAATTCAGAAAAGAAACTCTAGGCTGCCTTCCTTTCAGCTGGGCTTTCCGTCACTTCATCTCTTCTGAGCTGATGCCCTGGACTTTCTCCTTAAATCGTTCCTCCCAGTCTCCCTCCAGCAGCAAGCCAGGATTTGGCAGACGGCTTTGCCGCCCGCAGAAGCTTCCATTCCTCCTGCTGACACTTCACTTCAAAACCAGACAGGGGAGACAACCTCCGTGGTGCAGCTAAGCCTTTTCAATTGAGCTCTTTAGGGCGACTAGTGAACTCTTCCCTGGGTCTGATACTAAAACCACGTCGTTTGATCTGAACCTCGGCGGAACCAGCTGGAGAAGCAGGGGTAGCTGATCCATGGCAGTCAGGGCTGAGCGGAACCGTTGAAGGACTTGTCAGGCTGGCAGTCATCGCTTTTAGAAGAACCAAATCTGTAAATATCTCTGCTGTGCAGATGATTATAGATTTTAATTTAGTGAGGCAGAAACAGTGCAGCTGGTGGAATGAGGAACCAGTCTGCCGCGATACAGCTTGAAATGGAAGGTACTGTTGTGTTGTTCTTGTGTCATGGGAGCAAACTATAAATACGCTTTGTCCTCTTGTCTTTTAGCTTTGGAAAAGGAGAGGAGGAGGGCAAGGCAAGGAAGGAATCTTACATATTTGCAGGCTCAATAGTAAAAATCAGCCCGTTCACCAGCTCCGGCAGTTCTGGCATCCATCTTTGGGGAATGGTTTGGTGAGGAGTGTGTCTGAGGGGTGGGATCAGTCATGCCAACACTGTAACTTGTGTCTGTTGGGAAGAAATTATTCTTGAGGATCTTCATTGGAGGGACCAGACGCTGGCCTGTGTGATTGCTGGCCACTGAGTGCAAGTGGAGATACGCAGCTGGGACACAGAATTTTAAAGCAGCATCCCAGAATACATTCTCCTTCCACGTTTCTGGAGTTCTTAATGAGGAGTGGGTATTCCTCTGCCTTTTACTGTGCTGTTTGAGTAGCTGGGAAATTGTAAAGCAGGGGAGACTTGGTAAAACTACGATCGATCCCAGTTTTATCGTAGTCCTCTAGAAAACAAACAAAGTCACTTTTTTCTGCTAACTGGGGGATTGTTGCTTTGTATTGATAATGCAGTTTAAAAGTATTCCGAGGAGAGGACATGATAAGAGCTGTGCTTGTTCTGGGCACTCCGCGTTTCTGTGTGAATTGGATTTTCACCCATTCTGTCCCTGTCTGAAAGTCTGGCTTTTGGAAATACATGGGCGGGGTTGCTCTTTGAGCAATTTTTTAGCCCATTGGTGGACATTAACCTCCTTCCCTCCAAACACAGCAGTGCTAGAGGAATGAAAACGAGCTTTGGCAACTCAGCTGCTTTGGGTAAAACTCTTGTGGCTGGACTTTGGTGACAAAAGTTGGGTTAAGCTTAGCATTGGACTTTCCAATAAACCCACACAGTCTCCCGTGGTAGGAGCGCTTATACTGTCACAACTGTTTGCTTATGTGAATGGCTGCCAAATTACTCAACTTAGAATCATAGAATAGGTTGGGTTGGAAGGGACCTTAAAGATCATCCAGTTCCAACCCCCGTGCCACGGGCAGGGACACCTTCCACTAGACCAGGTTGCTCCAAGCCTCATCCAGCCTGGCCTTGGACACTGCCAGGGATGGGGCACCCACAGCTTCTCTGGGCAACCTGTCCCAGTGCTCCCCACCCTCTGCGGGAAGAACTTCTTCCTGATGTCCAATCTAAATCTCCCCACTTTCAATCTAAAGCCATTACCCCTTGTTCTGTCACTCCCTGCCCTTGTAAAAAGCCACCCCCAGCTTCCTTATAGGCCCCCTTCAGGTACTGGAAGGCTGCAATAACATCTCCTCGGAGCCTTCCCTTCTCCAGGCTGAACCCCCCAACCCTCCCAGCCTGTCCCCAGGGCAGAGGGGCTCCAGCCCTTGGAGCATCTCCATGGCCTCCTCTGGCCTCGCTCCAACCGGTCGATATCCTTCTTATGCTGAGGGCTCCACAGCTGGACACAGCACTCCAGGTGGGGTCTCACGAGAGCAGAGGGGGAGAATCACCCCCCTCGACCTGCCGACTTACGTTGGCTTTGCTGACAAGCGCCAAAGTTTATGCAAGTTATAACCCATCTCTCAAGCACCGAGCTTGGAGCCTTGTCTCCTCCTCAGCCCGATGTCTGGGAGAGGGAAGGTTTATTTTGGCTGTCTTTGTTTTCTGTGTCATTGGTCCCAAGCCTCAGTGATGCTCTGTGGATTTGTGTTGGCTTTACTTTCTGATGTTTGGGTAGGACTCCTGTAACAATTGTCATTTCAAGGGCAAGAAAAAGGTTGCTGAGGTTCAAAAACTGGCCGTTTAAGGGTTTTCCGGTGCCTTAGGGTAGGTTTTGCCAATGTCAGACCTTTCCAGTGTAGAGTAAAAATGGATTGTGCCAAAGTCTTTTTTTTTTTGTGCTGTTATTCTTTTGACTTTGTTGACTTTGCCTCCAAACCCTGCTGTTTGTGAATCAAAGGGTGCGTTTCCTCGTGAGCCATAATGGTTGCTTAGTGAATTGATTTTTGCCAGCATGTCTTTCCATTTAGCACTAAGACCTCTTTCTGAGGTATATTAGGGATGGATCGGTGAGCATTTTTATTTTGAAGTCTATCCGTTTGAAATTCATCCTTGCAACTTCATGCTCTTTCCGTTTAGTTTTGCACCCAATAGGTGGCTGGAAATCTGTACGTTTCAGGGCTTAATGTTTTTCTCCTCTGCAATATTTTTTCCTCCCTTTCTTTTCCTAGTGTCGTGATGTAAGGACAAGAGAGGTTGGAATCCAAGAAATTCACAATAAAGTGCGACCCTATCAGGTAAGGTTTGTCTCCTTTTCTAGGAGCCTGTTTCGGACATGACTTGTTATAGGTGTTTGGTGTGGAGGCGTTGGGACCCGATTGTTGTCCAATCCTGAGGTTTGCCTTTGTAGCTGGATCCAATTTTCCATTTATTTTTGCAGCAGCTTTGGATGTCTTTTGTTGGAGCACAGTCACCTGTTGAAATTTATGGACCGCCATGTTCAATAAACTGACTGCAGCCAGCGGTTGGTTTGGTATTTTCACTGCTACAACAAAATAAGCAGCTCTTCCTTACTGTTTCTCAGCCTTCCCTTTTCTCCCTCCTCATCACAGATTTGCATTTAGAAAATAACGAAACCATAGTGTGTGCATGCTGAAGAGGAATGAATGTTTAACAAGATGAATTTACAGCCTTTTTTTGTGCCTGTGCATGTTTGTATAGGCAATCAGTATGTGTATAAATACACTTCTGCACATGCACGGCTGTATTTATAGGTGAGTAGATCCATTTAGCACATGACACATATGTTGTGTTTTTTCCTCCCTGAAATAGTCCATGAAAAGATTGCTAGGCTTATTTTATCGAAAGGAAAATGCTCTCTGCTGAACTTCAAGCTTCCCGTTTAGGACACTGATCCTGCGGTTCACTGTAGTTACAAGGAGGGATCAGTCCTTCCAGAAAGTTGGCAGGCGGTCCATGGCCATGGCACCCAAGGAAATGAGCTTCCTACGATCACACAGGGTTGGATCCATCTCAGTGCATGTGTGTGCTGTGGCTAGTAAATCACATCCTGGGAATATCATAGGGTCATAGAATGGTTTGGGTTGGAAGGGACCTTAAAGATCATCCAGTTCCAACCCCCGTGCCACGGGCAGGGACACCCTCCACTAGGCCAGGTTGCTCCAAGCCTCATCCAGCCTGGCCTTGGACACTCCCAGGGATGGGGCAGCCACAGCTTCTCTGGGCAGCCTGTCCCAGGGCCTCCCCACCCTCTGTGGGAAGAATTCCTTCCTGATGGCCCATCTCAATCTCCCTCTTTCCATTTAAACCCATTACCCCTTGTCCTGTCACTCCCTGCCCTTGGAAAAAGCACCCCCCCCCCCAGCTTTCTTGTAGCCCCCCAGGCACTGGAAGGGGCTCTAAGGTCTCCCCAGAGCCTTCCCTTCTCCAGGCTGAACCCCCCAACTCCCCCAGCCTGTCCCCATGGCAGAGGGGCTCCAGCCCTCGCAGCATCTCCGGGGCCTCCTCTGGCCTCGCTCCAACAGCTCCGTGTCCTTCTGCTGTTGGGGCCCCAGAGCTGGAGGCAGAACTGCAGGGGGGTCTCCCCAGAGCGGAGCAGAGGGGGAGAATCCCCTCCCTGGCCCTGCTGGCCACGCTGCTCTGGATCCAGCCCAGGATCCGGTTGGTTTCTGGGCTCCAGCGCACACGGCCAGCTCCTGGCCAGCTCCTCGCCCCCAGCACCCCCAAGTCCTTCTCCTCAGGGTATACCCTTCTCCTCTTCCTTTTCTGACATTAAGGAAGGACTGAAATGATAGTGGAGTTTGTCCATCATGTATTTCCTCTACTTTCAAACAAGAATTCTTTGTGCCAGGGCAGAAGATACTGTCACCTCCAGGTAGAAACCTGAGTCAGAATGACACTCGCTTATCTCTCTCGTGCAACGGGCACGTACCCTCTTTCTAAATGTGAGCCCTGAATCTGGGGCTAGCACAGAAAGAGATTCCTAACAGAGGTCCTCTCAGTTGTGCTCTGGAAGCTCCACAGATTATTTAGGCTGCAAAGAGGCTCTGAGTTTGGTGCCAGAAGTTAAGCAGCGTGAGTAGCCTCTGAGTTTAGCATCTGAAAGATGTTCTCCCTTTGCAAATCAGAGATTACTGGGAGCCATATTCCATTTTCCTCCTACCTTTCTGTGAATACAGGTGGAGCGCGGCGCTTCCCATCTTGCACAACGGAAATCCAGTATTGGAAACGTATCGCCATCTCAAATTACCTCGTTCTGACCAGATTTCTGCAAGAACCGAGGCTGCACGGACTCGTTTGCACATAGGCCACGCGGCCTTTGCGCTCTGCTCCTCTTATCTACGGTCATTTCGCGAAATCCCTCCCCAGGATTTCTGTTGTCAGGGGCGCTAATCTAATTTAAATTGTAAATTTCTGGAGTAGTTAGCAAATAGCTTATCACAGGGTTTTCAAAGCAGTGTTACATTGAAAATTCCCTTTGTTCAAGTCGTCTGTCAGAGTGGCAGGAGGATGTCATTATATAGTCTTAGCAAAATTTATCGTGACAGCAAGCGAGAGAAATGTTCTGAAGAGGGTGTAATTTTTCACGCGCTTTAGACTAACGACAAGGTATGAGGTTGTTCTCGGCTCCGTAAGTAAACAACGCATCCTCTTGATAAGAGCGGCTATCGTGTCAGATCTAAAATAAATTAATCGCTTGCTGTAATTAGTTATACTTTCTGCAACTTCTTTCTGCTGGGGATCAGTAGGCTGGATGTAGTTTTATAATGGTGATGGTGTGTCTGCCTTTAAAAGTGTTTTCTTTGTAAAAAAATCAATTTGAAGTAGATGACTTGCCGGTAGCTGGTTATTTACAGAGCTCTCTCTAAGCTGCCTGTTCAATTAGTGGTATTTCTCCGTCGCAGCGGAAGGTATTTGCTTGCTCTCAGAATGGTTAAGGCAGCGTAGCGCTACGTAATAGCCTTAAAAATGCTCTAGTGAATTGTTGCTGCGAAGAGACGTCGGATTGACAGTTTGGAAAGGCGAGGGCAGTGACAGCTCTGTTACGGATATGAACCTACATTAGCGTTAGAGCAGAAAGTGTGAGGCGTAGAAGCGGCTGTTCCCGTGAAGCGGGGGTTTTGTATCAAGATAATGAACTCAGTATAGAACCGAGTGAGGAATAAGGCAGAATCTTAAACTGGAAGTCGCTGGTTTAGGTTGAGTGTAATCTGCAACTGGGTTTTCCCTTTGTTGGTCTAAAGAAGTTTAAAACAGACCTTGCCAGGTGTTTAATAGGATTGCCTGTTGCAACAGTGATCCACCCCCACGGGGGTTACTCTTACCAGCACGAAGGATGGGTTACGGACAAGGGGACTGCAGGCTGCTGCTGCGCACAGCTCTGCACCAACCGACCAGGAGGTGATTCAGAATGGCTTTTATACCGGTATCCCAGAAGGAAAAGGTCTCGTGAGTCCCTGAAAGCCCTCTGGGAGGATTTATTTATCCTAGGACCCTCTGTGACCAGGGAAGCGGGGAGAACAAAAGACTTAACCCAATAGAGGCTTCTCTGAGCAGCTCAGCTTATCTGATACGTGCTTGTGATGCTCTAACAATGCACGCGATAAAAAGCCTCCGGTGAAGGTTCCTGCAGCCTTCCTTCGTTTCTGTCTACAAGGGGCTGTTGGGCTGGATGGGGGCATGACAGGGCATGTGGTCCCTACTGCAGGACAAGCAATGGAGCCATGTTCTCTACTTGGTTTGTTTTGTTCTCAAGAGAAACCAGGAGTTTGCCATTTACAGCCCTTAATGTAGCAGTGTTTAATAATATTTTCTGCTTTTTTAATACATTAGCAGTAAGCTTTAACCTAATTGCTTTTCCACATATGAAACCAACGGTGGAATCTGGGTATTTAAGAAAATCTCATAGAATCACGGAATGGTTTGGGTTGGAAGGGACCTTAAAGCCCACCCAGCCCCACCCCCTGCCATGGACAGGGACACCTTCCACTAGCCCAGGTTGCTCCAAGCCTCATCCAGCCTGGCCTTGGACACTGCCAGGGATGGGGCAGCCACAGCTTCTCTGGGCAACCTGTCCCAGTGCCCCCCACCCTCTGTGGGAAGAATTCCTTCCTGATGTCCCATCTCAATCTCCCTCTTTCCATTTAAACTCGTCACCCCTTGTCCTGTCACTCCCTGCCCTTGGAAAAAGTCCCCCCCAGCTTTCTTGTAGCCCCCCAGGCACTGGAAGGGGCTCTAAGGTCTCCCTGGAGCCTTCCCTTCTCCAGGCTGAACAAGCCCAAGACCTCTGGATCCAGCCCAGGATAACGGTTGGCTTTCTGCACTGGAAGCACACACAGTTGGCTCATGTTCAGCTTTTCACCCCCAGCACCCCCAAGTCCTTCTCCTCAGGGCTGCTCTCGATCCATTCTCCCCCCAGGCTGTCCTTGTGCTGGGCTTGCCCTGACCCATGTGCAGGACCTGGTCCCTGGACCAAGGCCTGGTCCCACCTCTCCAGCCTGTCCAGGTCCCTCTGGACGCCATCCCTTCCCTCCAGCGTGTCACCACACCACACAGCTCGGTGTCATGTCAAACTTGCTGAGGGTGCACTTGATGCCACCGTCCATGTCGCTGACGCAGATGTTAAACAGCATCTCCCGCTCTTTTGTTTCCCTGTACTTTTCCATTTTATCAGTGGTGTTATCCAGATCTCCCATTAAGTACATCAGTGTGTGTCAGCCGTCCCGACACGCAGGCTGGAGTGGAATTGTGCTCTTGGAGAACTTGGCACATGGGCAGACATCTGCTTGGGCGCTTGCCCCGTGAGCTGTACATCACTGCTGCAACGAGCCTTGCTGCTGTAGTCACTAAGGGATTTAATTGTGAGCTGCTTTCACCCAGGCTTCGTCAGGGAGTAGAGCAGGCAGGCGACAGAATCCCTTATGGCTTTTCTGTAAACAAATCTTTAATTCATGGATTTCTGGGTGTTAGAAGATTTGCAGAAAAAATAGCGAGGTCTTTTGCTTTAGTCTTTATAGTAGTCCTGGGAAGAGCATGGCCAGGTGTGCGTAGGGATCGACTCTGTACTGTACTGTCAGGGTGTAAAAGATGGAAACACCAGTGCAGCGCTGGTGCACAGGGCATCCGTTGACACCATTCGTTTTTGAATCGTACAATAACAGAGCAGTTTGGGTTGGATGGGACCTTAAAGCCCACCCAGCGCCACCCCCTGCCATGGGCAGGGACACCTTCCACTAGACCAGGTTGCTCCAAGCCTCATCCAGCCTGGCCTTGGACACTGCCAGGGATGGGGCAGCCACAGCTTCTCTGGGCAATTCACTCAACACCAGCTCGTTCAGATCCACTCTTGCACTACGCAGTTTGCTCACGTGGGTAGATCCTGTGTGTTGCTGGCAGGAACTAATTGGTAATTAGTAAAGAAGTTGATTGCTGCTTAGAAGACGCATGGTCAGTAGACATCTCAAGCCATTTCTGGTGCAAAGCAGTAGAGACTTGGACCTAAATGCAGGTTTAGTGAAGGCAAATGCAAAACTGCTCATTCTGCGTTAGCAAGTTTGTAACGAGCTGAATTTCAATTAGAGCAAGTCCCTTGGTTAGAGGCAAGAGCTGCTGCCCCCATTGATTTTGCAGTGATTACGAAAGTCGAATAACTCAAGAAACATAGGTTTTAGGTTTCTGACTTACAAACAGGTAGCCATGTGGGCTACCAACCCTTCTGGAAGGCTTGCAGATAGAGATAGAAGACTAGTTCTGTCCCATTGGTGAGTTCTTTTCTGTTAAAGTAGTCGCATGTTTTATCTTTAATGTGACTGCATTAGCAGCAGCTCTTACCCAGTCCTGCTAAAATCCATCTGGAATTAAATTGGCCTTTAAGAAAGCACTTCATGTTTTCTCTGAATCATAATAGTTTATGGATCCATGAAATTGGTTTTGGTCTGTTTAACATGTTGCTTAAATATTTTTTAAAGTTTCCCTTTTCTCTTCTCCTCTTTGTATTCATCATCGCTCCTTCTCTTTGACCAGATTGAATTGGTTAGAAGAGATTACGTGGCTAACGGCGGCTGGGAGACCTTCCTGTCCTACGAAGATCCCGAGCAGGATATTCTCGTTGGCCTTCTCCGACTGCGGAAGTGTTCGGAGGAGTCATTCAGACCTGAGCTGAAAGGAGGCGTTTCCATTGTCCGAGAATTGCACGTGTATGGGAGCGTGGTCCCCGTGAGCAGTCGGGATCCTTCCAAATTTCAGCACCAGGTACTCCAAGCCATCGTTATTTGCCATCTGTGCCTCTTTGTTGCGCCCTCCTCCCTCTCCCCGGGGTAACTGGAGAAGAATTTTGTTTAATATCTGCGATTCATTCACTTGTTTTGAATTGCAGTCCACTGCAGTAGAGACACAGCTGAATTTGAGCCCCTTCCTGCATTTCGCCTGTTAAAATCGCGCTGCTTCTGAGTTTTCGCTAGCGGGATCATGTTTAGGCGATTGCAGCTGCCCTGAGATGAAAAACCAAAGCGTGGCTGAACGCTGTCCGTGTTGCTCCGTGCCCACGCAACACGCGCTCGTGTCTCTGAGGCTCACCTGGCTTTGGAGCACGAAGCACGTTTGGGTCTGAAGTAGCTTTCTTGCGATACCCGCTGTGGTACGTCAGACTGGAGTGCAAACCGAGAGCCAACAAAACGAAGGGGATACGTCTGTTGTGCCTTTTTATTTCCTTCTAAAATCGGGCTTGTTCGGTAGATGAATTTCCCTTCTGAAATAATTACACGTGGGAAGGTGAGATTCCAGTTTTCTGTGAAAGGGGTGTTTATTGAATGCATTCTTCCTGCCCAACCAGGAGAAATCCAGCTTTGGTTCTGACAGGTTTATCGGTTGAAGTGATTTAAGACCGTATAAAGTCTCTTGGTTGGGTCTGACAGTTTTTTGCTTCAGCCACACTTGTGAGACCATTTCATACATACCTTACAGGATGTGAAGAAGGGAGTGGAAAGCTGAGCTTCTGCTTCCTTGCAGTGACTTGTATGGAAATGGCACATTATCCTTCTGCTGCACGGGACGTGCTGTGGCTTGCGGTGGGCAAAAATGGGAATTCAATTTTGCCCCCGTCGGTTTTGAACCTTTAGACTGAGCTTTGGGAAAAAAAAAAAAGCGATCAGTTTGTCCTCTTTGCCTGAAGTGCTCAGGGCTGATGTTTTAAATTCACTTCCCTGTATTTATTAATCTTTCCCTGAGTGGATGCGTTAAGATGCAGTTTCGCTGGACGCTGACGATGTGTGACCGTGAGGCAGTGGCTGGGGGGAATAAAAGGAAAGTGGATATTTCCACTATAAAATAGTTAATGCTTAAAAATATGGGAAGAAAAAAGCGCTCATCCTAAGTATTTGGAAACAAAATTTATAAAAAAAGAAGAGAGGGAGGTGAAATCAATTGAAAGTAGCCAACTGTACATTTAAAACAGGCTGCAAATTGAAATTTCATGGCGTATGACGCACTCATGTTCGTTCGGAATAGTCAGTGTTCAAGAGGTTAATCAGAAAGTGTTCCTCACAGTTGTGGGGGCAATTTCTGATGAGAAGGACGTTTTAGAATGAAGGTTTCTGTGTGTTATTTAAAAATGCCTGTGAGTGCTAAATGTGTGGTTAGAATTAAATCACATGTGTTTCAGTGCTGCCACAGCCCCGTTCTGTACCTCTTGTCAGGAAAACAGATGAACAAAGAGCCGAGTATAATTCCTGCATCCTAATGCTAGGAGTGAATTAATCCAATCAATTATTCCCAGATATATAGGACAACAAAGCTGTTAAATGGAGTGGAAAGGCTATTCCCTTATTCTGAAGCATTGTTGTGGTTCCAGTAGCACTCCTGCTGTGCAAGATTTCCAAACGTAAATAGAGGCGTGGATCTGGGCCAGAATATTAACATGTTCTTCTGCAGTTCTTTTTGATTTGGCATCTCCTGCGTCACGAGCTGAGCCCAGGAGAGCAGTGCAGAGCCTGAGCCTGCCCTGGCTCTGCAAGGGTCACACAGCAGTTGGATGCAGCCTTTGTGGTTAGCCCCGACAAGCCCTGTGGGACAGGACAAGGGGTAACGGGGTTAAACTGAAAGAGGGAGACTGAGATTGGGCATCAGGAAGGAATTCTTCCTGCAGAGGGTGGGGAGGCCCTGGGACAGGTTGCCCAGAGAAGCTGTGGCTGCCCCAACCCTGGGAGTGTCCAAGGCCAGGCTGGATGAGGCTTGGACCAACCTGGGCCAGTGGAGGGTGTCCCTGCCCATGGCAGGGGGTGGGACTGGGTGGTCTTTAAGGTCCCTTCCAACCCAAACCATTCTGTGATTCTGTGGTCGCTCCATGCCTCAGTTCTTCATCTTGAAATGAGCACGGTAACAGCTCCTGACTCTTGCAGGGGTTGTGGAAATGAAGATTACGAGGCACTAAGGCAACATGTATATCAGTGTCGTGGTTTAACTCCGGCTAGTGAAATACCACGAAGCCACTCTCACAAATCCTACCTCCAGTGGAGGGGAAGAATCAGAGGAAAAAGAAATAAGGAAGCTCGTAAAATTGAGATGAGAACTATTTACTAATTAAAACTAAATTAATATATACAAATACTGATAATAATAAGTAATTAAACTAATAGAAAATAAAACATATGATACAGTTTCTCACCCCCCACTGACCAATGCACAACTGGGTGCTGAGTAGTGAGAGTCAGACCCAGAGAGCCCAAGAGCTGCAGCCCAAAAGCAATCGCAGCCCGAGAGCCGCAGCCTGAGGGCCGGAGCCTGAGAGTTGTCACAGCAGATTCTGAGTGAACCTTCAGTGATAGCACGACTGGGAAAACCAAACAAACCCACCAACCCCCTCATGAGCGAGCCAGCACAGGAGTCAGCAAAGCAGCTAACGCGGGAGTCGGGGGGAGTGTGAGCAAGTGCCTGGGAGTAAAAGAGCAAGAGAGTAAGAGAAGAAAGAGTAATGACTCCCAGACCCTCTCCTCGCCTAAGCCCCAGTCATGATGTACCATGGGGTGAAACACTCCCTCGGTCAGGTTGGGGCAGCTGTCTGAGCTGTGTGTCCCCTGCACTGCCTGTAGCGAGACAGCGAGAGCTGGGAGCGCAGCTGCGGGGTCAGAAGTGGAGAAAGACCTTGAATTCAGTGCAGGCACTGCCCAGCGCCAGCTCAGACCTTATCAGTGCTGCTCTCAGCACCCAGGAACACAGCCCCCTAGCAGCCACGGCAAAGAGAGTTAACTCTTTCCTGACTGAACCCAGCACAGTCAGAAAAGTGAACGGCAGCAGAGGCCTGTCTCTGGGTCTGTAGTGTCAGGCCACCTCCATTTCAGCTGATGTCCTCAGTCTGAATCATAGAATCACAGAATGGTTTGGGTTGGAAGGGACCTCAGAGATCATCTAGAATGGCACAGGGATCCCTCTGCAATTGGGCAGCGCAGGTGATTGCTTCTGGCGTTTGTGCTCTGGCTTTGTTTAATCCACTAGCACAAACCCAGGTCTAGTAGCGTCGCCGCTAAACGGGTGATTGTTGTTTAGGATTGGTTATCTCGGCAGGATAGGCTCGTTCAGTACCAGCAATTACGGAATGCCTACCAAGTTGCCATCAGTGGCTTTAAGTTCATCCTGTTCCTGCCGTTGAGAAGCAGTCAGAGACTGGAAGTGCCTAGGAATAATTTCATGATCAGGAAAAAAAACCCTGAGAAAGCTCCAGTGTAAAGCTTCGTGTTGGTACACCTCTTCCCAAGCCCTCTCCTGCAAGATTCAGCAATATTCCTGATCACAGGATCATTCCTGTGCCAAAAATAGGAGTCTGTTTGGACTGTACTAATGCTTACATTCTGACCTTGCTTGTGCTTTTTTTTCCTGTTATTTCTCCCATTCTAGGGATTTGGTATGTTACTGATGGAGGAGGCAGAAAGGATAGCCAAGGAGGAGCACGGGTCATGGAAAATTGCTGTAATTTCAGGTACCTTTGCTTTATCCCTTTGTTTTTATATATCTATCTCTCTCTTAATCTGAAAATAAACCCACCGCAGCCAACACCACTGCTGTGAGCATTCATCGTATGAGGTAGAGAATGAGCATCAGCAGATGCTTCCTCGTAACGGAGCGAAATTCCATCGTAGCTTTGTCCAGACAATACCATCATCGTGAGCAGCACACCATGGATACGCTGCGGGGAGCCATCCCGCTCCTGGTGCCGAAGGAGACAGACGGCGTGACCATGGGCGTCTTCCTCCTCCGAACACTGCTATTTCCACCCTCGCTGATTTGGCCCCGTCACAGGTTGTTACTGTCGAGGGCTGTTTTCCAGAGCTTATGAGGATAGAAAATTGCCGACCTCTCGCAGAGTCTTTCTGCAAGTGCCGTCATTAGGGTGGACAGATGTGCTTTTAGGCTACATTAAGCGTTATCATGAAGAAGGGAGCTGTATAAGAGCTGCAGCCCTTTCTGTTTCATTTTCGAGGCATTGTGGCTGAGAAGAGCGGCGTCGGTTCATCACGGGCGTGTGAAGTCGAGGTCGGGACTACCTTTGTGTCTCAATTTATCTTATATTAGCGGTTATGGGAGCTGTAGAAAGCTTTTACAGGCACGTAGGTTTTATAAGTGGGGGAGCTGGCGAATTGCATGGGGAGAGAGACTCTTGTTGGCGTAAGATTAACGTACGCTGGGGGACTTGAACGGAATAGCTGTAATATAGACCTCTAAAAAAACCCAGCTGCTCCTGCCCCACCGAAACCCCCAAAAAGCAGGAATCCCCAGCTTTGACCCAGGCTGCTGAGTGCCGAAGTGAAGCACTTCTCGGTGTGGTTCCAGCCGTGTAGCATCCCTGGATGTTAAAAAGCTGAAGCGGGCCGTCCCGATAAGCACTTGTGACAAGGGCCACAGTGTGAGGGAGGACAGCGTGTGGGCAGCAGCCAGATGCTTAAAGGTAATTCTTTAAGCATTTTCTGGATTCCCCATTTCTTGTTTGCTTAAGATACATGCCGGCCCTGTTTTTCCTGTTGCTGCCGCGTGGGTGTCAGTGTGAACTGGGAATTTCAGACGGCTGAGGAACGTCAGCATCGCGTCGCTCGTTGGTAGAGAGGCAAAAGTGAAAATGGTTTCTGTCGGTTTTCCGAGCAACATCTTGGCTTGGGATGCGTGAAGAGGAGAGGTCGCAATCCCTCTGACCTAAAGAACATTTCTTTGGACAGGAACAGTAAACGTACAGCAGTTACTAAAAAAACTGATTTGTGAAAGCACCCGTGTTACTCGTTTTAGCCATATTTTAGCAGACTGATGTGAAGAATACATTCTTTGCTCCGAGGTTGAGTGCAAGAAGGCTTGTTTTGCTGCATGCACCGTTTCTGGCATCCTACCAAGACCTTGTCTGTGCTTTTTATTTCCCACCCACCCCACTCCCCCCCCCCCCGGTGTGCAAAATACAATATAGCGCAATTTGTCTTGGAATACAGCATGCTACAGCATCTGCCAGGGCCACCGGTTTTCCAGCTGTTTCCTTGGAGATGTTACCATTTGGATTTCAATTTTCCTGTAGGTTTTATCTGAAATAAAAATGCAGCCAGAAGTTCTTTCTCCGTTGGAGAATGAACTTGGTTTTGCTCATTTTGGTTTCATAACAGATTTTTAATCTGGGAACCCATTGCAGAGTTTACATCTCCAACATACTGCAAAATTTGGGCTACTTTCTAGAGGGAAGCGTATAAGGGGAGATCTGCTTTGAAGATGTCTCTCTCAGGACTCCTATTTCATCAGTACTGTGTGGTTTTATGAATGCTTTGTTGCAGTGTTTTGTTTAAGTGTTCTTTCTTCAGCAGTATTTTCCGGTCTTGCACTTAATGGCTACATCAGTACTTGTCAACTAAATACCCCCCCAACATGCAAACTGCCTCCTCAGGGAACGGTCCCTGGTCCACGCCGATGCGTGCGCTGTGGCGGAGGACTGCGTGGGGCAGTGCTAGTCCGCTGGGGCTGAAACCTCCTCAGGGCTCCGGGTAGCGAAGTAACGGAGTGGATGGTTGGATTCCTGTTCTCTAACAACTTCTAGGAAAGTTGTGTTTCGGTAGCAAACTCTCTCTTTGATGTCTTCAAAAAGAAATGCATGTGTTTCTAGGATAGGGCAGCATGAAGGGGGTTTCGTGCTGCATCTCTCAGATCAGTTCAAGTTCAGCTCTGGATAGAAATTAGCAGCTGTTGGACTGGATGGTGTTCAGAGTCTCTTCTAACCCAAACTGTTCAGTGATAAATCTGACTGTTCCCTGCCCTGGCTTGGAGTGGGGGAATGTCATTGTTTTAGGACAGCCCATTTCCTGGGGACCCCAAACAACTGGGTACCCCCCGGTAGCCTGCTGTATGCCACAGCCTTGCTTTGCACTGTTGATCACTGAAAATCATGGACTCACATAACATTTTGGGTTGGAAGGGACCTTAAAGCCCCCCCAGTGCCACCCCCTGCCATGGGCAGGGACACCTTCCACTAGCCCAGGTTGCTCCAAGCCTCATCCAGCCTGGCCTTGGACACTGCCAGGGATGGGGCAGCCACAGCTTCTCTGGGCAACCTGTCCCAGTGCTCCCCACCCTCTGCGGGAAGAATTCCTTCCTGATGTCCCATCTCAATCTCCCTCTTTCTGTTTAAACCCATTACCCCTTGTCCTGTCACTCCCTGCCCTTGGAAAAGCCCCCCCCCCAGCTTTCTTGCAGCCCCCCAGGCACTGGAAGGGGCTCTAAGATCTCCCCAAGCCTTCCTTTCTCCAGGCTGAACCCCCCAAACTCTCCCAGCCTGAGGGAATATTCCTGTCTCCCCAGACGTGTGAGGCCAGACACCCATCTCTAGCTGGTGCAGCTGGTGGGGGACCCCACTCACCCTTCAGGGAATGAATCTGGGGAGCTGGAGAGGTCTGGCGGAGCCCAGGAGTCTCTGGCTGATTATCTGCCACAGCCCTGGATTGAAGCGTGGCTTGAAGTTGGTCTGGAAACGCGTTTAACCCGAGCCCGATTAAGGTAAATTCAGATGAAAGTGTGCGCATACAACATCCAAAACAGGCAATGCAGTTACAAGTGGTTATGAAAACAGGAAAGAAGGGAAAAAAACCCACCATATGACTAATCTGCTTTTAGTGAGGTTACATTAGAAACGCCTCTCCCCCGTCCAGCTGATTTGCTGCCCATCCTGATCAAGGTAGCATTCAGCGTTTCCTGACATCTCAGGCTGTGTCCATTAGAGCCTCGCTCATTAGAAACCTCTTCTCCTCCACGGCAGAGCATGTCTGGCTGCCAGAGCCAATTTTCCTTTTGTCCACACTCCCTGGAGGACTTCAGGCATAATCTTTTCCCCTCTGCTCGCTCCCTTCCCACATATAACCTAGTCAAGACTCTTAATTAAACGTTATTCCGCTCGCCTGCGGATGCAGGTGTCGCCTTCGTTAGGTCGCGTGTGGTGTCTTGTACTCGCCCCTTTCTTGTTGCAAGGAGGGCCGAAGCTCCTTCCCCCTCAGCAGTGAGTCAGTGGCGTATTTCAGCGTGAAGCGTTTGCGTTTTTATATTCTCTGTCAGGCAGAACTGTAAAATCGCTTGCTACAAACATGGAAATGGGAAACAAGTGAGTAATTCATGATTGCCTCCTGATGAAGATCAGTAGGACCGTAATAACCAGATTGGGGTGACTGATCCCAACATCTTTCTCCTAAACGCGCCGCAGCGGCCAGGAATCCGCAACCGCAAGGCTGTGAATAGAAATTCAGCTGATACCACCTGTTTTCTGTAGTCTCCACGAGAGATAAAATCGTTCATTACGGTCGGTGACTCATCTCCCGGTCTGTCGTTGCTGCTGTCTCATGTGTTTAAGGGAACTGGGCTGCTCTTGCCTTCACCTTTTGCAGTTTGGGAGAAAAAAGGGGGTTCTGAACTTTCTAAAAGTAAACCTGATGCATCGCACCAGTGTTAAATTCACCTGCGATGAAGAACGTGAGCCGAGCCGGCCTATACATCAGCTGCAGCGTTCCAGGGCCCATCTGACGGTGCTCTGAAGTATCCTAATTGCCTCGTGTAAACAGCCCTTTGGTCACCCTAGAAGTAATAAATTACTTGAGTAATCAGCGTCTCGGAGTTCGTATTGGATGTTGATTCGTGGGCTGCCGCGGAGATTGCCAACTGAGCAGGAGGCTCCCAAGTGTTGCTGGGAGGGTTGATGGGGTTTGGGAGGGCTCCCTGGAGTTTTGCTTCCAGCGCTGGTTGGTTATTTTTAGAAATGCCAATCTTACTGGCTATTAATAAAAGAAGAAGTGGCCCAAAATAAGTGGAAATATGGGAATGTTAATGAATTGACCCTCTGATGTTTGTCTGCTTCAGATTGATGGCCTTTGAAACGAAATTAATTAGGGGGATTTGGAAGAAGCCAAGGATAAACCCGTACTAGGGGATTGCTGCTGTGGAATAGCTACTCTGTGCAATCCTCTAGTCCATAATGAACTTCAGTTTTGAAGGTTTAATAATGTAACAGCTTTGAAAACAGGCTGGGTACTGTGTTTGCTGGGATTTTGGTGCAGGCATGAACAGGAATATCCCTGTCCTTAGGCAAGGACACTTCTGCAAAAGCCAGGATTCTGCAATGGTGTTCTGGTAGGAAGCTTTTTTATATATATACCATACTACATCTTACAAACAGAGATTTAGAATGTGGCCTAACTCCTGCGTAATACGGACCAGAGACTTGCAGCTATCTTGCCTCTCTCCCAGCTGAGCATGTGTTGGGAAGTGGGAACCTGTCTTAGAATCACGGAACCATTTGGGTTGGAAGGGACCTTAAAGCCCCCCAGTGCCACCCCCTGCCATGGGCAGGGACACCTTCCACTAGCCCAGGTTGCTCCAAGCCTCATCCAGCCTGGCCTTGGACACTCCCAGGGATGGGGCAGCCACAGCTTCTCTGGGCAACCTGTCCCAGTGCTCCCCACCCTCTCTGGGAAGAATTCCTTCCTGATGTCCAATCTCAGTCTCCCTGCTTTCCATTTAAACCCGTTACCCCTTGTCCTGTTACTCCCTGCCCTTGGGAAAAGCCCCCCCTGCCCAGCTTCCTTGTAGCCCCCTTCAGGTACTGGAAGGCTGCAGTAAGGTCTCCCCGGAGCCTTCTCTTCTCCAGGCTGAACCCCCCAACTCTCCAGCCTTTCTTCACAGCAGAGGGGCTCCAGCCCTCTGATCCAAGGTGTCTTGGATTAGGTCTTTTTTAAGGCTTTCCATCTGCGGGAGCTTTCCATAGAGTGGGGCAGAGGAAGAACTGGTAAGACCCCCCCACACACACCAAATCTAGCGAGCAGGAGTTGGATGTACGGGGAGAGGAGCTCCTTTGTGCTTCTTCCTTCCTCAACAACCTTTTCCCCAGTCTCAACCCAAACTATCCTCAAGTTTAAAAAGCCCAAACAACTGAAAAACCCCACAAATACTGAAATGAGATTGGGTAGGAAGCATTCAGACATCAGATTAATGACAAAATGAAGGTGATTTCCCTCCTAGTGCCTTGTAATACGCTGCAGTATAAATAGCGTTGAATCAGAACTGTGAGCAATAGCAGATTTCAGGGATTTAAAAATAAAGATCGTTTCTTTCATGGGAATCTTCCTCTCTCACTGGCACCGTTCTTACACTGCCCGCAAGTGGTAATCCTCCTTTTTAAGGCTGCACCGGGGGTTAAGGGCTTAAAGCTTGTTCTTAGTCAAAGCTCTGAGCGTAGAGTTCGCTGTGGGCCCCGTCGTTGTCACGTTTATAACCCAGATTCGACGTACGCTTGCAGTCCGGCTTTTCAACCGCTGCCTTCGCTGAGAATTACTTCTGGCTTAAGGCAGGCTTATCTCCGGTGTGTTTTGTTGGTCTCTAAAGCCTGTTACGGAAAGCTTCTCCCTGCTTTGCCAGTCTCACCCTGCAGTCGTGCCCCTCATCAGCTGCCGTCGCCCTACCCGGAGCAGGGTGAGGTCCTCTCCTTGTGTCACGAGCGGAGACGCTCGCGAGGCAGTGAGCGCCTTTTCCTTCCAAAGCACATTTAAACCAGGACCGCACAAATGAACGCCGTCAGTTCCTGCGCTTCTTCAGAGCGCGTTAATTTGCACTCCTCAGGAAATAAATAAAAATTCGGTTTCCCAGCAGACTCCTTCCGAAGCGTTTTGTCCTCCCTGCTGTTCTTGGAGTAAGCAGGTTCAGCCGAGCCCGTCTTCCATCCCAAGTCTTTTAGCTCTTCAGGATGTTCGATTTAAGGACAGAAAAGGCGAAAGATGTGGCAGGATTTCACAGGATTGCCGTTGCTTACGATGACGGTACCTAAATCCACGCAAGGCTACATTCGAACAAAGGAACATCTGAGGTCCCCGGCGTCAGGCACCCAGGGGTCATCACAGGCAGTGAACCGGGAAATGATGCGCAAGGCAAGCCAGGCTGTACCGCAGCTGCCTCGTGGTGTGTCTAGTTAAACATCACTTCATTTGAAGAGGACCGGTGGGAGAACTGCATTTAATCGACTACAGTCAGTGACGAATGCGCGGGGAGTGCGTTTGTAAGGGAAGCTGAGCGTTTGCGGGTCAGGTTGGGAGGGAAATTTGGGATCCCGGCAGCGCGTGGGGCAGTTAGGGTACCGGCGGGATGAGACGCGCTGTCAGCCGTAGGTACTCTGCTTTCATGTCGCACGTGTCGCTGGAGTGATACCTCTGGTGTTGCTGCCGTGCGGATTCTCTGCTCTGTTTATAGCTTGGGGTGCTTGTGATCCTGGACGCTTTGGACCCCGGGTGCTAAGATTGCAAGGTAAAATCCTTTTCCCTCCAAGGAGGCAGGCCCATATCTGGACATTTGACCAAACCAACCAGAATTAAAGACTCAGAATAACGAGGTGGTTTTGTGGCCTGCCTGCAGGTTCTCTCTGCGGAGCCAGGAGCGTGCTTTCTGCTCCTTAGCGGTGGGGAGGAGGTGCCCCCCACCACCTAAATCAAAGAGCAAAGTGAAAAAGCGAGTGGCTTGTTTATCATGAAGTCGTTGCTCATTTAAGGTAATTTTCTGCATGAGTGGTGCCTTTCTACTCTTCTGATGCGAGCAGGATATTAGTATGCAGGCTTGAGTAGCTGAATGGTAGACCCTGGAGGCATCACTCCATTATTCAGAGCTCTGGGGAGGTCTGATCTGAAATGTCTGTTTTTCCATTTTCCAGTATTTGTAATTGCATGTGTGTTTTCTTTGCCTTTTGTTGGTTTTGTGCTGGTGAGATCCGTTTTGGTGGCTTATTTCCTTTTTAGTTGTACCTGCTTTGAATTTGCATCTTTTTTCCCTTTAAGAAAATGCCAGCCCCAAACCTCAATTACACCAAAACAATTTTAAACATGTTACTCCTCTGATGTCCACAAATCCGTAGGCGCCGGAGATGTAGGAAACCTTGGTGTCTGAGGTGAGTGGCTGGGCTCGTAAGCTTGCTGAGTTCATAATCGCTTTTCCTTTTTGGCAACAGCCGATGCTCTGAATTCTGTGTCCAGGGTTTTCTCTCCCTTTGGTGTGATGATGCTACCCCAATCCTTTCCGCCCCTCCTCTACCATTCAACCCACAGACCTGTATCTGTTTCTGTTGGGGGTGGGATCTTTGTGAGCTGCGTTTTGAGGCCGTATCTCCCATTTTGTGGTCCGTAGGTCTCACCACTTGCCAGGTCCCCTTTGGGAGTCAGTGGCGAGCAGTCGCAGTGACTCAGGCACTACAGGGGTGGGGGTTTTGCCAGCGCGGCATCCAGAGGCTGATTTAGGACAAACACATCCTTGTTCCCCGCGTTCCTCCCGCGGCGTAAATACAGCACAGCCCTCGTGTCGCTCGTCTCAGTCCAGCTTGCAGCGTGTTTGCTGCGGCCTCTGCCCGAAGAACATGAGCGGGCTGCAGCGGGTCGGATCCATGTGTCATTTGTGACGATGCTGGATGCCTGGGGAAGGGAGTAACTACGGAGTAAGCATGCAGACGTCTTGGCCTCCAGCAATTCGTTGCCCAAGGACTTGTAGAGTCAGAGAGGGTGAGGGTGCCTTTGTGTCTGAGAGCTCTCAAGGGATTTTTCTGCCTTGACAGTCTGTCCGCCTGCAACAACTGATAAACTCCTCTCCCCATCCCTTTCCATGAGCGTTCTAGGGTCGGTGGCACTGCCTCGCTGTTGTGCCTTGAGCTTGGGAGGAGTAATTGTTCACTCTAGGTCAGTGTGGGTAAGGGACATTTCTCTGCTAAAACCTGTTGTCACCTTGAGGGTCCCTATTGCCATTGTTTTGACTTTGCTGCTTGACACCCTGTAATTAGCCCCTTCTGACCTCAGCCCTGTAGCAAGTACTTTCTTTAAAACAGCACCAGAGAGGAGTCTGTGCAATGTAACATACAACAAATTCTGAAATATCAGAAGTCCTGGGTCCTCCCTCTCCTACAGCCTGCAGAGGGCTGGAGCGCCTCTCCAGAGGGCAGATGCTCAGAGGGCTGGAGCCCCTCTGCTGCGAACAAAGGCTGAGAGAGTTGGGCTTGTTCAGCCTGGAGAAGGGAAGGCTCCGGGGAGACCTTATTGCAGCTTTCCAGTGCCTGATGGGGGCTACAGGGAAGCTGGGGGGGCTTTTTCCAAGGGCCTGTAATGACAGGACAAGGGGTGATGGGTTTAGATTGAAAGTGGGAAGATTGAGATTGGACATCAGGAAGGAATTCTTCCCGCAGAGGGTGGGGAGCACTGGGACAGGTTGCCCAGAGAAGCTGTGGCTGCCCCATCCCTGGCAGTGTCCAAGGCCAGGCTGGATGAGGCTTGGAGCAACCTGGTCTAGTGGAAGGTGTCCCTGCCCATGGCAGGGGGGTTGGAACTGGATGATCTTTAAGGTCCCTTCCAACCCAAACTGTTCTGTGGTTCTGTGATACATGACGGAAGCGTAAAGCTCCTGCCTGGATGTGCTTATCGAATTCGCACATTGTAGGTCCTTTGTGTTCCCTCTAAGCAGCAACTTAGCTGTTCCGGTGCCATCCTCTGGTTTTGGTGTCTACCTTTGGCAGTAATGATGGCCCGAGAGGTTTGAGTCGGTGCTTTACTCGACGCACCTGAGCAATAACATTACGAGACTCGTACCTTTCTCTTCTAAAGTACCACAGGGACACAGGAGACTGAAGAGCGTGGCAGAAATGCTTCCCTAACTCCTTTTAAAATAGTCTTTGTGAACTCAAGTAATGCGTATGCAGGTGCAGTTGTGGGCAAGTTCCCATCCCAAATATTTTTCTTCTTCTAATCCATGTGTCATCCATTACGGCAGTCTAGGAAATCTGGAGAGAGGCTGGAATCAGCGCGTCTACAGAGACAGAAGGGTGCGAGGGAGAGAACCACAGGATGAATCATTTGGTGGGTTGGGTTGGAAGGGACCTCGAAGATCATCCGGTTCCAACCCCCCTGCCACGGGCAGGGACACCTTCCACTGGACCAGGTTGCTCCAAGCCTCATCCAGCCTGGCCTTGGACACTGCCAGGGATGGGGCAGCCACAGCTTCTCTGGGCAACCTGTCCCAGTGCTCCCCACCCTCTGTGGGAAGAATTCCTTCCTGATGTCCCACCTCAATCTCCCTCTTTCCATTTAAACCCATTACCCCTTGTCCTGTCACTCCCTGCCCTTGGAAAAAGCCCCCCCCAGCTTTCTTGTAGCCCCCCAGGCACTGGAGTGTAGCATACCCACGTTCCAGGTCTCTTGTGGGGATGTGGCGCCCCTGGAAGTGCCCAGTGCCACTGTCCAAAGCCCGGGCGCTCATCCGAGGAGGGAGAAAGCGTCACAACCCGGAGCTGGACCAGCGCAGAGCTCTCCTCAGTGCTGCTGTCCTTCTGGCTGGGCTTCCTGGCCTTCATGCCTCTACCTTCAAGTCTTGCAGCACAAGCGGCCGACACCTGAGCGGCTCTGAGCAGCCCGTGCCGACACGGCAACCGAGCACAAGACACGCGTGCGTCAGAGCTGGCTTTACCCTGCGCTCCTCCTGGCTCCGAGGACGCTCCGGGCTGTTGTGCTTTGCTACCTCCTTGCCAAGTCCTAAATCTCCTGCTCCTCTTTGTGAGAAGTGTTGGGGTTGTGCCAGACTGACATCCTGTCCTGGCACCGAAATACCTTGCTTCGGCTCCTCCTGTAACGTGGCTGTTCTTGTCGGCGTTTTGGTTTGGGATTTTTTTTTTAAAAGGATACGTCCCCTGTGTTTGGGATAGCCGCTGGCTTTACGTGTGGATTTTCAATGCTGCCATCCCCAAACCTTGGTTGTACTCACCCCCGCTGCTTCTGTGCGCCCTTCGCACGTCTCCGGTGCGTGAAAGCCACTTTACAGTCGGCATCGCTGCCGTGCAGCGCGCAGGTAGCTGCCTCCAGCTTCACCTTCTGCGGGCACAGCAGAGGTTGGTGATTCCAGTAATTCAGTTGGTGGTTTTCAGCATTTAACAGTGACATGGAATCCTGGAATCGGTTTGGTTGGAAAGACCTGTAAGACCATCGAGTCCAGCTGTTAGCCCAGCGCTGCCCAGCCCCCCACTGACCCATGTCCCTGAGCACCACATCCACACGGCTCTGAAACCCCTCCCGGGATGGGGACTCCCCCCTCCCTGGGCAGTTCCAACCCTGACAGCCCTTTCCGGGAAGGAATTTCCCAAGATCCAACCTAAACCTCCTCTGGCACAACTTGAGGCCGTTTCCTCTTGTCCCATCACTTGTCCCTTGGGAGAAGAGACCGACCCCCCCTCTCTGCACCCTCCTGTCAGGGAGCTGTAGGGAGCGATAAGGTCTCCCTGAGCCTCCTCTTCTCCAGGCTGAACCCCCCCAGCTCCCTCAGCCGCTCCCCACAGGAATTGTGCTCCAGCCCCTTCCCCAGCTCCGTTCCCTTCTCCGGACACGCTCCAGCCCCTCAGGGTCTTCCAAAACTGACCCAGGATTCGAGGTACATCACTGGTCTATTTTGACTCCCTAACCCGAGTTTCTTGTATGAGGTTGAGGTGGGGCTGGCACCGAGTGTTCCCGTTACTCACAGGAGTTAAAGGTTTCCGGCTATGGAGTAGCTGTCTCTGTCCCTGTCCAGCCAGCCTAAATCAGCTGCCAACAGGAGAAGGGCAGCACCTTCATACTGCCACGTCATTTTTGAAGGGCTGGTGTCACTGACTGCCCTCGGCCTGCTGGCAGCAGTGGGCGATCTGCTCCTCGGTGTAGTGCATCCGAAAGCCGAGATGCTGTAGGTGAGGCTGCTGGCTACTCCAAGGGCAAGGACCCGGAATGCACAGGCTAGATATTTACGTGCTGTAAGACTGCAAATGACTTTTCAAACAGCAGAAGCTTGCGCTGTAAATACAGTGCTCTTGGACGGAAGAGCTTTTTCAGCTGCAGTATCTGCTGTGACGTCTGTCAGCGTTATCTGTTTGTGCTGGCATCAGAGAGGCAGACTAGCTTGGCTTGTACCAACAGGATTGTCTCCTTATCTCTGTCCAGAAGACGCTTGTTCAGGGGTGGGGGATGAGATTGAATTCCCCTATCGAAGGTGCTTGCCCTGTTCAAACCGAGTGCGCCGAGGTCCGTTAATAAGCACCCTTTCCTTTCCCTTGGAGCGCAGGCATTTTGTCACCGGTGCCGACGCCGGCTCCAGTAGCCTTTTAATGAGCCTCGTCGGTGATTTACTCCCCAGACTGGAGAGGTGTCTGGATCCGCAGCCAAATCTGCACCAGCACGCCTCATCTTCTGAAGCCGTAGTTTAATGTCTCCCTGCAGCGAGATCTCGCTGTAGCCTCGCTCCATCCCGGTGACGTAGCAGCCTTATCGCGGCGGCGTGGGGGTCTGGCACCGCTGCCGTTCCCTGCTATAAGCTAATTACTATGCGGCAAGATGATCAGTTTTCCCCCAGACCAGGTTTCTATTTGTGTTCTGTCAAGTAGAAAATTAACATGGACACAGGCCAGGGATGTTGCACGCCTGAGTGCGCCGCGGCTGAAGGTGGCGATGGGAAGGCAGGATGGATTTCTGAATGGTAGGCGTGGAGGATCAGGTGATGTCAAGCGTCGCCGGCCCGCTTCATTAGCTGGATCATCAGGGAAGTTGAGTAGCTGGGGAAGAACCGGAGAAAAATCACCCGTAGCGTGCACAGTCCTCATTAGCCGCCCCTCTCGGTGTGCTTTGTTCAGAGCGAAGCTGAACAGTATTTCTGCAGAGCAGGTAAGGGGTCTTGCTGCAAAACTGGAAAGCGAGAGGCTAGCTGGTATGAACTGTATTCATTCATTGATGGCCACGCTGGAGCCTTTTCGGGGCCTCCTTGCGCTGCGGAGGGGCAAACGTAGTTGATGTCCGAGTGACCCTCTCCACTTGCATTTCTGCTGGGTCCAGGCGAACGCCCGGGCTCGTAGGAGCCCTGTCAGCAGCTTGCAAGGGGACAAGAAAGCAAACATGTGCAAAAACGAGAAGACATCGTAAGGATTTTTTCCTGCCTGTACACTCTCACTTCTTTTTAATCAGTAGCATTATCTTTTCGAGTGTTTTGCTACTTTTTATTAAAGATATGAGCGGTAATAACCTTGAGGTGGAGCAGCCTAAACTGCCGAGGTTGCTGTTGCTTACAGGAGCACGTCGCAGGGATTCCTGGTAAGCACTGGGGTCTTTCAACTCTTTTCACGCTACTTTTCCTCACCAGGAGCCATTAACATGATGTAGCAGTCTGCCCCGTTGAACTGTAGATCGACAGGAACCTGTTCAGTTGTTCCTCGGTCCGGACACATCGTATTTATAACCCCAACGATCTCTGATTCTCGTGAGCAAGAGGGCAAGTTCAGAAGGAAAGGCTGGTTTCTGACCCCTACCTTCCTGCACTGGACAGCTGCTGAAACAAATTCCTGAAGCCACGTGCTATGTTTTTACGCTGCGGGTGGTGAAACCCTGGCACAGGTTGCCCAGAGGGGTGGGAGATGCCTCATCCCTGGAAACATTCAAGGTCAGGTTGGACGGGGCTCTGAGCAACCTGATCCAGTTGCAAATGTCCCTGTCCGTGGGCAGGGGGCTGGACTAGATGGGCTTGGAAGGTGCCTTCCCACCCAAACCAACCTGTGATTCTCTGATGGAGTAGATGCATGGGGACGCTGCTTGTTTAATGACTGGCAGGCTCTCTGCCAAGATTGCTGTGTCTCTTCATCAGCGTTTAAAATCTCATAGCCCATAGGAAAGAAAATCGATCGTGAATGCCTCACATGCTTGGTGACTCATCCCAAATCCCCAGTCTCTCAGTAATCCTGACCAGCTGGGTTGGATATTTCAGCAAGCATCTCTGGAAGAAGCCTCAAGACATTGCATGGTCTGTAGACCTAAAATCTCACAAACCTTTAACTTACAGAATCACAGAGCGGTTTGGGTGGGAAGGGACCTTAAAGCCCCCCCAGTCCCACCCCCTGCCATGGGCAGGGACACCTTCCACCAGACCAGGTTGCTCCAAGCCTCATCCAGCCTGGCCTTGGACACTCCCAGGGATGGGGCAGCCACAGCTTCTCTGGGCAACCTGTCCCAGTGCTCCCCACCCTCTCCGGGAAGAATTCCTTCCTCATGTCCCATCTCAATCTCCCTCTTTCTGTTTAAACCCGTTACCCCTTGTCGTGTCACTCCCTGCCCTTGGGGAAAGCCCCCCCCCCCCCAGCTTCCTTGTAGCCCCCCAGGCACTGGAAGGGGCTCTAAGGTCTCCCCGGAGCCTTCCCTTCTCCAGGCTGAACCCCCCAACTCCCCCAGCCTGTCCCCATGGCAGAGGGGCTCCAGCCCTCGCAGCATCTCCGTGGCCTCCTCTGGAATCACTCCAACCGAGTCATTTCACTGTCCCAGTCTCTCTCAATGCCCAGTGGTCACACCAGTATCAGCACTTGGTCAAAGTGTAAGAGAAGTTGTGCTTTTAGCCCTTAAATATTTAATTTTACTTGGTTTAGGGTCAGAAGACCCATCAGCTCCAGCTCCATCTGTCGCAGTTACAGGAGGTGTTGGCGTGGTGGTTTTCTCTCTCCTGACGGCGGATGCTTTCAGTGCAGCTGGGTTCAGGCGGGCCTGTGCAGTCATTAATGAAATATTGCTTCTGTAACGGAGCGATCAGTGAGATGTAATCACACCATCTGGAAAGCCTGGGATGGGTCTTAGCTGCGGACTTCCCGCTTAAGCATCCGTTCTAGCCAGGGCATCTCCTGAGTGCCAAGAGACACCCCAAAAGTTGAATGCTGTAAAATCACTGATTTATTTCTACCATCTTTCTTTAAAAAAAAAACCCAAAAAAGTATATTGTTAGTGACAGTCTTGGGTTTGAGATTTGCCTTTAAGGGCAATCAGAAAATCCCCGAGCAATCCATGTGTTAATACGACAGAGCTTTTGCTCCGGTTCTCCTTGTTAGCTCCGCGCCTTCGCCAACACACACATCGTGCAGTGTGACCGGGTAGGTGGAAATACGGTCTTTCTGCTTTCTTTCCATCAAACTTCATAGAATCATGGAATCACGGAAGGATCTGGGTTGGAAGGGACCTCAAAGCCCACCCAGTGCCACCCCCTGCCACGGGCAGGGACACCCTCCACTAGCCCAGGTTGCTCCAAGCCTCATCCAGCCTGGCCTTGGGCACTGCCAGGGATGGGGCATCCACAGCTTCTCTGGACAACCTGTCCCAGGGCCTCGCCTTTTCATGAGCAGTTCACAAATTATTCTATCAAGCTACTATAGCCCTTACAACCAAAATGCCTTTCCAGAGCGGGGCTGGTGTGTCTGTACCCCGCGAAGCGCTCGGGCATCCCAGGCTCCCACCCGGTAGTGTCACTCCAGAAACTTGCCCTCTTAAATGATATCCGGTGCTTTGGTGTTTGGCAGATGAGGAGAACTGGCCTCCAAAGGTGGTGTCCCCAAACATCCCTCTTTCACCTTGAAACCGCCAGTGAGTCAGTGTCGCCGCTCTGTCGCAGAAGGATTCGTCGCAGCTCGTGTTAACCTTGAAAGTTGAGGTGGTTCCTCTGACGTAACGGCTGAGGCTCCCTCTGCATCCGGGACAGCGGGATGACGGGCTGCACGGGAGTGCGAAGGAGGACCTCTTTTGCTAGATTAGAGATTCCCTGTTGAAGGTAGATGAGGGGACGCTGCCTTTCTTGTGGGAGAAGTTGTTTTCCCGATTGGGCAGGTCCTAGACCATGCCAAGCCATTGAAATCGCGTTAAATTAAATTAAAATGTGTAAAAGAGTTCAGTTGTAAAGGGGAGGGTTGCATAGTGTGGGTTCTGCCTTCGTTTTTATTTATCGAGCCCAAGGGCTGACCGTGGGTCAGAGGAAAGATCAGCTCTGTCACAAAGGGACTGAACCTCGCTGCGTTCTGAGTTGGTCTGCTGGAGGGGAGGAGAGCCCCTCAGAGGGACCTGGACAGGCTGGAGCCATGGGCTGAGGTCAGTTGGATGAGGTTCAACAAGGCCAAGTGCCAGGTCCTGCATTTCAGTCACAACCCCAGGCAGCGCCACAGCCTTGGGGACGAGGGGCTGGAATGCAGTCAGGCAGAAAAGGACCTGGGGATGTTGGTCGACAGCGGCTGGATATGAGCTGGCATGTGCCCAGGTGGCCAAGAAGGCCAACAGCATCCTGGCCAGCATCAGGGACAGTGTGGCCAGCAGGGCAGGGGTCATCCCCCTGTACTCGGCCCTGGGGAGGAGCACCTCGAGTGCTGTGTTCAGTTCTGGGCCCCTCACTCCCAGAAGGACACAGAGATGCTGGAGCGTGTCCAGAGAAGGGGAACAAAGCTGGGGAAGGGTCTGGAGAACAAGTCTGATGAGGAGCAGCTGAGGGAGCTGGGGGTGTTTAGCCTGGAGAAGAGGAGGCTCAGGGAGACCTGATCGCTCTCTACAGCTCCCCGAAAGGAGGGGGCAGGGGGGCGGGTGCTGGCCTGTTCTCCCGGGTAACTGGTGATGGGACAAGAGGAAACAGCCTCAAGCTGTGTCAGGGGAGGTTTCGATTGGGTATTAGGGAAAACTTCTTCACTGAAAGAGTGGTCAGGCACTGGAAGAGGCTGCCCAGGGAGGTGGTGGAGTCACCATCCCTGGAGGCGTTCAAGGAGCATGTAGGCGTGGCGCTTGAGGACACGGTCTGGTGGGTACGGTACTGTTGGGTCGGTGCTTGGGCTGGATGATCTCACTGGTCTTTTCCAACCTGTGTGATTCTGTAATTCTGTGTGTTCACATCAGATCCAGAGGGGATGTGAAGGCGCAGGGATTGGATTCGCGTGGGAGGCTGCTGGGGGATGTGAGCGATATTCAGGGCTTTCTGCTTGTGGGTCACGGCTTCAGAACCAATCCCATCTCTAATCTGAAAGGCCATCAGTGTTGTGCAGTGGTGGTGGGAGTTGTTGAGCTCACGAAGGAATACCCAGACTTCAAAACACTCTTTCTTATCGCAGACATGCTTTGTGATTTCAGACAAATTACCCAGCTGCCCGGGTTCTCGGCTCTTCTTCCGGGATGCGGCGATGGCAGCGCCTCCCTGCTAGCCAGGGGGGTTGTGAAAATAGTAATTTAAAATCTCTGGGAAGCGATCCGGGCAGGAAGAAAGCACGACTTGCCTTTGACAGAAAAACGAGAGGCTTTCAGGTGCAGATTTCCCTTCCAGATCCAACAAACAGCAACACGCAGGCTAAATACAGGGTAGGCACCGCCGCTCTTGGTGGGTTGGATTCTGCTCATCGCTTAGCCCTCGCTAGAGACGGGATTACGAAACGCTTCACACGCAGCGGTATTACCAGTCATCTAAGTACATAAAGAGACGTCTCAATCGCGGCCCCGACTGCGACGCTAATTAGCTCTTGGTGGTTGCTGCAGCAGGAGGAGGTCGCGAAATGCCGAACTCTCCCATCCCTGGATTTAGTCTCTCCAGAGTCTGTTGAAACACGTAGGGAGAATCACTCTGCAGGGAGAACGCTGCAGATCCCAGCGCCGCGAGGTGCTTGTGGGTGCGAAATCAAAGGCCCTGAAAGAGTTTCCAGTGCTCTGCTTTTAAAGCAGATTTACTGAAAGAAAAATATTTTCAATTATCTTCAGAAACAAAATAATCTTATTCCCGTTTTCCGTTCGCGTTGCCCGGATTACGTTTGCTGATGACTGCCAGAGTATGAGTAACTCTGGGGGACTCTCAACAGGATCCATTGTTTTAGAAGAAAAGGGAGCACGTGTTTTCCCTCTGTGCGAAGCCGAACATGGAGAGCATCGTCTTTGTAAGACGCTGGGTAACATTTCCAAAGGTCCCTCCTTCCGGTTTTATCTCCCAGTGTCTTTAGGAACTTTTGGGAAATGAGCTGCCAATGATCTAATCCGAAACCAAACCCCAAACGGCTTCCCCGCAGGGATTGGTGGAAGGATTGTTCCTTGGTTTCTTAAATGAAGAACTTCTTTCGGATTGCTCCGACGGTTTTCCCAGCGGCGTTAACAACGTTGCGTTGTTCTCTTTCCGCGGTGCTGATAAGGCGGTTTGGTTATCTCAGATCCTTTTCCCCGTCGTTCCCCGTTCTCTGCGGTTGGTTGGTAGCGATTCACGTGGAACAGCCTCGTGTTTTCCCTGAGGAAGAAAAATCCAGCACTGGGAAAAGTGTAAACGCCAAAGCGAATTCGTCAGAGGTGGCGGATGGATCTGCCGTGCGTTCTTGACTCGTGCATCGGTTCGGAAACGCGGTGCGTGGGTTTTTGGGGCAGCATCCAGTACACAGCAGACGTGAAAACGTTCTCTCGCCTTATTTTCCTACCACTGTTACGTATTTCAAACCCCAGGTTTGACCCTTCCTCGTGCCAACGGGTCCTGCCAACTTGGAGAGCAACCTGGTCTAGTGGAGGGTGTCCCTGCCCGTGGCAGGGGGTGGCACTGGGGGGGCTTTAAGGTCCCTTCCCACCCAAACCGTTCCGTGGTTCTGTGGTTGGTGGAGGTCAAAGCAGGGAGTATAAAGAAAATCCCAAAACTCCTCTCCACCAGCCCCCGAGTAAAGAGGGGGTTGTGTTTGCTCACGGACATCAGCCGCCCGGTCGCCCCACCCCGAGTCTGGAGAGAGTCTCGATGAGCTTTGTGATCCCTGAGTGGCGACCGTAGAATCCTCCCGATGCTTTGGCAGCCTCGGCCTGGTCACGGGAGACGCGCTCGGTGGCCAGGAACGTTCCCTCAGCGCCCTCGTTCTCCTTCTTGGCTTTCCTCTGTTGAAGGTGCACGCGTCCGTGGCCTGTCCCGTGGCCTGTCCCGTGGCCTGTCCTGTGGTCTGTCCCGTGGCAGCGGCGGTTTCCAAGCCTCCTGCCCCGGCTCTGCGCCATGGCTGCGATTTACCCAGGTCTCTGGAAGTACTTTATGTGACTGTGGAAGCGTTTGTTGCTTCCTTCTGCCTTTCCAAAACCTCAGAGACGACATTCCGCCCGTGGCGGAGCGTTCCCCTCGGAGAGCATCGCCGTGCCAGCAGCAGCGCCCGGGCACGGAGGCACCGTCCCTTCTGACACCGCGACAAGCAGCCTCGGCCGTCCCAAATCCCAACAGCTGGCTTGCGACTCGTTGCTGATTCTGGGTGAAATCCACAGCGCTTTGGTGAACGCAGCATCGCCCTTTCCCATCCCGTTGCCTGCGCTAACCACGCGTCCTCTTCTCCGAGTCCCTGAAGGACAGCCCTACTGGTGCTCCAGCCGATCCGGGTGTCCGCGCGGTGAGCCCGGCGCTCTCCCTTCCTCAGGCACAGCGCCGAGCCACGTAGTTTACTCCCCCAAAAAACCTGGGGAAGGCTTCGCTGCCCTCAGAACTGCAGCTTGGCACGTTAACGGATCGAGGCGGTTTGGGAAGTTGAGCTGAGCCGGGTTGGCTGCCTGGCGCACGGGGCCGCAGCGGGACGGACGCTGCGAGACTGGATGCGCCTCGACTGTGCCTCTTCCGAAAGGATTCCGGGGGTTGGCAGAAGGTGCGGAGGCCTGCGCAGAGAGAGGTCTCTGGCGTGCCTCGCTAAGTCTCCGCTGTGGAAACGTGATGAACTATTAGTAGCTCTTTAATGATGCTGAAAACAATCTCATTTTCACTTAGTTCCGTGACCGGCGAGCCGTGGGGAAGGAATCTTCGAGGCTACGCGGCCTGGGGCGCTGCGCCGCGGCGTTGCCGCGCGGCAGGGCTGAGTCAGAAGGGTGAATTGATGGGCTCTGCGCTCCTGGGCAGGGCTTGCCGCCCGCGGGCGGTGACAGAGGATTTCTGCCGCCCCCGCCGGGTAGCGGTCCCGTGCCGACTGCTCGTCCTTCTGGGCCAGAAGTGTTGAACCCTGGCGCTGCGGGCGCTTTTCTCTGTCCCCCGCTACGGGTGGACTTTTAAATCTTCTTTAATTAGAAATGTTGGTTGTAAAGGTTTAAATGCTGCGGTGAAAAGCCAGGTTTGGGGGTTTATCAGTGGGTTTCACCGTTACTGGGACGTTCCCAAAAGGAGAGAACAAAAGGCGATTAAATTATCCAGCAGCCGTTGCTGGAGGATGTGTCGTCTGAAGATTGCGGTGGGGGACGCTTCCAAAAAACCTCAGCTGGCCCCTGGCCACCGGTTTCCGTCCAGGCAGGCGGGATCGGAGCCCCTGCTCTTCAACCGAATCACCGGCTGCGAAGCTGGAAGGGGTTGGTTGGAGTCTGCTGCGCTGAGTTCAAACTAAGCTCTCCTGCGCAGTTTGATACGGAACGTTTCACATTTAAACCCCTGTTTTATGGACCCAGGCTGAGAAACGCAGCCAATTCTGGCTTGGAAAGTCAAAAAGCTTCTTGGGCCGACTGTTGGCCTGACCCTTCCGCTCCCGCGTGGTGTTTCTTCCGTGATATTCCTTGGATGACGTTTCTTTTCATGGGAAAGGAAGGGCCTGTAGCAACCCCCCCAAGGGGACCTACAGGAATGCTGGGGGGGGGGCTTTTTCCAAGGGCAGGGAGTGACAGGACAAGGGGTGACGGGTTTAAACTGAAAGAGGGAGACTGAGATGGGCCATCAGGAAGGAATTCTTCCCGCAGAGGGTGGGGGGCACTGGGACAGGTTGCCCAGAGAAGCTGTGGCTGCCCCATCCCTGGCAGTGTCCAAGGCCAGGCTGGATGAGGCTTGGAGCAACCTGGTCTAGTGGAAGGTGTCCCTGCCCATGGCAGGGGGTGGAACTGGGTGGGCTTTGAGGTCCCTTCCCTCCAAACCATCCTGGGATTTGCTTAAGCCATTCGGTGACTGTTGTGGCTGCTCCTTCGGGAAATACGTTGCCGCGGGTTTAAACCGATCCGTCCAAGCAGCGACGGGGCAAACTGCTCGGGGGTGAGCGGGCAGGAGGGGGTTACCAGCTGCACCCGCTCACTCCCTGCATGGGAGACGGGATTCCTGGAGAGCCATTTGCCATCGCCACAGTTTCCAGGAACTGGCTGGAGGGATGAGGTTAGAGGAAAGAGGGGCCGCTTGCTCGTGAGGGAGAGCCGTGTCCTATCCGTCCTTCTGTCCCTACTCACCGGCTGCGCCGAGGATGACGCCGTGATGCTGAATTCCTCCTCCCTCCCCTGATGACTAATGTCTGCATCTGTGAGTAACGAGATAAGGTGAGGGGGAAGCTGCTGTGCTGGCCCCGTCCTGCCGCAGGATGCTGGGCTCGCCCTGCGTGCGCACGCTGCGGGGTCTCATTAAGAGAGGGAAGAGGCTCTTGGAGAACTGAGCCGTTCGGAGCCGTCCTTTTCGACGAGGAAATTGGATTGCGGCTGCGGAACCCACTTGTGTGTCTGAAGTGGAGCTGAGCTCGTTTCTAGGAGCCGTCGGACAGAGTCGGTCGGGTTTTAGAGCCCTTCAGTTCCTCTAATGATCCCTGCAGCTGGGCCGCCTCCTCTCGAGAGCCTGTCGTCGGGTTTTGTTATACCTGGGGTACTCTGAACCCTTGGCTCACGTTTCACCGTTGTTCCCTTGTCGCTTCCTCTCTCCCTCGCAGCCTTTCTCAGGATAAATGATGCGGTGCGTGATTCAGGGCAGAGAGAACAGCTATGTTCCTGCATTTCCCCCCCCTTAAAAACACCCTAATCGGTCCAGATGGTAACGAGTAAACACCCCCGCTCCAGCACGGCAGCCGGGGCGGCCCAGCGCTGACTGTTCGGAGGCCGAGCTCCTTCCGGCACCATCCCTCCGTGGCCCTGGCTTCTCCAACTCATTTGCCATCACAGAGTCATGGAATTGTTTGGGTTGGAAAACCCCTTTCAGCCCATCCAGTCCAACCGTCACCCCACCACTGCCCAGCCCCCCACTGACCCATGTCCCTGAGCACCACATCCACACGGCTCTGAAACCCCTCCCGGGTTGGGGACTCCCCCCTCCCTGGGCAGTTCCAACCCTGACAGCCCTTTCTGGGAAGGAATTTCCCAAGATCCAACCTAAACCTCCCCCGGCACAACTTGAGGCCGTTCCCTCTTGTCCCATCACTTGTCCCTTGGGAGAAGGGACCGACCCCCCCCTCTCTGCCCCCTCCTGTCAGGGAGCTGTAGGGAGCGATAAGGTCTGCCCTGAGCCTCCTCTTCTCCAGGCTGAACCCCCCCAGCTCCCTCAGCCGCTCCCCACAGGAATTGTGCTCCAGCCCCTTCCCAGCTCTGTTCCCTTCTCCGGACACGCTCCAGCCCCTCAGGGTCTTTCTTGGGGTGAGGGGCCCAAACTGACCCCAGGATCTGAGGTGCGGCCTCCCCAGTGCCCAGCACAGGGGGACAACCCCTGCCCTGGTCCCGCTGGCCACGCTGTCCCTGATGCTGGCCAGTTGATCCCTGTTTTCCTTCTTCCCACAGGTGTCGGCACAAGGAACTACTACAGGAAGATCGGCTACGAGCTGGAAGGGCCCTACATGGTGAAGAGGCTGGACTGATGCCCTAGGACGTCCTGGGCCCCACCAGCTGCCGGGAGGAGACAACACTCCTCCTGGAAGGAAAACTCGAGGTGACAAACGTAAGGAAAAACCCAAAGCGAAAGGACTTGTGCCAGCGCCGGCGGCAGCAAATGGGCCGTCTCCTCTGGGGACAGCAGTTCTCCCAACGTCTGCCCGCTGCCCCGGGAGAGGTCGGCGTAAGGCTGCCGGATCTCCCGGGGGGCTCTGGTGCGTTGCGACCGAGGACCGACGCGCCGGAGAACTAAAACCAGCCGTTGTTTCCGGGATGCTGTCGGGCTTTTCCCGTTTCGGCGTTGAAATCGTGTGGGTTATTCTGCAACATGAATTAAGTCTTTCTCCCTGCGTATTTCTTTATCGTGTTTTCTGTCCATCCCAAGCGATGCCGTTTGATCCTTGTACGGTAGGAGACCGGGAGGGTTGGAATTGAGCTTTAAACTTAAACCGAGCCTCTCGGGGGGGGCACAACGGCGGCGTAGCTGCGGTCAGAAGGGACCCCTGAGGTCCCTGGTCCAACCCCGCTCTCAGCAGGTCCCGTTCGATCAGGGTGGCGGTGCTGGAATATCCCCAAGGGTGGAGATAGTTGACCACCCGTACATTGAAAACGTTTTTCCCAACATCCCATCGGAGCTGACGTGGCCTCGTGCCCGTTGCCTTTGGCCCGGCGCTGTGCACCGCAGGGAACAGTCAGGCTCTGCTCTCCGAGCTTCTCCTTGCACGTCGCATCCTCCAACGCCGTAACCGTCCCGGCAGCCTCCGCTTCAGTCCGTCGGGATGCATTTCCAGCCCCTCCCTCTGCCTCTTCCAGCCCATAACCCCTAGATTTGGGCGTGAGGATCCCTGTGGAGCAGAGGCCTTGGCGAGGTCGCGACATCCCGTGTCCGCGCTGCCGGCATCTGGGCACAGCAGCACGACCTGTGCTGAGGGGGGATCCCGCTTGGCTCTTCCCAACTCTCCCTCTCATTCCCGCAGCTGGGAAGGGTTTGGGATCCGGTCCCTAAGTCGCCCAGCACAGAGCAGGGGCTGACTGCCCCGTAGCTCCTCAGCTCGCCCTCCTGGTCCTCCCTGGAGGTGGGTGTGACGGGTGCCTTTTCCGGGCATAGGGAATTCATTCAGGAATGATGGAATTCATTCAGGAATGATGGAATTCAAGCTTCTTTTGGCGAAGGGAGTGAGCTGGGCTGTGGGGGTGAGCTCTGAGCTGGAGGAAGAGCTCAGCACCCTCCTCACCTGCCCCCAGCCCTTCGGTGGGACACGCGGGGCGGGTGGGCGCCCCTTGGCGTCAGTGATTCGGGGTTTCGGAAAGCGCCGTGTCCGGAGCCGTTTGACTTCACAAACCCAGAAGGGAGCGGCCGGAGCTCTGACCCCTTTTTCATGCTGTTTCAATCAAAACCAGGGTGGAAATCCAGAGTAGCGGCTTGCGGAGAGGTTGACGTGTCGGGTGTTGTGACTCTCTCAGGAGCCTTCTGGAAACTTCCCCAGTGATTATCTCGGAGGAGGAGCGGTTCCGGGAGGAAAACTCTCCCAGCTTCTGCCACCCTGATCTATTGCTGCTCCCGGTGGGCGACTCGCGGGGTCAGCGGCCGGAGCGGCGGCAGAGGAGGCGGCTGCCCGGGAAAGGCGCGTCCTTGCCGGGGAGATCCGCGATACCCAGCAGTAGGGGTTCGACGGGCGATGCTTTAAAGGAGAGAGATGGAGGCTGTTGCCTCTTGATTTGCTGAACCGGCGGGTGTTTACCTCCTCCCAGACGCTGGCAAACGGGGCACGTTAAGCTTCCGACAGCGTCAAAGCAGAGATGGGAAGGGATGTATCCAGAGGGGATGAGATTGCTGGGCAGAATCCCTGAAACTTCCCGCAAAATTGGTTGTTCCTGTGCCGCTGACATCATTCTGAATCACTCTGATGCTTCCAGCTCTGACAGCCCCCGGGGGGTGGGTTTCAGGTCCTGGCCAGAAAAACTCGCCGCATCCGCGCGTCCGAGAGCGTGGCCCTCCGGCAAATCTAGGAGATAGCAGACACGGTTTGGGTTGTTTTCTTAAGGCCAACACATTTTGAGTTGACTAACAGCTTTATCAAGAAATAAAGCAATTTTGGGGGATGGTTTTTATTTTTAGCTTCCCATTTGTGCGTTCTTTCCGGGGTGATTTCGTGCTGCGCTGGCTCAGCTCCCGCGAAACTCGCCGGGCTTGTCTGCACAGGCTGGGGTTCGCGCTGCAGCGTGATGCGATTTGGCCGTTGGAGGGAAAAGCAGCCACAGGAATAGCTGGTCTGTCCTTCTCCCCGAGCCACTGCTTCCGCCAGGGACAGGGAGTTCCTCCGACGCATGTTCCACGGCCGGGGGGGGTTGGAACTACATGATCTTTAAGGTCGCTTCCAACCCAAACCCTTCTGTGGTTCTGTGTCCGGCTGCTGCTGCTCCGGGGCCAGGGGGGCTGAGGCGGTGGGTCTGCAGCCAGGACATGGGCACAGCTCGCTGGGGCGAACCAGGAGACACAAGGCTTTGGGGAAGGGGCCGTGGGGGCAGCCCGAGCTGCAGATCTCACCCTTCGTGTGTCTGCCCGAGCTTGAAAATAGGGGGGGGGGGGGGGGGGGGTGTGTCAGGTGCGTACGGGGCTGGGGAAGGGGCAGGTTGGCAGGCGGGGTGGGAATTGTCCACGGGTTTTAGTGCGGCTCGTGGGCTCTGCGGTTCCCTGGGGGTAAGTTTGAGCAAAGGTGGTTTCCTGCGGGCGCTCTGCTGCCTGTGGCTGCCGGAGGGAAAAACACTGCCTGCTGCAGCTGTTCAGGGAATCCCAGATGGTTTGGGTGGGAAGGGACCTCAAAGCCCACCCAGTGCCACCCCCTGCCATGGGCAGGGACACCTTCCACTAGACCAGGTTGCTCCAAGCCTCATCCAGCCTGGCCTTGGACACTGCCAGGGATGGGGCAGCCACAGCTTCTCTGGGCAACCTGTCCCAGTGCTCCCCACCCTCTCTGGGAAGAATTCCTTCCTGATGTCCAATCTCCATCTCCCTCTTTCCGTTTAAACCTGTTACCCCTTGTCCTGTCACTCCCTGCCCTTGGAAAAAGTCCCCCCCCAGCTTTCTGGTAGCCCCCCAGGCACTGGAAGGGGCTCTGAGGTCTCCCTGGAGCCTTCCCTTCTCCAGGCTGAACCCCCCAACTCCCCCAGCCTGTCCCCATGGCAGAGGGGCTCCAGCCCTCGCAGCATCTCCGTGGCCTCCTCTGGCCTCGCTCCAACAGCTCCGTGTCCTCCTGCTGTTGGGGACCCCAGAGCTGGAGGCAGAACTGCAGGGGGGGTCTGCCCAGAGCAGAGCAGAGGGGGAGAATCCCCTCCCTGGCCCTGCTGGCCACGCTGCTCTGGATCCAGCCCCGGATCCGGTTGGCTTTCCGGGCTCCAGCGCACACGGCCGGCTGGTGTTGAGTTTGTTCATGTTGCGAAGGGTTGCAGGGTTTGGTGGGTTTGAAGGACGAGCAGTAACAGCCACGAGGCCGGGTAAGATTTCAGACACCTTTCCCTGCCAAACAATAAAGGGGGAAGCACCAAGAAACATGAGACCCTTCGGTGAGAAGGGGCTTTGCAGATCCTTCCCGGGCTGATGCCGGGAGTTTTGTGGCCCCTCCTGAGCTCTGTTGTTGGGGTGACGGCGTGGGGCCGGGTATCCAAATACCAAACCGCGGAGCCTGCAGGGTCCCCGTGTGGCTGGAGACACACAACGAGTCGTGGGGTTTTGTGGTTTGGGGGTTGGTTTTTTCCATTTTTCCACCCCCCCCCCACGTAATAGTTCACGCCACCGGCTGCCGATGAGCCACGGGCCTGGGGGGGGGGAGGAAGCACTGCTGAGCACTGACTTCACTGCAGGAGAAACTGCCCGCTGTGGTTCAGTTGGTCCAAGCTGCGTTGGCATTTCCCCGGCCACGCCGCTGCCTGGCACGGCCCCGGGAGCCACTGGGCCACGCCAAAGCGTTCTCCAGTGGGCTGTGACCTGCTTTGTGCAATACCCTGAACGTTTGGGTTATTATCGTAGGGGTTTTATGGTTCTCCGTGAGAGCAGCATCTGTTTCAGCACGGGTACCTCGTTCTTCGGGAGCTGTCGGGCGGGAAACAAGCTGATCGCATCCTGTAATGACCGGCGAGACGGGGAGCAGCGGGGAAATCCAGCAGCGGTTGTGCTTTGCATCTTGGGCAGCCGTGAAGTTTCGGTTCCTGCGGTTTCAGGTCGGATAAACACAGATGGTGTTGGCCTTCGGCGCCCGAGCCCCGCATCTTTTACCCGGGACTTGGTGTGCTAAAGCTTCCTGCACGGAAAAACAAACCGAAACCCCTCTCACACCAAGGTGATTCCTATTGACGAGCTGCAGCTCCTCCCTCTCCCTTGGTTGATGGGAATGAGGTTGATTCTGAGGCAAAGGGCTTCTGCAGCTGTTCCGATGATGGACAGAGTCCAGAAAATGGAATTTGCATGCAGAACCCACCGGGCCAGGGGCTGTGGCCGATCCCACGCCTGCGGAAACGAAACCTGGGGCTGGGGGGGGGCCCAGATTTCCTTGCTGCGGGTTGAAACGGGGTCAAGGGAGGATTTGGGCCACCACTGCATCCTCCCCGCTCAGTAACCCACCGCAGCCTCCGTCAGGCAAAGGGGCTTCAAGGCTGATGCTTCCAAGAGAGCTCCAGCGAGGGGCTGTGTGGGTGCTGCCTGCGCCCCTGCCTGCGCCCAGCTCCTACACCCTTGCCTGTGCCCCTGCCTGCATCCAGCTCCTGCGCCCAGCTCCTGCGCCCCTGCCTGTGCCCAGCTTCTGCACCCCTGCCTGCATCCCTGCCTGTGCCCAGCTCCTGCGTCCATCTCCTACGCCCCTGCCTGCGCCCCTGCCTGCATCCCTGCCAGCGCCCAGCTCCTGCATCCAGCTCCTGCGCCCCGCCTGCACCCCTGCCTGCACCCAGCTTCTGCATCCCTGCGTGTACCCAGGTCCTGCACCCCTGCCTGCGCCCCGCTCCTGTGCCCAGCTTCTGCACCCAGCTCCTGCGCCCCTGCCTGCACCCAGCTTCTGCATCCCTGCCTGCACCCAGCTCCTGCACCCCTGCCTGGGCCCATCTTCTGCACCCCTGCCTGCGCCCAGCTCCTGCGCCCAGCTCCTACACCACTGCCTGCGCCCAGCTCCTGCGCCCAGCTCCTGTGCCCAGCTCCTGTGCTCCTGCCTGTGCCCAGCTCCTGCGTCCATCTCCTATGCCCCTGCCTGTGCCCCTGCCTGCACCCCTGCCTGCACCCAGCTCCTGCATCCCTGCGTGTACCCAGGTCCTGCATCCCTGCCTGCACCCAGCTCCTGCGCCCCGCTCCTGCGCCCCTGCCTGCACCCAGCTTCTGCATCCCTGCCTGCACCCAGCTCCTGCACCCAGCTTCTGCACCCAGCTCCTGCATCCCCGCCTGTGCCCAGCTCCTGTGCCCCGCTCCTGCGCCCCTGCCTGCACCCAGCTTCTGCACTCCTGCCTGCACCCAGCTCCTGCATCCCTGCCTGCGTCCAGCTCCTGCGCCTCTGCCTGCGTCCAGCTCCTGCGCCTCTGCCTGGGACCCTGCCTGCACCCCTGCCTGGACCCTGCCTGCACCCCTGCCTGCACCCAGCTCCTGCACCCCTGCCTGGGCCCATCTTCTGCACCCAGCTCCTGTGCCCCTGCCTGCGTCCAGCTCCTGTGCCCCTGCCTGCGTCCAACTCCTGCGCCTCTGCCTGGGTCCCTGCCTGCACCCCTGCCTGCACCCAGCTCCTGTGCCCCTGCTTGCGTCCAGCTCCTGCGCCTCTGCCTGGGTCCCTGCCTGCACCCCTGCCTGCACCCAGCTCCTGTGCCCCTGCTTGCGTCCAACTCCTGCGCCTCTGCCTGGGTCCCTGCCTGCACCCCTGCCTGCACCCAGCTCCTGTGCCCCTGCTTGCGTCCAGCTCCTGCGCCTCTGCCTGGGACCCTGCCTGCACCCCTGCCTGGGCCCATCTTCTGCACCCAGCTCCTGTGCCCCTGCCTGCGTCCAGCTCCTGCGCCTCTGCCTGGGTCCCTGCCTGCACCCCTGCCTGCACCCAGCTCCTGTGCCCCTGCTTGCGTCCAGCTCCTGCGCCCCTGCCTGCGCCCAGCTCTTGTGCCCCTGCCTGCACCCCTGCCTGCGCCCCTGCCTGTGCCCTGCTCCTGCGCCCCTGCCTGCGCCCAGCTCTTGCGCCCCTGCCTGGGCCTCTGCCTGCGCCCTTGCCTGCGCCCCGCTCCTGTGCCCCTGCCTGTGCCCCGCTCCTGCGCCCCTGCCTGCACCCAGCTCTTGCACCTCTGCCTGGGCCCCTGCCTGCACCCCTGTCTGCGCCCCGCTCCTGCGCCCCTGCCTGCACCCAGCTCTTGCGCCCCTGCCTGCACCCCTGCCTGCACCCCGCTCCTGCGCCCCTGCCTGCGCCTCCTTTCAGGGGCAAACAGTGAGCACCTTCAGGTCGTTTGAGCACGGCGAGTCGTGCTCGTGTCTGATTAATCGGAGCCTGTTGCATTTCCCCTGTTCTTTCTGGGACGCTGAAGCTCTCTGCCTGCGGCGGGACGTGGCCAGTGGGTGGGAGGTGGTGGGACCTGAGGCGCGGCTCGAGCGGGACCAGGGCTCACGCTGCGATTTCGTCGCCGTGGCCTCGTGCTTTCCGACGTGCAGCGCAGCTCTGCCAGCTCCGGTATTTCTCCTGTTTCTATTTATGTGCCTTTTCCTCCTGGCTTTAAAACGATCTTCTGCCCCTGCCTGGGCCGCGCCGGCGCGGTTAGTGGAGTGCCCGCTAAGTGCACCCCTCGCTGTATGCGCAGGGGCTGCAGGGCGGGTTTTTGCTTCCCCACGGGAACAAGCCCGGGCCCTGCCGGCAGCAGGACCCCGCTGAGGGTGTGGGACGGCCTCGATCTGCTGCTCCTGGACCCTGGGGAGCGGCTCCCTCCTGCTTCCCGGAGAGCGCGGCGTCAGAGGTCGGCAGCCGCAGCGGGGATCGAGGCGTGGATGTGGTGCTCAGGGAGATGGGGCAGTGGGGGGCTGGGGCAGTGCTGGGGGGACTGTTGGACTGGATGGGCTGAAAGGGCTTTTCCAACCCAAAGTGACCCCATGGCTACGGAGAAGCAGCTCCTGCTCCTCGAAGCTACGGAGTGAGTGAGCAACCCCAGCCAGGCGAGATGAACTGTGAGTGCAGCGATTGGCCGTGAGCCGTTCGTGTGCGCTGGAGCCCGGAAACCAGCCGGATCCGGGGCTGGATCCAGAGCAGCGTGGCCAGCAGGGCCAGGGAGGGGATTCTCCCGCTCTGCTCCGCTCTGGGAGACCCCCCTGCAGTTCTGCCTCCAGCTCTGGGGCCCCAACAGCAGGAGGACACGGAGCTGTTGGAGCGAGGCCAGAGGAGGCCACGGAGATGCTGTGAGGGCTGGAGCCCCTCTGCCATGAGGCCAGGCTGGGGGAGTTGGGGGGTTCAGCCTGGAGAAGGGAAGGCTCCGAGGAGACCTCAGAGCCCCTTCCAGTGCCTGGGGGGCTACAAGGAAGCTGGGGGGGACTTTTTCCAAGGGCAGGGAGTGACAGGACAAGGGGTAATGGGTTTAAATGGAAAGAGGGAGATGGAGATGGGCCATCAGGAAGGAATTCTTCCCAGAGAGGGTGGGGAGCACTGGGACAGGTTGCCCAGAGAAGCTGTGGCTGCCCCATCCCTGGGAGTGTCCAAGGCCAGGCTGGATGAGGCTTGGAGCAACCTGGTCTGGTGGAAGGTGTCCCTGCCCACGGCAGGGGGTGGCACTGGGTGGGCTTTAAGGTACCTTCCCACCCAGAGAGCTCTGGGATTCTGTGATTCAACCTCCCCTTCAGGCAATAAACCCCAATGGAGCTGCTGTTGGGAGCCGGGGGCTGTGACGTAGCGATGGCTTTCGGCAGAGCGCGGTGCTGAACGACTCCAGACAGTAACTCCTACAAGGTAGGATAGCTGGCTCCAGGAGGTGTCCAACCGCATCCCAGCAGCAGCAGGAAGCTGGAAGTGTGAGAGCAGCCAGGAGGTACCTCAATACCTCGAGGTGTTCAAGCCTAAGACGGCCAAGGAGGAGCGTCACCGTCACAGGAATGGAGCTATAAAACAAGAGGGCACCAACGCCGAGATAAACGTGGTAAAGGAGGGCACAAGCGGCACAGTCGCTCTGCTGTCAGTGATGTTAAGGGCAATTTTTACACCCAACAGACCCTTCTACCTTTGAAAGGGATGAATTTAGGAGAAGAGATACTGCTCAGTTTGGGGAAAATAAAAGAATATCTGCTTATGGATCCTAGTTCGGCCTGTCCTGTGTCTGGCTGCAAACTCTACGCCGCACTTCACTCTGTTGCTTCCCAAGACCCCAGCGGCTTATTCATGATGGAAAAGTGAACTGGGAAAAAAACCCCATAGAGAAATAGAAGGAAAAAAAGGCCACTAACCCTGAAATACCTAACGACGCCGGGCAGCCTCTCTTGCGCGGGCAGGGTGGTGGGGATCCGGCGTGCTCTCGGGGATCGATCCCCTTCTGCCAGCTCAGAGGTTGTTTTTCTCCTTGGTGTGGCAGCAGCAGGGGCTGCCTCCTGCCTCCAGTGCAATAAGCACTCACGCCGGGGGCCCCGGGAATCTGTGGCGAGGCTGTAAGGAAGGGAGAAAATTAAATCAGGAGAAGCAGGAGCCAGAAAGGAGCCTGGCTGTAAAAAAAATGCAGCAGTCACGATCCGGCTGTGCTCATCAGCTTTGTGTAATCAGGATAAGGAGCCGTGGTTCGGAAAAAACAGTCGGGGTAGAAAAGCACCGCTCAGACTTGGGTGAACAGCGGCACAAAAGCCTTGGGGCTCATCTCGACTCCTTTTCCAAATGGGAAAGAGGTTTGGCATCGATTTATCGGCATCGCTCCATGCTTCCCCTGTTCTCCCTTCCCCGTCTCGGCCGGCCGGCGCAGGGGCGCGGATGGCTCTGCGGGATTTCGTCCCCAAAGTCCCCTTCCGAAGGCCGCCAGCCCCTGCACTGACTCAGAGCCGCTTTGGGGCTTTTACACCCTCGCAGCAACACTTGGCTTTGTATTCTTCCCGCCCCCAGTCTCTCTCGGGTTGTTTGGGATTGTGGGAAAAAGCCACGTGTGGCGGGTTTCTGCTCACTCTTTGGTGTAAGCACAAGGCTGAGACTCCCCAGGCACCAAGTGCCAGCTGAAGCCATTCGGCACACATCTCCAGCGGCACTTGGTGCTGGTTTAAGGGAAAAGGTTCAAAAATAGGGATAAAATCTGAAGTGAGTATGCACAGCTTCCTCTGCAGATGCTTGTTTTAGAATCACAGAACAGTTTGAGTGGGAAGGGACCATAAAGATCAACCAGTTCCAACCCCCCTGCCATGGGCAGGGACACCTTCCACTAGCCCAGGTTGCTCCAAGCCTCATCCAGCCTGGCCTTGGACACTGCCAGGGATGGGGCAGCCACAGCTTCTCTGGGCAACCTGTCCCAGTGCTCCCCACCCTCTGCGGGAAGAATTCCTTCCTGATGGCCCATCTCAATCTCCCTCTTTCCATTTAAATCCGTTACCCCTTGTTCTGTCACTCCCTGCCCTTGGAAAAAGCCCCTGCCCCAGCTTCCTTGTAGCCCCCTTCAGGTACTGGAAGGCTGCAATAAGGTCTCCCCAGTTCCTTCCCTTCTCCAGGCTGAACCCTCCAACCCCCCCAGCCTGGCCCCATGGCAGAGGGGCTCCAGCCCTCGGAGCATCTCCGTGGTCTCCTCTGGCCTTACTCCAACAGCTCCGTGTCCTCCTGCTGTTGGGGCCCCAGAGCTGGAGGCAGAACTGCAGGGGGGTCTCCCCAGAGTGGAGCAGAGGGGGAGAATCCCCTCCCTGGCCCTGCTGGCCACGCTGCTCTGGATCCAGCCCAGGATCCGGTTGGCTTACTGGGCTCCAGCGCACACGGCCAGCTCATGGCCAGCTTTTCACACCCCAGCACCCCCAAGTCCTTCTCCTCAGGGCTGCTCTCGATCCATTCTCCACCCTTTTTCACTGATGCTTGCTCCCTGCATCTGTACAGATGCAGCTTTTGTCCAAATCCAGCTGATACCACGGTGAAAATGAAATATAAACTTCGTTCTGGCCATGCCTACTAACAGTTTGCCCTAAGACCCAGGCCCAAGCCTCACACAAACACCATAAGCCTTACATACGTGTATTGTCATCCCTGGAGGGACTTGATGCATCCCACAGCCCTTTCAGATCACTTCCCAGGAAGCCAGTGGTGAAACGCTGCTCCTGGGACACACATCCTCATGCAGGAGCATCCTTGGGAAACCCTTCCCCCTCCGCTGCCGCTGGGATTCCCAGCTCCTGCATCGCTGCGTGTATCAGGGCGGTTCTGGAAATGCATTTCCCGTTAACACAGGCCAAGTAAACCTCGATGCCTCTGTGTTGTTGGGAGCCAACTGTCCCAGGTTTGCTGGGATTAGGGGAGCCAGGGGCAGCAGGGCAATGAAACCAGGGTCTTGATCCGGGCACAGGGCATCCGTGTCGCTCGCTGTGGGGCTGGGACCCACGTGCTGTGGGGCAGCAGCTTGCAAGACACCCACGCAGCCACTTAAAAAACCTCTTTCTCAAAGACCTTAAACCTCAGACGTCCTGGGGGCAGCTGCAAGAGGGCAAGTGTTGACGGAGTTGGGGTTTTACGCCCCCGGGTGTGTTAAACGCGGCGGGACAGTGGCTTTCCCAGCCTTCCTGGAAGCTTTGCGCTCCAGGCTGTCCTGCAAAGAGCCCTTGGAATAGGGAGCAAGCGCAAGGCTGTACCGAGCGGGAGCACTGCAAGGAGGCGTGGGTAATGCCAGCAGACCGCACCTTCTTTCCATCTAAAAACCAACTGAAGCTGGATCCCCCGATGCTGCGGCGCCTCGAGAATAAAGGAAAAGCAAGTGAGGGGCAAAGGGAGCCAACGACCGCTTCAGCTTCAAAATCCCCGGCAAAATCAAGTCAGAGCGTACGAAGGGTGTGGAAGAACAGCAGGGACTGACGGGTCGAACCGCACGAGCGCGTTACCTTTCCAAACCCTCGCCCTGCGACGCTCCTGCGCAACGTCGGCCATGGCACGTAGGCGGGCTTCGCCTTTCGCCCGCGAACAGCGGGGTCGCGCTTGGCGAGCGGAAGGGGAATCCAGCAGAAGGGGAATCCAGCGGCAGCGTCTTGGCAAGCGGATGGGGAATCCAGCGGAAGGGGAGTCCAGCAGAAGAGGAATCCAGCGGCAGTGTCTTGGCGAGCGGAAGGGGAATCCAGCGGAAGGGGAATCCAGCGGCAGCGTCTTGGCAAGCGGAAGGGGAATCCAGCGGAAGGGGAGTCCAGCAGAAGAGGAATCCAGCGGCAGCGTCTTGGCGAGCGGAAGGGGAATCCAGCGGAAAGGGAATCCAGCAGCAGCGTCTTGGCAGGCGAAAGGGGAATCCAGTGGTAGTGTCTTGGTGAGCAGAAGGGGAATCCAGCAGAAAGGGAATCCAGCGGATGGGGAATCCAGCGGAAGGGGAATCCAGCGGCAGTGTCTTGGCGAGCGGATGGGGAATCCAGCAGAAGGGGAATCCAGCGGATGGGGAATCCAGCGGAAGGGGAATCCAGCAGCAGTGTCTTGGCAAGTGGAAAGGGAATCCAGCGGCAGTGTCTTGGCAAGTGGAAGGGGAATCCAGCAGAAGGGGAATCCAGCAGAAGGGGAATCCAGCGGCAGTGTCTTGGCAAGTGGAAGGGGAATCCAGCGGAAGGGGAATCCAGCAGAAGGGGAATCCAGCAGAAGGGGAATCCAGCGGAAGGGGAATCCAGCAGAAGGGGAATCCAGCGGTAGCATCTTGGCAAGTGGAAGGGGAATCCAGCGGAAGGGGAATCCAGCGGTAGCGTCTTGGTGAGCGGATGGGGAATCCAGCAAAGGGGAATCCAGCAGAAGGGAAATCCAGCGGTAGCATCTTGGCGAGCGGAAGGGGAATCCAGCAGAAGGGGAATCCAGTGGTAGCATCTTGACAAGTGGAAGGGGAATCCAGCGGAAGGGGAATCCAGCAGAAGAGGAATCCAGCGGCAGCGTCTTGGCAAGTGGAAGGGGAATCCAGTGGAAGAGGAATCCAGCGGAAGGGGAATCCAGTGGAAGGTGAATCCAGGGGCAGCATCTTGGCAGGCGAAAGGGGAATCCAGCACCAGTGTCTTGGCGAGCGGAAGGGGAATCCAGCGGAAGGGGAATCCAGCAGAAGGGGAATCCAGCAGTAGCGTCTTGGCAAGCAGAAGGGGAGTCCAGCGGAAGGGGAATCCAGCAGTAGCGTCTTGGCGGGTGGAAGGGGAATCCAGCAAAGGGGAATCCAGCGGTAGGGTTGGACACGCTACAGCAGCAGCCTCCTTCGGTGGGGGAAGGCAGCAGCTGCAACGGCAAAAAGGAGCGACACGTTCAAAGCGTAGGATGAGAGGAGGGACAGCGGATGTGCACTGGGCGCTCCACGTTTTCATTAGGAGGGAGTCCGTATCCAACTCGGATGGATTAAGCTGCAGGTTTCCCCATTTTCCTTATTTTTGCAACATTTTAACTTGAGATTCAGTCAGTCCCCGGGTGACACCCGTTTGCTTCCGTGCCCACACGGGTCAGTAACTTCGCCCTCACCTCTCCAGCCGTGAAGGAGTCCAATTCTTCCTCCGAACCCTTCGCAAAGGGGGTGTTTTCAGCTGATGAATCAGGAGCCCCGACGCCACGGCCTGGAGCTTTCACCGGAACCAACCGCTGCCGCCTCCTTCCCCAGACCGCAGAACAGGACGGCACATCCGCTTTCCTTATCTCGTCCTGAGCCCCTGCTGAGATGAGACACAATCCAACCAGCCCCCATGGTCCCCCCCGTCGGAAGGATCGAGGCCTCCAGCCACCCCTCTGCGTGTTGGCTGCCTGCAGATAACCGCGCAGGGATGGGCCTGCGGAGCACCTGCCTTCGCCTCGGTGAGTAACAGGGCTGTGAATTTATTTAGTTCCAAACAAACCTCTTCCCGGCAGCTCTACGACTGCCGGCTCCGATGATGTATTTAACAGACACGGGGAAAAAAAGGACCTTCTGCCTCTGCTGTCTGGCGAGATGCGCTGGGATGTATGATTAACAGAGGATTCTGCTAATGACTGATTGGGGGCAATGCTTCATTTTAGAGAAAGATAGAATAGCATTGACTGGCTCAGTCCTGACTGGGAACGGTAGCGAGCATTTTATCCTTCCCCTGGATAAATCCAGCCCCTGGCTACCTCGTGTCTCTGCGAGTGATGTTACTTGTCCCGTTGAAAAGAATGAACTAGTCTGAAGCATCCTTAATGCAAAGCAATCAATTTAACCGCCTGCCTTGATGGACAACGGCAGCGTTGAGAGAGGCTGTTCCAACAGCCTCTGCTCTCTGCTCTCGTGAGACCCCCCCTGGAGTGCTGTGTCCAGCTGTGGAGCCCTCAACAGCAGAAGGACACGGAGCTGTTGGAACGAGTCCAGAGGAGGCCACGGAGATGCTGCGAGGGCTGGAGCCCCTCTGCCATGGGGACAGGCTGGGGGAGTTGGGGGGTTCAGCCTGGAGAAGAGAAGGCTCCAGGGAGACCTTATTGCAGCCTTCCAATGCCTGAAGGGGGCTACAAGGAAGCTGGGGGGGACTTTTTACAAGGGCCTGTAGTGACAGGACAAGGCATAATGGATTTAAATTGAAAGCAGGGAGATTGAGGTGGGACATCAGGAAGGAATTCTTCCCGCAGAGGGTGGGGAGCACTGGGACAGGTTGCCCAGAGAAGCTGTGGCTGCCCCATCCCTGGAAGTGTCCAAGGCCAGGCTGGATGAGGCTTGGAGCAACCTGGGCTAGTGGAAGGTGTCCCTGCCCATGGCAGGGGGGTTGGAACTGGATGATATTTAAGGTCCCTTCCAGCCCAAACCTTTCTGGGATTCTATGATTCTATGAACAACAGCCTGCTCTGATGGACACGAGGCTCATGGCAGGGAAAAAAAAGGAGCTTTTACACATTTTTCCCTACCAAAGCAGGAAAAAGCACTTCCCTTTCACTGTCTGTTCACTTGAAATACAAAGCTGCATCATGGATCCACACTCTGTTCTGTTTCCTTCAAGAGGGATTGTGGCCATAAAGGGAACGGAGCGGTAGATCCTTAGGCACCGCTGCCTGCGCTCGGACGTGGGGAGAAATGAAGAGCATCGAAGCCCCGCGAGCCGAGTGCTGAGCCGAGGCACCCGCTTGCAGCCCTGTGGCCCAGCCACGCGCTCGGCGGCGCCACTCTCTTCCTAAACACGAAGCCACGTAAGCAGCTGCCGCCAGGAAACATCCTCCTCCAGCCACCAAACCAGCGACTTGCATCAAGACACTTTACCGCGTCGGGAGTGACGTGCAGCGGCAGCTCAGGGTCCGGCGTTTCACGGTGAGAGAGCAGCAGCATCGCCCTCTCCCCCAGGAGCTGGGGGGAAAACCTCTACAAACAGGGCACCGCAGCAGTTTAGGAACTCCCCGAACCCAAGGGTGCTCTCAACGCCCGTTCAGTAACCGCTCGTAGGTTCATCTTCCACAAGAAGTTACGATCCAAGCCCTCGTCACCTGCGCTGTCAGCAGGGAGTTTACAGCTCAGCCTCGTGCTGTGCGAAACCCGCGCAGCCCCCAGGCACCCCCTGGGTTCCCACAGCACGCAGCAGGGAGCGTCCACTCAATCACGAGGAGTTTTTCTCCGTAACATACAAATCTAACAAAATTCCCATTCCCAAACTGTAGATCCTTGACAAAGTTCCTGTATCTTTCCTTCGTGGCTCGGCTATACCATTACTAACTGGGAGGAGTGGCTGCCACGCCAGCAGGCCGTGCTGCCGTCCAGCGTGCCCTGGCCAGGCTGGAGAGCTGGGGGCGGACAGCGGATGCAGTTCCATAAGGGCAAGTGTGAAGTGCTGCATCTGGGGAGGAACAGCCCCCTGGATCAGCACAGGGTGGGGGCTGTTCTCTTGGAGGGCAGCTCTGGGGAAAAGGACCTTGGAGTCCCGGTGGCCAAACAGGATGGCCATGAGCCAACAGTGTGCCCTCGCGGCCAAGAAGGCCAGTGGCACCCTGGGGTGTGTTGAGAAGAGCGTGGCCAGCAGGTCGAGGGGAGTTCTCCTCCCCCTCTGCTCTGCACTGGGGAGGCCTCCCCTGGAGTGCTGTGTCCAGCTCTGGGCTCCTCAGCTCCAGAAGGACAAGGAGCTGCTGGAGAGGGCCCAGCGCAGGGACACTGCGATGGGGAAGGGCCTGGAGCACCTTCATGTGAGGAAAGGCTGAGAGGGCTGGGGCTGTTCAGCTGGGAGAAGAGGGGGCTGAGGGGGATCTGATCAATGCTGATCAATATCTAAAGAGGGGGTGTCAGGAGGATGGGGCCAGGCTCTGCTCAGGGGTGTCCAGGGACAGGACGAGGGGCCATGGCCATCAACTGGCCAACAGAAGGTTCAGCCTGAACATGAGGAAACCCTTCTGCCCTGTGAGGGTGACAGAGCCCTGGGACAGGCTGCCCAGAGAGGGGGGAGTCTCCTTCCCTGGAGCCTTTCCAAAGCCACCTGGCCTTGTTCCTGTGTGATCTGCTCTGGGCGATCCTGCTCTGGCAGGGGGTTGGAGCAGATGATCTCTAGAGGTCCCTTCCAACCCCCAACACTCTGTGTGTCTGTAACGGACTGCTTTTGAAACAGGACACTACCACGGATTCAGGCACTCTCCCGTTTCATTCTGTTCCTTCGCCGGCTGCAGACGCTACACTTACCCCTTTAGATCCCTTCTGAACACCGAGCTTGTTTTCAGAGCGCTGCACGCAGCGGCTCCAGGATTCTCCCTGCCGCCCCTTTCCCTAAGAAGCTGTCACTTTAATTAGAGGCTGTCACTGCGTATGTTCATTTACCAATTCACTAGGTGTTAGGGTAAGGCAGTACCTAAAAGATAAAAAAGCATCACGTGATTGTAAAAAGATGCTCGGTATTACCACAGTTTTTAATGTATTAGTAAAAAAACCCCCACAGCGTTTTATGAATTTATGAAATACAGAGTTTCAAGCGATTGAAGAGCATTACAGACCAGCTGAAGATACCTAGGAGCTGTGAGGATGCTCGCCTAGCACAGCGAAACAAGGAAGGAAAGGAGCAAACGGCCATTCTCGTGCCCCGCGATTTTCTCCTGTGTTGCAGGCGTGCGCAAAGCTATCCCTATTCCAGAAAAACAGACCCGGCCTCAACTGAAAACAGCCCTGGAAGGCCACCGGCGTGCTCGGAGGCGGCAGAAAGCAGAGTGGAGCAGCAGCGGCGGAAGGATTAGAAAGAGAAGGGTGAAAATCTTCCTTCAGAGCAGCAGCTCTGCAAAGCAGAAGAGTATTTATAACCGAGCGCGGCGGAAAGGACAACCCAGCGTACAGCCCCGAGTTACGATTCCCCAGGGCTCCAAGAGGAGTTAGGAATCAAGGCACCAGGTAGGAGGAGGTGAGACTGGGCCGTTCCGCGGGTGCAAAGCCAGAGCCGTCTCCTACCAGACGTGCTCTCCAGAACGGGGCGACTGCGGCTCGTAACGCAAGATCCAGAGCCCCGTTTCCAGTCACCGTACGGTTGGTCAGCGCAGAGGGGTCTGTCGTTGCTGCCCACAATTCACTAGCACAGTTGGAGCAGGGATTCTCTGAATTCCAAAGCCAAGCTTAATTTGGCTGTTTGAACCAACCACTTTGCCATACGTTCCCACGACGGCACTTTGCAGGGACCGCTCCTACGGCATAGCCCAGGAGCCCATCTGCTGCCAGGACAGAGGTCAATTAATGCTTCTTTGTTCAGGACAAAGACATTTTCCAGCCTGCAGGAGCAGGTGAGAAACCATTGCGCTTCCCCACGGAAGCCAGCAGAGCCTCTGGACAAAGTCATGGCAGGAAGAAAGATCCTTTCCATGAATTTAGCTTACGACACACGGCCTATAACAGTCTTCTGCGCCACAGCCACAGCTTGGAGGTAGGACAGAGGGAAGAACTACATCACCTGTTTTTAAGAGAAATAGGTATTTCTGTCCTCTGGGTGGCAGAGGGGCTCGCCACGTTCTCTTTTGGCACTTTATTCCTTTCCTACGAAAGGAAGCTGTCCCTGAAGGCCGCTGTCTCACCTCCGTACGACGGAGGGGCATAGGAGGAACCGTTTCCAGGAGCTACAGCTCCGTAAGAAAAGTGAAGATCAGCAGCGGTTTACACATACGTGGAAATATTTTTCCAACGGGGTGCAAATTCGACTCTCCATTTACCTGCCAAGATTCCAGTTGAGTCCTTTGCATTTCCCTTGTAAGAACAGCTGGCACAAGCCGCTAACACAGCAGGAAGCATGATTCCTTAAACTGCTTTAAGTGTTAGTGACGCATACGTTCTAATCAAGAGTTGGCATCTTTAACATTCTTTGTATTTATTTTAAGAAAGCATTTTAGTTCATCTAAGCAAGAATATTCAAAAGCAACTGGGAAGAAAAATACATTTTTGTTCCTGCTCAAACTTTTCAGAATAAGACGCCGAACGCTTTTGCCAGCTCATTCAGACATCAGTTACGTGGCGGAGCAACACAGAGCGAAGAATTATACCCAAAAAAACCACCTCGTCAAGAACATTTCTGTGCCAAGGACAAGCGACACGGCGTTACCAACGAGAAGCCGGGGCCGGAAAGGCACTCAACACGCCGTGGGGCGGAGAAGCCCGTCTCAGGCTTTCCACGTGGGGTGGTTTTTTTTGCAGTCCTTCAAAGGGCAGTCACAGGACGGTAACAAAAGGATGAACAAGGGTTGCTTTAAAAAGAGCAAGTTTGGAAACTCGGCACCAGCCGTACGGCTGGAGAGTCAAGGGTTCACCTACGCTACTCACTGCATGAAAGAACGCGAAGATAAGAACACTGAAGGTTCGCATAAAAATAGACTTTTTGTAGTTCTCCACTTAAAATTACTGTACAAATAAATAAATTTATTGTCCATTTAAATATAACCGTTTAGGAAAACTGGAAGCCGGTGATGGTCTTCTGATCGTCCCATTCATTCCAAAGGAAGTTCTTCACCACCTCCAAGGCCTCCAGATCACAGCAGGACATGATACCTGCAAAGGAAACGCGTCAAATCATAGAATCACAGAAAGGTTTGGGTGGGAAGGGACCTTAAAGACCATCCAGTTCCAACCCCCCTGCCATGGGCAGGGACACCTTCCACTAGACCAGGTTGCTCCAAGCCTCATCCAGCCTGGCCTTGGACACTCCCAGGGATGGGGCAGCCACAGCTTCTCTGGGCAACCTGTCCCAGTGCCTCCCCACCCTCTCTGGGAAGAATTCCTTCCTGATATCCAACCTCCATCTCCCCTTTATCTAAATCTTCCCTCAAATTTGCAATATAAACTACTACCTGGCGAGAGCACTGACCCAGACGTCCCTGGCCCGCTGTTCGGCCGCAGGGACACCAACAGCAAACAGGCAAGCAGGCTTTCCTCCGTAAAATTCCCAGTTCTGAGCAATGTTTAAGTTAAGGACTTCCTGAATCATGGGTTATATCCTTATCCTGGTCTTTAAATTCATGAAAGAAAACTCTTCTAGGTGTTTTTCACACTGTTCTGAGGAGATTTACAGTTTGTCTAGTTCATTGCCTTGTGGTTAGCGTAACAATACACTACAGGAACTCCTGTTTGATCCCAACTTGCCGTTGGACAATTTTCGTTCGATCAGGGAAGTTGGGTATGAAATCGGTCTGTTTCTGGACTGAAGCATCCATGAATTAGCGTGGAACACAATCCCTGTTTGGAAAGGGGAGCCGGTTTTCACTTCAGTCCCCGCTCACGCAGCGGCTGACAGCATTTTCAACAGCGTGAGACTAGCAGCTCGTGGTGCGGAGCACTGCGCCGCAAGTCACCGCTGCATCAACTCCCGTTACGTGCCAAAAGCGGGGACGGTAGGTGTTCAGCGAGCTTCCTACCCAACGGGAAAATAGGAGAAATGCAGAGGATTGAGCTAGACGGGGTTTTCAGGGATATTTCCTGGTGGTTTTCTTCTCAACCTAGTCCACAAACCTATTTGCCCTTATGGTTTCATAATGAAAAAGGAAAGTCAACAGTAGTAAGCCTGACGCTGTGCTGCCAGAGACGGTTTTTCCCTCTTTATCCTTGCAAATTCCTCTATGGCAGGCTAAACACTCCAGGGCTGGCCTGCCAACTAGTGGTACTGTTGCTATTACAGTATGCCAGACCTCCTGTTTTAGGTGGGAGTCCCCAAAATTGCAGCTCCTACCAGGCTAATCGAGCAGTTTTCAGCGATAAACCTGATATTTTTTCTTGGTAAAAAGCAGCTTTGGTCTTGTCCGCTGAGATTTCCGTAAAGCATTTGATGTAGCACCACCCACGAAGGTATTAGACAGGCGGGAGAAGACTGGGATTAGTAAAAAGGAAGATGTAAGGCAGTTAACCTGTCCCGAGGGAAAACTGAAATGGATAATTTGGAAATGAAGAGGCTAGAGTAGAGTTTTATCAAGATTAACACTGGCTTGTTTAATTAACGTTTTCACTAACGGCCTTAGCACAATTAGAAGTGCACCGATGACACAAAGCTGGAGGTAATAGTACGGTTATAAAAGAGAGTGAGGAAATAATCCGGGTCATTCACCCTTTCTCCTGACTGAGGGGATGAAACCGGGTAATGGCAAACGTAAGGTCATGGATCTGTGAACAACTGCTGTAACTCAGAATGTTACCGAAATGAAGCGGCTTGAGTCAAAAAGGGCTTTAGGATACAAACTAATTATGAGACGATTAAGTGTTGTGGGTAGGAAAGGAGAGAGATGGGATCCTGGAATACATCAGAGGAATATTTCCAGCTAGTGCTTTGCAGGGGCCTGAAGAGACTCGTCTAGAGTAAGTGCAGAAATTATTTGGAGGCGGAGGAGCCAACCTCGATGGAACCAACCAACCCTGGGCAGGAAGAAAAGCTGCTACGGTTACACTGGTTGCCTGTAAAATAGCTCGGATTGGGCAAAGAGCCGGGAAGGAGAAGAACATCTTAAGCTGAAGGACAAGTCTGTCACAGGGTCGAGTATTACACTGACCGGAAATGAGTTGGTGTTGCAAAGGACGATGTCGTCAGCTAAAGGGCAGCCACATGCTCAGTCTCAGACCCAAAAACCTTCCTTGCTATGATGCATTTATCAAAGAAATTCTGGGATATGAAGCCCATGGTAGCAGAAGACAAGGATTTGGAAATCCTGAAAGCTTCCCTTTGTATTCTCATCGCTCTGCTGAAAGACAGTAAGTCTGAGGGACCATCCTGGATTTTATGTTGGACATTCAAACTTCCAACCGGGCAGGTGCTAAAGAGGCTGTCAAGGACTCACAAGGATTAAGGATCAAATTTTCTTTTCAAAGTGGGCACATAAAAACAAGTCTCGCTGCAGAACTCGGCAAGACTTCCAGGCCAGCCTTTTCCAAGGCATTCTTTAAGGCCTTTGGATGTTAAACAGCTCAGGAAGGTCCTGGGGCAGCCAGCTCTGACACGCTCTGAGCATCAACTGTCTTTAATTAAAACAAAAAGCTGTCTTTAACCTGACCGTTACTATCATACCTGAACACCGTATTTAATACGCACACCTACAAAAATACAGTGATTTCGCCCACTTCGGATTTATTCAGTTAGGAAATACATTGCAAAAGGAACAAACACGGGCGGGTGAAGGCTGGAGTGACGGCAGAAACCTGCCCTCCGCTGTGACAACAGATGAGGTTTAGGGCAGAGGACAGGCTGGCCCACGCACAGACAGCACAGCTGATTCCCTGAGCAAGCACCATGCGGGAGGCAACCGTTTCTGGGGTAGGCGTACTGCAACCCAATTCCTTTTCCAAATGTTTAGCAAAGCCTTTTCTTCTCCTACTTTGACTGCATCTTTCTATCGCTGAATTTGAAGAACTGCTACGGGTGACGTTCGATTCAGAGTTTCGGCCTAGAGGTCAACAACCTAAGTCCCCCCATCAGCTCAGACTAAATAGGGAGCAGCCTGGCAGAGACACTAACCTGAACGTCCTTCGTCTCTACGAGACAGAGCGTTGGCGCTTCCTGCCGTAGGAGATTTGCCTGATTCGGACTTCTAGTTGGAAGGCATCCAACCTTTCCTTTGGGTTAAAAGCCAGCATATCGTGCAGGAGCTTGCAGAGATCAGCAGGCATAGACTTCTTGTTCTTCAGGGGAATTTGTAATTTCATGTTGGGATTCTCCAGCAACGCTTCTCCGAGGGGAATAAGCTCCTTGCCTTGGCAGATGTAGGTTCCTGCACACAGATTAGAAGGAGTCAGGTGATACAGGTAGAGGAAAACCTATGGAAAATGCTGTCACGTGCAGTACGGATGGACAGCCTGGGAAACAAAACACCTGGAAGATTATCGGCAACATCACTTAACAGGTGGCTGCCAAGTCAAATGTTGTGAGACGACGTTATTACAAAAGGCTTTTGTTTTCAAATACTAATTGAGACGTTGCACGAGGCTGCGCGTGGAACAGAGGGAGCACGTTGAAGCACGGTGTGCTCGTCAGGCAGTTACACAGACCATCTAGAGAGAAAACGGGCTGCTGGAATAAATTTGGAGAATCACAGAGTGGTTTGGGTGGGAAGGGACCTTAAAGATCATCCAGTTCCAACCCCCTGCCATGGGCAGGGACACCTTCCACTAGACCAGGTTGCTCCCAGCCTCATCCAGCCTGGCCTTGGACACTTCCAGGGATGGGGCAGCCACAGCTTCTCTGGGCAACCTGTCCCAGTGCTCCCCACCTTCTCTGGGAAGAATTCCTTCCTGATGTCCCATCTCAATCTCCCTCTTTCCGTTTAAACCCGTTACCCCTTGTCCTGTCACTCCCTGCCCTCCGTTTTACTGCTGAAAGACACAGAACCTGACAGACCATTTGGATGTTCAAACTTCCACCGAGGCAGACACCAAAGAGGCCATCAGGAACTCACATTTTCCCCCAGGGCTCAGTGTTGGGGCTGGTCTTGTTTAACATATTTATCAGTGATTTGGATGAGGGGATTGAGTGCTCCCTCAGTCAGTTTGCAGACAACAGCAAGTTGGGGGGAAGTGATGATCTGCTGGAGGGGAGGAGAGCCCCTCAGAGGGACCTGGACAGGCTGGAGCCATGGGCTGAGGTTCAACAAGGCCAAGTGCCAGGTCCTGCATTTCAGTCACAACCCCAGGCAGCGCCACAGCCTTGGGGACGAGGGGCTGGAAAGCTGCCTGGTGGAAAAGGACCTGGGGATGTTGGTCGACAGTGGCTGGATATGAGCTGGCATGTGCCCAGGTGGCCAAGAAGACCAACAGCATCCTGGCCAGCATCAGGGACAGTGTGGCCAGCAGGGCAGGGGTCATCCCCCTGTACTCGGCCCTGGGGAGGAGCACCTCGAGTGCTGTGTTCAGTTCTGGGCCCCTCACTCCCAGAAGGACACAGAGATGCTGGAGCGTGTCCAGAGAAGGGCGACAAAGCTGGGGAAGGGTCTGGAGAACAAGTCTGATGAGGAGCAGCTGAGGGAGCTGGGGGTGTTTAGCCTGGAGAAGAGGAGGCTGAGGGGAGACCTGATCGCTCTCTACAGCTCCCCGAAAGGAGGGGGCAGGGAGGCGGGTGCTGGCCTGTTCTCCCGGGTAACTGGTGATGGGACAAGAGGAAACAGCCTCAAGCTGTGTCAGGGGAGGTTTCGATTGGGTATTAGGGAAAACTTCTTCACTGAAAGAGTGGTCAGGCACTGGAAGAGGCTGCCCAGGGAGGTGGTGGAGTCACCATCCCTGGAGGTGTTCAAGGAGCGTGTAGATGTGGCGCTTGAGGACACGGTCTGGTGGGTACGGTACTGTTGGGTTGGTGGTTGGACTGGATCATCTTATTGGTCTTTTCCAACCTGTGTGACTTTTTACAGGCCCTAACTTCCTCCATTTCACCCTATGCGCAGAGTGGGAAGGTCTAGCAGAGGGAGGGATGGAGGCTGTGCTTGCGTGGCTTGAAAGAGTTAAACACAATACTTATTTGCTCAGTTAGTCAAACAATTTCCAATTAAAATGACAGCACACGCCGTTTGCCCTTAGCCAACTTCTCCTCGGCAAGATTAAGGAAGGGAAATGTAAATTTGCTCCTGGTAATCTAAATAATTTCACCGGTTGTTGAAAATTATTAACTGGCTTCCAAAACAGACAGTGAAACCAGCTTTGCTCACTCAAGCTGTTCTGCAAAGAATAAATGTTTCAAAGGCAGCGACCTGCCCGGGTACAGGAAAGGTTGGCCTTGCAAACTTCCTTATCTCAAGTTGGCGGGTAGCTGTTTTAATGAAATCTGTTCCTGCTCTGGTCTCAGCTGCAGCCACGTGCTTGTTTCTGTAGGCAGGGACAAAAACATTGATCGAGGTTTGGCATTTTAAAACGAAATAAATAATAGCATTAGAACTGAGCCTACTTGGAAAATGGGGGGGGGGAAAAAAGCCAATTAAAGGGGTAGCACAACTGCTTCCTCCGCAGAAATTCCCCTTTAAGGATTTAAACCTTTCAGAGACAGGCAGGTGTACTGTGATCTCAGAGCCTGGGCGGGTAGATGTCTTCAATTATTATGCTAATGTGCACGACCGGCATTCTCTCCTCTGGAGATGGATTTTTCACTGCAATATACTTTCTCTGAAATCACTTAGTAGGAAGCATTTCAAGCGTGGATATACATGGGGGATTTGGGGGAAGGAGGAGGCGGGGAGAGCGAGCGAGCAGGCCATCGGACGAGTCATCCTGCGAGGATCTCTGCTCTAAACGGCGAGGATCTCGGCCAGATGGCAGCGAAGCTTATCTAAACATCCTTTCCCAGTCTATTATTTGGCTCCTTGGAACATCCTTTCAGTGCTCCGAGTGAGCCCGTCCCTTGGTTACGCCAAGTCAAGGATACCAGCACACCCATTTCTAGAAAGGTTTTGGTTTGAAGAGCATTAAAAGCATTTCTGAGCAAGTGGAAGTCTACAAATACTAAATGCTCTATCAGGAACGTAGCTGTGAGACAGATGCCTCACCCACAGCTACAAGGGGTTTGATCTCTCGCGTTTCTTCAGTGACAATAAAGGCCAAATCCATTCTGGAAGAGTGTTCCTTAGGGTGAGGAAGGCCTGAGCGCAGAGAAACCAGAAGCAATCTTTCCCTTAACCTTTAAACCTCACCCCCCCGAGAGTATTTTTGAGAAATCTGGCAGAAAGAATGATTTTCCAAATAAAACAAGGATTTGTAAATAGGAAAAGCATTCCCTCTGCCTTAGCGATATGGCTTCAAGGCCTGGAAGCACTGCATGAGAAGCAACCAAATTAGAAGCAATGCACGCCGAGCAAAAAGAGATTTCTTTGCAGTCTTAAAAACCCAAACCCTGCAAAACACCCCAATTTCGGGTGTTTGAGTTGCAAGGTGCTTGCAAATTCCTGGAAACAAGCCATATCCAAAGTATATATACCAGAGCATTTGTAGCTAAGCCCATGAGGACACCTCTCAGAGGATCCCTACGGATCCAGAACATCCACTGACAACAGGACAGCACTGATCTGATGCTCACCGAGCAATTCCTTCTCAGTATCCCCATCCCGGAAGGTGATCCTCTCCACCATAGCCCAGAAAATGATCCCAAGGGCAAATACGTCAGCCTTGGCAGTGTAGTGACCTTCCCACACTTCCGGAGCCATGTAGAAGTTTGACCCACAGGCAGAGGAGAAGCGATGCTGGTTCACATTCCCTTTCCCCTGACACACTTTGCTGAGGCCAAAATCTGCTACCTGCAAGGCAGGAAAAGCAAAAATCAGTTACTCATGAACACCACGTTCACCAGCGCGTTTACAAACGGCAGCTCAGGGAATTCCGCTCCGAACTCCACTGCGACACGGCACCGACATGTCGGGTGACAACCCTGGTGAAACAAAGAGCTGATTATTTGTTAGCTGTCCGTTCCAAAACTCCTTTGCTCTTGGTTTTTCTCCTTCCTAAGCTGGGCAAAACAGGTACCTGAGCGTTATCTTTCTGTCAAGTTCATTCTGGTTACATCTAATTGGGCATAAACATACCTCCAACAACATCTACGGTAGAAGTGGCTCTTCCCGTTCCACGCTGACCGTGCTGAACCTCTGGCATTACCGTTGTTATCCAGAGTGATCAAGAGGACATTGATTTAAGTGTCCCTTGACAGCTCTACAGGTCAAAGTACAGATACCAGTATCGATCTGAACGGTCAAGATGGCTTGACCATCTTGAATTAGCTGCAACGCCCCAACCTCTTGTCTTATGTCTCACTACAGAATCTCTGAGGAACTGAAAGCTCAGGAGCTAGCTGGCTCCCAGCTTCTCCAGCTCGCTGAGAAGCAGCTCTTTAGACTCTGAGCCTGGTGCTACAAGAAAAGCAGCGAGCCGGCCTTTACCTCCATCAGGGTACCAACAGGAAGCACGAAGGCGTTCCCCACCTCCCCTGAACATCGATACGTGCTCGAGGCAGCAGTATTGGAAGCACGAGGTGTTTTAACAGGGCAGCGCGTTCTTAAAGTTTAAGGGAGCAGAAAAACATTGCTTCATCTTCATGATCTGATTATTGAGCGTGCAGACGTTCAACAGCCCCGAACGGCTCCGCTCAACAGGATAAGCAGTGGATGAAGGACGTTTCTGGAAACACACCAGCGTGACCTCCCCTTCCTTCCAAGACTCCTTCAAAAAAAGAGCCCACAGCTGATATCAGATGTTCCGAGTACGCTTACTGCAAGTATCCCGAGACTTCCCAAAGCCCAATCCAAAGCACGTGACGCGCAAGCACGCAGCCCACCTACCGGTTACGGCGCAGCTTTATTCCCTTACCTTCACTATGGGACTTCCACGCCTGTGAGAAATCAGAATGTTGTCGGATTTCAGGTCCCTATGCACTATCTGGTTTCTGTGCAGGAAAGCCACGGCGCTGCTCAGCTGCCGCATGAAGCTGTTATTCAGCTGAGCATCGGGGCTGCGAGACAGCAGGTATTCGTTCATGTTGCCGCCGTCGCAGAACTCCATCACGAACCACAGAAAGCAGGCCGACCTGGGATCCATGCACCTCCGCCCTTTCAGGCAGGTCTCGATCAGCAGCAAATGGCTGTCTGATTTCCTGTAACGGTGACTGATGGGCTGAAAGACTTGGCCGTTCTGCAGGATACACTCCTCCAACTGGATCACGTTTTCGTGTTGCCTCTGGATGCTCTGCAGGGCCCAGAACTCTTGCAGAGCCAGCTCGACGTTTTCGGGCACGTTACAGTGCATCCTTTTTACAGCTACTTTGCTTCTCGTTTGATTAACGATGGCCTCGTAAACCACCCCATAGCTCCCCCGGCCCACTTCTCGAACGATGCTGTACTTGGATTCTGTAGCCATCCCTCACTTCAGCCCAGTGAGCAGCAAATCAGAGGAAGATAGCGGGACTCATGGCAATCGGTCATCACCTGCAGTAAAACCCTGGAAGAGAAGGGGATAGAAAGCTTAAAACTTGCCTAAACAAAGCAGCTGACCGACCATCAACTACAAATTTCCAACCAGTAGCAATTTTAGCGGTATATGCATCGGTATACGAAGCAGCTGCACGAGGACTGACAGCTGAAGCGGGGTTTTAAGAGAAAGCCGATATCCATGGTAACTTGGAGACATTATCAAGTACCATCCTGACTGCACAGTGGGACACAGCCCCCTGGGAAGCGGCATCGATCCGTCCACAGCAGACGAAGTTCAGCGAGAAAGAAAAGGAGCTACGTAGACACGTTTGCTAAGCAGGGCAGGAAAGAGAAGACGACCTCCTGGGTAACAGCTGAACTTACTTTTAAATAAATAAAGTTAGCCAAAATGCCAGTTTGGTATTAAATCTTCCACCCTCACTTTCCCCCCCATGAAGTTACTTATCCATCGATGGCTACATCATGTCCCTGCACTTCCAGTACCGATTTTCCACCAGCCCATGCCCTGATACTCACCCCCTTTCTCCAGCTCCCCCTTTTCCAACCCCTTCGCAAGCCTTACACCGCGCTTCCCCTCCACCTCGAGCGCCCTGTCCCACTCCCAGGCCCCTCACCCCAGGCTGTTCTTCACTGTCTAGTACAGTTTCCGGCTGCAATTCTCATGGACCCCCATTCAATCCCCCCCCCCCAGCCCGATCCCCCGATAACCCTGCTCCCTTCTCAGCCTCTCATTCCGCTTCTCCCTGCACCAGCGCTCTTCAACCCCATCCCAAGTTTTGCTCCCTAATAACCCATTAATCATTCTCTGCTTTCACAGCCCACGTGTTCCTTTCCCAATCCCCATAACCCCTCCCCCTTCAAACCCCCCACCTCACATGCTGCTGCCTTCAAAGCCCCCCCTTCCCCCCAAACCAGCTCCCGCAGCCTAATCCTCCTTCTTCCCAGCCCCCCCCAGCTTCCTTCTCAATCCCCCTCCCTCCTCAAGCGCCATCCCCCAGCCGTGCTCCTTTCCCAAATCCTTCATCTTTTAACCCAGCTCTCCCAACCCTCCGCAGTCCTCAGCCCCCCCCCCTCCTCCCCAAAGCAGCCCCTGCCACAGTCCAAACCCCGACCTCCGCCCAGCCCTGCTCCCACTGTAACCCAGAACCACACCACCTCCCCGGGTCCAGGCCACCCCTTCCCCATCCTCACCCTCCCGGGCCCCCTTCCCTACCTCCCCCAGCCCCCTTCTCCCACCCCCGCTTCCCCCAGGCCTCCAGGCCCCGCTCTCCCCACATCTCACTTAAGCCTCCTTCCCCTCCCCCACCCAAACCCCTGCCACCTTCCCCACCCCCCCAGACCCTTTCCCCATCCCTCCCACCATCCCCTCAGGCCCAGCTATTCCCTACTTCCTGCCTAAGACCCCTTTCCTCACCCCCACCATCCCCTCAGACCCAGCTGTTCCCTACTTCTTGCCTAAGACCCCCTTCCTCACCCCCACTCAAGCCCCTACCACCTTCCCCACCCCCCCAGACCCCTTCCCCATCCCCCCAGGCCCAGATCTTCCCTACTTCCCACCTAAGACCCCCTTCCTCACCCCGAATCAAGCCCCTGCCACCTACCCCACCCCCCAGACTCTTTCCCTACCCCCACCCCCCATCCCCTCAGGCCCAGCTCTTCCCTACTTCCCGCCTAAGACCCCCTTCCTCCCCTCAGGCCCCCCGCCTAACTCCCCTTTCCTGCCCACACCCCTAATCTCTGCTCCCCCTTCCCCATCTCCCCCACCATCCCCTCAGGCCCACCTCTTCCCAGTTTCTCAGCTGAGGCCCCTTCCCCGCCTCCACCAGCCCTTTAGGCCCAACTCCTCCCAGCATCGGGCCTAAGTCCCCTTCCCTCACCCCCCCTGCCGGCTTTCCCACACCCCCCCCCATCCCCTCAGGCCCAGCTCTTCCCTACTTCCCACCTAAGACCCCCTTCCTCACCCCCACTCAAGCCCCTGCCACCTTCCCCCCCGACCATCCCCCCAAACCCAGCTCTTCCCTACTTCCCGCCTAAGACCCCCTTCCTCACCCCCACTCAAGCCCCTGCCACCTTCCCCACCCCCCAGACCCCTTCCCCATCCCCCCCGGCCCAGCTCTTCCCTACTTCCCGCCTAAGACCCCCTTCCTCACCCCTACCCAAGCCCCTGCCACCTTCCCCACCCCCCAGATCCCTTCCCCATCCCCCCCCATCCCCTCAGGCCCAGCTCTTCCCGCATCTCGCCTAAGACCCCCTTCCTCCCCTCAGGCCCCCCGCCCACCTCCCCTTTCCTGCCCACACCTCTAATCCCTGCTCCCCCTTCCCCATCTCCCCCACCATCCCCTCAGGCCCACCTCTTCCCAGTTTCTCAGCTGAGGCCCCTTCCCCGCCTCCACCAGCCCTTTAGGCCCAACTCCCCCCAGCACCGGGCCTAAGGCCCCTTCGCTCACGCCCCTGCCGGCTTCCCCGCCCGCCCCTCCGGCCCGGGCCCGGGCCCGGGCCCGGTCCCGGCCCCGGCCCAACCGCCTCGCTCCTCACCACCGGCGCCCGCTACGCCCAGGCCCGCCGCCACCGCAATTCCCGCCGCTGCCGCGAAGCCCCGCCCATTAATCACAACTGACCAACCAGAAAGAAAAACGCACGACCGACCCAATCACAACTCAGCGAAAGGGGGGGGAGGCAGCCACCGGACCAATCGGCGAACGCTTCGCCTTCCCCCCTCCCCCCCCTTCACGACACGAGTAGCCCGGGCGGGGAGGTTCTGCGCATGCGTGGTGGTGGCAGGACTGGAGAACTACAAGTTCCGACAGGCTCCGCTGCGGGCGACGGGTGCCCGCTCAGGACAAAGCTCCGCGACAGGCCGCGTGGCCGGCGTGGGGCCAGGCACTGGGGTGTGACAGCAAGGGCTGCGTCCTCCCCCTCCGTCCGTCCGTCCGTCCGTCTGTCTGTCCCCGTGTGCCGGCGGCGGTTGTAGGCCATCGCCTCCTACCTCTGCTTTGGCCCCGATGGTTAAATAAATATTAAATAAATACCGGTTTTGGGGAACTTTGGGCAGGTACCCAGAGGGTGCCCAGCCCACGCGGGTCTCGCTTCCCCCTGGAAGCGGGGGCCTGGTGCAGGCCCCCCCCAAGCCACAACGGCATCAAATGCCTTGAAAAACCATCGGGCGGGCGTGTCCCCCTCCCAGAGCATCACCGGGGGGGAGGTCTGCCGTGACCTGGAGGTCAGCCCCCTGTTCCCAGCCCCGGCTTAGGGTCCGGGTCGTGTCCCCGAGGAGAAGGACACAGTCCCAGCCCGTTTCCCTCCGTTTGTGGCGTTTCCAGGCAGCGGAAACACCTTATCAATCCGGTTTCATTATCTCCCTCCGCGTTGTACGCGGGGCGGGACGGGGCACGGGGGTCTCCCCGCTGCGCCCGCAGAAATTCAGGCAACAAACCAGTTTTTAATGGTCCAATTTTGCCAGAAAATGGAGCTATTTGCTGATATTCTGATTTATAGGAAGCAACTGGTTTTGTTTGCGTGGCTAGGGGGACACATCTCTCAGCAGGGACGTTTCAGACCATCCCATGTTGGGTTTAACTCTACCTGGCCACGTTTCTAAACTAAGATACAGTTTTGAGGTGTCTTTGGGGTGTGCAGTTGAGCTGCTGGAGATATCTATGCCCTAAACAAGCCCTTAATGGTGTCAGGGTCGGGAAAAGGGACCAGGAGGAGACAGTTGGGACCATCTCTATCCCAGCAGTAAGGGCTGTTGTGGTCTCCCAGCAAGAGATGTCCACCCTGGTTGCACTTGCATTAGGATACAGCAACCAAATAAAACCCCACAGTGGTCCCACACATCACCCAGGGATGTCCCAGAGATGGGGATCCAAGGTTGCAGCTGGGTGCTGGCCCCGAGGACCGGACCATCCTTGTCTCCCGGCATTAATCAGCAAGGCTGGAGGGGTTTCCCTCGCTGTTGACCGCTTCGTGGCCATCACACCCCCCCAATATTGGGTTTAATAATGGCCAGCACTACCTGATGTGAAATCAAACCACGGCATCGGCCTGAAATATTTCCCTGTGTCTTAAAAACGAGGAGCCGTCACCTCCCAGGGTCACACCATCCCCAAATCCTGGCTCCACATGGAGACACTCCAGGGAGGATGACCCCGGTGGGATGGTGGGTACCACCCCATCACTCAGTGGGCAGGGAGAGTTTTAATTGCCTTCACTGGATTTTTGTTCTGTTGCTATCACGGCAGCATCCTTCAGCTGCAGCAAGGAGCCTGTGGCTCTTCCCTCCTCATCTCCCCTTCCAGCCGCCCATCTGCTCGCTGCATTCCTCTATTTTATCCTGGAAAAAAGTCATTTTCTTATTATCTTTTCTGCCTGTGCAGGTTTTGCTGGACCTCTACCATGTCTGCCCCAACCTGCCTCTTTCCTCATCCCTCATAGGGGGCCACCCCATCCTTCTCACCCTTCGCCCAGCATCATCCAGAAACTCGTTCCCGCTATCGGGGATAATGGTTATTTTTACATTTGGGTTAAAAAACAATTAATCATCAAGAGGACCAGCGGTGCAGTCAATCTGTCCATCCTCACCCGCTCAGCAACCAGCACCATCTCCCTTTTGCTCCTGCAAGGGCATCGTCCCACGTGTTGGGGTGTTGGGGGGAATATTTTAATGGAGGAATCTAAATAAATAAAGATAAAATAAATCAAATCCCTGAGTGTTCAACATCAGACCCGCTGGGATAGTTTGGACTCTATTAAAAAGCGCTGCACATTCCTCCGGTGACTCAGAGGTTTTATGTGCTAAAGACGACAGTGATGTAGCAGTTTTTCTTTCACAAACCGCTAACTGCCGGGGTTCGGGGGTTATTTTTTGGTGCATCGTGGTTTAGCGGGTACCAACCCAGGTTCCTTGCTGGGAGGATGCTGGGCAGGGAGCAATGGGGCGAGTGGAGGGTGCGAGGCTGGTTGGCTGGACAGGGCTGGTGGGTGGGAGGAGAGATTTAGTCGCTGCTGAACAAAGAAATCTCTTGTAGTTAATTTTTTTTTTATCGATTGCTGAACATGTTTCATTAAACTTCAAGCTCTTTTTCCCTGGCGTGAGCCTCGCCGGAGGCAGCACAAGTGTTCGGGGCCGCGCAAGGATGGATGCGTGCCGGTGCTCTGGGCTCAGAGCCATCCTCTGCTCTCCGATGGGATCACCAGCACCTCGAAATCCCAATCCTGCCCCAAACCACCGCTCCACCCCGGTGCGTCTGCGCTGGCTGGTGCTTCTGGGTTGGTGTCGGCTCCACCTCAGTGCTTATAGATACCTCTGTGTCGATAAGCGATGGCAATCTCACAGGGAAGCTGATTGTTAATTATCTCCCCTCCTGGGAAAAGCTGATCCGTTGCAGCCAAATGTCACCCATCAACGGCTGGGAGGGGACACCGGGTCCGGGTACCGTCGGGGACAAAGCTGTGTCCTCATCCCATGTCGGGCAGAGGATGGTACAGGGTGGGCATGCAAGAAAAGAGAGAAAAAAGATCCAATTAGGGTGAAAACTCACTTGTCCGCCCCACGGCAGCGTGGCGGGTGTTGGAGGTGGCTGCGGGGACTTTCCGACCACCTGATGGATGTCGGAGGAGGGGGGGACGGCCACTTTTCTCCCCCGAAATAGCCGCCGGTGGGAAATGAGTCACCGGTTTCAATCTGGTTTCTTGCCAGCCCGTCCCCGCCACCATCCATCAGACGGGGTTGAGCCGAGCAGATTTTTTTCCCCAGGGAAGATATTTTTTTCACGGGAAAGAGGAGACGGGCGGTGCTGTGGCCCTAGAGTAAGGAGTGAGTAGATGGTCTGAACATCATCCTTCCCATCTTTCAAGTGCTGGCCCCAGGGGTTGAACATAAATATAACCACCAGGGGGTAAGGGCACTGTTGCTTCCGGATGCTTTGGGGGGCAGAGACCCTCCACCAGCAATTTTTTGGCTGGTCCCAAGGCGCTGTTTGGACCCCCGAACCCATGTACATGTATATGGACGTGCCCATGCTCCCTGTGTCACTGGTTAAAATCTTGTCCCTCCAAAGCTCTTTCTCTGCCCTGAAGGACTTTTTGGGGATTTGCCTAAAGTCAGGAGCTTTTCCTCAAAAAAAAAATCAGCCTATGGTGCTAACAAGGTGATTTTCCCACACCGGGATCATGCTCATCTCCAGTTGGACCACCCCCTCACAGCAATGAGGGGATGTACAAGGGATGATATACCATACGTTGGAGCATATTTGGGATCAGATCTACAATTTTTCCCAACATCCATTTGAACAACAACCTGCTCCACAGCCTTTTTTAAATCTCGTCCGACATCCCATCCTCCAGCCTCCCACCGTCCCCACGGCCTCCTCCCCTCCGCTGCTCCTCGGAGCCGAGCATCCCATGCAACGTTCCAGATGTGGCTCCACGGGTGATGAATAGCGAGGGATTATGGCTTCAGGCACTCCTTCTGAAATTCAGATATCCTCCCGGCTTTCAGGCACCATCGTCTCCACCGCCTTCATTCATCAGTAAGAGGTAATTTGTGAAAGGATGGGTGATCTTCAGCGAAGTCTTATTGCTCCCCGCTCCCGCGCTAATAAGCGGCTGCAGAAGGGTTTGAGCGACAGCTAAATGAGCGCAATCGGGCTTTCAATAAAACTGCAATTTCTAATGAGATGACACAAATACTTGGCGGGGCCCCGTCAAGCCCCCGCCGCTCGCTGAGGCTGAGCGTCGAGCGGCAGAGCTCTTGTGTTGCCGACGATATCTCCCGTTGGTTTCATTTCAGGAAGAACCTATTCACGGTTCTGCTTGGAGAAGGCCGCGGACCGTTTCTGGCTGTTCTCTGCTGGGTTTACACCAAGGTAGGTACACGGTGACGGTGGTGGCAGCAAACATCCCTGTGTCCCGTGGGAGAACAGAGGTGAGGAGGGCAGAGCCATGGGGATGTTTGGGGATGGTGTGTCCCGGCATGGGGTAACCAGGAGGATGGTCTGGGATGCTGGCTTTTGGGGCAAAAATTGTCTTAAATGGCAAATTTGGAGATCTTTGAAGAGAAGACATCGCCTGTCTTTGTTCTTTGCATAGGGTCAATGTGGCAGGACCCCCAAAACCTACACCTGAAGGAGGGTGGGGGCTCCAGGTCCATTTGCAGGCAAAGCAGGTGCTGGCAGAGGGTTTCTGATCTGGTCAGAGCGGTTTGGTCCCACAAATTAATTCAGAAAACACCGTGATGGATCCTCTACATCACCTTGCTGTGGGCCAGAGAGGCTGCCCAGCTACTGCAGCTCCCTGACACCCACTGGGACCAGCTCAGGGATGGAGATGGAGTGGGAGATGGGTGGAGATGGCCACATTCTGTGACTACTGAGGGTCACTCCAGGCAGGAGGGTGAAATAAACCCCCTTATTATTTTTAATAAAGGTCCTCCTGGTCTATTTCGGGTCCTCTTGGGTCAGAAAGTCGTAGGAAGGTGGGATGGGACTTCTGGAGGGCTCTAGTCACAGCCCTGCTCAAAGCAGGGCCGACGTCAAAGCCGATCACGCTGCTCAGCACCCATCCAGACATAGTTCCAACATCTCCAAGGATGAAATATTGAGGTTGTGCAGAGAGAAGCAGCCATGTCCCTTGGGCTTTGGAAGTAAAATCTCCTTCTCCCAACACAAAATGGAGTTTACGTGTCCAAATTGACCTTTCCAGGCACCAGGGATGAAGGGCACCAGGCAAGAATTATGATCTCAGGTGTTTCCTCAAGCTGAATTGATCTAGTCCCTCTTCCCGTGTAGGAATATCGTCTTTCTTTCTTTCCTGAATGATGCAAAGTGCAGGAAGGGACTCCTTTCCTCTCTCCTTCATGTTCCTTTTTCTTAACATTTCTCCCAAATCCCTCAACTCGTCCATTCTTGACCTCAGCCTCCTCATTTCAGCCAGGATGGAGAGCCAGCAGTGAAGCCTACGTTATGGTGGAGGCCAGGCAGAGGATTGTGTGCTGCTTTGCCCACGAAGAGCTTTCTGCTCCGTCACATCCTCCTGCTGCCCATCAGACCCTTCCCGAGCTCATCCAACTCACTAAAGTGGTGGAAAACTAACCTGAGTGAAAAGTGGTTTATTTTCCCACCTGGTGAATTGGATCAGCTCCAGCCCATTTGCAATATTATCTGCATCACCCGTCGCCTCGACAGTGATGGAGCTGGAGGGTACCCCCCATGCGCCTCATCCCCATGGCTCAGCAAAGAGCTGCTTTCCCCCCACCCCGCATTTAAATTTGGGGTTCACTGCCTGCCTACACCCCTGCATAGAGCATCTGCCTCCTGCTTGGTGCAAGCAGGTCTCCAGGCAACCCTCGGCATCCTCAGCAGGGCTGCCAGCGGTCCCCATGCGTGGCCCGGAGCCAGGCGCCTCAGTTAAGGTTTATCGACAGCGAAGGATGCGAACGGGTTCCTGTCGTGCCCGGCAAGTCCTCGCCTGCCGCCCAGCAGGACCCACCTGCTGTGGTGTTTGGTGGCCGTGCAAGCCCCATCTTGGCGAGGGGACATAGTGTGCTGGCCCCGCTCCCCTGCCTGGCCCTGAGCTGCTTGTCAGGGCGCAGAAATAGCTTGAGCTTTCATCACGCTCATCCTCACCTCGCTGGGGTAAAGCTCAAAGCCCCCCATCATCGCCGATGGGAGTAAATCAGTACCACCGGTCTGTACCCCACCGTTGGCATTTATCAACCCTGGATGGGGGCAACAAAGCCCTTAAAACTGCTGCTTCATCCTGTTAGAGCATCCCACCGAGGCTGCCGGCGAGCAGGATGCGGCCCCGGCATCCAGCGCCTGATTCTTGTGAAGCTGGAAAATCATCTCCAGCGTGGTGGTACCCGAGCAGGGCCGGGAGAGGAGGGGATGCTCGGGGCCGGGGGGGAGAGATGACTTGATGGAGGGGATGGCTGCCCTACATAAACACCCAGAGTTAATTGGGAAAATAATCAGGCAGCATCCAAAAGCGACCATGGGATGCATCACTCAGGCTTGGGTATGTCCTCAGCCCCTCCAGCTGCGACATCTAAGGGATCCATGAGACCAGAGGAACAACACAACTTCCCAGCTCCAGAGTTTTCCGGCTCCTGTGTCCTCCAGGCAGCTTTTGAATCCTCTCCATGTTTCCCTTGCGCCAGATCCCATCTGCTTTATGTCCTCTTTCTGAAAAGGATCGTTGCTTTTCGTTGCTAATTGCCTGTCACTTCGAATCCTCCCGCTCCGCCTCGCCAGGGATGCTCTTCCTCCCCCACCAAACCGTGGAGGAGAGCGCTCGGTCCGACCCAACTTTGAAACAGAAATGTCCCCAGAACCTTAAAAAAAATGCAGCTGTATTTTCTATCCCAATTTTACATGGAGCGAATCCTCCCCAGATCCCAAACCCGTTCCCTCCCCAGTACCACGGGTGGGGGTTTAGCTACTGGCACCCACACGGACCTGGAAAAACCTGGAAATGCTGCAAAAATGGGTATTTCTCCTGCCTAACATGCTGGCTTTGGGCACCTCGGCTGTCAGTCATTTCCCCCCACCCCTCCGCTAATTAACGAGACCGTAAACGACGTCACCCCGATGTCATTTGCTGCCTCCTGCTCCTGCCAGCTCAACGGCATCATCATCCCCGGCTCAAACAAGGGGCCGTGGAGGCAACCCCAGGTTAGGGGAGAAAAGGCTCCAGCATTGCAATAAATGCTGAGAAATGAATATTTGGGGGGGGCTGCTGGGTGAACAGCAGCCCCAAAACCTTGAAAAATTAACCCAGGAGAGGACAAAAGAAGCACGAAGCCTTCCCGCTCCGGCTCGGCTGCTGCTCGGCTTTGCAGAAGAGCCGGAGAACGTGTCCTTAATGAAAAAACAAGTGGTTAAGGAAAGACTGAAGCAATATACATATAAAAAATACATATTTTTAAAAATTTAGAGAAAAAAAAAAATATTTTTAAAAAAAATCGGGATCTGTCTCCAGCACTTGCCTGGGAGCACGATGGGGACCTGCTTCACCCCAGCCTGCCCATGGGTCCTGCACAACATTGCTCACCAGCCCTGTTTCCCCCTAAAACACCCCAAATCCAGGCTCTCGCCCCCCCGGCACCAGGCAGGTGCCCTCCCACCACTCCCACGCTGCTGTTTCACCACTTTTTGCCATTATCATCAATTTCTGCTTTATTTTTTTTTTTTTTTTACGCCTGCCCAAGCGCGGGCGCCTCCGAGGTCTCGCCCCGGGGCCGGGGGGGGGGGACATTAAACGCGAGGGTTTAACAGCCGTAACCGAATCGAAAAGCGTGCCCAGGCGTTTCGCTCCGACCTCCGGCCCTTCCTAGGGAGCCGTTACAAGAAATTACCAAGATAGGATCGCAGTGCCGCGGCAGATTTTATTATTTAATTGCCAAAACGGGGCGGGGAGAGTTGCCACGGGGAGGGGGGGTCCTGGCTCCGCGCCGGCGGGGATGAGCGTTACGGCTGCAGGTCACTTAAACGGGGAAAAAAACGGGGCGAAGCTGGTTTGCAGGAGAAACCGTTGAAGGTCGAGTCCGATTTGGCCTTTCCAAACCAAAGGTGGTATCTATCCCCGATGCCAGAGCGGCCAAATCCGGCTCCCCGTGTCGTGAGGCGCCGGCACGCGCCTGCGGCTGCCTCACCGGGCGTTTCCATCAGCCGTGAAATGTAAAGTTGGAATTTTCTGCTCCCCCCCCTCCCGCCTCTCCGCCATCATCCGCGGAGCCCAGTATCAATTATTCCCGCCCGCCCGCTTGCCATCGATGCGCGACGCGCTCGGTAGCCGCGTGGCACTGCCGCAGCCGTGCCGGAGAGGGTTGGTAACGGGGTGGGGGACCCCCCTTTCTCCTCCTGGGATCTGAGAGAGGGGGGAAAAGAGCCTCCCCAGGAAGGGCTGGGGGCTGCCCCACGGGTGTGGGGGTGATTTCGGGGCTCACCCAGCTGCTGGTGCCTTCAGGTCCTTGCAACCCCCCTGAGGTCTGGTACACTGGGGCCACCAAGCAGCAGCTTCGCACCCCCCAGGCTCCATCCCATCCCCACGATGCTGCCGGGACACCTTTGGATAACCACGAGGCCGACATCCCTCAACTCTTTCTGGGCTGCCTCCCCCAGATTTGGGGAGGAGGAGGAAGGAGGGATGAAGGATGCTGGAGAGGGGGGAAAGATGCACATCCCCGGTCCCCAGCTGCCGGCTGGCGCATCCCTCACCGGCAGCCCCCGGGGGTGGGCTCAGCGACGCACGTGTTCGGGGAGGGAGGTGTGGGGATGCGTGTGTACACCGTCTATATATACCACCGTGGCACAGACGCCGGAGGAGTCACAGATCAGAGGAGCTGGCAGCCGACAGCACACCCGCAGGTAGGAAATCCGCTTTAATTTTCCATCCTGGGGGGACTTGGCTGGGGGTTTTTTATTTTAGTCCGAGGATGGTCCGTCCTGTTTCAATTCACAGACAGATATTCCCCTCCCTGCTGAGGTTTAAATGAAATATCTTCCCGGAGGGAGAAACCCATTCCCTCTATCCCAAGAGAGGAAAAGTTTCGGCTTCACCATCCAGCCCTAAAATCAACTGGAGTGGAGCCGGAGGGATGCAACAAGAGTCGGCGTGGGCCGCCTGCCCGAAGCCGGGGGGGGGAAGCCCAAGAGGTGGTGGTGGCTTCCTCCAGGATGCGTAGGATTTTTTAGGGAATTTTTTGGGGAGCCACCACGTCACAACTTTCCCCCGTTTGGTATTTCTGCCCCTTTTTCTTCCAGCCAGGACTTCACCAGCATCACTGCGGGATGCTCTGAGAGATGCCCAGCTTGCGAGCAATCCCTTTTTCCCTCCCAAAAAAATACAAAAAGGAGGAAAATAGGGGTTTTTTTTTTGTTGCATTGATTTTTTTCAGTCGCCCCAACCAGCAGGAATGAATGGCTGAGACATGTGGACGCAGGGAGAAATGTTCTTCCTGACGTTTTTTACCTCTAAACAGCCTTTCTCAGCCTCTCGAACCCACATCTGTGTTTACAGTCGCGCCTCGGCGTCTAATTTCGACCAATTATGGCCAATTACCTGATTGAGGGGAATGGACAAAAGGAAACGTTTCTTTTTCTGGAGAGTACTGGGCATCTGTAGCTAAACCCCTCCCTTCCCAAACCCCTCTGGTTTTCCTTAAAATCCCCCCAAAAAGCCACTGGCACAAAGCCGGGCGGCATCGCCGGGGTTTGGGGGAGCCGGAGAAGTGTTTTAGCCGGTGCCAGTGGGGGACACTGTTGGACAATATTGTGCTTTTTCGACTGGAAAAAGCTTTGACTCCTTCAATGCTGGCTCCCAGCGGGGCCGGATCCTGCCCGGTCGCATCTTTCTTGCCCTTTGGATCAGGCCTTGGCTTTGGGCGGTGCAGGAATTAGCAGGGAAAAAAAGGAATTGAGGTTGGTTGAGCTGCGGGTGTGGGGAGCGAGAAGCTCCCAAATGTGCTCCCCACGTGGTGGGACGGATCCTGAGCCCAGCCAGGCAGAGCATCACCCGTATAAACCCTTGCAAAGGTGTTTGGGGAAGGACAGCGATCCCGCCGTCAGGAAAACCCCTGCCTTTAGCATCTCCCAGGGGATGAAGAATCCATGGGGAGAGCTAGGGAGCATCTCCCCAGCGTTGCCGGCAAGCTCCCAACCCAAATCGCACCAAACCGAACGAATAAAACCCATCTCAGCCAGCACCTGCTTCCCCTTCCACCTTTTCTCCTCAGGTTATTCACGTCCCACGAGCTCCGCTCCATCCTTCCCGCTGCCCCTCGAATCAGCCCTTTTATATGGCCGCATCTTCCACATCATCCCACCCGGAGCAATAAATAAAAGCCGCTTGTCCTGACGGATAACCAGACCTCGCCGTTATCTGAACCGCAGGCTGGATTTCTAGAAAAACCTCTTTCCCCCTGCCTAAATATTAATGAGGGTAATTCAACTGGATTAAAAACTCCAGAGGATGCATCCCTTGGGGCAGCCCCTAGCAGCAGGGGGGGGTCCCAAAGCTCTTTTGTGGGAAGGGTTGGACGTATCCTGCTGCCCATCCCCGGGATAAGCGTAGTTTTCAGGGATGAAGAGGAAGGTTCGTGCCCAGGAGCAGCCCCGGTGTCGGAGGAGTCACGGGGGTGGCTGTGGTGTGACACCGGGGCTGTCACATCCTTTGCTGGGGTCGATGGCACCCACAGATATGAGGGCAGAGGGACTGGCCGGTGCATCCTTTGGGAAATGGGACCCAGGTTTGGTTTTCCCAGAGGAAAAAATGAGGAAAAATATGAAAGAAATGGGTAAAAATGGGAAAATGGGAAGAAATGGGAAAAATGGGGAAAAAATGAAGAAATAGGAAAAAATGGGAAAAAAGACATCCCTCTTTTTCTCAGGGGTCTGTGGCTGCAAAACTCAGTAAGGGGCTTCGTGCCGTCACACCCCACAACCCTGCCACCCCCCTCGCCCCCAACACCCGAGGACAGGAGCCAGAAAAAAAGCCACCGTGCTCAGTCTCTCCCCTTTAACAGGCTGATTTAATTTTTCGGGGGCCTCCGATGCACAAAGAGGGGGTTGTTTCCCTCTTTCCCAGCCCTGCCCCGGCCGGTGATGCTGGCAGGGTACCGCATCCCGCCCGCCCGATAGCATCTTTCAATTAACCGGGAAGAAAAGCCGAGCCGTAATCTCGGAGCCTCCTCGGCAGCCAGATGTGACCTGCTTTTCCCAGGACATTGGACTTGATGTCTCTTGGGGACATGGGGACAGGGCTGGGGGGTGGGTTGCAGCCCCCTCCCCGGCTTTGCCGAACCCCATTTTTGGACAGAGTGATTTTTGGGGGGGGGTTGCCCTCTCCCGGGAGCTTTCTGCCAAGCCTCTGACTCACCCCACCAGCCAGTTTTAATGAGACTCGATGAAGATTAAGCCTTAATTCCTGCTCCTTATCAGCTTCCTCTTGTACCCTCCAGCAAATGACAACCCGGAGCTGCCAGGCTCTGTGTCACCGCCCGGTGGGCAGGGACAAAAGGTGACCGTGATGCTGTGACACTTGGTGAGGGGGAAATAAGTGGGGACCCCCTACCCAGGTGCTCAGCCCCACCAAAAGCAGCCTGAAATGCTGCTGGAGCAGCACACGGGTTGCAAAGCCACCGTCACCGAGGTCTTCCTTGCCTCCGAGCACCCCAGTATGGGGATTTTGGGATGCTGCTCTGGCAGGGAGGGACCTTGGTGCCACCATGGATTGTACCAACCTTCATGTCCCCATCCTGCTCCTCTCCATCCCCCCCACCTCGTCCCTTCACTGATTTATGAACCTGATGCCGCACAGCATGGGACCGTGGGGACATTGGATCCCTTTTCCTGGCAGGATGAGGGTGAGGGGGCGGGTCAGGAGGACCAATCCTCCTGTTCGCAGATGGCCAGGGGGATGCATCGGGCCAAATCTCAAGGAAGCGCATGGCCTTGGTCATGTCACTCAATCGCCACCTGCCACTGATGTCAGCAAAGCCGGACAGTATGTTCTTTGGGAACTGGCTTTGCTGCTCTGTGCTGGGCAGCCTCCGATCCCAGCAATCCCTGCCTTCAGCACTGGGTGAACCTTCCCGAGATAGGGATAGAGGTGGCAGCACCCTAAAAACGGCCAGGCGGGGAAACTGGAGCGGGACATCCTCTCCTGGCTCCAGTGATGCTCGGATAAGGAGCGTCCTGCTCAGGGGACAGCTGGGGACGTGCTGCCCCGCCACGTCCACCTGCTAAATTAAGCCCTGTCCGGGACTTGTGCCATGAGGTAGCCTGGAAAAAATTAAGCCAGGACACGCCGGATCTGTTTTGGGGATGAGGAGGCAGCCAGGCTCCTTTCCCGAAAGGATAATTTTGGCAGGGAGACTGGGAGCACGGGTGTCTGGGGGGAGTGAGGGAGGATGGGCTGAGAACGGGCACGTTTTGGTGCAGGTGCCAGGCTCGGCAGTGCCGCTGCCGTCCCGGCTTGACGGGTTTTCTCTCTCCCGCCGCCGCAGCCGCTGCCGGTGCCGCCATGAGGGCTGTGCTCTGGGACCTGCTGCTGCTCTGCCTCTTCGCCCGGGCACGGGGCGACTGCCGGGGCGACTGCCTGCACTGCGACCGCCACCTCTACCGGGACAGCTTCGACGTCCTCGTAAGTCCCTCTTGCCTGCTGGCTTGTCCCCCTCCATGGGGGTAGCACCCATGGGTGCTATGCCACACTCCCCCCACCCCCACCCCGCGCTTGGGTGGGCACCGTCCTCCCTGTGCTGGGGTTTGGGGGGGGCCGGGAGGGATGTGGAGTGTCGGTGTGGAGTCTCAAGGGGAAGATGTCACCTGCCATCGCTGTCCCTCCTCCTTGGGCACCCCCCAGGGACACCATCAAACAAGATGGTCCAAGGGAGCATGCAGACCCCAGATCAGCTGTTGGGAGTGATGGGGACAAGGCTGTGATGGCCCAAGGAGGGTCCCAAGACCCTGAGTATCCCCAGCTTTCCTGCCCCTGTAGCTTGCAGCATCGCGGTCCCCACCTATGACAACTCCTGACCTCCCTGGACCCCCACCCCCTCCAAGGGGCCACCAAAATCCCCCTCGGAGCCCCAGATGGGACCAGTTTTGCAGATGGCTGGTGAACCGCCGTGTTTCGGGGGATGGGGCATCGGGTACCGCGCAGCCCCTCTCGCCTTCGCAATTAGCCTCCAACACCGGATGGGAAGAACCTTTAAAGAGCATTTTGGGGGTTTTCCCAGCCCCTAATCCTTTCTTTTCCTCTCCACTGAGCCATGGCTGTGCCCTGGCCAGCAGCATTTCTTTCCTTCCTGCTCTCTCACTGCTCCCGGGGATTATCCATCGCCCCCCTCTGCCCGCTCACCTATTTATTGGTGACAATAAATCACGGCAGGTTGAGGCGTCCACCCGAAAGGAGCCGGCAGCTCGGGAAGTCCCCAGGACTGGGAAATGTCCCCCCAAAACTAGGGGAGACCAGCGACTTCCAGGGCAGTGTGGAAATGCTGGAGCCACCCCAGTGCCGCCCCCTTGCTGTCAAAGCCTTCTGCGATCGCACGTCACTGCCACCAAGTTTTGGGGCGCAGTTGCCCTGGTTTTGCCCCAAAATGTTGTTTTGCAGCCTGAAGGCACCAGTGTCTCTGCAGGGACTCCCCCCTCCTGCCCCATCCTGCTTCTGGAGCTGCATTTTGCTCTGTCTTCCTTGGCCAGTGAGATGGAGAGGAGATGGGACGGTTGGTGGCTCATGGGTCCCGTGCAAGGTCTTATCTCAAAGTGATTTGATCCAGGAGCTGAGGAACCCGGGGTCTTTCAAGGCTCAGTTTCAGTTGGAAGAATCTTCATGGTGGGATTTGATACAACCCTCCACCATTTCCAAAGCCACGGCCAAGGAAACCCCATCAGCGACGTGGCTGGTCCATCCTTCGGTTAGAAACGGGAGACCTCCCTGAAGCTACAGGCGTGACCAGCATCGCAGCTGCAGGGCAGGACAGGGACCTGTGGATGGAGCTGGTCCTCAAGGTGTGGATGAATCACCTCTTCCCTGGTGCCCAGGGTCATCTAGGGACGGTGCAAGCCCATGGTGGCACCGTTAATGCCAACTGAAGACCGGAAGGAGCCTCTCCAGGTAGTTTTGGCACTGGATGTGGAGGAGCATTGGCTGGTGTGTGCGGAGGACGCCCGAAACACTGCGAGCTGGCCTGGTGGCAGAAGCCATTTCCATGCGAATTAAGACCGCAGCACGATGGCCGAGGACCCTGGGATGTTCACGGTTCTCCTTTGTGGATGGGTGATAGGACCACTGATGCTCCATCAGCCGTAGACCCTTCCAAAGCCTTGGAAATCCCAGGAAAGGATCTTGGCTCAGCACAGGGTGCCCTCGGTGTCTCCACAAGGACCCTCGCAGGTGTCCCGGCCTACAAGACCCTCGTCACCACCTCGCTTTGGGACAACTATCGTTCTTTTGTCTTTTTGGCCAAAGAGCCTGGCTGCCCCTCGGGGATGGAAATAGCCGATTGCTGCAGAGCCGCGCGCTTGAGCTCCAGCCCGGAGACACCACGCTGGGACTTGTAGCACCTCCCACTCATCAAAGTTAACGACCCCGTGGTGAAGAGAATCCCTGCAAGAGTTTTGGTCTAGTAGAAATGAGATCCACCAACGTGCTTCGACATGGGGTCCCCCAGTTGGTGTGAAGTGTTTAAAAGAGCGCGCCACGAAGCTAACGTTGGGATGGAGACACCTCAACGCGACGGAAGATGATCCTTCCCTTCTGGGCCCTCCAGCCTCGCTTTCTTTGGGTATTTAGTTTGGTTCTTCCATGATTTTCTCCTGGATGGTTTCCCCCGGTGCTGGTTTTGGTGGTACTGGCCCATTTAGGGCTATCACCCCACAGCTGCCTTGGTGGATGGGGTCTCTTGGAAAGGGATGAGACACAAATGTGGTGGGATGCACCCAGGGGTGCTGAGGAAGCCTGGTGGCACCTCTGGATGAGGCTGCTCTGGGTGGCCTTTGAAGGAACGTGGCGACTGGGGCGGGTTCTTGGGGGCTGGGAGGGGGCAGATGTCACTCCTGTCTCCAAGGAAGGCATGAAGAAGGATTTGGGAAGCTATGGGCTGGTCGGCATTACCCCAGACCTTGGGGAGGTGGTGGAGCACATCACCCTGCAAAGCATTTCCAAACGTGTGAAGGACAAGAAGGTCATCGGGAGCAGCCAGCCTGGATTTATGGAGGGGAAATCGTGCTTGACCAACCTTTCTGCAGTGAGACAACCGGCTTGTCTTGACTTCCATCAGGTGCGACGTCGCCATGACAGCCTCGCAGACAAGCTGCACAGGGTAGATGAATGGTCAGTGAGCTGGACTGGAACCTGGAGGACCTTGATATCTTCATTAATGACTGGGATGAGGTGGCAGACGCACCCTCAGCTATTAGCAGCTGATGCAGAGCCGGGAGGCGCGGGTGGGGGACCGCAGGGTCGTGCTGCCATCCAGAGGAACCTCTCCAGGCTGGAGAAATGGGTGGAAGGAACCTCATGTGGATCAACAAGGAGCAGAGCAAAGTGCTGTCCCTGGGGAGGAACAACCCCCGGCACCGGGACATGCCGTGGGCACATGCCAGAGGTCCCATCCCCCCTCCGCCATCCCGTGACTCGGTGATTTTTTGGGCTCGTGCCCGGATGAAGGACCCAGTGGTGCAGAGGGTGGGGTGATGGGATGGGAGCACGGATGTTAACTGGGAAGTGTGGAGCGTGTCCAGCATGGAGCAGAGCCTAAGGAGGGTTGGGAGAGGGATGCTGAGCAGCCATGGCTCCCCAGCATCTCCACCACCACCACCTTTGGGAGCCCATGAAGGGGTTTTGGGGAGGGGACACCTCACTGAATGAGGCCAGGCAAGGGCCGTGAGCTGCCGGCACCTTTCCAGGGGTGTTTTCCAACGTGTTGCACCACTGGATAGGCTGGAAGTGGGGGGATGCCCAAGCACCTGGCATTTGGGGTACACCACCCGGTGCTGCCCAGTCCGGGGGGGGGGACCAAAACCCATCTGACACCCACCCCCGTGTCTCCCGCGCAGATCTGCATCCTGGAGTGCGAAGGCGAAGCCGTGCCACGGGCCACCTGGGAGCTGTGCGCCGCCGCCGCCGGCCGAGCCGCCCCGCAGCCCCGTGACCTCCGGGACACCGACGATCCCTGGCACGGCGCGGTGCCGGCGGTACCGGTGAGCCCGCTGCAGGTAAGCGAGCTGCTGCGGCGCCAGGAAGCCGAAGACGAAGGCGTCGAACCGGCGCCGGGCGCCTTCCCGCAGCCACCCGAGGACATTTCCCGACGACCCGGCGGTTTCCCGTGGGGGACGCGCGGCTCGTGGCCGGCGCCGACGGCCAGGGGGGTGCAGAAGCGATACGGGGGCTTCATCGGGGTCCGCAAGTCGGCGAGGAAGTGGAACAACCAGAAGAGGTTTAGCGAGTTCCTGAAGCAGTACCTGGGCATGTCGCCCCGCTCCAGTGAGTACGACATTGCCGGCGGCATCAGCGAGCACAACGAGATCTAACGGAGACCCGCGCCGCCCGGCTAGGTCCGCCACGGCCAAAAAAGTCAACCCTCTACCCCTCTACACCGCATGTCCATAGGTGCAAATTCAAAAGGGGGCAAAAAAATAAATAAAATTTGGGAATGGCTTGAAAACGCCAAATTGGAGACCAGGGTGGGATGCCGAGAGCGGCCGCCGGCATCTCGGTATCCGGAGGGTGGTCGGGGAAAGGCCCTTCGCCGTCAGCCCCCCCCCTCCGCCCCCTGCCCAGGGAGGATGGGTAAAAGGGTTTTGTCCTCGACACCAAAGAGGTCGGAAGGATGGTTGAGTCCCCCAAAAAGTAGGGAAAAATTTTATTCTAAAAATTTAAAAACTTAAAAAAAAAATTTAAAACTTTAAAAAGTTTAAAAAAAATTAAAAAGTTAAACGTTACGGTTTGAAAATCGCACTAAATTAACACAAATTACCAGAAATTTAAGGGAAGCAGAACCTTTTCCTTTCAGAAATTAAATCATTCCTCCCCAAACGCTCCAGTTTCCCATTGCCAAACTCAGCAGCGGGTTAACCCGGGGATCAGCGTCCCCCCCCCTCATCTGCCACCCCAGCCACCGCCGCCGGCTCCGCGCCGGGATGCTCGGAGCCCCCCCCCCGCCCCGGTACCCTGCAGCTGCCGAGACCACCCATCCCCCAAACCCCCCCAAACTTTACAATTTGGGATAATTTAAAACATTTTTTTTCCTCTTCTTTTTTTTTTTTTTTTAGTTTATTTTCCTTTTTAATTTTTTTTCCCCCTGGGTGGCGTCTCCCTAAATTTGGGGATGCGCCCCCAGCCCCCCCAGCCCCTGGGAGAGAGCCCCCCGCTCCCTCCGCTTTCGGCTCAGCTGTTATTTTTTTTTTTTCTTTCTCTTTTCTTTTTTTCCTCTTTTTTTTCCTCTTTATTTTCGTCTCTTTTTTTTTTTTTCTTTCTTTCCTCCATTTTTTTTTTTAATTTTTATTTTTTTATAGCGTTCCGGCATCGCATCCCGGCACCTTCCGCCAGGCACAGGCAAAATTAAACCCTGCTCCTGTCCACCCCAGCAGCCTCCATCCTCTCTCTGACGGACCCCAAAGCGCTTCAGACTCGCACGCGTTCCGAAATCACTTTTGCTCTTCACTCACTAAGCCCGATTTAAACCAGGACCCAGAGGAATTTCGGCCTCCGTCGGCGACGGGAGCGAGATGCCGTGGGGAGGGGAGGGAGAGGAGCGCGGGAGAGCGGGCGGAAATTGAAACGAAAGAAGAAATTTGGACAAAAATACGGGGAAAAAAGGGATTTTTGCAAAAAAAAAAAAAAAAAATTGGATTTTTGGGGGATTTTTCATGGGGGAGGGGTCGGCCACTGTGAACAAACCATCTTGGATCAAGCGGAAAATCAGCCCCCCCACCCCCCCCCCCCACATTCCCAGTGCCTTCCCCGGCAGCGCTCGGCATCCCCCGGCCGGGGCTTTCGGCTTCCCGCGGGATTTATTCCCAGCTTTTTCAGATGGGGGGGATGCCGAGGGGGGTCACGTCTCACCGTGGCTCCATCCCCACACGCCCAACCCGACAACCACCGCCTCGGGAACCGGCTCCCACTCCAGCTCCCAGAAACCACTTGGAAATATTTCTTTTTCCCTATTTTTTCTCTTTTTTAAGATATTTTTTCCCTTTTTTTTTTTGGAAGCGTTTTCCTTGAAGTTTTACAAAGCCCCCGGGGTTGACTTCTTTGCTCAGCAATACAAACCGCGCGCGCGTTTTCGTTGCGTTCCGCGCCCCCCATCTCTCCCCACCGCCCCCCCCCCACCCCCCACCCCGGCATGTATCGCATCCCGGTCCCCCCACGCGTCGGAATGTCGGGTTTGGGGTTGGCTTTTTTCTCTCCCCCCCGCCCCCGCCCCGGTGTCGCTCCCGGGAGGATGATCGGTGCTGGTTGATTCTCCCTGCCTAATTTGCTACCCAAAAAAAAAAGGGGTTATCCCGGGAGCGACTTCGCCCCGGTCTCACCCGCAGCGCTGCCCTCTGTTCGTAAAGAAACCCAAGAAGGAAATATCTAATAATCCCTACGGATTAAAAAAAAAAAATATACATATATATAGGAAAAAAAAAGACTTCCCAGATCTTGTTCTTTTTAATTGTTTCATACAAAAATTTCTCCATTAAACTTGTACATAGCAAAAAGGATTAATAAATTAGTTTACTGTTTCTACGATATTATTGCGACTGGCGACCGTCACTTGGGTCAACGCTTGCGGAGCAGCTCCCGGCCGGAACCGGCCCCGCTCCGCTGGGGAATAGTTTGGGTTTAGGGGAAGGGGGAAAAAAAAAAGGTGATTTTGGTATATTCGTGTTATTTCCAGAGCGGGGGAATCTAAAAAGGATGGGAAAAACCCCTCTTTGCACGGGAGGGTGCGGTGTGGCGGTGCGGGGGCGGTCCAAAACGGGATGGATCCAGGGGGGGTTATTTGGGGGGAAAAAATGGGATTTTAGGGTTTGAGAGAGAAGGGGAATTCCTGCCTGGCTCCGTGACACCCAGAACCCTTTTCCACAGGGGGAACGAGGGCTCCAGCCCCCCCCAAGCGTACCCAGCCCCCATGACCCCACTGGAATTTTGGGGGTTCGCCTCTCTCGGGGGATCCCGGATTTGGGGCGAGGAGCGGCTATTTTTAGCATCGCCATAGAAACGGCGTCGGCGGGCGGGCTGGATCCCGGCGGAGGGGTAGGGATGCGAGGCCGCCGTGCCACGGGTCGGCCCCAGCGTCCCCAGTTGGGGCCCAGTTTGCAAACTGGGTTAACGCTCCGGGCGAGGAACCTGTCCCGGGGCGAGGAACCTGCCCCGGGCGGAAAGGCAACTCCCGCCGCCGTTTTAGCCAGCAGTTGGCAATTAAGAAAAATTAATTGGGAGAAGACTCTGGAATGGGTTTACTTTGCCTGCGGGGAGTGGGACTGGAGACCCCCCCCAGTTTCCCTGCGGGAGGGGTCAGGATCAGGTACGGAGCCGGCCGTAGGCCTGCAAGAATGGTGGGAATCGCATCAATTTGGGGCTCCCGGGATGCAGTTTTTAATAGCGTGGGGTTTCCTTTCCCATGCAAGGGAGGCGTCGCTCGCCCCGCATCCCTGGTTGCTTCCCCTCTCCCTTTTTCCCCCCTTTTCCATTCCTCTTTCACCTCAACAGACGTGAAAAAATTACACAATCATCCTTTTTTTTGCATTAAAAGGCGACTTTTTGGCTGAGCGTTGCCCGCGGAGCAAGGGAAAGGCTTGAAAAGCCACCGGGTTTAGCACGGAATAACGCCCTCCCTGCAGCTTCCAGGTTAAAAACGATGAATTTGGGGGTTTCGGAAGGAAAAATGAAACAGGGAAAAAGGAGGGCGGCTGGCACGGCGGCTCCCAGCGCCGGGCAGACACTGCTACCTAGTGGTGCCAGGAACGGTGGTGCCAAGGGGCTCCCCGGGCTCGGGGCGGTTGAAAAGTTGCCGGGTGCGGGTTGGCGGCAGGATGGACCCCCACCTCCCTAGGGAGGGTAAGGGGGGGGGACACGGGGGGTCCCTGCGACACGGGCTACAAGGACAAGGCAGAGCCAGCGAGCAACCAGGCAACTTTTCTTTTTATTTCTTATAAAATATATCTCATGTCGCTGCTGTAAAAATTACATTTCACATTTTTATTTCATTTTTACCTTTTTTTTTTTCCCCTTTTTTTTTTTTCTCGTTTTACAATAAAAATAATACTCGGAAGACAGTTGAGAAAAGCTCCAACAGGACAGAAAATTCACCGATACGGCATCGTGTCCGCTCAGCCGAACCGCCGGTGGCCCCACGGTGGCACGGCCACGGTGACAAGTGTCCTCACCCCCCCACCCTCACCCCGGAGTCTCCATCCGGTGACAGCGTGGTGTCACCGACTTGGCTTTCGGGGTCCCACAGTGGGGTGGGCAGAGCCTCCCGGCTGGAGGGGGTGAGGAGCAGCCTCCAATTAATTAGTGCCCAATTAAGAGGTTCCTATATACATACATACACATGCTCCGGGGGACAGCCAGATGGAAGAGGGAAAACTCTCCGAGGTGGATTTAGAGGTCGGGGCTATGCGCGGTTGGGGCCGAAGAGGAGTTTTCTTGGGACCAGCGAGACTCAAGTGGCGGAAGGAAAAGTCCAACGGTCGGGAAGTGGCTGGAAACGAGTTAAAAAATAATAGGAAAGGGAAATAATAGGGAAAGGAGCCATAAAAAAAATGTAGTTGTATATCCAATGCCAATTTACCCAACAGACAGTGGAAGCGGGCTGTTGTTTCTGGAAAAATACGGGAAGGTTTTTTCTGTTTTGAAGTGTAAAAATTCCAAAATACTCCCAAAACCAGAGGGAAAAACCAAAACAACCCCCAAACAACCCACCCTGCAGCAGTTTCTCCATTAAAAACATTTAAAAAGCCAACAGAAAAGAGCCACGAGCGTAAGGATAATTTTATCCGGTTAAATCCGTAGCGCAAAAGCCCTCGGAAAAGAAGCGGCAGGAACCTCCCACCAACCCCCAAAGCCCCCGATAAAACGCCGCCGCTATAAACAACCCCCCCCCACCCCGGGAGACAAGCCCCGACGCTGCGGGGCAGTAAGTGCTGAGCGCTGCGGGAAGAGGCGGCGCAGCAAGGGCCGGGGGGCAGCGTCCCCCGTATTTAGCAGGAAGAGGGGTGGGGGGCCCTGCCAGCCCCCCCCCACGCCTCACCCCGGGATGCTGCATGCCGGCTTTTCCAAAGCCTTGACACCTCTTCCTTCCCTTTCCTAGATCTACTTTTTAAGAAGGGCTGGGGGTGTCTGACACTACAGCCCGGGTTCGGGGGGATGAACCCCCCCGGGGTGATGCCGCACCCCGATGCTGACCCCACATGGCTTGGTTTGATATTTCCTGAGTGATTGAGCCGGGAGCTGAGCTGTGTCCGGGCAGTGCCGGCCCGGATCCGGCTCTGCCCGATGCTGCTTGGGGCGGAAAGGGCGTAAAAAGCAAGAAATAAAGTCTCCGGCCCTGCCTGGGGGGGTTTCTCTGTGGTGGTGGGGGGGACACACAAAGGCACAAGGTCCAAGGAAAGCACAAATTCCCCCTTTTTTCTCCTTCCATGCTCCGGGAGCTGCTCCGAGTCCCATTTTTTACAGAATATTTGGGAAATGGAAACGCAGCGAGGCGTCGCGTGGGACTTCCCAAAGTGCCGTCTCGTTTCCGGGGAGCCACCGGCATCTCCAGCATCGCTGGGAACCTGCCCGCAACCCCTTCCCCAAAAGGATCAACTGGGAACCTGCAAAGAGTCTCCGATGCCGGTGGGAGAGGAAAAGGCTTATCTCTTAACATTTTGCTCCCAACACCAGGTTCCAGCAGGGATGGGAGCGAAAAATCACGGAGCAAAACCTCTTCTCTTCCCCGGGATTTGAGCCAGACCTGCCCAGACCCACCCAGGGATGGATGTAACCCCGTGGGGTCGCACCCTACCCCGGGGAGCTTTACTCCAGCGTTCCAGGAGCCAAAGTTTGCGTCCACCAGTCGGATATCGGAGAGAAGATGAGGTTGCGGGATGATACTGTGTTTATCCGTACAAAGCTACAAAGGAATGACAACAAAACCCACCCAAACGTGTCGACCAGCACCAGGCACACATATCTGGGCATCCCAACCCCTTCAACGACAGGCTCGCCTCGATCCGGGAGCGCCGTCGGACTCTCCCAGCCACTTGATTTGGTTTTAGAGGAAAGCTGAGTCCTTAAAAACACTCCAGGTTCAGGCCAACTGCAGGGATTGCTCTCGGCTCGGTGGCTGCAGCCTGGCCTCACGGAGCTAAGCAGACTTACAAAGCCTAAAATGAGAAGGGTCGCCACGGTTTGTCTTAAAAATTCCGAGTTTTCTGGATTAAAATGTTTTGGGTGGGGTTTTTTGCCCCCAAAACGCCTCCACAAACGACGCGCTGGAACCCACCGGAGGCAGGCGCAGGCTCAAGCTACCGGTGTGACGCGACACGACCGAAACCCACATCCACGCTGAGAGACAAACCCCCGCGACTCCTACCCTGAGAGCCGCTCCTGCCTCGCTCACGGCGACCCCAGCGCGTTTCTTTTAAAGCTATCGGCGGTACCGATCCCTCCCTCAAAGGGTAACGAGGGATTCGCACCTTCTAGGTAGTCAAAGGACGCAGGAAGCTGCCCCAACGCCTCGTCCCAGCCACGCTGCGAGAGTTTGGGAGATTTTAGGGTTGATCTGGGAAATGCAGGAAGCTCTTTGGTCCCCAGATCGCCTATAATCTGCCTCAAACCCCGAGGAAATGGTCTTCTCCCCTCCCAGCCCCAGTTTTTAACCATACAAAGGGAGATATTCTTCAGGTTTAAAAAAAAGAAAAAGTTGGAAAAAAGGGTTTCTTTTAAAAAAAAAGGAGCAAACGCAGCAGATGTACAATATACAGAAGGAGGAATTTACACGCAGCTCTGGAGGTGGCTTCTGGGGTCACAGGAGGTACCTCCAAGGTCCCTGGTTGCAGCAGTGAGGGACTCCAGTGCTCCCCGGGGAGGGAGCAGAGGGAGGGACACACGGCACCGCGGTGCCGCGCTCAGTCCAGGAAGCGCTGGCAGGCTTTTTTCCACCGGCAGGCCGTGCACCACTGGTCCCGGTGCTCGATGCCGTACACCTTACGGCACTTTTTGGCTTCCCCGCGGACTTTCCTGCAAAAGGGGGAAGAGGAAAAACGTAACATTTATCCACTCCATGCAGAAATTGGGTCGCGTATCTAAGGGTCATGACCAAGCATCCTACTGCTGCACCTCCAAGGAGAGGGAGGAAGCCGCCCTTTTTCCTGACGGGATGCACCCCCAGCCGGTGGGACCCTCACCTGGTGCCGATGGCCACCCTGGGCGGCGAGGCGACGATCAGGTGGGACTTGAGCATCGGCGTCGGTGGCTGGGGTTCGCTGAAGCTGAGCGACCGGCTCCGCACCTGCGGGGAATCGGGTGTCAAAGGGCACGCGCGGCGATGCTGTCCCCCTCCCGCCAGGCCCTCGGGTGCTGCGGTGGGGCAGTGGGAGACACGGGTGCCCACAAATCCCAGTGTTTGAAGTGGGGAGCGAGAAAGCAGAGGCGATGTTCCCTTAGCTCCCAGCTCAACCCTGTACCCCGAAAGGATGAAGGGAAAACGCACGCAGGACTCACCGGCGACAGGGACGGGAGAGTCGAGGTGGCAGTGGCCCAGCTGATGCTGGTGAAGATGTGGGGGGACACTGGAATTTGGATCGAGGGCAACGCCTGTGAGGGAAAAGAGGGGTCAGCATTAGCCCTGGGGACCCCCTGCCCCCACAGGCATTCACCTCCCCATGAAGACCAACCTGGAGTACCCCCAAACTGGGAGCACTGGGAGTGGGATGGAAATCCCTGTACAACCTCTCCTCCAGTGCCGGATCCCACTAACACGGGGCACGGCACACGCACTGTGTCACCCATCCTAGGCTACAGGCAGGTATTTCTGCACCTATTTATGTCAGCTTTGTGCTTTCAGATGATGTCACACCCATTCCCTGGGATGGGAACGGATATACACGGAGCTTATGGGTCCATACACCCTGTCCCTGCGCTAGCTGGCAGCTCCAGAACAGCGCTCGGCTCGCAGGCGGCCCCAGGGGCAAGGGCCACTGGTCCAGGGTGCCCACGGTTCCACCGCTCCGGGTTCCCAATTTTCCTGTGCCTCAAAAGCCGCTGCCCTGGTGAGCATGCAGCAGAGGCGGGCAGGATCCCGCCTGGCTGCATTCCAGCCCTGTGTTATCTGCTGGCAGAAGGGCGTGTTGCATACCAGCACGGGGTAATTGCAGGGGGGCAGAGGCCGGCAGCTCCCCCCCAGTCCCCAGGAACAGCCGTGGGAAGGACATGAGCCCCTTCCCCAGGCATTAACGCAGCTCAAGGGCTGAAGGGCAGTCAGGGATGGTGCTACACCAGCACCAAGGCCTTTCGGCGCGGTGGGGACGGCAGCGAAACGTTCCTGCTGCGGCGACTTGCCTTACAGCAAGATTTCGGGGGGTGAGCCAGCCCCAGAGTTGCCACCAGCTCACCTGGTAGGCATGATCAGCCTGGATGTGCCAGAAGGAGCTGGGGGCAGACTGGCTCAGGGCGCTGCTGGCCAGGGCGGGCTCCAGCGCCGGCTGCTCTACCAGGAGCGCCTCCGGCTTCGCCAGGGCTTGTTGGATGATGATGGGGGCGGACACGGATGTGGGGCTGGTGGCGGCAGTCGCCTCCGGCGCTGGCTCTTCCTTCACCTGCACTTCGGTGTAGTAGAAATCCTCCTCCCGCTTCCGCTGGTCGGAGTCTGCGCCGTCCCTGATTGGGAGGAAAGGGGGACAGCGGTGAAAAGGCGGGCCCTGGTTCCATCAAGGCGAGATTCGACTCGATCTCGCCCTCCCCGGCACAGCAGCTCCGCTCCCATGCTCCAAAGCATCACATCAGCTGTGATCAGCCACTGTCTCTGCAGCAGCACTTTGCACTTCCAAGGAAGATCGATACCTCTTCCAGGGCCTTTAAAAATGTTGGCACATTGACCGGGCACCACTGAAAATCCCCTGTTCATTTCTAATCGAGCTTATTTAGCACAGCATGACCGAAGCCCTGCGGTTCACCCAGCAGGAAACAGCCTCCGAAGGCTTTTTGATTATTTTCCCAGTGCGTTTATCCGGCACTGGATGGCAGTCCAGCGCTGCCCACGGCACCGCGGCTCCTCCGTCCTCACCTTACCCAGAGCATTCACGTTTGCAAGGGAGGAGGAAAATACATATGGGAAAAACACGGAGAAAAGCATGAGAAAACAGAAGTTGGGGTGAGAAGTGCAACAGGGCCACGGGAGGAATGCGTCACAAAGCTGATCCCCACACCTCCCCTAGTCTGTATTTTGGGGGAATTCACAGGAGATCAGGGCAAAGCAGAGCTGGAGCCAGCTGCTACCACAGCTGACACAGCTTTCAGGCTGTCAGCCCTTGTGAAACCCAGCTGGGCTGGTGCTTTTCTATGTCTGCTGAGAGACCAGAACTCGCATGTAGCCCAAACTCCTTCTGGTGCAAAAGACACAGCCGAGTCGGGCAGAGCTGGTCACTCCTGAAGCCCAAACGGGGCTCTCGGGAAGCCCTTGGGTCCCAGAAAGCACGGACACATACAGCAGTGGCTTCTGTGACACGGACTGCTTGGCTGAGAACTGCCCAGCTCAGTGCACAGAGGCCAGATTTTCCAATAGTGAGGATATTCGCTGCAGGAATTACGGATTATGCAGCGGAGGGTGCGCAGGTTCGGTGGCTGAGCAGGGATGAGGAGGTTAAGGAGGCCTTACCCGAGGTGCTGGGTCTTGACATGCCGCTTGATGCCGACGATGGAGCGCAGGACCTTGCCACAGCTCGGCCACAGGCACTTGTACATCACCTTCACCGAGTTCTGGTGGAGACATGACCTGTGTCACCCCCTGTTGGGTGGCAGCACCCCCTCCGCGGGACACTGGCTCAGTTTAAGCCACCCCACCGGTACTGGGACCAAGCCCCCCTCCATGGGAGCAGTACCTTTCTCTTGCGTGGAGCAGGTTCATCAAGGAGAAAGGGGTCAGAGTCGGTCTCGAAGCCGTCATCCGCCTGGGGGGAACTCAGGGCCTCGCTGGAGTACTTGGGGCTACCGGCCGGGTGGGGGGGCGAAGGGGTGGAGATGTCGCTGCCCCCACTCCAGTGCCCGCTGGTGGTGCTGCTGCCGCTGTCCGAGACATCGCCGCTCTCCTTCCAGTGATCGCAGGCCACCCGTGAGGCTGTGGGGAGGGGACACGCACCACCACCATCAGCTCGGGGTCAACTGACCCCCCCAGGGCAGAGCCCAGCCCTGAGGCTGGATAAATAGAGGCAAACTCTTGTAGTTTATTTATTAACAAACTCAGCAAGGTGAAGCCTTTGCACCTTTGCTCAGTGCCAGCTCCCAGTTATTGGTCATTTATCCCCTTTTCCCGCCCCCCCCATCCTCCCTGGCATCAGCACGGGCACAGCCGGCATGCGGCGAGCAGCCAGTACCAGGGCACACACATTTCCCACGGCTCTGGGCAGTTATTTTTATCCCTCTGTCTGCATTTGACTCCTCGGGAATGAAACTGCCTCTAAAAAAAGGAGCGACCGGGCGATGCTCCCTGGCCCGGGACTCCTGCATGGGGCTCCCCGGCCCCCCTGGGACGGCTGCAGAGAGCAGGGCTACCCCCACCACGCTGCCAGAAGCATTCCGGCTTGCTCGGCCCCTACCGGTGCCATCACCCATGGGCTCCACTGTGACCCTGGTGCTGCTCCACGGCCACCTCCAGCCCAGCATTGGTCCCTTGTCCTGGTCCTATTTGGCACCCGGCAAAGCACCTCCGCCATGAGCAGGAGTCCTGGCACTGAGATCTAAAGGGCGCAGCACGTTCCTCCACACTCCTTTTGTTTCAGATGTTGGGGTTTTAACAAACACATATCAGTATTTTAAGCGCACACTCACGGGGGATGCCGCTCTCACCGGTGGGAGGGCTCTGCACCACGGGGCTGCAGGAGAGGCTCGTCAGCACCATGGCTGCCACCATCTCGTCCATCTCCACGGCAGCGTCGGCTTTCCTGTACCACGAGGAGAGAGAGAGGTGAAACACGCGGAGGAAAAAGGAGAGACACAGTCCAGGTACGACCCGGGCAGTCAGCAGGCACACAAAGGGCAGCACAATCTGCAGCAGCAGCACAGGATCCCCCTCGCCCACCTCTCTCCATAAACTCTGAGTCATTTTTAAGTCATTGGGAAGGATGTTTTCTCCTCGTTTGGAGGAAAATAAAAATTCCCTTAATCCTAAATTTAACCAGCTTCTGGATCTCCAGCATCACCACTCTCTCTGGTGGTGTAAAAGCAGGCACGAGCACTGCCAGAACCAGCAAAAGCACCTCTCCCGCCTGAGCGAGATACCAGCAGCCAAAGGCACGAACCTCTTGGGTACATCGATATTGCTGGATACGGATCTCTGGAGCACCTCATCAGGGCCGGGACCAGCAGCCGTAGGCAAGGCGGGGGGCTGGAGTACGGCCGGCCGCACATCCTGCGCCCTCCAGCATGCCTGCAAGCCCTGCTCCGGCAGCGGCACCTTCGTCTTGTCGCTCAGCGGATTGTGCTGCTCCACGAGGCCGGCGCACTCCTGCCCGGTGTAGGTGACGAGGACCTGGAAACAGCACAAGGGGTGGTTTGTCGGTGGCATCCGCTATCTCGATGCTCGCAGGGGATGTCCCGCCGCAGCACAAGCAAGACTTCACCTGCCACAGGATCCCACCCCTCCTCCTCCTCCCCACAGTGGAGGGGGCCACAAAGGGCTTTAGGATGAAGGCAGAGCCTATCCTGAAGGGCTTGGACTTCAGACTGCTGTCACAGCAAAGCAAAGGGCTGGCCAAGGTTCATCTCACATACACAACCCCCCCCAAAGAGATCTGCTGCTCTTCCTGGGCACAAGCTCCCCAACTCCAGCAATCCCAAGTTGAGGGATTCCCTGAGCTGGCATCAGTTCCCTCTCGAGTGTCGTGACTTTGGCTGGACTTTTCTCTAATGAATTTGTCTGCTTTGGCTTTGTTCTCACGTCATCCTGCTGCAAGGAGTCCCACAATTATTGCACACCCTGGTGAAGTACAAAGATAAAAGGATTAAAAGCCAAAGGGGGATGGGACTGGGCAAAGTGATCCTAAATTCACACCTTGGCTCCTCCAGCCTCAGCTCCTTCTGGTGGAAGGAGATGTACAGACCTCACCTCCTTGTCCTTCACCATGTCCCAGCTCCTTCTGATGGGCAGTTTTCCACCACTACCACCCATGAGCCTATTTCTGTTAATGGAAATGTGTCTGTGTCAAAAGACGCCACATGTGTCTAGAGCTATTCATAGGAACAGGAACATCACTTTATGGAAGCACCAAGGGTGTCAAACCGAGAAGCTGATATGGGATGGACACACGCATCCATACCCTGACCAGGGAGGATCCTGCAGGACCATCTCAGGTGGGACCTACAGCAGAAACACCAGGGTGGAAAAGCTTCCCTGCGGCGGGACCGAGGTTAAGGGGATAAGTGCAAGGATCAGGACGCAGAAGACCCTGACCCTGCTTTCAAGAAGCAAGGCTTCCCCGTGAACCACACCGGCCGTCTCCCAGACCACGCACAGCACGAGGAGCCAACATCTCCTTTGGCTTTGCACACCACCGGCACAGCTCCCGCCTGTTGCTGCGCGGTGAAGGCACCCCATCGCTATTTTTATGCCGTTCCCAGCAGCAAAGCAAGCAAGTAAAAACCTCTGCAGCAAAGCACATAGGAGAAAACAGCTCTCGCTGTCCTGTGGCTAATAAACACAGGGCAGGAGGGGCCAGAAAGCTGAACAGGGGCCTTATTTACACTCCATTTCACAAGCTCTTGCCCAGAAAAGGTTTCACAGTTCTGCAGGTAGCGGCCAAGAAACGGGCTCTATGTCAGCAGCTCACAGCTCCCCTCAGACGGTGCTGCTTGGCCAGGCATTAATGGGAACCGTCCTGGTGGGAAGGAGAATGAGCACTGTTCCCTGCTCCAGGCAGCATCCCGACCAAAGCACAGCCCTCCCAAGCATCAGGAGCTCAGGGCACAAGAAATGGCCGGGTCCAGCCAGACTAAATGTCCTTTCTGGACCAGCCATGGCACGTAACTCTTCCCTATGGGGCTCTTTAGCACATACGTTCACACCACTGACCCTCAACCCTGCTGCAAAAAGCTGCTGCAGGCTGAGCTCTGAGGCCTGAGCCACGAGGCTCATCACCATCGTGGCTAAGCTGGGGGGCTCTTCGCCACTTGCCTTTGTATGTTAACCTGGATTATGGGAAGATCCTAGAACGGTGTAGGTTGGAAAAGACCTTTAAGATCAAGTCCAACTGTTAACTTGACACTGCCAAGCCCACCACTAACCCATGTCCCTGAGCACCACATCCACACGGCTCTGAAACCCCTCCTGGGATGGGGACTCCCCCCTCCCTGGGCAGTTCCAACCCTGACAGCCCTTTCCAGGAAGGAATTTCCCAATATCCAACCAAAACCTCCCCCGGCACAACTTGAGGCCATTTCCTCTTGTCCCATCACTTGTCCCTTGGGAGAAGAGACCGACCCCCCCTCTCTGCCCCCTCCTGTCAGGGAGCTGTAGGGAGCGATAACGACTCCCCTGGACAAGTTCATGAAGAGAAATCCACTGGAAGCCACTGAATGTACAGAAACCACTTCCCTTAGCTCAGACAGTCGGTGAACACTGGAGGGAACTGTCAGATCTTCTTACTCTCTTCTCAGGAGACCCACTTTTGGCTAGATTGGAGCCATCTCCTGGAGATGCATCTCTGCTTCAGCCAGTACAGTCCAAACCCATCAGGCATGGCTGGGGCCAAGCGCACTAACACCAACACCAATTAAGACCTCACAGTAATTACAGATCTTCGCTTTACACAGGAGAGCCCCACGAACTTTCTCCCCCATGCTGAGACATCCACTGGAGCACATCCCACAGGCCAAGGCCACCGAGAGCCTCCTTACGTACTTGCTGCCCGGTGTGGAGCTGCCGGTGGCCGGGGAACCTGGGTGCCTGGCTGCTCTCCTCCACCGATGGTGCACAGGATCCATCCTCTCGCGGCACCGTGTGGACAGACGTCCGGCCGAGATCGGTCTGCAAACCGGGGATCTGGGTGGCCACCAGCACCCCGTCAGCCAAGGCGCTGGGAGCAGAGACGCGGGTGCCTAGCAGGGAGCGCTTCCCCAGGCGCCTGGACAGCACGCTCGCCATCTTGGACACGCTGCGGAAGAGAAAGACACGGGAACGTTACCTCCGGTGCAGGGCCGTGATGTTCAACTGGTGTCTTCCCCCCACCGTCACGCTGGCAGTCGAGAAAGTGGCTCTCCACTGCTCCAGCATCCCCAGACACCAAGACCCCCTGGGGACGTGGGGACAGTGGTGAGCCTGAGCTCCCTCCACCCTGCAGATCTTTTCCTTATGGTCATTTCTAAACCCCTCTGGGAAAAAAAACCAACAAAACAAACAATGAGCCAGCCCAAAGGAAACCCCGTGAACACAGTCAGGACAGCCCTTGGAGCCCACGTGCCCCTCTCGAGCCGCCACCGGCGCATGGTCCCGAGGCCACTGCGGCTATTCATGCCGAAACCCGCCGTTGGTGCTCTTCAACCTTGACCTCTAGACTTGGGCCCGTGCCCAGCGCAGTCCTGCAACTCCCTGGCCTGTGCCCTGGCAGGGGAGGAAAGCTCTCTGGCAGCGAAAGCCAGTGCCCCTTCTCAGCCTGCACCCTGACATTCCCCTTTTTGGGAGTTCTCATGCTTTTGGGAGAGGTTTCCCGAGCTCACACCTCATGCCCAGCATTCCCAGGGTCAGTCTAACAGCAACACAGGAACACCCTCCTGCCCTGCCCTGTTAGAAAAGGAAGAATTTGGAGCATTTTTATCCTAAACCAGTTCTCTGTAACTATCTTTAACCTATTCTTCCCTGTAAAATAGCTTCCTTTTCCTCTGACATAGGTTTTCCTCATGCTGGCGTGGCTCTGCTAGCAAGCCTAGCCAGAGAGCAGCTTGCCTGGCTCATTTCTTTGGGTTTGTGGAATTTACTGCTGTTTGAAAAGAAACAAGTGGTTACAGGTTTCCTTATAAGCAGGGGACACCCAGGCACAGGGACAGACAATGCACCCTTCCCTGATAAATCCAACAACTCCAGCAGCATTCGCCGTCCTCCTCCGTTCTATCTTTCTCCCAAAGTCTCCTCCGCTGCAACACCCTCCCGGAGGATGCACACCGCGCAAAGCCGAAGGATGACAGCGCCTGGGGTTCGGGAGGAGGAAGAGGGAAGAGGCTTGGTGCAGCCCCGTGTCATGGGGTGCACCAAAAAAGCCACGTGCTTTCGCACTGCCAACAAACCCGTCACCCTGCCCAGGCTTGTCAGCGAGCGGCACCCGGGCAGCCAGGGGCTGCGGGTGTTTGTTGGGTGCCTGGTTTGGAACGTAACCTGGGCCATGGAGAGGCCAAGTCGGAGGAGCTGCTGCTTGTGCAAGAGCGAGGATTAACCCAGAGCCTCCCCTCCTCGCACAGGGTCGCTGCAGGAGATACTCGGCTCCCTTCACGAAGCAGCGGCATTTTAATGGCAGATCGAATATACTCTTTTTTGACATCTGATTTACACAGCGCTGTGTGACACACTATCTAGGACAAGAAAACTTTCCCCAAAGAAGGGAAGGGGAGCTCACCCTTCCTCTCAATCTCCGACTGTCCCGGGAAGGGTTACTCCAAACCGCGTCCCGCTTCAAAGGACGCCCAAGATTTACGAGCGGTTTTATGAATAACCGTACGCACTCAGCTCACTTTGTCCTCCCCCGAAATCCAGCCGGCCCCAAGTAGAAAATTAACAGCTATTTAGGAGCCATAAAGAACGGAGCAGGAAGAGAGGGATAGGGTGCGCAATGGACTGAGGTGTACCGGGGAGAGCACCTCGTGCCAGGGCTGCCCGTCCCACAGCGCACGGGGACTTCCCTGCCATCGCCGCTTTCCCTCCGGAGCGGGATCAAAGAGGCCGCAGCAGCTGGCCAAGCAGAGCCGCTCCCCCGGCTTCCCTCTCATCTCACTCTGCCGGAGGAGCACACCGGCAGTGCATGGGAATCTCCACAGGATGCTCCTTGAGCCCGCTCTGTCTGACAATGTCTTTTTTTCTTCACAGTGCAACGTGTTTTCGGACGCACGCGAGTGACCTGGCCAAGCAGCTCTGCTCCCCGATCTCCATATACCCAAACAGGACTTTCTCATCCAACAGGAGAGCCAAAGGGCTGCCAGGGGGGACACGGCGGTTTGCCTCCGACCCCAGAGCGAAGCTGCGCCAAAGACCCTCCATGGGCATTAACCACCAGTCCGCGTTCCCTACTGCATCACCTTAAAACCTTGCGCTCGGATACCGTGGGCACCGGGATGTGGGAACTGCCCCTCTGAGGGCTCAGTGACATCGGTGCCGCCAGCGCGTAGAAAACGGGGCCGAATCTCCGCCGCCTCCCCGACGGTCGGCGCACGCCGGTTTCAAGGCAGCGCTTGGCTGGCAGCCAGGTGCTGGGAGGGCAGTGCCGAAGGTAGGAGGCTGCTTCTCATTTCCTTCGGGGTTTCGTTTCGCCTTCCCTTTCCTTCCCCCTCTGCTCCAGGGAGGGGAGCAGGAAGGAGGAGAGAGGCGCGTTTGCAACCAGGGAAAGGAAAACCCTCCCAAAAGCCAGTTTTTGAAGCCACATCTGCTTCCAGCAGGCCTCTGAATGCCAGATCCCGTTTCGGCGCGCAGCCCATTGCCGAGGGTGACATGGCAATGCCAAAAAAAAAAAAAAGTCCTTTCCCCCGCCGTGCCCCAAAACACAAAGCAAGAAGAAGAGCGAGAGCTGGGAGGGCGTCAGCGGTGCAGGAGGAGCCGGGAGGCCACGCTGCCGCCGCGAGCCCTCCCAGCTGTTAGCAATCACGCGCCGCAGGGGTCAGAGCCGGCACAGATCCCAAATTATTTCTTGCTTCAATGCCGGGCGTGTATTTTGGACGGCATTTTTCCAGCTCTCGCCGGGGAAAAACGTCAGCCCTTGTGCCTACCGGCATTGTCACTGCTGCTGACAGAGCGAAGCCCGGGTGGAGGTTTGGGAAAGCGGGTGCCTCCGCTGGCAAATGAGGAATGCTTCGGTTAGCAAGTGGGGAAGGTTGGGGGGCCATGGCAAAGCGGGGAGGGTGCCCCCGTGCTCACCCCAGCTGCTGTTTGTCCAGGGTTTGCCGGGAGAAAGGCAGCTCCTGCACAAACCAGGACCACCGGCACAAATCCCCTCCCTGCAGAATGTGCAATTACAGCACATTTTTCCCCATTTTTTAGGAATAAATGCTGGTAGGTTCCCTCAAATCCAGTCTAACTCCTGCCACAGATCACCACGCCACGGATCAGCAACCAGGACCACCAAGTCCACCCTGTAAGAGACCCTAAACACTGCAAGAACTGGTTATAAAACCCCAGGTTTTCATCTTCTCTCCCAGCCCACGGTTTCCAGAAAGCACTTTCTCATCCCAAAACATCCCAAAGCCCTTTACAAACTACACTCCAGCCCCGCGCCCATAGGCACACGTGACTGGGAAACAAGATATCCGCACCGAGCGGTTTGCAAAGTTTGGGCCTTTATTAAAAAAAAAAAAGCAACAGGGATCTACCGACCCCAAGACAGAGCGAAACCCAACCGTGACCTAACCCTCACGGACAACAATACAAAACAGGCGCCTTCCCGAAGAGTTTCCTCCTAATCCCGCCTCGGTGCTGGCTGCTCGCCGCTCGCGTTCCGCCCACGGACATGTCACCGTGGGGCTGCACCGTAACATCACCAGCAGCGCTGGGAAGGGTCCCCAACTCTCACCCCACCATTTCAACCGCACCGGTGTTTGCCACCGCCGGGCGATTCCAGAGGAAACCGCTTTTGGGGAACACCGGCCTGCTTAAGAACGCGCTTTCCGGCGCAGGCAGAAAACGCTGGCGCAGGCAGGAATGCCGGTACAGGCAGAGCGACTTCCCCGGGCATCGACGGGCCGGTGCGTGCCGGCGGCGAGGGTAGCCAGGAAGGAAAGGGCGGGAGTTTGCTGCTTTCTGGGAGCGGTGTAGATGGAGCGGGACTTGAAGCCATCGCGCAGGCACCGGGATGAGCGTGGAGCAGGAGACACGGCACACGCGTGTGTGCACGTAGTACATGCGTGTGTCCATGCACACGCTTGTGTGCACGTAGTACACGCGTGTGTGGAGCCGGCGGCCGAGGGGGCGGCCAGGGCACGTGGGGAATATGGCAGGGCCGGAGGCAGGGGAGGAGGAGGCAGCGTGTGCCCCAGCTCTGCGCGGCGGCACCGGGCAGGGCACGTGTGCACGGGGCCGGTGGGGGGGGGACACACATGGACCGGGCAAGCCGGGGGGCGGGGCATGCACCGGGAGCGGCCGAGAGGGAGGGGGGGAGGCATGCACCGGGCACAGGCCCCGGTTGGGCGGGACATGCAGGGGAAGGAGGGGGGGGAAGACTTGCAACAGTGGGGGGGGGGTGTGCATGCACCGGGCAGGCCGGGGGCGTGGCACGCACCGTGGGGGTGCGTGCACCGGGCAGGCCGGGGGCGTGCACCGGGGGAGGGGGGAACACGCAGAAACCGGGCAGGCCCCGGGGGGAGCGTGTAACGGACAGGACACGGGGGAGGGGGTGCGCGCACCGGGGACCGGCAGAGACCGGGGAAGGGGCTGGGGGGGGTGGGGTGGGCAGAGCCGGTAACCCCCCAACCAGAAGTAGTACAAGGGGGTCGCACGGGGGGGGGAAGCGGGCCCGGCGCGGCGCTTACCTCCGGCGCGGCTCCCGCCTTCCCCCGCCCTCCTCCCCCGCCGCAGCTTGTTTTGAAATCCCCGTCCCCGCCGCGGCCGGCTCACGTACGCGGCGGCCCCGCGCTGGAGCCCCGCCGGGCGGGGCGGAGCTGGGGGGGGGGGTGGGGGCGCGGCCCCGGCCGGGCGGGAACCGCCGCTCCCGCGCGCGCGGGATTTTTTTATCATCATTATCATTTTTTTTTGGCTTTTTTCCCCTGTTTTTCCCGAGCGATGCCGGGTGCGGAGGAGAAAGGCAAGGAGGAAGGGAGGCCGGGAGGGGGATACCCTGCGCCGCCGCCCCGTTACTCACAGCGTCCGGGGAGCCCCGCTCCGCGCCTCGCCGCCGGCCGGGTTAAAGCTCCCGGGGCCGGGCTGGTGTAAACAACCTCCCCACATGCTCGGCCCCTTCCTGCGCATTGGCTCCGCGGCTCCCTTTAAATGCACGCCCCCGCCGCCCGGCCCCGGCCCCGGCCCGGAGGATGCCGGCGCTGCCCGCCCGCCCGCCCACCGCGGCAGGCGAGGAGGGGTGGGCGCAGCCCTCCGCCTCCTCCCGCCCGGCTCTCCCTTCCGAGCCGGCCGGCTCCCGGCGGGTAGGGGGAGGAAGGCCCCGGGCTCCCGCAGCCCCCGGGGCTCCGCTGTTTACCTAAGAGCAGGGGGAGGGGGGGAGATGTAGTGCCTGGCAGCGCCCGTGCGATTTCTCGTTGCTCACTAAACTCTATTGGCCTGAAAAACGCTTGTTAATTTTTATATAAGTTTTGTCCATCAGGGCTTTTCGCCTCCGCAGGGGCTCCCCCTGCACCCCAGCACCCTCCGCCCAAGGGATGGGGCTCCATGATAACCCGCTGTCTTCCCCCCACTGATCCCCCACTCAGAGGATCCCAGCTCTGCTGCCGGAGCCTCTCAGTTTGCATTTAACGGGCCCTACCGCTAATTTCTCTTAATTTATGATGCTGATAATAATGACCCTGACTCCAGTCCCCGCCACAGCTCTCCAGCATGACCGTACACAAGCCCTGAAGGTTTTTTCTTCCGCCGGAGCATCCTCACCGGTCTCACCGAGTCCATTTAGTGAAAAGGGATAATTAAATTAACACCAGCAATGCTCCTTTTGGGAGTTATTTCCATTTCAGGCACTGAATTTCCCACCTCAAAGCCTCGGCTTCTGCGTTTCCCGTGACAGAAATCCCCACTTTTACTGCTCGTTCCCTTATAGCGCGTTATGGTAAAGCCGATGTACAAGCGCAACGGCCAACACGACGCCTTCAGGCTTTACTCGGGACGCCACCAAATACCAACCACCAATTCATATCTCCCCAGGATAAAAAGCACGCGATCCCTTCCCTCTATCCGAAGGGCCACTCGCTGCCAGCCCGCTGGGGCAACCACCTTTAGAACCTCGGTACAGCCAAGGCGATTTGTTTTAACGTGTGTCAGCTAGCAGAGACAAACGCCGGGCCTACTGCCAGCTTAAAAGAAACGTGTATTTTTACCACCAACTAAATACACACAACACAGCCAGGATTTTACTATGGTTGTCCAAGGTAAATTGTTGGGACAGGAAAAGGTTATTATCTACTCGTTGTATAAAACATGAAACTCTCTTGTCTGTATAAGGACTCCAGTGTTTCTCAACAACATATATATATATATATATGTTTAGTCCAGTAAAAACAAGGTACCTTCTCCAAAGCACCCAAACAGGAGCCAAAATCTTCTACTTCCAGCAATGCTTCTAAAATTCCTCCCAAGCTCCTCAGACTTGGATTCCTAAGTCACCTCAATACCTGTTAAAATGAAAAGTGAGTTATTGCCTACGCAGATGAGGGCAGGTGCTTACGAAATCCCTCGCTCCCCGATCTCACCGATGTTAGGAGGCAGCTTGCAGACGTCCTGCTGCACCACGCGAGTGGAGGCATTGCAAAGCAGCCGGGACAGGGGGCCAGGAGGGCACCGCACACCCCACCAGCGCTGGTGGAGTCCCTTCTGGGCTGCCAGAGATGCTCAGCCCCGTGCTGGGCCTGCCAGCCCTCCAGGCCTGGGGGGCAGGAGGTGGGAGTCGAGGGAGGAGTGAGGCTGGTGATGGGCAGGACCACCATGGCCAGCGGGAAGGAGCTGGTGGATGGTGTCGGGGTCACCTCAGCCCTGTCCCTCTGAGGTGGGCGATGCCAGTCACTTTCCCCTGGCCCCACAAGCAACCACGGCTGCCCCTCATCTGCCCGTGGCAGCACGGGGTGGGCCCTCACACTGCATGGCTGCCAGCCCTCCAGGCCTGGGGGGCAGGAGGTGGGAGTTGAGGGAGGAGTGAGGCTGGTGATGGGCAGGACCACCATGGCCAGCGGGAAGGAGCTGGTGGATGGTGTCAGGGTCACCTCAGTCCCATCACTCAGGTGTAGGCAATGCCAGTCACTTTCCCCTGGCCCCGCAAGCAACCACGGCTGCCCCTCATCTGCCTGTGGCAGCACGGGGTGGCCCCTCACACTGCATGGCTGCCAGCCCTCAGGGCCACCCTTGGTCTCCCCTCATGGCCACTGCCCCTCATCTCCCCCCCCCCCCCCCCCCCAGCGGCGGGGGCATCAAGCCTTCATCTCTCCACCTGGCTGCCCCAGCTCAGGGGTCTCTCACGTACCCCCCTCACGGCTCTCCTCCACCTCCGCTCCAGGCAGCCGCCCCTCCCTCTCCCTCTGCCCCACTGACGTCCCCCCCCCCCACCCTCCCGCTCCCCCGGAGCTGGCGGGAACTGCGCGTGCCCTTCCCGCCCCCCCCCCCCCCCGCGCCCGCCCTGACTACGTGCAGTTCCCCACGTGGCGGCCGCGCGCGCCCCCCGGCCAGAGAACAGCCCGCCCGGCACGTTCGCGCCCCCGTCCGCGAGCCGGGGGGGGGGGGAGGAGAGTGGAAGGTGGGGGAGCGCCGCCAATCGGCGGGCGGTAAGGGAGCCGGAAGGGACCAATGACGAGAGGCGGCGCCGCGCGACGACCAATAAGGACGGGCCGCGGGCGGGGGGAAGCCCCGCCCCTCCGGTGCCTCTAGCGGCGCTGCGGCCGAGCGCGGCGCCAGCTTGGAGCGGCTGCGGTGGGCGGGCATCGCTTCCCGCGGCCCCGGCGCCCGCCCCCGGTCCCGTGGGGGGGTGTGCCAGGAGCTGGCCCTCTTCCCGGCAGGCGGTGGGGATTGTGGCTTGGAGCCGGCGACCCTCCCTCCCTTTGCCGGTCACCCAGGCCAGCGCCTCAGGGGAGGGGGAGGGGGAGGGGGAGGGGGAGGGGGGGGGGGAGGCGTGGCGTAGGCCCCGCTGAGGCCTCATCCAGCGCCGGGCCGCAGCCCAGCCCCCGTGCAGGGAGTGTCGCCCGTGGGCGGACCCCGCCGGGGGCCCTCTTGGACCGAGGGCCCTGAAAAACCGAGAGGACCCGGCGTGGCCCTCTGCCGCCCGCCCCTCTCGGCTGGAGGGGTGTGAGCTGCCTCAGGGAGCGGGCAGCGCTGCCTGCCCAGCCGGCGTTGCCACAGCCCCGCCATGGCGCGGGCTGCTCCTCGGAGGGGCACAGCCCGGGAAACGGCGGAATAAAGGTGGCGGCTCAACCTCAGGTTGGCGAGTGGGAACCTCACTTGTTTTAGTAAAAGAGGGAAATGTTTAGGGGAAATTATCTTGTGTTTTAGCTTTGCTTCAGTGCAAGAAGCAAAGAACTGGTGGTCCGTGTAAGTAAACCCTGTCCTGGCTATGCTGGATACCCAGCCCCAGACGCACAGTGGGGCCACAGCATCGTGCACGGACACCTACTTCCAGAGATTTCATCATCCCTGTCTTTTAAAAAATCCTTTACAGCCCATTAAAAAAAAAGCCATAAATGCCAAAGAGGGAATAAATACTTGCACTGAACAACTGTTTATCCTAAATCTTACAAAATTCTTCCAAGACAGTGGATAACTCTTGCCTTAGGACATTATTTGATCTCTCTCCTTCCCAGCTTTACTGGTTTTGACTGCTGTAATTCCACCTTTGTTGTCAGAGTTTGGGGTTGATGCCAGATTAAATCTTCGCTGGAATTAAGAGAGGCTGAATCTGAGGAAAGTAAGTGCTAATGGTACCTGTGTAAGGTCTGGATTTAGAGACTTGGTATGGGTGTAGTATTACACAGAGTGTTTAATAATACAGGAGAAGCAGTATGTGTGCATGATCCACTGCTTAAATACCCCAGATACGTACCCAATGGGCAGCTCATTCCTTTATATACCACTAAAGTGGAAGATGGTTGGTAGCGGTGGGACAAGCTCATGGATACATTGGCGTACCTGACTCTGAAACAAGAAGCTCCGTGGCTGGATTTGGAGTTGACACCCTGTAGCATCTCTGCTACGATTGTGAGCCAGAGTGATAGCACTGATGATGAGCACACACGTCACAGGAGCGGCCTTTGAAATCTTGCATTGAGATGGTTTCATAGAGCATAGAAAGCTTTTCTGTGGTTAATAGTCCACTCTTAATCTAGAGAGCATCCGCCTATCATGTTTAATAGCACTAATGCACCTCTAATCCATTAATTTCTTCATCTCTTTTTGAACCCTCTTAATTCGCTTGGTCTCCGCCGCATCCTGCCCCAGTAGCTTCACCAGGGGTCAGCGCGTTACGTGAAAAACCCACTTGTTTGCCTGGGAATTTCTTCGGTGTCCCCGGCTTTTGTCTTAGGTGTTTACTGCCTAATTATTCCTTCGTTGTCCCTGCAGTTTTGGTGACTCAGGGGCTTTATCAGCTTCTCCCTCCCTGCCCCACCAGTCACGTCCTTCGCAGACTTTTGGTCTTCTTAGGCAGAAGCTGCCTTTTCTCTCTGATTAACCATGATAACCCTTCGCTGTAACTTCAGTAGTTTTACATATGCTTTCGGAGATGGGGTGGCCAGATCGGCATCACTCATCAAAAATGTGGTACAACACAGATATATACACAGCGTAATGATGTTTACTATTTTGGTTTCTATTTCTTCCCTAACAGCTGCCAAAGTTTGATTTGACAACTGCTGAGTGTTGAGCTGATCTTCTCAGACAGCTATCAACAATCACTCCCAAATTTCTTATTTCCTGAGAGGTAAGAGCTGACTTAGAGCCCGTGACCGTGTACGTATGCTGAGCATAATTTTTCCAAGATGTGTTTCTTACTGGCATTAAGTCACATCTGCCACTGTGCCTCCTCATCGCGCTGTGCTGTGAGATCTTTCCCTTGTTTCAGGCACGGTTATTTGGGATAATTTTGCCTGTAAATATTATCACCTCACTACTCACTCCCTGGTTAGGTTTTGTAATGACGTGTTGAACAACAAATCGCCCGGTCCAGATCCGTGAGGGATTCCATCTGTTATCCTCTTGCCTTGGGGAATGGACATGAAACTGTTTATTCCTACCCTTGGTTTCTCAACGTTTTACAACCAAGTTATCTATGACAGAGGTTTCCTTTCCTATCCCACGAAAGCTCGGTCTCTCGGGATTTGACAGGGAATCTTGGTGAATCTCCACGAACCCATGAAAAATCCCAATTAAAAATGTTTAGTGTTGGTTTAGCCTGTTTTATGTAAGTAGAGCTCAAATACGCTTTTTTCTGGTGGCTTTTTTACTCTTTGTAGTGTTCCCAAAATCGCTATGTATGCACTTGGAGCAACACACCCGATTTTTTAATGAATTGTGCAACATTCTAACACAGAGGAGGAAATAAACCACAATGGAAAAATAAATGCCATGCATGCAAAACCCCCACGTCCACAGGATGACCATTACTCACAGCTTTAATTTCAATTAATATTGAATGTTAGTGTGATTCCAACGACACTGAGCACTTGAATTAAGTTTGGCTTGGTTTTACCCACCCACTGCTTTGCCCAGCGTTTCACTTTGGCCTCTGTCCCTTGACCTCAAGAGATTATTCATTTCTGAATACATGAGCTCGGGTTAAACTGCTTAAATGACATTTTGAGTCTCTTAATATCATTCCTTTTGTTCTGACAGGAGATGAATCAGAGCCAAGCCACCGATGCCAAATCAACCAAATAAACAGAAGGATCTTGACTAGATTTTCCTGTGTGTCGTTGCTGTTACAGAGGACCGACACGTCCTGTGATCTCAGCAACTCCAGACTGCGAAAATCCAGATTTCACTCTTAAAGTTGCTAATTCTTGGAGACTTGGATGCTGTTAAATTCCTCAGCTCGTGGGATCAAGACATTGGAGGAGGAAATGTGGGGAGGAGAAAATTAATTTTTATCAACTGTGCAGCTGAAGAATAATATGAATATTTCCTAAAAAGCATCCTCTGTGAGTCTGGATGCTGCCCTTTGGGTTTCCTGGGACACAGAAGCTTGTCTTCCTGACGGCTGCAACTGCACTGACCTACGCAAAGCAACCGACCCGTCATTGCTCATCGTCCTCCTTCCCAAATGGAGCGTCAACGGCTGAGGCCAGCAGGAGACCCAAAAGCTCTCCCAGACCAAAGGTGTAGGCACTCATCAAAGTCGCATCTTGTCAGGGCCATCAGGTTGGGAAATCAGACTTCTCCCCCCGTTTGGGGGTTGTTTCATCCTGCAGAACCTCGAAGCTTGTCCGCACCGTTAGGTTGGCCATCAGACGTGAGGAGCCTCTGCGATGGGACACGGTGTCCATCAAAAATGGAGGCTACATCATCTGAAACGATTGCCTTCAATCCCTCGTTCTTGTGCAGCGCCTGAACCCTGCTGTATTGGTGCACCTGCGGAGAATATTTGCCTAAAATCCTGGCCTTAACAAAAACCAGCTGCATTTGGGAGAGTTTTCCTGATTCTGATCTCAATGGCAACGATGATATTAGTGAATTCAACAGCAGTAAGGCCTTAAGGACCACGGGCAAAGCCTGGCCCCATCCTCACTACTGAAGTGTCTGAGCTCCAGGAGAAGAGTCACCTTACCCCAGCTCCCTCCTGGAAATCATCCACAGCCCACGCTAACTCCTCACCCATGCCTGGGAGCTATTTGGAGCTGGGCAAGTTGACCCATGGCAAAATTATGCCGAGGACCATCCTGACAGCGTGAGCGATTCCGTCCATTTGAAGTTAATCACGTCTCAACGGGACTTTTCGTGTACTTCACGTGGTGTGAGCGATTAAGTACCTTCTTGAAGCAAGGCTTGCAAAACCACTTCTTGCAGGGTAGGAGGGCTTTCGTGAATGACCGTGCAAAACGGTTCATCTCCCCCTGTCGACTTCTGCTGAGCCAAGAACTGTGAGAGGATGCCGTGACTGAGTGTCGTCTCCTGCAACCAGCTGGCTCCAGCAACTCAGGGCACCTGCCTTGCTCGTCCCTGTCTTGCAGGGCGTAATTTCTTCCAGTGTATAGGAAAAGCTTGAATTGGGAGATAAAGTTTGGGGTTGGAACTAGATGATCTTTAAGCTCCCTTCCAACCCAAACCATTCTGTGATTCTTGCACGCCGTGGTGAGCAGGAGGCTGGCGGGCTGGAGCTTGGTGCCTCTGCGCAGCCTCTGCTTGGGAGCAGATTACGTGACCTTCCCAGGCTCGATGCTTTCAACAAGCTGGAGGGGAAAAACCTCCAAGATTTACAAGCAGCTACAAACCCTCGTCTGATCCAGAGCCATTATGGTAAACGTTGTGCGCTCAGGGACTGGTCTGGGGCAAAGGGAAGTGGGTATCTGTGAAGAATAATTTATGTGCTTATTGTTTTTAAGTGAAATAATCCCAGTTTTGTTTTCTTTTATTTTTTTCAGCAAGCCGGTTATTGCAACGTGCCTGTTCCAGTCACTGACACGAAAGCTGGTGGTCTGATCCCAATGCCCTTTTAATGCAATTTTACCAGTTCTCCCATGCGGAAGCGTACTGGACGCTGAGCAGGACGCTGGGAGGTGATTGAAAAGATTATCCGCAAAGCCGCGTATGGCGAAGCGAAGCGTGACGTCGGGGAAAGCTTGCTGCAACGCAGTTACTCGCAGCATCTTGCACGAGCGGGGAGACCCAGGAAAACTCCGTGGAGGCGGTGGGGTTGGTCACGTCAGCATCCACGGAGGAAGCTCTGACCCACACGCGCCCTGCAGCTCTCGCCCGCTGTTGTCTCGTTTCGAAGTTGCAAGGAAGATGGTGCTAGGCAGCCGTGATTCCTGGTTATGCAATTCAGCCGTTTGCACTTTTGCTTCCTTCCCAACGCCCTCTGGGCTCTTTTCCACGTTACTAACCAAACAGCCTGCAACGTTTCACGCAAAAGGCAGAAACTGGGTGCTCGCTCTGCCCTGCACTTCTGCTTTTTCTTTGTACGGAATGCTTTTCAGTGGAGCTATCTCGGATGAAACAAACTGCAGGGAGTAAGCATGTCTTAAATAGAAAGCGTATGCTTTATTTGAGGGGGGTTATTTCAAACTGAAAAAGGGACTTTGGCTCCTTGTCCATATATAGTGCAAGAAAGGGCTCCCCAGCTGTTTATGCTTCGTGGCGTGGCTACACAGCGGCTGGCCACGCTCGGGATTTCCAGCTGTAACACAAAAAAGGAAACGGGAAAGAAGGTCGTAAACATCGGTAACGCAGCCCGTGCTCGCGCTGGGCTCTGAACGGTGCTGCCGGCACCCCAGGCCTGCTCCTCCTCTCCCCCTGCTTCCCGGAGGGGGCTGTGGAAGGAGGAGAGGCGGGTGCTGGCAGAGGTTTGCAGAGCCCTTGGCTGGGTTGTAAATCTCCCGATTGCCTCCGCTGCCTCTCTTGCTTCCAGCTGTTGGCCCTCATTCCCTTCTTATTGCAACAAACTCTTAGGGGGAAAAAAAAGATGGGGCAAAATGATCTATTTTTTTGTATAATGTGTCGTCGTTGGCTGAAAAATCAATGTCGGGATGCTTTTTTCAGGCACCATGTGACTAAGACCCATGGAAACACCCCACACCACATTAAAAAAATGACTTTTGTATTCTAATGCAAGTAGGAAACTGTTTGGAGATGTGATGTGGGTCTGAAAAACCAGCAGTTGGCCCACACCGGATGGGCCATGTAAAACCCCCAAACTAGCACCTGCTCTGGCCAAGGGGCTCTTCTCTTGCAGGTCACCGACCGAGCCCCATCGGTAAAAGCTCATTTGGGGAGCAATCACCTTAAAAATCACCCAGGGTCCAGTTTTCTGTTACCATACAGTTATTTCCCGGTATGACGGTGGCACCATGCCAGGTTACCCATTATCCCCCAGGTGCTGTGTATCGGCTGTGCCCGCGCCGCGTCGGTGTGCCTGCACCCCCGTGGAACCTCCTTGTTCCTTACGTTACAAGTGGACATCATATTTAGCGTATTTTATCCCAAATCTGCCGCCCACGACCCGGGGAACTCTCCCAGCCAAACCTGGGCAAGGCTCCCCGCTCCCTCGCTGCCAAGCGCGGCAGCCAGCGCCGGCTCGTCTCAACAAGCTGCTGATGGAGCCGGGAAGGGGGAAGGGAGCTTGGCTCCCGGCTCCTGCTCGAGCGGCTGCTAGGACACCCACAGGGAAGCGGAGCCCGTTCTCGCATTAAGGAACTGATCCCAAAACCCGCGTTTCCAAACAGTGGGCTGTCGGGCGGCGCGAGTGCCCCAGCCACGTTTCGCCGGAGGAAACGATGCTTTTAGCTGCTCACCGCAGCTCCTGGCTTTCGTGGAACTGTTGAAACCCAGCGATAACCAGTTTTTTGGGAGTGCATATGCCTCTTGAGGGTGTTTAGGAAACGCGGATACACTGAAGAGCTCGCAGCCCCCCTCCTGCTCTTGCCAGGGAAGAGGTTTGCTGGGTGCTGGAGTCACAGGGAGGTCTCCGGGAGACAAGCCCGGCTGCGGGGGCAGACCCGCGGGCTTCAGCCTCCCCTCCTCTTCACCATCTAGGCGAGGAGAAGCTAAGGGAGGAAGAGACGCTCACGAGGTTTCCTTTTCTGCTCTTTGCCACCTTCTTTTTTTAAAAACTCTGGCCTGTTCTAATTTTTTTTTTCCCCTTTCCTTTGGCTTGCTCTTTTTTAACTCTTCGCTTTCACTCCCAGCGCTCTCGTGCCTTGCAGTCCGCCCTTTCAGCAATCCCCGGCTCTACGCAAAGCACTCAGTCCAACGCACTGGCCACCGGCTCTGTCTTGCACCTGAGCTTGGTTTATTTTGGAAAACGAGTGGATCCAAGCCGGTGAGATGTGGATCTCCTCAGAAAAAAAGCCAGGGCACTCACGCTAAGGAGCCTGGCTCTTCGCCGAGGGTCACGGGTGCAAGCTGGAGCTTCTCTGCGTCTCCGTGGGCAGCGCAGCGTGGCAGTCTGGGGGAAAATTGACCTGTTGGAGAGCGCAATGAAGATGGTGAGGGGTGTGGAGGAGCTCCTCTGCAAGAAAAAGCTGTGTCAGCTCTGATCAGTGGGAAGTGGCGATCCGCACAGGCTGTGTCGCTGCTGAGGAGGAAGGAGACCAAGGCAGAGTGTGACAGGTCTGTCAGATGGTGAGTGGCCTGGAGACAGTGAATTTTCCTTTACTAGATGAGACAGTGAGTGAAACTGGTTTGCAACAAGTCCAAAACCACGCGGCGCCTTTCATTTCGGCCCCCTGCGGAGCTGCGAGGCTCCTTCCTGCAGGATCTCCAGGTCCCAAAGGTTCGCATGGCTCCAGAAACTCGTGGGACAGACAGATGGAAGAAAAGTCCACCAAGGGCTCTCAAATGCAAAATCTCACTTCTGGCTCGCAAAGTTACTGACCTTCAGGTTGCTGAAGGCTTCAAGACCCTTCATGGGGGATGTCAGCGAAGGTTTGTCCTGTCCTGGATCTCCTCCCTTCCAAAAGGTCCCAGGGTTGGGAACACCTTATGGAGATCTTCCATGTGAGCAAGGGGAGAGGGGTTGGAGGCCTCTGGCTGGACATGGCACGGGCAGGATTCGTCCCCTCCTGGGGCTTCCTGACAGCAGATGAAATCTTGGCGCCGCTCCCCAAGCGGGTTTTTAGGATCACAGACATTTCTTCTAGGGCCTCCCCATGTCGATCTCAACCTGCCCATCCCTGCGATCCCGAGCTCCTCACCCAGCAAATCGTCCTTCCACTCCGCTTCATTTAAAATAGAAAATTAATAATTAACCGGCCTGTCCTTTGAGCGACGCGTAAAGAAAATCCCAAACACCTGTCGGTCGGTCGCCCTGGAGTCTTTTTCCAGCGAGCTGCTCTCCACACGCAGGATGCTGGCGTTTCAGGGTGGCCTCCCGAGCACCCCAGCGCTTTCCTCCACTGGCCAGAGCCTCCTCTCTTTGGAACCAGCCTGTGCTACTGCAATGCGTCTGCAGGCCACAATATTTGTGAAATACTGGGAATATTTCACAAGCTGCTGGCCTTTTCGCATCCGCAGGGCCTTCCCTCGGAGCCCGCGTGTGCCGGTGGGTCACCAACCCCCTCCAGCGTCTCACCACCTCCACCGTCTTGTACCCGTCTTGCAGCACGCGTCACCATGCTCCAGCGCCGACAGTGGAACGGGAGGCAGCGTCACCCTCGTCTGGGAATTTTGGGATACAGAAAGATGATAGGAAAGGAGGTAGGAGTTGGTTGGTTTGATCTCATTCTGCTTGTTTTTCACCCTTTTTTAATGAAAGATGCTTTGGTTGGCCAGAGAGAAGGTTGACCTTCTCCTTTTCCAGTGGAGAAGGGAAGTCCCGAGTTATTTCCCATCCCCATTCAACTACAGGAACATCGCCACCCCCTTCTCTGGGGCTCCAGGGACAATTCCAACAATGCCCAGAGAAGCATCTTTTAGATATATTAAGTGTAAACCCAAATAATTCTGGCAGGACAGGATGAAGGGAATCCTCTTACATAAAGATTTACCCTTCCGATTGACGAACGAGCTTGCAAACGCTCTAACCCCTCTCCCTTATTTTTACGACACCCGTAAAGATGCCGTTGGTGTTAAATCTCCACCCCAGTGCAAATTCATATTTATGAAGGGACGGGGAGCGTGCCAGCACATCCCTCCTCAGATTGCCGGGGCAAACCAGGCTCGAACCAAGATGATCTTCACTCTTTTCCAACCTTTATGCACCACCCTCCTTAAAAATTTAGTGGTTTTCCCTCATACCGCTAAAATTACTCGCAGCAACGCAGGCGCGAGGGCTTTGGAGTCAGACCCGACACGACGCTGGGGTGGCACGCATCCCCTGCACACCCACCCACCCACCCCCCCCCCCAGGGTTTTTAGCTGCTTATTAAAGTGGTGTTTTCCAGAGATTTCCACCAGACCTCACCTCCTTTAGGGACATTTCAAGCGATTCCAGCCCCACGCACTCCTCATGGGACAGCGAGCTGTCACCTCTCTCCCTCCTGGCAGGGCCAGGATGCAGCCTGGGACCTTCGTTCCCACGGTGGAGGAGCAGGGTGGGTGCTGCAGGTGACAGCAAAGCCAGAAGAGGAGAAACCTGCTGTGCAAAACACTGGTTTTTCCTTTAATCTCATTTTTTCATGTTGCTGTCTAGGGCTGCGGACGGTGTGGAGCGGTACACGGCCGCACGCCTGCTTGCCTCCGGCTTGGCGGGGATGGAACAGCACCTATGGATAGGAAGGCAGAGGGCTGGATCGAAGGCAGGTGAGCCTACAGGAAGGTGGGTGAGTGCATAGGAAGGGGGGTGAGTGTATAGGAAATCAGGCGAGCCTATAGGAAGGCAGGTGAGCATATAGGAAGGCGGGTGAGCGTATAGGAAATCAGGTGAGCCTATAGCAAGGCAGGTGAGCCTACAGGAAGGTGGGTGAGTGCATAGGAAGGGGGGTGAGTGTATAGGAAATCAGGCGAGCCTATAGGAAGGCAGGTGAGCATATAGGAAGGCAGGTGAGCCTATAGGAAGGCAGGTGAACCTATAGGAAGGCAGGTGAGCCTATAGGAAGGCAGGTGAGTGTATAGGAAATCAGGTGAGCCTATAGGAAGGCAGGCGAACCTATAGGAAGGCAGGTGAGCATGTAGAAAAGCAAGTGAGTGTATAGGAAATCAGGTGAGCCTATAGGAAGGCAGGTGAGTGCATAGGAAGGGGGGTGAGTGTATAGGAAATCAGGTGAGCCTATAGAAAGGCAGGTGAACCTATAGGAAGGCAGGTGAGTGCATAGGAAATCAGGTGAGCCTATAGGAAGGCAGGTGAACCTCTAGGAAGACAAGTGAGTATAGGAAAGCCAGTGAGTGTATAGGAAGACAGGTGAGTGTATAGGAAGGCAGGTGAGCCTATAGGAAGGCAGGTGAGTGTATATGAAGGCAGGTAAGTGTGTAGGAAGGTGGACAAGCCTATAGGAAGTCAGGGGAGTGTATAGGAGAGCAGGATAGTGTGTAGGAAGGCAGGTTAGTGTGTAGGAAAGCAGGTTGGTGTGTAGGAAAGCAGGTTGGTGTGTAGGAAAGCAGGTTAGTGTGTAGGAAGGCAGATGAGCATATATGAAGGCAGGTGAGGGTGTAGGAAGGTGGAGAAGGCTATAGAAAGACAGGTGAGGGTTTAGAAAGGCAGATGAGCCTGTAGGAAAGCAGGTGAGCATACAGGAAAGCAGGTGAGTGTGTGGGAAGGCAGGTGGGCATATAGGAAGGCAGGTGAGTGTATAGGAAGGTGGATGGGCATACAGGCAGATAAACATATAGGAAGGCAGTTGAGCATATGGGAAGGCAGGTGAGTGCATAGGAAGCCAGGTGAGTTTGTAGGGGGGTGGGTGAGTGTATAGGAAGGCAGATGAGCATATAGAAAGGCAGGTGAGTATATAGGAAAGCAGGTGAGCATACAGGGCCTGCCAGCCCTGACCATGCCGGCGTGAGTTATCTGCAGCCCCCGTGCAGCAGCCTCTCCTCCCACCAGTGACAGCCGGTGCTTACAGGGGTGGTGGGTCTGCGAGGCAGGGCTGAGACCCAGGCGGGCAGAAACCTCCAACTGCCCCTGGCTCCAGCCACCCAACCCTTGCCTCACCGAACACGGCCGTGCCCATCCCGGCATGCCGGGGCTGTGCCGAAATGACTCATCCCGCTGCTTGCAGTGGCACACTTCCAACTAGCAACAAGTGAAAATAGAAACGTCCCCGCTCCTGAGCCAGGAATGTCGTGGGCTATTTTTTTTTGTGTGTGTTTTTTTTTCCCTTTAAAGTGAAATCCCTTTTTTTAAATGTACTCTGACTCAGTCCCAGTAAAGCCACTGCGTAGCGGCAAAGTCTCCTCCCCAGCTTCTCCGCTGTGGCCCATGGCACGTCGGCCACCACCATCGGTCACCACTGTCGGTCACCACCGCCGGTGCCGGTGGGGGCGGATGCAGGAGGGGAGTGGCAAAGCCCAACGAGGCTGGTCTGGGGGGATGATGCCATGTCCTGGTGGGCTATGGCTCGGTATTTTGGTGGGATGCAGAGCTTGGAAGCAAAATGGGGATTAGGAGGAGCAGGTGGGGTTGTAGCCCAGGATGTTTGGGAGGTTTATGTGATGAGAGGATGAGGAGGAGAGGGTGGACGCTGCTGGGATGGAGAGATGGGAACAGCCAGACCCTCCTGCCATGGTGGCAGGATGGGGATAAGACTCTCCTCAGTTCTCCCGGCTTTGGGATGAGCATCTGCTGGTGGCTGCCATCAAAGATGGGGTGATGGCAAGTGGGGAAGTGGGGTGACAGTGCTGTGCCAGTCCCCATTGAGCCACCCGAGGCTGGTGGGTGGTTTAGCCATAGCGGAGGTGCAGGAACATCCTGGGAGCTGCCACAACAGCTTTATCTCAGTCACCCCACATAACCGCTGCTCCCATTGCATGCTGCCCTCCAGACCTCCAGCCTTTTTTTTGGGAGATAAGCCAAGTTCCATCGCTCTATCAGGCCAGCCCACACCTAGGATGCAGCAAAATGTGGCTGCTGCCCCCACCCCTGCCTAAGCCCTGGCTGCAGGATGCTCCCTGCCCTGGCACAGCCCATCTAAACCACCCTGGGGATGAAGCAGGGCACAGCACACCCATTAAAAATGATTAAATTAGCAATTAAGGACTATTTACACGGCTCCTCATCCATAAAGTCTCACTCCTGGAAAGCACAACCATGCCACAGGCGATTTTTCCCAGGGGATGATGCACGGATTAATTTTTGGATTTTTTTTGGAGCATCTCCAAAACATAATCACGCACTTCTCTTCTGCGGTTTTTCTTTGGCTAACCCCGCGAGGGGGTCATCCCCCCACTGCCCTGTCCCCCCAGCAATGGGGATGTCCCAGAGGGGCACTCAGGGACCCCCTTGCTGGATGACAGGGATAACCTGGGCCACCTACACTTAACTTTAGAGTTGGGAAGGGAGCAGGCAGCTCTCCATGGCCGCTGCCTGCACCTGCCTGAGCTCCTTTCCGCAGCCAGGAAAGCCCTCCATCATCCAGCTAAGCTCCAGGCTGCTCCAAAACATCTCCAGAGAATCCTATTCCACATCGAAGAGCTTCTCTGGCAGCAATGGAGGTTCTTCTTCTTGGAGTTCGGGGGGTCCATCGTGCTGCTGGGGCCGCAGTGCCCGGGGCAGCTTGCACACCCGGGCGTACACGGGGCCGGGGCTCCCCTCGCTGCCCAGCTCCTCCAGGGCGATGGCCTCCTGCACTGGGATGCTCGGCTCGTCCGTGACAGGCAGGGATGTGGTGTCCCCTGGGGTGCTGCTGGCATCCCAAGGCTTTTTCAGCGTCCCAGATTTGTACCGGATGCTTTCATAGATGGGTCCCTCGGCATTCGGCACAGGGTCTTCTGACGGTGTGCCGGCATCCCCAGGCAAAACCGGCAGCTGCCGGTGCCGCAGAAACTCAGGGGTCCTCGGGGTTGGTCCAAAGAGTGCGTGGGAATGGGGTGTCCAGCCTGCCACCTGCAACTTGGGGTCCCCCTCAGCGGGGTTATCCAGGTCCCCTGGCACCACGGGGCCATCCACCTGCTGCCAGGGCTCACCGGGAGACTGGGTGCCTGCAGGGAGGGAGGAGAGGGGATGCTGAGCCAGGGAGGGGACCCCAAGCCCCGTAACACTTGGGGGGCATCCCTGACTAATAAAGTAGCACCAAGGAAATGGATCACATTCCCACTTCTCTCCTTCTCTCTGCTTTTAGATACAAGAATAAGAAGCAGAAGAACCAGGGTGAGCATCCCCGCGTTGCCAGAGAAGGGCCGTGCTCCTCACCTCGGGGCTACTGCGGTGTCGGGACCTGCCACCCGCCTTCCTGCGCGGCGGCTCACGCCTTCGGTCAAATATTTATTTAAGCAGGAGGCTCTGCTCTGCGTGCAGGATCTGTCAACACGGGAGCTGGCAGAGCAGGGCGCCCAGCCGGTTTGTTCGCTCCGAAGGCGAAGGAGGCTCTGGAAAAGCTGTGGAACTGGGTGTTTCCACCCTCCTGCTTTATGCAGCGGATGTGGTGGTCCTGTGGGATTTGGGGTGTGGGAGCCTGGGCGCTCCCCCCAGCTGAGGTGCTGGGTGCGTACGTGCAGCATGGAGGTGGAGGCACAGACCAGGGCCTGGTGCAGGGTTGGATCCAGGCCAGAGCCCCTCGGGGCCAGCACAGCCCCCCAGTGCCCTCCAGCTCCATCCTGGCAGAAACCAGCCCCTGCCCTGTGCACACCCCTGCATGAGCACCCCCAATGTGAGCACTCCAGCATGAGCAACCCAGTGTGAGGACCTCAACATAAGCACCCCAACATCAGCATCCCAGCGTGAGCGCCCCCAATGTGAGCACCCCAATGTGAGCACCCTAGCAGGAGCAACCCAGTGTGAGGACCTCAACATGAGCACCCCAACATCAGCATCCCAGCATGAGTGCCCCCAATGTGAGCACCCCAATGTGAGCACCCCAATGTGAGGACCTCAACATGAGCACACCAGCATGAGCACCCCAACATGAGCACTCTGTTAGCACCCCCCATGTGAGCACCCCAGCATGAGCACCTCCAATATGAGCACCCCAACGTCAGCCACCCGACACAAGCACCCCAACATCAGCATCCCAGCACGAGCACCCCAACGTGAGCACCCCAGCATAAGGATCTCCAATGTGAGCACCCCAACATGGGCATCCCAACGTGAGCACCCCAAAGAGCACATCTCCACGTGAGCACCCCAACACAAGCATCTCAGTGTGAGCCCCCCAAAATAAGCACCCCAATGTGAGCACCTGCTGTGAGCCCCCCGCCGTGAGCCCCCCGACAAGGGCACCGCGGTGCACCCCACCTGCGCACCCCAAGGGGCCGAGGCTTCGCATTCGGGGTGCTCCTTCCCGGTCCTGCTGTAGGAAAGCAGGAGACGGCCAGCAGTGCCTCGCTGGGGGGAGCCCCAGGAATGGGGTACGGGGGCACAGGCAGGTGGGGTCCCTTTCTGCCAGCCACGGGGTGTTTGCAAGCTGCCAACACGGTCCTGCCGGAGGAACTGGGACTCCCTGCAGGTTTTACTGGGATGTTTTGCTGCAACTGGGAATTTTAGGAGGTGATTTTGGACACAGCCGCCAGCGTGTGCGGCCTCCAGTGCACCCGAGCGCCTTCCCCATGGGGCATCTCCATGCTCTCCTCCGTGCCAGGGAACTGACAGTAGGAGCTTCACTGACTGCCCCCACTTTGGCTGCCGTGACCCCGGCCGGGGGGTGCAGCCCCGCATGTCGGCCCAAGGGCCAGCTCAAAGTCCCGCCGAGGCCCCGCGCTCCTCCAAGTTCACCGCCCGGGGAAATGATTAACTGAGCTGGGCCGGCGAGACCGAGGCCAAGGGACCTTCGGACCTCGGCGTCCGGCTCCGTTACACCGGCCTGGCCCTTCCCGGCGGCACGGCCCAGCTCAGGGTCCCTGTCCTGCGGCACCCTGCAGTGGGAGCTCGTGGCACCCAGCACCCACATCCCCGGGTGTGCAAGGGCCCGAGAGCAGCCGGCTCTGGCACCCAGCACCCACATCCCTGGATACATGAGGGCCCTGGGAGCAGCCATCTGCAGCACCCAGGACCCACATCCCTGGATGCACGAGGGCCCTGGGAGCAGCCGTCTGTGGCACCCAGCACCCACATCCTCGGGTGTACGAGGGCCCTGGGAGCAGCCGGCTCTGGCACCCAGCACCCACATCCCTGGATGCACGCGGGCCCTGGGAGCAGCCGGCTCTGGCACCCAGCACCCACATCCCTGGATGCACGAGGGTCCTGGGAGCAGCCGGCTCTGGCACCCAGCACCCACATCCCTGGATGCACAAGGGTCCTGGGAGCAGCCGGCTCTGGCACCCAGCACCCACATCCCCGGGTGCACGAGGGCCCTGGGAGCAGCCGGCTCTGGCACCCACCACCCACATTCCTGGGTGCACGAGGGCCCTGGGAGCAGCTGGCTCTGGCACCCAGCACCCACATCCCCGGGTGCATGAGGGCCCTGGGAGCAGCCGGCTCTGGCACCCACCACCCACATCGCTGGATGCACGAGGGCCCTGGGAGCAGCCGGCTCTGGCACCCAGCACCCACATCCCCGGGTGCATGAGGGCCCTGGGAGCAGCCGGCTCTGGCACCCACCACCCACATCCCCAGGTGCATGAGGGCCCTGGGAGCAGCCGGCTCTGGCACCCAGCACCCACATCCCTGGATGCACGAGGGCCCTGGGGGCAGCCGGCTCTGGCACCCACCACCCACATCCCTGGATGCACAAGGGTCCTGGGAGCAGCTGGCTCTGGCACCCACCACCCACATCCCTGGATGCACGAGGGCCGTGGGAGCAGCTGGCTCTGGCACCCACCACCCACATCCCTGGATGCACGAGGGCCGTGGGAGCAGCCGGCTCTGGCACCCAGCACCCACATCCCCGGGTGTGTGAGGGCCGTGGGAGCAGCCGGCTCTGGCACCCAGCACCCACGTCCCCGGGTGTGCGAGGGCCGTGGGAGCAGCCGGCTCTGGCACCCAGCACCCACGTCCCCGGGTGTGCGAGGGCTGTGGGAGCACCCACAGCGGGGGGGGGTTGTGGCAGAGGGTCCATCACCTACCTCCCTGCAGTGCCCTCCCATCGCTGGAGTCCAGCCGCGCCAGCTTCACCTGCTGGCACACACGTATTTACTGCCTGGCGCTCGTGTACGCCCCCCCCCCCCCCCCCCAGCGCTTCTGCACCCCCTTGGCACTCGTACACCCCCCCCCCCCAGCACTTGTGTGTTCCCCCCCAGCACTTGTGCAAGCCCCCTTACCACTTGTGTCCCCCCCACCCGGCACATGTGCATGCCCCCCGGGACTTGTGCATCCCCCCTCCGCAATTCTCCCGCACCCCCCGGGTACTCGCGCCACCTCCCCCCCCCCCCGCCCGTCTGCCGGCCGTACGGGTGTTGGGGGGCTCGGGGGGACCCAGGATTTGGAGGGCGGGGGGGGAGTGTCAGCACGAGAACCTGGGGGGGTGAGCGGCTGCCCTCTGCCGGCACGGATCGGCAGCGACCGGTTCCAACTGCCACCCCCCCCGCCCCCGACTGGCCCCACAGCTTGGGGGGATGGGGGTGGGGACCACCCGCGTCCCCTCTGCTCAACCCTGCAAGCCCTGGGTGGGGGCACCCACGCGGTGACACCGTGGCCAGGGCCACCCGCTGTCCCCGTCCCAATCCCGGCGCCCCCCCCTCAATCCATGCGGGATGCGTGGGACCACTGTCCCCTCGGCCCCCACCCCACCACCACCAGCCCCCAGTAAATGCCACCCCAGGGCCCCGCGGGACTCACCCCACGGACGAGCCCGGGGGGGTCTTTCATTTTTTGGGTGGAAAACCGCCCGTTCACCCTGCGGAAGAAGAAGAGAGAGGTCACGGCATCCCTCCCCCAGGGATGCTCGGGTCAGGGTGGGCTTAGGGGTGACACGGGACCCCCCCCGTCCCCTCCTCTCCCTGCTGTTCTGTTTATTCACCCCCCCTCATGTCCCCTCCCCAGCGTCCATCCCCTCTCCACTTGATGGGTGCACCCAGAAATTCCCACTCCCCATCCCGTGCTGGCATGGACAGTGACCCCCTCCCCATCCACGGCATTTCCCCGGAGCCAGGATATCCATGGCAAACCCTTGGGAAGAAGCCAAATCGCCCCCTTTTTGCCCGCCCCCCAAGCGAAGGTACCTGTGGAAGAAGGAGCAGAGCAGGAGTAGCAGCAGGAGGCCGGTGGTGGCCAAGCCCCAGGCCACCGCGGCCACCAGGGCCACCGAGCCCTCTGCCAGCGCCGGAGCCATCGGCACCCGGCCGGGGGGCAGAGCTGGGGGAGAGACGACCCCCAGGTCAGGCCAGTGAGGGGGTTTGGGGTAATAATGGGGTGCATGGGGCTGCTTAGGGGGTGCTGGAGGAGTCTCCCTTTTCCCCTTTAATATCAGGAGCAATTTTTCCAGGGATCCCTCCCCATCCCTTCATCCCACTGGGATGCCCACATCACCCCACCTTGCTCTCCCTTCCAGGGGGTGATGCTGGGCCATGGGGGGGGGGTGTGTGTGTGTGTGTGCTGGGGTATTGGGGGTGATACTGAGGATTGGGGGGTGATGCTGGGGCATGGGGAGGTGATGCTGGGGCATGGGGAGGTGATGCTGGGGTATGGGAAGGATGCTGGGCTGTGGGGGCTGATGCTGGGGTATCGGGGTGATGCTGTGGCATGGGGGGGATGATAGGGCATGGGGGGGATGTTGGGGTGTTGGAGGGATGCTGGGGTATTGGGGGTGATGCTGGGGTATGGGGGTGATGCTAAGGCATGGGGGGGATGATAGGGCATGGGAGGGATGCTGGGGCATGGGGGGGGATGCTGGGGTATGGGGGGGATGATGGGACATGGGAGGGTGATGCTGAGGTATGGGGGGGATGCTGAGGTATGGGGGGGATGATGGGACATGGGGGGGTGATGCTGGGGTATGGGGGGGATACTGGCACATCGGGGGCAATGCTGGGGCATGGGGGGCGATGCTGGTCTCTGGGAGGTGGTGCTGGGGCAGGGGGTGGTGATGCTGGGCCACAGGGGCTGATGCTGGGTTATGGGGGGTGATGCTGAGGTACTGGGGGGGATGCTGGGCTGTGGGGGTGATGCTGAGGTACTGGGGGGGATGCTGGGCTGTGGGGGTGATGCCATTGCATGGGGCATCCCCACTGCATCCCCCTTTGGGTGCCCCCGAACCCTCACTGAGCATGGGAAGGCCACCACCCTTGAGGAAACACATTGCCAGCCTCTCCCCAAACCCCCCCAGTTCCTTCTTCCACTCAAGCCCCCCCAGCCTAAAACTCAGGGGGAGCTGCACTCCCTTGGCAAGCCCGGATTACAAGACGGGAGCCCGGCAAACCGAAACGCCGAACAGGCTGAGCCCGCTCTGCCAGCTGTGAGTCAGCCTTCCCGGCACGGCATCCCGTCCCCCCGAGCCATGCTGGGATTGGGGGACCCCTTGGCTCCAGCATCTCCATGGTTGGGACCCCCCTGGCTGGGCACGGAGACAGCTTTTACCTCTAGAACAAACTTAATTAGGGATTTGCTGCTAATCGATGCTCCAGCCACCCTCCTTGGGCTGATCTGCCAGCACGCTGGGTCTGGACACGGGTGACATCCCCCAGCACTGAGCCCTCTAACCCGCCGTGTCCTGCCTCAGTTTCCCCGGCTCTGCCCTGAGATAAGCAAGACCGGCCTCAGCTCAGAGTTCCTGCCCACACCCCATCTTGCTCAGCACCCCAGCCCTGGGAGGGGTGGGGGCACCCCATGGCCTGGCAGCCCCCAGTTCCCACCCTTGAGGAAGCCACTCACCCCACGGTGGTCTCGGACCCCTGGGCCAGGCAGGGCTGAGCGTCACCGGCTCCTCTCACCGCTCAACTTTGGACGGGAGCGGTGGGTGGGTGGCACCGGCCGCACCCCAGCTTCCTGCTCCCGCGGGACGCCCATCAGCGCCCGGGCCCGATGAAACACGTCTCCAGCAGCCATGTGCTTTTTGGGGGGTAACCTGCACCCTGGGGTAGGGGTCCTGCAACCCCAGGTTCAGCACCTCTGAGACTGGGAACCCCAGAAGGGGTCCTGGTCCCCCAGGAAGGGTCCTGCACCCCCAGACCCAGCACCCCTAAAGCCCATAGCCCCTGGAGGGGTCCCAGACACCCAGGAGGGGGTTTACACACCCAGACCCAGCACCCCTGAAACCTGCACCCCAGGAGGGCTCCTGGTTTCCAAGAGGGGATGCTGCACCCCCAGGTTCAGCACCGCTGAGACTGGGAACCCCAGAAAGGGTCCTGGCCCCTTCGGAGGGGTCCTGCACCCCCAGAGCCAGCACCTCAGAGACCCACACCCCCATCTGTCCTGGATCCTTGTCTGTCCCAGACCCCTGTCTGTCCCAGATCCCTATCCATCCTGCGCCACCATCCATCCTTGATCCCTGTCTGTCCTGGATTCACATCTGTCCAGGCTCTCCATCTCTCCTGGGTCCTCCTCCAGCATTGATCCCTCTCTACCCTGGATCCCAGTCCATCCAGGATCCCCCTCCACCCTGGATCCCCCTCTGTCCTGGATCCCACTCCACCCTGGATCCCCTCTGTCCTGGTTTCCCCTCTGTCCTGGATCCCACTCCACCCTGGATCCCCTCTGTCCTGGATCCCACTCCACCCTGGATCCCCTCTGTCCTGGATCTCCCTCCACCCTGGATCCCCTCTGTCCTGGTTTCCCCTCTGTCCTGGATCCCACTCCACCCTGGATCCCCTCTGTCCTGGATCTCCCTCCACCCTGGATCCCCTTTGTCCTGGATCCCACTCCACCCTGGATCCCCTCTGTCCTGGATCTCCCTCCACCCTGGATCCCCTCTGTCCTGGATCCCACTCCACCCTGGATCCCCCTCTGTCCTGGATCCCTCCACCCTGGATCCCCCTCTGTCCTGGATCTCCCTCCACCCTGGATCCCCTCTGTCCTGGTTTCCCCTCTGTCCTGGATCCCACTCCACCCTGGATCCCCTCTGTCCTGGATCTCCCTCCACCCTGGATCCCCTCTGTCCTGGTTTCCCCTCTGTCCTGGATCTCCCTCCACCCTGGTTTCCCCACTGTCCTGGATCCCCCTCTGTCCTGGATCCCCTCTGTCCTGGATCTCCCTCCACCCTGGATCCCCTCTGTCCTGGGTCCCCTCCATCCTGGATCACATCCCCCTTCCATAGGACCAGGAGAGGAGCAGGGTCCCTCTCCCTTCCCCTTACAACAGCTCCAAAGTAAAACCAACCCCCGTCTGTTTATTTAAAACCCGTTAAATCTGTGGGTCCAGCCCGGGGCGGGGGCCTTGCAGGCAGCTTCCCTGCACTCCCAGCACCCAGCACATCCCTGCCCACTGCCCAGGCCAGGCCGGGATCCCGCAGGGATCATCCCATCATCCGCTCTCGGCAGCAGAAACGCTCCGTATCGGGGCAGCACCCGGCATCCTCGCCCGCATCCGCATGGCACCAGCATGAGCACCATTGCCAAAAACGCCATCGGATACCCCCGCAGCACCCCCTGCTCCCAGGCCGCTGCGCCTGGATAACCGATAAGGAATAATAAGTAATAATAAGTAAATAAATAGCAATAGTCTCCCCTGCCCCCCCTATTTGCAAACCAGCGCGTGTGCAACCCAAACGGCGTTGGCAACTCAAAGGGCAAGCGCATGTAAAACAGGTCCAAAAGCCGATCAGAACCCAAAGGACAATGACCGCCTTGTCCCAGCGGAGAAAGAGGCACATTTTGGGAGACAAAAAGCCTTTCCAGCTGCGGAGATGTGGGATGGCAGCATCCCAGCCCTGCCGTGTGTCCCGGGAAGCGGGGATCACACCCGAGCGGTTCGATGTCGCTCCGAGCCCGGCACATCATCGCTGGAATATCTGGTTTATCGCGAGCTCATCTGGAAAGCCATCGCAGCATCCGTCGGGATTCTCTGCAGAGGGCAGCACGACCCAGGAGATGGGATGGGTTTTCCCTCCCAGAGCCGCTGAAAGACGGTGAAGGTTCGTCAAATCTGTATTTTTCAGCAAAATGCTCGATGGAATATTGCCTTGTCGGCGAGGTCTCCTCGCTGCCAAAATGCTTTGGAAAAAGGTCTTGACGAAACAGAGCTTGGTAGAACATGACATTTTTGACAGTAAAAATTTGGAGCTTTTTTCTCTCTATTATTTCCATGCTGGGACTTGGCGGGATTTGGGGAGCAGCTGTAATCCCACGGAGCTTTGGCCTCTCCAGGCTGCAGGCTCTGAACTTTGGAGGATGGATCCATGCTCTGGAGCATCCAGAGTTCAACAAAACAAGTGTTTTTCTGTGTAAATACCGAAATAACCCACATCGTCATTAAAAAAGAGGCGTTCCTCTTCCTGCGGGATCCAACTGCACCATCACCGGAGAAAGACAGGTCTTGTGGAAGTTAAGGATTCGTTTCCACTGGGCCGAGAGCGATAGGCCCCGGGCTTGGCTACACGAGGAAGATGCTCTGGCGGGAACACCGTCAGGTTTTTAGGTGATTTGCACCGTGGCGGATGGAGATTCGCCTCCTCCGATAGCGGGAATTGATTCTCTGTTGGCTGAAACCATCAAGAGGGAGCCCCATGGACTACAAATACGGGCGGACACGTCGCCTCTTGATTAAATCAGTTTGAATTTGAATTTCTAATGGAGGAATACAGCCGCAGATGAGAAGAAGGATGGAGGCAGGAACGAGGAATCCAAGGAGCCAGGCAGGAGGTGGCCTTTCTCAGGGCAGCTCTGTAAGGCATCTCAAGAGGTTCATGGAATCCCAGAACAGTTTGGGTGGGAAGGGACCTCAAAGCCCACCCAGTGCCACCCCCTGCCATGGGCAGGGACACCTTCCACTAGCCCAGGTTGCTCCAAGCCTCATCCAGCCTGGCCTTGGGCACTGCCAGGGATGGGGCAGCCACAGCTTCTCTGGGCAACCTGTCCCAGTGCTCCCCTCCCTCTCCGGGAAGAATTTCTTCCCGATGTCCAACCTCAGTCTCCCTCTTTCCATTAAAACCATGGTTCCCAGGAGCCCAAATTTTGCCACTTTTCCCGTGCAACATTCACTGTGCATCTCCCAAGGATCCTGCAGCCTCACTGTGCACTAACGCACCTTCCAAAACCCCCATCACCCAGCCGAGAGGTTTCCTTGGGCTACAGACACCCTCCCAGGAGCATCTTTGAAGACGCTCCGGTTTGGAGAAGAAACCAGAGGAGTCCCACCACTGGCTTCGCGTCCTGGGTGCACGGAGATGCCGAGCACCCAGGGACTGGGGTGAAACCGCAGCTCCCAAAATTCGGTGAGCCAGACCCAAGCCGGTGCCTTCCCGAAGCGGGAGCAATGGTGACATTTGACGATCCTGGCCCGTTGCCTCTGGTAATTAAACCCTCTCCCTCCAGCAGTCATTTGTCGCCCTATTTTAAGCCGGCTGGAGCTGCTGTGCCATTCTGACGTTCTTCCTTCAAAATTTAATGACTTTTAAAATTTGCCAGGAGGCTGAGGAACGCAGCCCTGTGGTGTGCCTTCCCCTCCTCCTTTCTATTTTCTTGGGACAGCTCCAGGCTTCAGGGTATTTTAACAGCAGCTTGACCAAGCGGTGGGCACCTGCAGCCAAAAACCAATCCCCTTGGGAACTGCATTTGGAGGAGCCCGCGAGCGGAGGGTTTGGCCTGCCAAGAAGGCAATGCCACGTGCAAAGTTGAGTTTACACCATTTTTGTGCCTAATTTATGCCGCCTGAAAGGAGCCTGGTGAAGTTTATGGGTTTCTTGCAAGTGAGCCAGTGCTGTTGCGGTGGGTTTTGATGCCGGTGGCTGCAGGGCTCGGCCAGGGTGACGGCGCAGCATCCCTTCCACGCTGGTTTCCCCCCAGTTTCCCGTCCCTGAGGGGTCCCAGAAGCTTTCTGGCTCGCTCGGGCTCTCGGTGTTGACCTGGCACAGGCGGCTGCTCTCGGTGGTGCCGATGTTTCCCTTCATCGCTGCTTCTTAGGGACATGGGTTAGTGGTGGGCTGGGCAGTGCTGGGTTAATGGTTGGACTGGATGGTCTGGAGGGGCTTTTCCAACCAAAACAATTCTGTGATTCCATGAAACATCAGGACCGAACCCCACTGTTCTCTCCCAGTTGATGTATAGGATGGCAGAGCCCTGGGCCACCAGGAAAAGCAGAGGAGACGTTAATTTTTGGAACAAGCAGGGGGAAACCCCCCACCTTTTGGTAGCTTTTTGTGTCCTCGCTTGAGCGCAGGCTGAGCTTGGAGCTTGGAGCCCCTCCAACCAACCCGTGGGACTGGCTGGAGGAACCCCAAAGTTCTGAGCACCTCGTGGCTCTGAGCCCCTCCTGTGCCGGTCCCCGTTTGGCGCGGCAGCGTGGGAACCATGGGCGAAAGGCTCCCGTTCCTCCATCCTCGCCCCACCGAGACGGGCTGTTCCCTGAGCATCCCCATGCCCAGCTCCCGAGGACGGGCACAGCAGCGCTGGGCTCCGACACCTGTGAGCGTGGGGCTACACGCTTCCTCCTGGAGTATTTAGTCATTGGAACCTGCTAAATTCCATGTATTGACAGGGGTACGGGGGCTTTACAGCGTCTCTCTGGACGTTTCTGGCTAAGCACATTTAATAATACAACGTACCTCAATATATAATATATGATGTATTGTATAACCTATATATAACATATATAATAAATACATCGATAGGTACATAGTGTATTAGATGTACAATGCTATATATACAGTATATATACCACACTGTATAACCTATATAAACTATAGTGTATATTATAGTGTAGTGTATACGTAATATATACACCCTGTAGTATATATAGTGTATATGGAATATTTATATGATAGATACACAGTGCACATAGCATACTGTATATGCTATATATATACAGTAATAAATACATAGATATATATACTGTACAGTCAATATACTATCTATAGATAGCATATAAGTATTATATATACTGTACTATACGTTGTACATTCTGTGTCAGGTACTATACAGTGTATATAACATATACCAGATACTATATAAGTATATAAGGGGGTGATTCTCCCCCTCTGCTCTGCTCTGGGGAGACCCACCCCCTGGAGTGCTGTGTCCAGCTGTGGAGCCCTCAGCATAAGAAGGATATAGACCGGTTGGAGCGAGTCCAGAGGAGGCCACGGAGATGCTCCGAGGGCTGGAGCCCCTCTGCCATGGGGACAGGCTGGGGGAGTTGGGGGGTTCAGCCTGGAGAAGAGAAGGCTCCGGGGAGACCTTATTGCAGCCTTCCAGTGCCTGAAGGGGCTACAAGAAAGCTGGGGGGGACTTTTTCCAAGGGCAGGGAATGACAGGACAAGGGGTAACGGGTTTAAACGGAAAGATGGAGATTGAGATGGGACACCAGGAAGGAATTCTTCCTGGAGAGGGTGGGGAGCACTGGGACAGGTTGCCCAGAGAAGCTGTGGCTGCCCCATCCCTGGCAGTGTCCAAGGCCAGGCTGGATGAGGCTTGGAGCAACCTGGGCTGTGGAAGGTGTCCCTGCCCATGGCAGGGGGTGGGGCTGGGTGGGCTTTAAGGTCCCTTCCCACCCAAACCGTTCTGGGACTCTGTGGCTCTAAGTGCAGTGGATGCTCTCAGAGTTGCTGCTTCTCCTGCCCGCTCTGCTCACCCCCCAGCATTTCACTTCCAGGAGCCACCGCAGAAAACGGGGATGTTTCCCCACGTCCGCCTTCGGGAAGCTGCGCTTGGTTTGTACATCGGTGGGTGACCGGCATCTGCCAGTGACAATCCTGGATTTTCTCACTTTGCCCCAGAAATTCTGCACTGAGGACTGGGGATAAAACGCCGCTTTGTGGCTCCTACTGCGGAACCAGAAAATCCCCCCCCCACCCGGCTCCTACTTTTTGGTTGCAAAAAGGCCTGAAATAGGGATGTAGCAGTGAAACGGTGAAAATCTTTGGGCTTCCAATCTTCTCCAGGAGGCTTTGGAGATGGGATGGGATCCCGGGCGTCAGCGCGGGAGGGGACAGATGTTCCTAATTGAGCCGTGCGCTGCTCATCCCGCTCCGGAATCAGCTTGTGGCGGCAGCAGCTCTGCTCCCCTCGTTCCCCTCCCGTGAGCCGGGATCAGACGGAGCGCAGCTCGCGTGCAGTATCAACGGGCCAGTACAGTTACAACCCGCTCTTACGCCCCATTTTCTTTTGTAAGAAAGATTCCCTTCATCCCGCCGGCCGGCCCATGCTGGTTATACTACACATCACTGCATATTTTCCACTTGAGATCAATGCCACGCTCCCCGGCCGCTTTGAAGAGCGTTGCCGGCATCCTGCAGACCCCGGGTGCTTCACCGGGCATCGCTCGGGGAATCACACGAAGCGATTTTGCTCCCCCGGCCCTGTCGCTGCACCCCCCTCGCTGTCATTTCTTCGTCTCCGTCCCATCATCTTCAAGCAGAGCTCCGCCAACACTTGGGTTTATTATACTCCATCATGTGAAAACGCTCTTGGCAAGAAACCCGACCGCTCTGAACTTATTTGTTGTATTTTTTTTGGTTTGTTTTAACAATTCTGCATTGTTTCGGGCTATTGCGCTCACTAGGAGGCTCGAGTTTCGTGCATTCATTCGCTCCTCTCCTGTCAAATCTGCCATCAGAGCTGTCGTTTGGCTCTCGTATGCACCCTCTTCCGTCTCCAACCACTCTTTTTCACTTTAAATCCCTTTTTTTGCCAGTTCCAGCTTGGTTTAACCATGTTGCCTATTCAATTGCTGCACTTGGGGTTCCAAATAAGAAAAGAAAAATACCCCAATACGCCAATTAATGCCACCGTATTAATTTTGTGATGGCTCCCAAACACTAAATCAACCTCGAGGAGATGTGATTGCAGCTGGCTTTGTGTATCTGGCTACGATGCTGTTAGCTGTAAACTTACACACCCGCTGTGAAAACCAGATACGGTAGTTGAGTTCAGTTCTGCTCTTAGAATCGTGGAATCATGGCACAGTTTGGGTTGGAAGGGACCTCAAAGCTCACCCAGTGCCACGCCCTGCCACGGGCAGGGACACCTTCCACTAGCCCAGGTTGCTCCAAGCCTCATCCAGCCTGGCCTTAGACACTGCCAGGGATGGGGCAGCCACAGCTTCTCTGGGCAACCTGTCCCAGGGCCCCCCACCCTCTCTGGGAAGAATTTCTTCCTGATATCTAATCTAAATCTCCCCACTTTCAGTTTAAACCTGTCACCCCTTGTCCTGTCACTCCCTGCCCTTGGAAAAACTCTCTCCAGCTTTCTTGTAGCCCCCAGGCACTGGAAGGGGCTCTGAGGTCTCCCCAGAGCCTTCTCTTCTCCAGGCTGAACAAGCCCAACTCTCCCAGCCTGTCCCCATGGCAGAGGGGCTCCAGCCCTCGGAGCATCTCCGTGGCCTCCTCTGGACTCATTCCAACTGGTCTATATCCTTCTTATGCTGAGGGCTCCACAGCTGGACACAGCACTCCAGGTGGGGTCTTACAAGAGGAGAGCAGAGGGGGAGAATCCCCTCCCTGGCCCTGCTGGCCACGCTGCTCTGGATCCAGCCCAGGATCCGGTTGGCTTTCTGGGCTCCAGCGCACACGGCCGGCTCATGGCCAGCTCCTCGCCCCCAGCACCCCCAAGTCCTTCTCCTCAGGGCTGTTCCCAATCCATTCTCCACCCAGCCTGTCCTTGTGCTGGGATTGCCCCAACCCATGTGCAGGACCTTGCCCTTGGCCTGGTTGAACTCCCTGAGGTTGGCACGGTCCCACCTCTCCAGCCTGTCCGGGTCCCTCTGGATGCCATCCCTTCCCTCCAGCGTGTCACCGCACCACACAGCTCGCTGTCATGTCAAACTTGCTGAGGGGGCACTCGATGCCATTGTCCATGTCCCTGACGAAGATGTTGAACAGTGCCGATCCCAACACCGACCCCTGTGCAACGCCGCTCGTTCTCTCCTGGACAAGGTCCCCCCAAGTAAGAGGTGATTCTTTACGCCAGTGGGAACGAGAGGAGAGCTGGGATCTTTTGCCCTCTGCTGGATTCCACGTGCTGACATCTTACTGCCGAGGAAACGCTTCGCATCCTCGTTCCAATAAAAGTATTAAATGACCGCACCATTTCCACGTTCCTGGCTGAAGGCTGGGGAGGAATCACAACAGATCTGGAGAAGTTCCTTAAAATTGAGGTCGAATCCATCTTCCCATCATAAACTAAGGCTTTCGTCGAGGGCTCCAGGACTGGCTGATGACCCTCAAAACCAGAGGACAGTTTCTCTTCCCAGCAGGGATGCGGCCGGTGGGTTTTGCTCTGACTCCCCGCACACAGCAAGACCCGACATGGAACGTGTTGGAGGTTTCTCTCTCGTGGTTCCATCGATTCTGCCACCACGTGATGTACAATCCCGCTGTCCGCTTTTCACGGCTGGAAAAGTCCTCGTGTAACAACACCAGGCGGTTGTACAGCATCTTTAATACTTGGGGTTTTTTTTCAAAGACTCCTGGTTTTTAGTTATTTATTGTTTTTTCAGCAGTCTGTCCTTCCACCGAGGTCAGCATTTGGTCCCCTCTTCTCCTGCTTCACAACGGGCTCACCGGCTCACCGTGCTGCCTTGGAAAAATGCCCCTTTGCCCATTGTGCCTGTAATTCGGAACTGGTGGAGTCGACGGACGCTGGATCCCCTTCGCTTAAAGATGTAGCTGGGACGGACGCGGCAGAGGGAGGAGAAACGGGAGGTCCCAGGTGCCACATCTGGAAAGGGGAGATGCAGGTGACGGATCTGGAGAAGCAAAGGGACCTCCCACCCCTGCCGCTGGACCTCCACGGCGCATCCCCATCCTCCATGGAGCTGGTTTGGAAACGCTCCGGCTCTGCAGCGCCGACGCCCGCCCGTGCGTCTGCACCGAGCACGGCTGATACCTCCGTGGGCACCCCCCAGTCCTGCACGCGGGAGACAGCGAGCCCCCTTCCCGCAAGCCCCTCGCAGCCCCGGGAGCTGGTGGAACACGCCTGGGAGGTGCAGTGCAACCCACGGAGCTCAGCGAAGCGCCGCGGCTGTGTGCGGATCCGAGGGGTAATGATTTCCAGCTGGTCTCCCTCCCCGAGCCTGGATGCTGTTCCTTAGCTTGTCTTGGCTTCGGCTGGCTGCCTCCCTCCTTTTGTCCTCGCTGGAAGAAAGCAAGGCTTCTGTCTTCTCTAGGAAGTGAGGGAGTGCTACAAAATCCCGGGATTTGTGGAAGAGCATGGAAGTGCAGAGCTTGGTGGAGCACCTGGCAGTGCCAGCATCCCGGCACAGGGAAGTCCAGGATAGGGCTCCAGGAAAAGGGAGTCTCCTCCAGATGGTGACTTATCGAAGGCAGAGGAGATGCGTGGGAAGTCGGTGAGATGAAGCACCAAAGCCACTGACTCCGGTGCTGAGCGTCAGCGTCTCAGCTGGAGGTCGGCTGTTGCCTAAATGCCCCCAGGAGCCAGTGCTGGGTCCAGCACTATTCAATGTATTCATCAAGGACCTGGGTGAAGGGGTGGAATGGCCTCTCAGCAAGTTTGCTGACCACACCAGACTGGGAGGAGTGGCTGCCACGCCAGCAGGCCGTGCTGCCGTCCAGCGTGCCCTGGCCAGGCTGGAGAGCTGGGGGGGGACAGCGGATGCAGTTCTTGAAGGGCAAGTGTGAAGTGCTGCATGTGGGGAGGAACAGCCCCATGGGTCAGCACAGGGTGGGGGCTGTTCTCTTGGAGGGCAGCTCTGGGGAAAAGGACCTTGGAGTCCCGGTGGCCAACAGGATGGCCATGAGCCAACAGTGTGCCCTCGCGGCCAAGAAGGCCAGTGGCACCCTGGGGTGTGTTGAGAAGAGCGTGGCCAGCAGGTCGAGGGGAGTTCTCCTCCCCCTCTGCTCTGCGCTGAGGAGGCCTCCCCTGGAGTGCTGTGTCCAGCTCTGGGCTCCTCAGCTCCAGAAGGACAAGGAGCTGCTGGAGAGGGCCCAGCGCAGGGACACTGCGATGGGGAAGGGCCTGGAGCACCTTCATGTGAGGAAAGGCTGAGAGAGCTGGGGCTGTTCAGCTGGGAGAAGAGGGGGCTGAGGGGGATCTGATCAATGCTGATCAGTATCTAAAGGGGGGGTGTCAGGAGGAGGGGGCCAGGCTCTGCTCAGGGGTGTCCAGGGACAGGACGAGGGGCCATGGCCATCACCTGGCAAACAGAAGGTTCAGCCTGAACATGAGGAAGCCCTTCTGCCCTGGGAGGGTGACAGCCCTGGGACAGGCTGCCCAGAGAGGGGGGAGTCTCCTTCCCTGGAGCCTTTCCAAAGCCGCCTGGCCTTGTTCCTGTGTGATCTGCTCTGGGGGATCCTGCTCTGGCAGGGGGTTGGACTGGATGATCTCTAGAGGTCCCTTCCAGCCCCAAACACTCTGTGAGTCTGTGTGAATCTGTGAAAATACACCTCAGCGTGGTAACAGCTCCAGGAGTGCACTTCAGTGTCACGCAGAGAGCTTTAGCGTGCTCACCAAAATAAACGAAGCATGAACATCAGGAGCTTTAGGTTAAAGTTTTAAATATCCTGGGCCAAAGCTCAGAAACATCATGGTGACGGAGCCAGGAAGGTGGTGGAGGGGAGGTGGATGTGCTCCCGGCAGCTGCAGCTGCGGCAGTGATGGTGTGTATTAGCTGAACACCAACGTCTTCGTGTCCTGCTCCTTTTCCGTGATCTGATCTTGGTGGAAGACACTTGGCCAGGGGTGGGTGGAGATGTGCACTGAGTCCACAGTGTCCTAACGTATCTCCTCATGGCCACGTTGGAGGTTTGAGTCTGGAGCAAACGTTGGATAAAGCCTACGGACTTCCCCGGCATCACCACTTTCCCGCTCCCATCCCTGATGGGCACTGAGCGCCGCCCTGCAGATCCTCGGGCTCACGGCTGGTAGCAGGGGGGTAAAGCACGTGGCACGGCCTCGGTGATGAGCTGGGTATCTGCCCTCCAGCACGGAGCAGCAGAAACTCACCTGGGCCCCTCAGACACCGTCAGTGTCGTTCACACCACTTTGAATTACCCCCTGGTTTAACTCATCGTGGTTTGGTGCCCGGCTCCATGGGGACCTCGGAGTCAGACGAGGTTGTGGTACCGGCACTTCCTGTTTCGGCACCTAAAGCAGAACGACCCAAACCCGCTGGATCCTTCTGAGTTCGCAAGGTGGGAGGGAGGGTTTGTGTCAGCCCGTGCCCAACCGCAGCAGAGAGGAACTCTAAACCGTTACAGTGACGGCACGTACCAGGACTCCGTGTGTGCGTGTGTACACGCAGGGGTCTGGGAAGAGAAAGGAAAGATGTATGTAATAATAAATAGGTACATACATATATAGAGTGTAGAATATGTATATATAAATGTAGATTATAGAGAATAAATATAGATTATATAAATATAAAATGTATCATAGAACCATGGAACGGTTTGGGTTGGAAGGGACCCTAAAGCCCACCCAGTCCCACCCCCTGCCATGGGCAGGGACACCCTCCACTAGCCCAGGTTGCTCCAAGCCTCATCCAGCCTGGCCTTGGACACTGCCAGGGATGGGGCAGCCACAGCTTCTCTGGGCAACCTGTCCCAGGGCCTCACCACCCTCTCCAGGAAGAATTCCTTCCTGGTGTCCAATCTCAATCTCCCTCTTTCCGTTTAAACCCGTTACCCCTTGTTCTGTCACTCCTTGCCCTTGGGAAAAGCCCCCCCTCAGCTTTCTTGTAGCCCTCCAGGCACTGGAAGGGGCTCTGAGGTCTCCCCAGAGCCTTCCCTTCTCCAGGCTGAACCCCCCAACTCTCCCAGCCTGTCCCCATGGCAGAGGGGCTCCAGCCTTCGGAGAATCTTTGTGGCTCGTGACGCCTGTTGGGACTCTCAAACACACCCCATTCTAGCACAAAGACACTAAAGGGTAGATTTGGGCATGTTCAAGCGGGATGGGAGATGAGTAGCAGAGGAAACAGCATCTGGATGCTTTATTCATCCTATGAAGAAAGGCTGAGAGAATGGAGCATGTTCAGCCTGGAGAAGGGAAGGCTCTGGGGAGACCTTATTGCAGCCTTCCAGTACCTGAAGGGGGCTACAGGGAAGCTGGGAGGGGGACTTTTTACAAGGGCCTATAGTGACAGGACAAGGGGTAACGGGTTTAAACAGAAAGTGGGGAGGTTTAGATTAGATATCAGGAAGGAATTCTTCCAGGAGAGGGTGGGGAGCACTGGGACAGGTTGCCCAGAGAAGCTGTGGCTGCCCCATCCCTGGCAGTGCCCAAGGCCAGGCTGGATGAGGCTTGGAGCAACCTGGTCTAGTGGAAGGTGTCCCTGCCCGTGGCAGGGGGTGGCACTGTGGGGGCTTTAAGTTCCCTTCCCACCCAAACCGTTCTGGGATTCTATGGATCAGTATTGCTGGATGGGGAACATCGCAGACACACCGATGGGACATCAGCTCTTGGCTGATGGTCGAGGAAGCGCAGGTTGACTTCCTTGGGTGCAAACACTCATAGCTTAGACCCTGGAGTTGAATCCCTCCCCATTTACTTCATCTGTCAGGAGACGGTGCAGATGTCAACGTCTGGGGCGGGTGTTCCTGATGGATGCTGGTGACACACCCAGGGCAGCAGTGCCGCTGCGGGGTCGTTCCGCCTTTCCCAGCCCCTGAGTGGCAGCTATTTAAGGAGACGAGCTGAAAAATAGCATCCTTCAGGCCAAGGAAATCAGGGCTGCGTAATAGTCTGCTTATCCCGGAGTCACCCCGCGCACTGTCTCGAATGAGAGAAGGAGCCAACAGGAAATGTAATTAAAGCAAAAAGAGAGGGTTTCGATCAAAATTGCCAATTTGGCTCCGATTCTGAACTTCCCCAACTGGAGAAAGTCAGATCTGCAAGTCTGATCTGGACCATCTACCCGGATGGCTTCTGTGAAGAGCACGGCTCCCCGTCTCTTCCTCGGCACAGAACGGGAGGTGACTGGACCCGGGGGCGCAGCGCCGTGCCCTTCCAGCACACGGATTTCTCCAGACGCATGGACGAGGTGGCATTTTTAATTTTGCTCAGGGCGATGCCTTGGATTGTTTCCAAGCCCTGGGTCAATCCAAAGCATCTCAGGGCTGCGTTGGGTTGAGCGTCTTCTCTAGCAAAAGGAAAAAAGCTCCTCGAGCAACCCCAGAAATGCCAAGGGAGGGCACGCGGCAGAAAAGCCGGAGCAGGAGGCGCGATGCAGCCGGCGAAGTTTGGGACTGACAGGATGACATTACGGAGAATATTCAGTTCCAGAATGAAGCAAGGAAAAAAAAAACCTACTGCAAAAACTTTACTAAAGATGATAATTGCTTTTATGAGAGCTGCCAAGGATCTGTTGGCAAGGGACTGAAAACGAGGCAGAATAAAGGAGGAGAAGGAACAGCGCAGCGAAGAAATTAATGGTGGGAGTGGTGCCTCTTCGCATTTAATTCTCCCTTTAAATTTACTCTCAGAAGGGGCTGTATTTTTGGGGAATTCATTGATAGTGACACTTCCCAATCCGCTCTCCGAAGCAAGATTCAAAACCACTCGCCCTTCCCACGTCCTGAAGGAGAAAGGTAAATAAAATTATCCCCCTTTCAACATGAGGTGGTGAGAGCGAAGCCTCCGTCGGCTCCGCAGGCTGAGGAAATCGGGGATCTTCAGGGATTCGCAGCAGTTTCCATCATCTGACAATTTGCCCAGGAAAGCTTCGCCGCCGCCGCTCCCAAGGCTCGGTGACAGGCGTGGTGAAGAGCCAGGGGATGAACTGAGGAAGTCTGAACTCCTGCTTCACGCTACGAGCCAAACTCGCGCCGATTTCAGCGGAAAATGGGGTCCTGCGCACTCACCAGCCGCACGCTCCCGAGGAGCCCAGTCCAGCATCTTCTGTGAACTGGTCCCAGTCCTTCAGAGGGATCTTGGGGGTAGGAAACGCTGCAGCCAGGAGCATAATCCACTGCGTGGAAAGGTGCGAAACACGCTGGAGGTGATTTGGCCCCTGGTGCAAACCGAGAGGAGGTTGGTGGCTGCGCAGGAAAAACGGGCGTGGGGCCATCGGTCCATGAAACCAGCGTCTTCGCAACTCCGAAACAGGGATTCCCAGCGTGTCCTGGGCATGGCAGAAATCCGGTGGGCTCTGCGTGTTCCCCGGAGCTTGTCTCGGGTCTGGTTCCCGCGGGAAGGTGTTTGGCCCCAGGGTTCAAAACACCTGGGCTGCACAAGGAGAGCTGCCACCGCTCCCTGCACGGGCACCCCGGTGCCAACCTGTGCTGGGCAGCAGCGCGTTCATGGGATCTTAACAGCCAGAGCCACAGTGTTATCCCTAAAAATGGAGAGAACTCATGCACAGACACAGTTCCGTCTCCAGCAGCCTTCCCGAGTCCACTGGAGCCTTATTTTCCCACTCCTCTGTAAAGCAGGTATTCCAGCAAGTCTCTGCAATAGGGAACTTCCTTGGGATAAAGTGTTTTCCTTCACACATTCATCTTTTTAGTTGCCTAAACATCAGAAATAACCACGTTTTCTGTATTGCTCTGGGTGTACCAGCATCCCCTAAAATACCAGCCAAGCTCTGGCAAGGGGGCTCGTTAGCGGCACAAAGATTCATTCACAGCCTTGCGATTTCCTTTTCAGAATGAAATTTCGGGATTTTCTTGTCATTCTCCCGTGGGTCACATCACTCGGAATGCCACACGCCTGACGTCTTCGGTGACGACGGCGGCTGCATCCTCCATCTCTCGTTCGACGGCGTCCGCTTATCCCGCTGTGGCACCCCGGCGCGATGGTGTCTGAGGAGGCTGAAAGAAAAGCTACTCCGTCCAACGGGAAGATCTCAAAGCAGACCGTTTCTAAGCTGCAGGATGATCCTTTTTCACTCCACTAATGATTTTAAACAGATGAGTTTTCTGGCCCGGGCATTAGCTATTAATGAAACAGCCCCGTTCGCCTGCAAACGTGGCGACGCTGTGTTCAGCGCGGGGTTACTGGAGGGTGGTGCACGCGGGTTGTACCGTTATCGTACGGTTTGCTAACCCCTGCCTCGATCCTAATGTAAATTAGGGCATATCTCAGCTTGCTTTCTCCTCCCAAGGGCTCCAAGAGAGCCGGGGAGGACTCGTAGAGAGTTACGCTGACCGTGCCAGACACCTTTTAACCACGACATGAATTTTTTAACCACGCTATAAATTTTTAAACCGTGATGTACAGACTTTATAATGGGGCCTGTAGCAGTAGGACAAGGGGTAATGGCTTTGATTCAGACTGGGTATAAGGAGGAATGTTTTACGCTGAGGCTGGGGAGGCCCTGGGACAGGTTGCCCAGAGAAGCTGTGGCTGCCCCATCCCTGGGAGTGTCCAAGGCCAGGCTGGATGAGGCTTGGAGCAACCTGGGCTATGGAAGGTGTCCCTGCCCGTGGCAGGGGGTGGGACTAGATGATCTTTAAGGTTCCTTCCCACCCAAACCATTCTGGGATCCTATGGTTCTGCGATTAGAAGATGGGAAAAGGGCTGGCACAAGGTTGGCACTCCTGCCTTGGCTCCTGGCTGTCACCCTCCAACCTCCCCAGACTGTTTTTACGCCTTCTAAAGAGACAACACCCTCCAGCACCAGTGGAGGAACCCCGCTGGGGTTATGAAGCCCAGCTTGGGAGGTAGCATTTCCCATCCCTTGGCAGAGGCAACATGAACCTTGGAGCTCTCCAAAGGGCAAATGCCTCCTCAGAGCTGCCAAACCCAAAGGAATCTGGCTTGGAGGTGCCCATGCTGCTTGTCTTAGTGAAGCATCAGGCTGTTTGACCTGTGAGAGTGAAGCAGGGACTCGTGAACTACAAATTTTTGGAGATTTTACTAATACAGGCTGAACTACAAGCAGAAATCACATCAGTACGCAGCGTGCTTTTATATTAGCCCAGCACCTCTACTTTTGAGCTTTGCACCAGGTTTTTCTCCACAAAGGCAAAGCCCCAGTTTGCCTTTGCAGGGGACCTGGCACCCCGTGGGGTGCGGGCAGGGTGCTTCCTCCCGGATTCCTCCTCCTCCGCCTCCCCACGGGTCGCTTCGTCTCCTCTGCCCTTCTCAGCATCCCTCGCCTTGCAGCAGGGCTGCTGCTGGAAAGGGCGTGCAAATGCACGTCTGCTCACTTGCTGATGAATTTTTTTAAAAAACCTATATATATTTATACCTAATCCTGGAAGATTTTTCCTGCTTTGCCTTCCCTGTAGTCACCTGCGGAGCATCACCTCCCCTGCGGAGCATCACCTCGCCTCAACGTCCGACCCGCAGAGAGGACCCGACTGAAATCGTTGTATTTTCTTCCTTCCTGCTGAAGTTAATTTTGGTGAGGCTGGCTATGAAACAGAGGGCTACCCTGTACCAGTCGCTGCTCCCCTCTGCCGGGTGCAGCCCTGGGAGCCGAGATCCCGTGGTGCAGCCCAGGGAGTGCCCGGAGGGTGCCAGCACCATCCCTCCCCGCAGCACAGCACCCAACACCGTGTCCCTGCGGGGCTGGGGTCCTCCTCCTTCTCTAAATCACTTGTGATTTAGAGTCATAGGATCACGGAGTGGTTTGGGTTGGAAGGGACCTTAAAGATCATCCAGTGCCAACCCCCCTGCCACGGGCAGCGGCTCTTTCACCTACAGAAATCAGTGAAATTCATGGCTATGTGGGCAAACGATCTGCTGTAAAGCCCAGCTCTGCCCGTGGAGCTGCAGGAACCGGGGCTTCGCTTTGCACCCAAAAAGACTTGCATTTGGCATTACAGCTGCCAAAAAAATAAGTAAGAAAAATAAGTAAATGGTGTGTTGGGTTTGCGTGGCAAGGTTTGGGTAGCTGGGGGGCTACAGGGGTGGCTTTTGTGCCAAGCTGCTGGAAGCCTCCCCTGTGTCCGAGAGAGCCGATGCTGGCTTCGAGACGGACCTGCCGCTGGCCAAGGCCGAGCCCGTCAGGAGCAGGCATAACGCCTCTGGGGCAACATGATCAAAAGGGGGAAAAACAAAGAGGGGGAATTTGCAGCACAGAGAGAGAGAAAGATGTGAGAGACCAGCCCTGCGGACCCCCAGGTCAGGGAGAAAGGGGGGCAGGAGCTGCTCCGGGTGCTGGAGCACAGATTCCCCGGCAGCCCGTGGTGCAGCCCATGGTGAGGCCAGCTGTGCCCTGCAGCTATGGAGGGTCACGGGGGGGGCACAGACCCCCCTGCAGCTTGGGGAGGACCCCACACTGGAGCAGGGGGATGCCCAAAGGAGGCTGTGACCCCGTGGGCAGCCCGCGCTGGAGCAGGCTCCTGGCAGGCGCTGTGGCCCATGGAGAGAGGAGCCCAGGCTGGAGCAGGTTTGCTGGCAGGACTTGTGACCCCGGGGGGGCCAGGCTGGAGCAGGGGGCTCCTGAAGGGCTGCACCCCATGGGGGGACCCACTGGAGCAGTTCGGGAAGAACTGCAGCCCCTGGGAAGACTCACATGGGAGAAGTTGGTGGAGGACTGTCCTGTGGGAGGGACCCCAGGCTGGAGCAGGGGCAGAGGGTGAGGACCCTCCCCTGAGGAGGAAGGAGCAGCAGAGACCCCGTGTGAGGGACTGACCCCAACCCCCATTCCCCGTCCACCTGGAGGTTTTCAAGACCTGACTGGACAGGGTGCTACATAACCCCATCTAGGCTCCTTTGCCCTGGACCAGGTGATTTTTCCAGGTCACTTCCAGCCTGGGCTGTTCTATGTTCCACGGATCTATGATCTCCCCGACACAAATTTGTCTAAGCCGGTTCCTTGCCTCTTGCAGTGCTGCCACGCGCTGAGCGCCGGCCGAACACTCGCTTCGCAAGCCTCGATTTACACCAATTCTCTACTAGTACGAGCTCTGCATCAGTTGGACTGTCGCAGCGTGGCTGTGCGAATGCTCAAACCCTCGGTCCCGGCAAGGGCCGCCCAGCAGCGCCGATGGTCCACAACAGTGGCTTGGGCAAAACTCTGCATCATCCCTATTTCACGGTGCAGCCCGACGGCTCTAAACCCAACGGCTTACGTCAGCGCTCTCAGCTAATTTGGCAGATAACACGGTATTAACGTCAGGAAAGGAGGGAAGATTAAGGAATTTCAGCCAAAGCAGGAGAGCTCAGTGAAACTAGGAGAAAGCAAAGAGCCGTGTGTTGGAAGGAGCACCCAAAACGCCGTGTGTCTGCAAGGAAACAAAGCGGATTTGGGCGTGAAAAGCTGAAAGTAGCTTTTATACACTGAGCCAGGATTTCTGCATCTCTTTTCACTTCTCATCCACTGACTTGGATCTTAGGGGTAATATTTTAGCTCCTGAACCTGTTCCCAGTGATTTTATGTTTGATGAAGGTCCTACTGGCTTCGGTGGGAGGGAATCAGACGTTCCACGAGCCAGCACTGCTATTTCATGTTTTGTAAGGCACCGTGTCACCGTACACCCATTAAAGGGGGGAAGGGATGGCGTCCAGGGGGACCTGGACAGGCTGGAGAGGTGGGACCGTGCCAACCGCAGTGAGCTCAGCAACGCCAAGGACAAGGTCCTGCACATGGGTCGGGGCAATCCCAGCACAAGGACAGGCTGGGGGGAGAATGGATTGGGAACAGCCCTGAGGAGAAGGACTTGGGGGTGCTGGGGGCGAGGAGCTGAAAATGAGCCGGCCGTGTGCGCTGGCAGCCCAGAAACCCAACTGGATCCTGGGCTGGATCCAGAGCAGCGTGGCCAGCAGGGCCAGGGAGGGGATTCTCCCCCTCTGCTCCGCTCTGGGGAGACCCCCCCTGCAGTTCTGTGTCCAGCTCGGGGGCCCCCAACAGCAGGAGGACACGGAGCTGTTGGAGCGAGGCCAGAGGAGGCCCCGGAGAGGCTGCGAGGGCTGGAGCCCCTCTGCCATGGGGACAGGCTGGGGGAGTTGGGGGGTTCAGCGTGGAGAAGGGAAGGCTCCGGGGAGACCTTAGAGCCCCCTCCAGTGCCTGGGGGGGCTACAAGAAATCTGGGGGGACTTTTTCCAAGGGCAGGGAGTGACAGGACAAGGGGTAACGGGTTTAAACTGAAAAAGGGAGATTGAGATGGGACATCAGGAAGGAATTCTTCCTGGAGAGGGTGGGGGGCACTGGGACAGGTTGCCCAGAGAAGCTGTGGGTGCCCCATCCCTGGCAGTGTCCAAGGCCAGGCTGGATGAGGCTTGGAGCAACCTGGGCTATGGAAGGTGTCCCTGCCCGTGGCAGGGGCTGGGGCTGGGTGGGCTTTATGGTCCCTTCCAACCCAAACTGTTCTGGGATTCTGTGATTCTATAAATAAAGAAGAGCAATATAAAGGATCACCGAGAGAGGGAAAATTGAATTTCTTCCTCTGACCTCCAATTCTGTCTGCAAGTTACCTGTATTTTTGGAAATACCGTTGTGATCAGGTAGCAAAGACATGGGTGCAGTTTGCCTGCGTACGCTTACAGAGGAGGTTCGAGGCAAAGCAGGCTCTCTGCCTCCCTTGCTGGCTTGTTTCCACTCAGAATTCAGCAACTGGAGAACTATTATTGGATATTTCATACATAGCAGATGGCTCTGCATTTGCTGAATCCTAAATGAAAATCACTAAGCCAGCAAGAAAATAATATTCCATTTTTCACTGTCCTTGGACTTGCTGCGGTCTCTCTGGGAAGAAAGCAGAGCTTCCCCAGGGAGGCCAGCCACACAATTGGAGAAGCGCTGCGATGAGGAGAACAAAAGGGATGGAAGAAATAATAAGTATTTCTCCGATGTGAAATGTTAGATTAATTTGTCATCTGCACGGGCAGGGAGAGCCACGTGGCTGTAGCAGCAGTAGCTCTCTGATGCAGAAGATCAAGCACAAAGATGAGAAATCAAACCTCTGAGGGAACAGGGAGGTAGTGTTAAAAAATCCCAAGAGACCAACAAAAAAGAACCTGACACGCGGCGGGGAGAAATCCTGACACAGGGAGAAGTTCCTTCCCCGAGCTAAGGAGCAACATTTTGATGCCAGGAGTGAAAGTAGCACGTAAATTCAGATTAAACCTTGTAATCTGGTAACTCAGTATCGTTACTGCCGGTTCTACCAGGGAGGAGATGGACACGGGCAATCCCAGCGACTTCTCCGGCTTTCAAGTCGTGTCTGTAGCGCAGCCGTGCCCACAGTTCCCACCTCTCTGTCTCATCTCGCCCTGTCCTTCCAACAAAAATCCTGGGCCCCTCGCCCCAAGACTGACCCTGAGGGGCTGGAGCGTGTCTGGAGAAGGGAACGGAGCTGGGAAGGGGCTGGAGCACAATTCCTGTGAGGAGCGGCTGAGGGAGCTGGGGGGGTTCAGCCTGGAGAAGAGGAGGCTCAGGGCAGACCTTATCGCTCCCTACAGCTCCCTGACAGGAGGGGGCAGAGAGGGGGGGTCGGTCTCTTCTCCCAAGGGACAAGAGATGGGACAAGAGGAAACGGCCTCAAGTTGTGCCGGGGGAGGTTTAGGTTGGATCTTGGGAAATTCCTTCCCGGAAAGGGCTGTCAGGGTTGGAACTGCCCAGGGAGGGGGGAGTCCCCATCCCGGGAGGGGTTTCAGAGCCGTGTGGATGTGGTGCTCAGGGACATGGGTCAGTGGGGGGCTGGGCAGTGCTGGGGTACCGGTGGGACTGGATGATTTTAGGGTTTTTGCCAACGTAAACAATTCCATGACTCTAATTCGATGAACCTGCCCGGCTTCTGTGAGCAGACTCCTCAGCCCTTGGCAGACAGAAAACACCACGAGGCTCCTCCCAGGACAACCTCTGCCCTCCTTTGCGGAGGGAAACACGAAGAACCTCTTCCCCTCCCTCCCAGCGCACCCACACGTGTGTATGGGTACGGCTAAATCCTCCGAATTCAGAGGGAGATTTCTTGCTGTCAGTTGCTACCGCTTTAGCTCCTCACTGTAGCTGTTGTGACTCACTAGTAAGTTTACTCAAGGGATCCCATACTAGATGTTCTTGCCTGAACCAGAGGGTGATACTGGGTGTGTTTCACCCCTTTATGTGCATTAGAGCCACGACACACATATTTCACGCCGGGGGGGTCAGCTATTTGATGTGACCCCTACCAAAGGGGATGCAGAGAAGCAACATAAACATTTGGTCCCATTTAATTTCCAGGATTGGAACTTAAATCAACCTGGACATCAGTTTTTACATAACATGGTTATGGTAACAGGTATTTTTCTGGTGAGAGACCATTACTGAGGGACCCTACTGTGCTCTCTGTGGTCTCAACAGCAAATGGTTCACAGACTCACAGAGTGTTGGGGGTTGGAAGGGACCTCTAGAGATCATCTAGTCCAACCCCCTGCCAGAGCAGGATCCCCCAGAGCAGATCACACAGGAACAAGGCCAGGCGGCTTTGGAAAGGCTCCAGGGAAGGAGACTCCCCCCTCTCTGGGCAGCCTGTCCCAGGGCTCTGTCACCCTCACAGGGCAGAAGGGCTTCCTCATGTTCAGGCTGAACCTTCTGTTTGCCAGGTGATGGCCATGGCCCCTCGTCCTGTCCCTGGACACCCCTGAGCAAAGCCTGGCCCCCTCCCCCTGACACCCCCCCTTTAGATATTGATCAGCATTGATCAGATCCCCCTCAGCCCCCTCTTCTCCCAGCTGAACAGCCCCAGCTCTCTCCGCCTTTCCTCACATGAAGGTGCTCCAGGCCCTTCCCCATCGCAGTGTCCCTGCGCTGGGCCCTCTCCAGCAGCTCCTTGTCCTTCTGGAGCTGAGGAGCCCAGAGCTGGACACAGCACTCCACGGGAGGCCTCCCCAGCTCACTCAGGTACAAGCTGTAGTAATGCTAACAAGATTCTCCTGGTTTAATCCTTTTTCTTGTACAAAATTTGCACATTTCTATTGCTTTCGTCCATGTTCTACGCTCCAAAAGTTCCATTTGAATCCTAAGTTGGACATTTGCTGTCACTGAAAACGATGTGTGGTACCACATTTAGACAGTTCTTGGTCAGAGCGTCTACGCTGAAGGAGTTAAAAACTTTCAGCTCATAAAACAGTATCACTGCGGCGTTTCACGATGTTGTACGCTATTACACCCAACCCAGTCGTGGCAGGTATTTCCTTTGCTCTGGGGCCACATTTTTGCTGGACTTTGCCTTTGGAAAAACTCGGGACTTCTCAGGCGATGCGCCGGCGGGGCACCCTGCTGCCGGGCTGCCTCTGAGGCAAGTCCCGTACTGCGAAACCTGCGGGTTTCCTTTTCTCAGGAAGGATCCCTGACTTGGAGAGGAGAAAGCCATGATCTCAACACGTCTTACTCCTCATTTCAGGTACCGCTCCGTTCTGGGGTTTTAAACTCAGTTTAACCTCAGGTTGTGGTATTCTCCATTCACGTGTCTCAGATCACTGTCCATGTCCAAGCTCCATCATAATTCCTCTCGCTTGCACGAGTCTTCGACCAGTGGGAATAAGGATAACCTCTCCACACCAGGTTATTACCATTTTTAACCACCACTCTGTACCTTCCATGAACTCAGAAACAGCATCACCACAGTAGTAGTGCAACAACTTTGTCATCTGCAAAGCAGCAGGAGGGGCTACAACATAAGCTGTGGGTGCCCCATCCCTGGGAGTGTCCAAGGCCAGGCTGGATGAGGCTTGGAGCAACCTGGTCTAGTGGAAGGTGTCCCTGCCCATGGCAGGGGGTGGCACTGGGTGGGCTTTAAGCTCCCTTCCAACCCAAACTGTGCTGGGATTCTATGATTCTATAAGGAGGCACCTGCAATGACAGAAACGGAGTTGCCCATGTTTTGGGCTGGACTTGCTTTGAACTGGATCTGTTTTGCCTGCCCCTGCTCTGCTCCAGTTCCTTTCCTGCTTCTGACTTCAGCCCTTGCAGCTCACCTACAAGGAAAATTATTAAATATACACAAATGGGGAAAGAAAAGCCACCAGAGAACACCAACATTTAATATTCAGTGGCTCTTTGTTCTGCTTCTGTGCTACCGGTGGAGGACAAAAGGGAGAAAATGCTGCTCATGATCCAGAAATTTCAGGTTGTGACAAGGGTACTCGTCTTCCCTTTGTGGACGTGAGACAAGGGACTCAGCCCCTTTAACCAGAAGCACCGCTTCCCGTTTATCCCGCATTTCGTACGCCTGAAGCACCACCTTCACCTCTTTCTTCTCTCCCTGGCTGCTTCCCCTGTTTCCTCTTGCGTTTCTAATCGCTTCTGGTGCGTCTGTTATCCAGGTTAACGCATCTGCCTCTGCAGGGGGCTGGGGTACAAGGACCTAATTAACTGCAGGGGATCTCGCAGGGGCCAGGAGCTTAGCCTGGCAGGCTGAGGCGCTTCTGAGGATAAGAAGATACCCAGGACCAGTGAAGGCCAACCAACTCTTTTGGAAAAAAATGCTTTTTCTTCCACCTCACGCTTCAGGGTGCTCCTTACGGTCAGGCAATGGAAAGGTTTTGTGTTAAACCCCCGACCACAGGGACAGTGGCGAGAGACACGGCGATTGCCACGGCGGTGGAAGGGACGGGGGTGGAAGGGACGGCGGTGGAAGAGACGGCGGTGGAAGAGACGGCGGTGGAAGGGATGGGGATGGAAGAGACGGCGGTGGAAGAGATGGTGGTGGAAGGGACGGCGGTGGAAGGGATGGGGATGGAAGAGACGGCGGTGGAAGAGATGGTGGTGGAAGGGACGGCGGTGGAAGGGATGGGGATGGAAGAGACGGCGGTGGAAGAGATGGTGGTGGAAGGGATGGGGATGGAAGAGATGGCGGTGGAAGGGACGGTGGTGGAAGAGACGGGGGTGGAAGAGATGGTGGTGGAAGGGATGGTGGTGGAAGGGACGGGGATGGAAGGGACGGTGGTGGAAGGGACGGTGGTGGAAGGGACGGGGATGGAAGGGACGGTGGTGGAAGGGACGGTGGTGGAAGGGACGGTGGTGGAGGGGACAGTGGTGGAAGAGACGGTGGTGGAAGAGACAGTGGTTGGTACCCACGATGACTCAAGACACCCAGTTAGTGGGGAAGTTGCTGTGGTAGCATCTTCTCCTTTTCCTGATGCACTGGGGGGCGAGGGGGGGATGGAGGTGAGACGTAGGGGCAGGAACCTGGTGTTGTGCGCTGTTGGAAACAATGGAGTGATGCAGACAGACAGATGTAATGGTGATAGGTGCTGTGTGCCTCATGGAACCACTCATGGGTTTAAAAGTAAACACTTAAGTGCCTATTGGCTGCATGAGGGCTTTATGGCTCTTCAAACTGGCGAAGCAGATGATACTTCAAAGGCATTAAAAGTAGGTTAAGGAAAAGTATTTCACAGGCTGAGTAGGTATCTGAATAAAACTGACAGTCTTTAAGTGCTGATGAGTAAATAGAGGGGGTTCTCAGTGGGATCATCTCTATAGGGTTAGAGAACAGCTCTGCTTTATTCCCTAGTCAGCACCTGGTCTCTCTGGCAGCATTACGGAAAAAAGACAAGTTACAGACAAGCAGCCTTCAGGTAAAGGAGGATGACAAGAAAGCTGGGGGGCACTTTTCCAAGGGCAGGGAAAAGGGTACAAGGGGTAATGGGTTTAAACAGAAAGAGGGAGATTGGGATGGGACACCAGGAAGGAATTCTTCCCAGAGAGGGTGGGGAGGCCCTGGGACAGGTTGCCCAGAGAAGCTGTGGCTGCCCCATCCCTGGCAGTGTCCAAGGCCAGGCTGGATGAGGCTTGGAGCAACCTGGTCTAGTGGAAGGTGTCCCTGCCCATGGCAGGGGGTGGCATTGGGAGTGCTTTAAGGTCTCTTCAAACCCAAACCGTTCTGGGATTCTGTGATTCCATATCAACTCTGATGGGAGTTATCATTCCACTTACCAACAGACTGAACAATCAATTCTTTTTTACCCAGGCCACCTAAAAGCCAACAAAAAAAAGTACTGTCAGGAAAGATGAGGAAATACTCCTCTGTATTCAGCACTGTCCAACCCACCAAGCACAGTCCAAGCAGGCTTGCACTGCAGGACCGGGCAAACGTGATTGGACCCAGCGCAGCTGACCTCTGCCAGGGCTTGGTGCCTTACCCAGACTGAAAGGAGCCGTTTAACCCTTACCCCTTAATCATCGAGAACCAACTCCTTCACACCGAATGGGTCCACTCTAAAGGCCTCTGAAGCATATTTAAATGCACTTCAAGATCTGTGTTACTCCTGTGATTAGTAATATTTCAGATGGCTAAACCCGAAAAGGCGTGTTTCCCCACCCCCTTTTATTTAGCCTTTTGCTCAGATGAGATAAGGAAATGAGGTTACATGATTTCCCTTTAGAGTTTATCATCAGCCACACTATTTTAATAATCTACATTTAGTTACACTTTCTGTTTGAGGTGCTCGTACAATGCCGCAGCGTTTAGGTTGCAGGCTCCGCAGGAAGACGTTTCAAAAGCCGACAAACACAATCACCACCTTTTTTTTAATTATTATTTTTCCTTTTAAATGTCATGGAATATTTCTACCAATGTGAAGTTTTGTAATTCTTTTCAAATTATGAATCATAGAATCATACAACGGTTTGGGTGGGAAGGGACCTTAAAGCCCCCCCAGTGCCACCTCCTGCCACGGGCAGGGACACCTTCCACTAGCCCAGGTTGCTCCAAGCCTCATCCAGCCTGGCCTTGAACACTGCCAGGGATGGGGCAGCCACAGCTTCTCTGGGCAACACTACAACCTCCTTTTCTCAACCAGCTGTGTCATTAACTTGTCCAGTGGTATAAGGAATGGAATATTTATCTTGGAATTAATAATAGTGACAACAATAACTTTAGTTAAGTACATAAATATAAACACATTATTAATCATTAACAGAAATCAGCCCATGACTCCTAGAGAGTCAAAGCTCTCTAGGAGAGGAACTGTAGGAAACATTTCTTTTCAACTTGTCCACTTGTTCTCTGTCTTTATTAAACAAAAAAGTGATTGTTTAGGGAAAAAATATAATAATCTGTCACTATTTTGCATGGCTGTCCCTCTTTTGACACCATCTGTGGTCAGATTAAATGCTGAGATCTGAATCAACCTCTCTGCGTTTAATCTGTTGATACTTCTGCAGATTGAGAGGTTAAAAAAACGTGATTACGGGGGGCTGGCTGGACGTCCAAGTTTGAGTTTCGCCTGTGCCATCTTAATGAATTTCTTAAATCAGATGTAAATATGACTCCGGAATGTGGAAGCATGTGGGTTTTGTACTGCGAGGTCTAATAAAAACACAAAAGGTTTCTGTGTGGTTCAGCGTGGCATTAGAATTGCTTCGCAACGTACCCCCGGACCCTCGGCGGCTTCTGAAGCTGCAGTGAAAATACGCTGAGTTTCCTGCAGGACGTGAAGTGTTTTCCTTCTAATTGTTTACAGTTTGCTCTCTGCTGTGCCTCCGCTTGGAGCCGATACCTTGAAAAGCCACTGACAAATCCAAAGCGGTTGCTTTGCCGCCGGGAAAGCAGAAGAAACACGTGCGGGGAGGGCTTTTCTACCGACAGGCAATAACTCCGCGGTAAAAGACCCGGCGAAGTTACAAACCACATACTTTTGCCCTTGCATCGAGCGTAAAATAGGTCACAGCAGAGAGACGCTGTGGCTTTAAGTATTGCCCGGCCTGAGCCGGATTATCATTAGGTTACGTAACTGCTGATGAGCTGCTTTTCATTAAGGCTTCCCCGAGCGAGCGGTGCTGGGAGCAGGATCTGCCTCCAACATCCATCCTGGGGAAGGATTTCCTCCCGGGCACGCCGCCGCTCTCCTCCGAGCCCTGCGCTGTGCAGCTAGGCCAAGGTGCTTGCGTGAACCGGCACGGGCTACGGAGGTGCCTGGATGCGAAACAACTCGTTACCCTTAGCGGGGGTTGGGCATTAATTTTGGCTGAAGCGTGTTTGCAAAGTTGGAAAAGTGAGTGGTTTGGAAAAGGTGTTAAATCAGTGTGTTAAAAGCGTCCTGCTCTCGGCTTGGAGCATTTTTTGTCGGTGAAATGAATCCTCTGCTGCATAAAAACCCAAAGCTTCGTCTGTTTTGGTGGTCTTGAACGGTAGCAGAGGCTGTCACACAGGAAATGATGGCACAACACGGCTGCAACCGCATAGCGCACCTGCCCCTGAGACCTTAGAGAGCAATAAAACATCAACCGAAGGTGACTCCAGCCACGCTCTCGTGTGTGCTCAGAGGCACTGCGTAGCGTCCAGGGGGTCCCTTCAGGTGCCAGAGTGTCCAGGGCTCTGTCTCATCTCAGGATGAGCTGGAGGACAAAGGGATGTTCATCCTCAGCTCTTCCACGTGCTGGCTCTTGGCTGTCGTAGGAGCTGGTAGCGATGCTTCACCTCCCGGGGAGACCTTCCGGGTCCTCCGGCTGCTCGCAGGTAGACAGGCTCCACGCAGGCAGACGTGTGCTGCAAGCCCGCTGACCTGCTAGTCCGCATGCCATCACCACATGCCATTCTCTAGCCTCTCTTCCTGCCATTTGTTCCTCTCAGTGCTCCCACACCCAATACTCCAGTTCAACCCCACCATTTAGGCCAATCTTAACATTTCTAGACCATTTTTAGGGGATAAGCAGGTCGGTAGTAACAAAGGAGCTCACCCTGGAAGAGTCAAGCCCATATCCAGCCCTAAAGAACCACACTCATGCTAAGTGGAGGCCACACTATCATCAAAGAAATTATTTCTTACTTATTACAACGCTGAGTTTGGCCAAGAAGCTTTAAAGAACACCATACTATTAATTTTGCCCTCTTAGATTAACGACTGTACTGTGGCTACTTACAAGAAACTCTTAAAATAGCCTGTTTCATAAACAGCAGGAAATCCAGCCTGAAAATGGCCTTTAGCCCAAGTGAGTCGTACAGAAAAGTGGGCTACGAGTGAGAGCGTCACACCAAGGGTTTATGGCAGGGAACAGGACAACAAGCAGGCCTCGCTGCTGTTTCGGTTGGAGATTCCACCTCTCACTTGCTGCTTGACCTCTACTTCAACCTCTGAAACACTGCTTTTATCAGTAAAATAAAGGTAATAATTTCATCTTGTTTTACAAAGTGCTCAGGCTACAAAGATCTAAACCCAGTGAATTATTTTCCATTTGAAGTCAGCTGGAAATTAAAGCTGCTCTCAGATAAAGTCTCACCCACCGCGGCGTCGCTTACCTGGTGGGAGAGGCCTTTGTTTTGGATTTAATTCTAGCAAGTTTTGAAATAATTTCATTTTGCTGATGGATTTCATTTTTATTTCATGTGTATTTCAGTGAGACGTTTAATCTTGTTCATAATACGTTTTGAAATCTCATTCATTTAAATTGTCAAAGCCTGACAGCTCTGTAAGGTACTTAAACCCAGCATTGTTTATACCTGCATTCCATTTACAAATTAACTTGCAGATTAAAGCAATAAAAATGGTTTTATACTTCTCAGGGCTAATATCACCGAAAACTTACAATGTCCCTGCTGCCTGAGATTAGCTCGTATATTACTTTCTCGTGAGGAATTCACGGAGGCGAAATATTCCAACGTCAAGCACTGTATCAGTCGTGAAGGCTGAGTGTTTTCCGCCTGGATAAAACCAAAGTGGGCATAGCCTGCAGAGGCAGTGGAGAGCTGGCAGCTCGGGAGGACTCGGGACTTTTACACAGCTTCCTCCCCTCGCTGCTGTCACGAAGTGAACAAGACCACAAGGAATCTATTAGCACTTCCACCTAGATGTGTTGCAATGAAGGGTCATGCAGCAGCACGCAGTGGCTGTTAATGTTGCCTCAGCCCCTACCAAGAATGCAATTAAAGGAGAACCAGAAGCATTCCTTCGTTACCTCATGGACGGCGTGAGTTTCGCGGCAGAGGATTTGTTGTGGGTGCATGATCTCAGGTCGCTGTTCTCCTCTGTCTCGTTCCTCCACCGCTTCCCCGCTCGTTCCGACGTTTTCATTCACACGCATAGCCCTGAAATTGTTCAAAAAAAAGTTGACTGGTTATTTGTCTAGTTGAAGATGGACAAAACATGTTATATACAAATGCACCTACAGTTAACCAGGTTGGAATGCATATAAAATAGCCCAGGAAAAGTCATATTCATCTCAAAATGACAGAAGACCTAAGCCTGAGATCAATATTCCCTGCCGAAGAGTTAACTCAGGCTTATCCCAACTATCCCCTTCACAGGTGCCCCAGAGATAAGGAGGCAGTTATGAAATGGGCTTTTTCTGGGAAGAGGGAACCTCAGAGGTAACCGTGTGGGCCCCAAGAAAGGTGCAGGCTTCTGAGGAAGACAAAAATCCCGATCAGATGAGGATGTGGGTGACCACCTCGGGTGGATTTGCGATGTTGTGTGTTTGACCGGGCCTTTTAAGGCCAATTTGTTTTGTCATAACACAGACGCTCTCAAGCCCCTGAGGAATAAAGAACCCCCGTGGAGGAAAATGAGCCACCTGAAGCTCTGGTTTAACCGTTCAACCCATTGAGTTGTTTTGCCTCATGACACATGAGGTGTTCGGGGATTTCACAGTTCCGCAGAGGATGAATAATGTAACCAGATACAGCCTCAACGCCATACAACAGTTGACAGAGCAACCCTAAGTGTTCCACGTGTGGCAGCTTTGAGTTGAAACGGCCAAAAACGACAAGCGAGGAGAACAAACGGCGGGCTGAGGTCTGCGTGGGACCGCCTGCTGCCCCGTGCTGCTTTCCCGGCTTCGTGTCGGTGTTCCCGGCTGATCCAAGGCCTGTTTCAGCCCTTTCGATACCCAGATGGAGACAAAGACTTAACGCAGGATAAAGGCCTTTAAGTCTTCCTTGAAGCCACCTTGGGGAAGACAAGGGGGCAACAAAACCTGACAGGCAATGTCCAGCACAGAACGTCCTGCGCGGGGCGAGCAGCTCCTGCCGGGGGAGTGGGACGAGGAGAGCCCAAGCCCGGCCAAGGCCTCTCCACCTTCAGGGACGGGTCGGGCCAACCGAGCCTGGCCCAAGAGCCCAGGGCCTGGGGTTGAGGTGGCTGGGCAGCCCAGACAGGCTGCACCGTGCCGCAGCCCAGAGAGGTGCGAAGGGCAAGGCCGAGGCCACTGTGGGGACATGGGTGATGGCGCCACTGGGGTCCCAGCGCCTGCCCGGGGCACGGTGCCGTCGGAGACCCCCAGGCCGCAGCGAGCAGGCCCCGGCTGCCCCCTCTGCCGGTAAGATGGCGCCAGCCTGCCCCTGCCCCTTCCCGGGGGGGGTGACGGCGGAGGGGCCGCGGTCTCCCTCACGCCTCCACCTCGCGCTGCCGCCGCCCGGGCCGGGCCGAGGCGCGGCGAGAGGCCCCGGGGGGGAGGGAAGATGGCGGCCGGCAGCGACTGAGGGAGGAGGAGGAGGAGGAGGAGGAGGAGGAGGGATCCGGGCCGGGCCCCGGCGGCCTCCTCCGACACCGCCCCCCTCGTCCTCCGTGCCGAGCTCCGCCCCGTCCCGCCGGGAGGGAGAGCGGCGAGCGAGCCGGAGCCCCGCAGCCCGCACCGCGCCGCCCAGGCAAGGGGCCCCGGGTACCCGGGAGCCCCGCAGCGGGAACCGGGGCCCCAAGCAACGCCCGCCACCACCACCACCACCACCACCACCACCCGCTCCGGTCACCGCGATCGCGGCGGGGGCTGCTGCGAGCCGGCAGCCCCCCCCCCACCCCCCCCCGGGGCCGCCCCCGCCGCCTGGCCGGGGGAGTCGCTGTCGCGTTGCCCGTTGAGCTCCGCGGCCTCAGCCCCGGCGGGGGGAGGCGGCTGTCACCCAGGCAGCGGCGGCAGGTGAGTGGCGCCGGGGCGGGGGGGGGCGGGGGACACACACACACACCCACCCCCGGCCGGGGTACCCCGCGGCGCGGGGCGGGGGTGTGTCTGGCGGGGCCGGGCACGCCGCCCCCCGGCCCCCGCCGCAGCCCCCGGCCTGCGGGGAGGCGCAGCTGTCACGGCGGGGGGGTGGTGGGTGGTGGTGGACGGGGGACGGCCCGGCCCCCCGCCCCGGGCTGCCATGGCGGCGGGCGGAGCGCGGAGGGGGCGCCGCGGCCTCCCCTCCTTCCCCCCGGGGGGCTGAGGAGGGCCGCCTCGGGGGAGCCCCTCCCGCCTCGGGTGGTGAAATCCCAACCCTGCCTTTCCTAAATACGCCCCCCTCCCTGATTATTACGAATTTAAAGTTGATTAGAAAAGTGAAAAAGCAGTTTTCCTCCTCACACACCCCCCACCCCAGGCTGGAGGATGGTTGGGGGGAAGCGGCCGGGCCTGCGGGGGCCCGCGGACCCCCCCCCCCCCCCCGGGGCAGGGCGGACGCTGCGTTTGGTGGCGTTTTAGGTGACAGCTCTTTGTCTCCGTGTGGCATCGTGTGTGTGTGTGTGTGTGTGCCCCCCAAAACCACCCGGCGCTGGTTGTCAGCGGAGGCAAGTAAGTTCAGCGCTAAGGCGGGGGGGGTCAGGGAGAGCCCGTGGGCGACCGGGTGGGTTTTGGGGTGGTTGTGTGGGGGAAGCGGGCTCCTCGGTGGGATGCCTGGGCTCCCCGGCTTGTTGGGGGGCTCTGCGGGAGGCCGGTGGGGATGCTGGCATCCCCCTCCCCATGCCTAGCAGAGTGCTTGCCCTAAATTTGCTTCATTTCTCTCTCAGGGACATGGACCAGCAGCAGATTGCAAATAATCCCAAATACCTGACGGTGCATATGCCCCGTTTCTGTGCAGCGGGGGGGCTGTAGCTGCTGGAATATGACATTTAGCGGTAGAAAAATCTGTTGCGGAAAGGCTGTTTCCTTCCGAGGTAGGTTGCTAGACACGCTCAAGCCTTCCAGTTTCCTAGGTGCGTTTTGACCTTTCGGTGCCTGAGAACCGGGTCGTGCGCGCTGGGGGGGGACGGTCTCCCCGTTTGTTTATTTTTTTGGACCCAAAAGAGTGTGTTTGCGAAGGTGGAAAGGTGTGGAGCGCCGTCTGGGGCTGCTGTTTTCCTCCGCTGGAAGCTGGATCGGCGTTAAGAGTAGATATCAAATGTTCACTACCCCAAATACAGCATAGCCAAAAAAAAAAAAAAGAGTGACACAGCAAAGTATATTAAAACTGGAAATTTGGACTCGTGTGGGTGGTGCTTGTACGTTCTTCACCGTGTCTCATGGTTCGTTCTTCGTGTTGCTCTTTTAGACTGAAAAAAAAAAACCCCAAACCCCAACTGGGTTTGTGTGGGCTGGCAGGATATACGTATATATGTGTGTAAAATCTGCGTGTGTGTGTATACAGAAGGAGTAATGTACCTGGTGAGCTCTAGCAGCAAGATGATCCACTTCTATGAACAAAAAAGATGCTTGGTTTACTTTTCTGGGAAAGCGCTGGCCCCGTCGCAGCCCAGAGGTTGCGATCTTCCGCCTGCGGAGTATTTCAGCAAGCGTGTACGTGTCCTGGACTCTTTGTGCCGTGGACATCAGCTCTCTTAAACAAGAGAAAGTAAAAAATAAACGTTACATCTGGAAGTATACGTAGTATGTGGTGCATCTGTAGCTGTACATCCCGGCCTCTTGCAGAGCAGCAGGGAGAGGGGCATTGTAAACCAGGAAAAGCTGGATGCAAAGCCACAGGTTTGCAGAGAAGCTGGGTAAGTGGTGTAGTATCCACAGCTTTGCGGAGCTGTTTGGTGAAAATGATTAAAGTTCAAGCTGCCACTTCAGGGGACAAACAGCTCCTGATGGTAGATAATGAACAGTAGTAACTTTGGCAATACCGCACCTGGCTCCAAGCCGATGGGCATGATGAAATGTTAAATCTCAACTTATTTGCTCAAGATGGGTATCTGTTGTTTGAAACGTGTTGCCAAACAATATGGCAGCACAAATCCTTGCTTCCAAAACAAATAGGCTTCCTGAGAGGCGAGCTGGGGCTGGGGGGGAGGGCGGTTCGTCTCTTGGGCGGACAGGCCTTTTACTTCTTCCTCTCGTCGGGCCCATTTGGATTTTTTAACGTGCGTGTTTTCCCTGAGCCTTGCCCTCTGATAACGCTACGACACATGCTCACAACTGCGTGACTAATGCGTACAATTAGTCATACACTTCCACTGTGGATTGATTGGAGCCGTATCGCTGTCATTCTCGCGTCGTAAAAGTCGGCGTTGGGGAACATGTGCCCTCTGTTGACTTGTCGTGGGTCTCTTGGCATGGCTGTCGGGTGGGCTGTTACAGAGATTTGAAGCCTTTAGGATTATTAGGCTTGCTTAATTATATAAGCATATTTTCAAGGAACAGATCTGCTGGAGATCGGCACCTTGTTGCTTGTTAATCTGAGGGGGGTAAATTTGCATGAGACTTCGCAGGGATTGCCAGAAATGAAGGTGTGAGTGCTACTACTAAAAATATCCCCATCTCCTGCATAAATAGTTTGCTAGTTGAAAAACAGTATGTTTTGTATAAGGGAACTATTTATATGACGAGTTATTCTTGTTTTGCTTGGTTGACTGTGTTTCTTTGAAGCGTGGTTCTTATCTCTTTGATCAAAGAGGAGGAATGAAAAAAAGAATAGTTCTTAAAGTTCGATTCTGCCTTTAAAAACAGGGGTTTAAGCAGCAAAGGCTTGGACTAACAGGTCAATATTTTCAGCGGGTATTCCTGAAAGGCCAACACGATGCGTAATCCTCTGTAGCGTGGGGCCAGCGCTTCGACCTGCGAGCTTCAGTTGCTGGCAGATACGAAGGAGCGATTTTTATCGGTGGTTCTGTGTTCTTTGTATTGCTGCAGCGTCCAGGAACCCCAGGCACGGGCCGGGTTTGCAGTGGGGTAGGAGTGATGAAAAAGTAGAGCAAAAGTGGACTCTGCTTCCAAAAACTTCCAGCCTGAGCCTCAAGAGGTGGAGGAGCGGAGCAGCTGGATGGTGGTGGGTCGGTAGTCCCAGCATGTTAGCAGCCTCCTGATGGAGCTTTTTGGGGTTCTTTTGGGTAACGTTGCAGCAAATCAGCACTTAATGGTCTTCTCATACAATCCCAGAAGGGTTCGGGTTGGAAGGGACCTTAAGGATCATCCACTTCCAACCCCCCTGCCATGGGCAGGGACACCCTCCACTAGACCGGGAGCTGACTGCCTGCTGTCACACTGCTCAGCCCTCTGCCTGCCTCCCCGCTGCCGGGGCTCATCCAGCCCGTCAGAGCTGCAGTGGGCGCGGGAGGATTCCCGGGAGGAGCTCTGCTGCTCTGCCTGAGAATGGCCAGGAGCTTTAACCTCTTCCCTTGGCGCAGCAAGATCTGGAGTAGGATATTTGCCCGTAGCTGCCGTGTTCAGAGTTACGGCTTGCTCGTGAATGGCTTCAACCCTTTGCGTACCTGGCCTTGCACATGTGAGTCAGGGTGACGCCGAACAGGTTTTTACTGCTACGGCAGCATCTCCATGTCAAGCTGACCATTTAAAATGCCGTGGCTTTGCTGTGGGACAAACTTTAAAGCGCTCGGAGGCCTGGTTTGGGTATAAGGGATGTGTCAGCACCATGTGCTTTACCTGGGCTCCTGTCATTTACAAAGGAAAAAAAAAACTGCTGAACTGGTTTGGAGGTTCTTTAAGCCTGAACTAATTTACCTGACTGGGAATGTAGGTTAGAAACTAGGCTTCGCTTGGCTTTGGGCTAGCGCCAGTATGCTCCGCAGGGAAAACGCAGGCTAAATAGCTTCTGCACTGATAATCCTGCAATACTGTTCCTACTGTTTTCCCTGAAAAGATAGGCAGGTTCTTGTGCGGTTGACCCAATTGACAGGGAAATAACTCCAACGCGTCTCGGCACAAGGAGCAGCAGGATGTTTCTCTTAGATGCCCTTGGGTGAGTGGGGAGAGGGCGAGGACGGGTTTTTGCGCGCAGACCTCGCGGTGAGAATCCTCACCCAAGCGCTTGGGTCCTATGGACGGGGTTGTATGGCCTAAACCAGGTAGATTTGTTACCCAACTTAGGTGACTGCACACAGATACTGTTAAATCCGTTGAAACCTGCATACTGGCTTATTATCTTGTGTAAGCTGGGGCAAGCTGTCCTGGCAGTCGTGTTTAAACCAGCATGTGTCCACGCAGAGATTTGCCTTGATTTAGTGAAGCCCATGCAAGTTGGTGAGCTACAGGAAGGTGGTCTAGGGAAGGAAAACGGTGCAGTGGATATGTAAGTTCAGGGTTTGCTGACTTGCCGTGTTAGTGAACTCTACGGTATCTGTATTTCGCTGTAAGGCTCCACAGATTGCCAGGTGGAGGGGCTCTTAAATGTGTCTGTGTTTTTCTGCAGAGGGAAAAGATCCTTAAGCGTTAGGTCCTGTTTTAAACAAGTGTCAGAAATGTCTCAGTCAAGGCTGATCCTGCAACTAGCTATTTTGGAACACAAATCATTAAAACGTCTATTTTCAGCTATTTATGTGTATTTTTGTGTTTATTTTTAATTATCTATGGTGGAATATGCTATGAAACAAGCTCCAAACAGTGTTTTTTTGGCTTAAGTTTTCCCTCCTTTTTAATGTGACCTCTGGAATCCCAAGGGTCTCATTTTTTTTTTGGCTTTTCAGAGTGTGAAGACTTCAAAAATAAGGCAATATGCCAGGCAAGGCAAGAAGTAGGCTTGTTTCTTGTATTCTTATGATGAAATTCTGAATGAGGAACTGTTTAAAACCCAAACAACTCAGTAGCTTTCCTACATACGCGGCATTCACGTTGTGAATGGAGGGTTTAGAATCACAACTCTACCCAGGGATCAGATGATATTAAATGGTATCACACGATAGCGAAACGGCTAGGCGTTGATAACGTTATACACCTAAGGTGAGCGGTGTCTCCTGTACGCAGCATGTGCTGGCTTGGGAAATAAAGGCCTCGGGGAGGGGGGGGAAGAGATTCCGGTCCACAGCATGGTGATCCCCTGTCCAGAAGGCTTCAGAATTGTGTTTGCTGTTTCAATAATTAAAAAAAAAAGTAGGTATTACAACCTTGCAGTAAAACTGCACTGAGAGTTTAACAATGAAAACTGAAAATCTTTCATTTTTCCTTCTCTGTTAACATTGTGTAACTCCTGGATTGAAGAAAGAGAGAAAGGAGAGAAGAGGCCTGAACTTTTCAGACCGTCAGATTCATATGTAAATTGTACAAGAAATCTCACTGCTTGGACTCTGTAACTTCTCTTTCTTCTCATTTCTTGTGAATACCGTACTTAGTACCTATCCTCCTCCTCCTCCTCTCCTCTCCCCCAGCGCCTGTATTTCGCTCTTCATCTGAGACTTTCCGTCCAGTTTTATCAACATACTTGAATAAATTGGGAGATTAACTTTCTAGTGGAAGTGTTAATCACCCTCTGTCTTTGAAGTTCTTTTTAACAAAAGCCTGGCTAACCTGAAAAGGATTTTGACACGTGCTTGCGACCAGTTATTTTAAACCATGCTGGAAAAACTGTGCGTGGAAATAAGGAAGTAGCTAGAGTGAAACCCGTTGTAGGCTGGGGGCGTAAGCTTGATCCCTCCGTCTTTCATGCGTTCCTTAAATGCGCTGGCTCACGAGTCCTGGGTCTTCCCACTAATTCTGCGAGCGGCTGGCAGTTCTGCTACCTGTTCCCTTTTTTACGAGCAGAGGTTTCCAAGCAGAGTTTTAACAGGGAAGCTTGGCAGGATGGACTTTCTTCCATGCTCCAGTTGCGAATGGCGCTCAGCTGAAAGGTGAATACCAGATGAGTATTTTAATGATGGAAGGCGCTGCGGTAGGATTGAAGGAATGACAACTGGACGCTCTGGAAACGTTTACAGTAGGAACATTTATAGTAGAAACCCGGTCGATCGTGCTGCATTCTGATACGACTTGCAAGTTCAGATTTAATAATGAAATACTGCAGGCACAGGATTGTTGAGGTTATGAAACTTGAGTGTTTACGATGTGCTTATATCTCAACCTACTGTAAAGTTGAGCACCAGCTCCCAGGGTGTATTGAGATGTAATTAGCGTGAAGCCTAATTTACTGTTGCAGGAATAGTTAGAACTTTTTTGGAATGGAACTGATGGGTAAAATACCTCTGTTGGTGTCTCCAAACGTCATTTGATGGGAAAAGCGAGAGCTGCCGGGGAAGGATCAGGTAAAAGGCCGTGTTGCGCGGGCCCCTCTGACTCACAGGGTAGGAATAAAGACTGAAACCAGCTCTGCCTCTGGCAGCACGTAACTCTCGTCTTCTTGTAAATTAAGGCTGTGAAAATCCAGCGTTTTAGAATAGGCTTTGTGTTTATACTGTTTGTATTTTCACTGTTTCACCAAGCTTTCTTAGCACTCCTTCAGCTGTGTCCTATTGTCCCAGCAAGTATTTTTCTATAGATCTCTTTTTGAAGCGTTGTGAACAAACTTCTGTGTGAATTTTCCCTGGGTATCCGAAATAGCATTCCCAGATTCACGTTTTACTGTAATCGGATTGCCCTCAGTGTGGAATATCCACCGAAGGCACAGTGGAAGTTGGGGGATCCCAGCACCTCTGACAGCTAGATTAATAGTTATGTCCTTAACCTTTAAAACAGTTTACCCAGACTTGACAGAGTTGGCGTGGAGTTTGTGTTTTTGAAGATGCAGTGGTGATAATCCCTTTGAAGGCCCAAAATAAATGAAAAAAAAGCTTTAAGGAATTTAAAAATGCCATTGAAAATAGCATTTGGCCCGATTTTACGCTTTTGTTGTTGCTGGAAACGGAAACAATATTGTATATACAAAGCTCGCTGTATGGAAAATAACTCTGGTAAATATACTTTAGTTTATTTTTCAGATTGAGTGAAGATGGAAAAATAAACTACCTAAATTCTGTTAATTAAGTCTGTTTCCATGTGAGATAATGTGCTAATTAAGTATCGTTTTCTGATACTGTTATGGATGAAATATGTCTCGGTGTAGCATATGAAGAAACTTACAGTTTGATACTGCAGACCAGAACCAAAACCAGGGAAGTTCCCTTAAATCAAAAAGCGATTTCGGTTGTAAAGCTGAACATTCAGAAGTCAGGAAAAACAGATGCAACTGTAATTACAATTTTGTAGCCACATGATTTTTTTCCATAGGTTCTCTGAGTTACTCACTGTATGGGTTGGACTAACAGAGTGGAACGGATTAAGGTTGCACAGATGATCGTAAATCTGTTACTCTATAATTTTTAGTGCTTGATTTTGAAACCTACTTAATTTTCTTCTAATGTTTTTAGATGATAAGCTGCTTTATGACATTTATTTTTGATACGAACGGAACACCGCTCATCCATCGTCTCTTTTTTGTAACGTCCCTGCAAGGCAAAGAAACATTATTCCCATTTTTGCGTTCACTTTTTCAGGTGAATAAAACAGAATCACGGCAATTGGATAATTTGCCGGAGTAGCAGGGTGTTAGTGAAAGGTAAAAGGCACTTGACAGGTTATTCTCAAGTACTCGGTGCACTCGACCGCTCTGGTTGTAGATGTGGACTTATTAAAGTTTCCTTGAATTTGCCAGCAAACCTCAAGAGGCTCCAGCAATCCCTACATCATCGACGAGTAGCTCTGCTGACAGGCACTGATGGCTCTCATGCTTTGGACCGGGGTTCCCTAACTGTGACATGCGTACACTCGTGGTGAGCAGACTGCTTCAGAGCGGGGTGTTGTGTGATGTGAAGGGGATTAAACTCCCTGTGCTGGGTGTGAATAAGTTATCGTGGGACCCCCGGTGTAGGTTGATCTGCGTGGTGGCACTCGGGAGTTGTCAGCACCTGCAAAGAGCCGCACAACTGGGGGTTTGAAGGTGTGATGGCATTTCTTCCTGGAGAAGGGAAGGCTCCAGGGAGACCTTAGAGCCCCTTCCAGTGCCTGGGGGGCTACAAGAAAGCTGGGGGGGGGGACTTCTTCCACAGGCAGGGAGTGACAGGACAAGGGGTAATGGGTTTAAACGGAAAGAGGGAGATGGAGATGGGACATCAGGAAGGAATTCTTCCCACAGAGGGTGGGGAGGCACTGGGACAGGTTGCCCAGAGAAGCTGTGGCTGCCCCATCCCTGGCAGTGTTCAAGGCCAGGCTGGATGAGGCTTGGAGCAACCTGGTCTAGTGGAAGGTGTCCTTGCCCATGGCCAGGGGTGGCACTGGGTGGGCTTTAAGGTCCCTTCCCACCCAAACTGCCCTGTGATTCTGATTGAGATTGTAGAGGATCGAGGCTGGAGCTGATGAATGAGGATGTGCAGCAAGTCCTGCTTTGGGAAGCTGGCGTGAGCGTGCGAGACGGGGAGCAAAGGTTCTGGCATTTGGAGTTAGGGAGGTGGTGCAGTGTCACCGGTTGGTCGGGCCAGGTCAGCAGGGCTGGCGAGGTGCAGAAAGAGAACAAACATCAGTTTTTTGCGTCCTGGTTTGCGGAGAACGCGGTGTGATTTTTAGGCGGGGTGGGGACAGCACTGGGATTCTCATTTCGGGGTGCAGAAAGGTTGATGACCAAGGCTTGCTGGGGAGAATGTTACCCAGTAGAAGGGCAGGAATGAAGAATCTGGCTCGGGAGGCTGTGCATGTGCGTACGTCACTGAAACAGCAGGAGCACGTTGCTGCTGATGGCCTCCTAGAAAAATGCAGCCTTCCTTCCCAAACTTAGAACAGGCCTGCTTGTCACTGCGGTTGTTGACTTGCTTATAGGTGTGCGTGCACGGTGCTACGTGCAAGGAGAGCTGGATTCCTGAATTCCTCCTCTTGCCACAGAATGTATGATTACAGAGATACCGCCGACTTCTTGAAAACAGCATTAAATAACTTCTGAAGGTTTTTTAAGGAGGTATTTTAAAAACAAGATGCATGTTTTTACTCTCGGGTTTCCTCCTAGGTGCTGGAAAATACCTACATTTGGTAATTCACACGTTTCGCGTGCAACTGGCGGGCTGGAAATAAACTCTTTGGGGTTCGTAAAAACAGTTTGTAATGAATCTACTTAAACAAGATTTAAGTTTCATTGCAGAGGTTTAAAGTGTGAGGGGGAAAAATAACACTGAACAACCATTAAAAATTAAAAAAACCACCCACCAAAAAAACCAACACCCCCCCCCCAGAGGATGCTAGGCTGGAAGTGTTTTCTTCCCAGTGTGCTGACGGGGGACGCTTTGATACTAAAACTACCAGAGGTAGTTTGGACAGCGCAGTGCTCTTGCACCACTCCGTTTGCCCCTGGAGTCGTGTCTTGCTGCAAATTTAGGCACCTTTGAGAACTTCTGCTTGTTGAAACAAAGGCCCCTCACTGCCCAGAAACTGCTGGGGACCTTTCCTAAGTGCAGGCACCGTCTCTGAGGAGCAGGGAAGTATTCCCACTTCACAGGTTGGCACAGACTCATCCAGCCTGCCACGGGAAAAAATGTGGAAATCCAGCATATGACCTTTGTATCTGCGTTTACTCTTTGAAGAGTTGGTCGACAACATTTAGCTTTTGGTTTAAATTGCCTAAATCCAACATAGCAATATAATTTTAGTTTGTTTACTAAGAGAGTTCTTCAGATAGACCTCCTGAAGTGTGAGGAATAGGAAACAACTGCTACTTGAAGACAGAAGAGCTGAGTTTGTTTCAAGCTGTTTAAAAGCCTTCAGTTCAGAGATAAGTGTGTGTTTTACGTCCCGATCAGCAAGTTATAATGATATTTAGAGCACTAAATGAGTTCTCTCCTAACCGGCAGAATGATGCATGTGGCTCGGCGCAGGGCGATTGTTCTCATCGGCCCTCGCTGGTGAAATAATTTAGGAAATTGTGATACGTTGCAAACTGGATTGAATCAGCGAGTAGTCTCCACATTCAGAAGATGACTTAAGTAGATATAAGGCATTTCTCAATGTCCATGAAGGTTTCTGCACGAGGAAAGTACTGCTTATGTTCCTAGCAGTGAAAAAGGGTTATCTGGAACTTCAAACACGTGAACAGGCTGTAGGATTAAGTGTTCTCTGTTGTGATGAGTGGAAGCTATGTCTTCCAAGTGCTGGAAGTTTCTAAAAGGCTGTTCTGTTTCTCCATCAGTAGAAGATAATGAAAGAGTATAAGTGTAGAAGGGTCATGGTAGAGAATATAAACATGGAAACCAGAAGGAGAGCCGCTGCTTTCCTGTTGAGCAGTGGAAAGGAGATAGTCTTCCCAAAAATGCCAACAGGATCCTTGTAGATTGGTCCACCCATGGCAGGATGGTCATTCACTGACAGGCTGGAGTGGAAGTATTGATCGTTTTGACTCTAACTCAGATATATTCAAAGGATTTACAGGCTGGGCGGAGAATGGATTGGGAACAGCCCTGAGGAGAAGGACTTGGGGTGCTGGGGGGTGAGAAGCTGAACATGAGCCGGCCGTGTGCGCTGGCAGCCCAGAAAGCCAACCGGATCCTGGGCTGGATCCAGGGCAGCGTGGCCAGCAGGGTGAGGGAGGGGATTCTCCCCCTCTGCTCTGCTCTTGGGAGACCCCCCCTGCAGTTCTGCCTCCAGCTCTGGGGCCCCCAACAGCAGGAGGACACGGAGCTGTTGGAGCGAGGCCAGAGGAGGCCACGGAGAAGCTCCGAGGGCTGGAGCCCCTCTGCCATGGGGCCAGGCTGAGAGAGTTGGGGGGTTCAGCCTGGAGAAGGGAAGGCTCCGGGGAGACCTTAGAGCCCCTTCCAGTGCCTGGGGGGGCTACAAGAAAGCTGGGGGGTACTTTTTCCAAGGGCAGGGAGTGACAGGACAAGGGGTGATGGGTTTAAACAGAAAGAGGGAGATTGAGATGGGCCATCAGGAAGGAATTCTTCCCGGAGAGGGTGGGGAGCACTGGGACAGGTTGCCCAGAGAAGCTGTGGCTGCCCCATCCCTGGCAGTGTCCAAGGCCAGGCTGGATGAGGCTGGGAGCAACCTGGTCTAGTGGAAAGTGTCCCTGCCCATGGCAGGGAATTGTAACTAGATAATCTTTAAAGTCCCTTCCAACCTAAACCCTTCTGTGATTCCATGATTTCAATTTTTGTTCAGGTGGTAGCAGAGGTTCCTCTCCTAATCCAGTGGTTGCATTTGGCTGGTTCTTGAAATTCTTATAATGTGCTCCTGGTAGCAACATGTGGTAGAGATGGAATAGGACGGTATTGCACCTCGGGGAAGACACTGCAACGCTTTGCAAGGGGATTAGATCACTTGCGTAGAAAGGTCAGGCATCAGTGGCTGTAAATTTATGTTGTCAGGACTCCTCATCTGAGCCTTGAGCTCTTTCCATCCCCCTGTTCACAATAGATTGTCAAAACTGAAGATGCTCTTTCTGCTCTTTTGAAGTTGGTTGTATGTCCAGACATGCTGCTTTTTTTTTTCCTTGGGTATTGAATCCAAGCTTTGTTTATTCCAGTCTCATTTCCTACTTTGCTGTCTAAGGCTACCGCATACTCAGTTCAAGGTCCCTGAAAATGTTATGAATAGTCTTATCTCTTTAAGCTCCTTGAATACATCACAGGTTTTGTGTACCTGGCCATTTTGAACCTCCTCATTAAAAAAAAGAAGATATAGAAGCCTTTATCTTTTTTTTTTTTCCCTCTGAAATGACCTATGAGAATTCTCATGTGGGAGAAAATGAGTATGCATGTACTCGGAGATGTGACTGGCTGATGCACAGCCACGGACTTGCTAAAGAAGTGCAGAACTCAGAATAGTTGGACTGAAATCACTAGATATTGGTGTCTATAGAATAGTTTATCTGGTTTTTATCAGGTTTTGGTTGTTTTTTTTTTCTCACTGGTGGGTAGAGCTCCCAGGCCTCAGTTTTTAGTACCTATTAAGGCTGAGAGAATTGGGCTTGTTCAGCCTGGAGAAGAGAAGGCTCTGGGGAGACCTTATTGCAGTCTTCCAGTGCCTGAAGGAGGCTACAAGGAAGCTGGGGGGTGGCTTTTTACAAGGGCCTGTAGTGACAGGACAAGGGGTAACGGGTTTAAATTGAGAGTGGGGAGATTTAGATTGGCTATCAGGAAGGAATTCTTCCGGGAGAGGGTGGGGAGGCCCTGGGACAGGTTGCCCAGAGAAGCTGTGGCTGCCCCATCCCTGGCAGTGTCCAAGGCCAGGCTGGATGAGGCTTGCAGCAACCTGGTCTAGTGGAAGGTGTCCCTGCCCATGGCAGGGGGTGGGGCTGGGGGGGCTTTAAGGTCTCTTCAAACCCAAACCGCTCTATGATTTTATTTCAGTCATTTATGCTATGAAATGATAATTATCAAGACGTTATTTGTTGAGTCGGTACAGAAGGGTCTGAATGAACGGGTGATTCCTTGTCTGAAGGCTGAGGATACGCTGCTGTTCGCCAAAGAACGTTTTATGTTTCATTGGTTTGAGATGGCTTGAAACCGGATTTTTTTTGGCTTAAGCAATTTGCTTGTCCTCCTTCTTGGTTTCACTCCTATCAAAACTTAACACGTATGTCATTTCCCTGTATCAAGGATTAATCAGCTCATCGCAAAGCGCTTTGAACGTGACTGCTGAACGTTGCTAATGTCACTTAAATCAGAGTCCTCACTTTTTAAAGGGAGAAGAGTTGGAGCTGCGTTGCCCTTCTCCCGTCCCCGAGAGGCTTTGCCCTGCCTGCACTTCCTGAGAGTTATCCTCCTGCTGCTATGGGTGATGGCGGTGATGAATTACTTCTCACCAGGAATGCATCCTTTGGAAGGTGTGCTCAATGACCGGAATTCTCCCTAAAAATCTAGTGCTTGTTAGAGAGATGAAAGGCTACAGAAAATACTGTCTTTGCACTTGCTTTGGAATAACAACTGCTCCTGCTGGGCTTCTGAGATAGACTTGAAAAGGCATCTTGGCTTGCATTATAGGTTAACCCAAATAAACGTTTAGTAAGTAATAGCAGTAATTAGTATTTATAATGAGGTAGTAACAGGCAACCTGAATTAGCCCAAGCTCCCATTGTGCCTGAAACTAAACAAACAAATAAGCTACTTAGGGAGGGACTGCCGTGATTCAAGTATATTTGTCATTTCTTGTCTTACCTCTGAAATGCCATGTAACATGATATTTAGTACACTTTTTTTAGTCATGTAAGTGTAAGATTTAATAATATATGCCATCTGCATTTTGCTGACCTCGATTCCTGTTGGGTTGATACACCCAAGCTGTGTTTAAGTTCTGTCTTTGTCTTTAAATTCAAATTTCAAGAATTGGTGAGGCACTGGGACAGGTTGCCCAGAGAAGCTGTGGCTGCCCCATCCCTGGGAGTGTCCAAGGCCAGGCTGGATGAGGCTTGGAGCAACCTGGTCTAGTGGAAGGTGTCCCTGCCCATGGCAGGGTGTGGGGCTGGGGGGGCTTTAAGGTCCCTTCCCACCCAAACCGTTCTGTGATTCAAATAATCCTTGTTGCAAGTAGCCGCATACTAATGTCACGTAAGAACTTAGATGGACTGTGGTCTCTTTATGGCTGGCATGCTTGTGATTAAGGACTTTCAGACTACAAGTATATCAGCAGTTTTCAAGGTCATAAAGTATTGAGATAAATATTTGAGTAACGATTTAGTGTATATTTACAGTAAAAAAAAAATTGGGGAAAATTGGCTGAAAACCATCCTGTTTTCTCAAACGTAATATTTTTTTACCATCTCTTTCGGTTCTAGCTGCACTTTACAGTTTCGGCCTATTGGTCTTATGCAGCTACAAAAGTTTTGAGGGATAATGTTTCAACATTTAGACTTTTGTTATGAGAATGGCTTTGGGTGAGCTGTGTTCCACAATAGGCCCTTAGTGAATTCAACCAAATACAGCCGTCACTGTATCCACGTAATTGTAAAATATGACATTTGTATTTGTGTTTTAGTGGGAGTATGTTCTGTTACTAACTAGGCACTTCTTTTATATGTACTGCGTAAGTAGTGGGAAGTATTTTAATGGCCAACTTGAGCATTATTAACTGTTTTTCATGTAAGCCTAATTTATTGAAGCTGGTGATACCTATTAAACAACATTCACTTGCAGCCTGTCCCAGATGAGTAATTTATGTCCATGGCACAGAACTCTAAATATTTAAGAATGTACATAAAACCTGTTGCCTAAATAACGTTACTACCTTTTCAGTGCAAAAAAGCCAGATTTTTTTTCTCTAATCCGGCGTTGCTTTGATGCCTGTAAATACTGTTGTGCAATAATACAGCGTTTTTGTTGCATCAGGACACTGGTCTTGGGGCAAAGGATGGATTTTGCGTGCGCATTAGTCATTGGTTCAGGGTTGGTTTTTTTTTTGGCTTCATCATTCATTGTATGGTTTGATACTGGAGTTGTTGCTCTGAATTTTAAATTCTCTGAATTGCTCTATTGTGAGGTTTTTTTCCTGTAGTCCTTGCAGCTAATGGTAGTTGAGCTTCACAATCACTAAATTAATTTGATTTTACCTTTAGTATCTCTGTGACATACAAAACTACTTCTGTTCCTGTTCGATAGATTAAAGGCTCCACAAGTCCAAGGCCAACTCTGGAAAGACAACTGCAGACAGTTTTTGGCTGTTAGCTTGACAGGCTCTCTGGGGCTGTTAGAGAGGTATTTGGTGTGGGTTTTTTTTTTCCTCCCAGAACCTTCAACCAAAAAGGAAAAAAATCCAAACCAACTTCAGAGGCCCAAGTTTCAGCTGTCAAGGCTGAATTTATTTTTTTTTCTGGAAATGATGAATTACAGAAGAGTGATGAGAAGGTGTTAGAATGGAAATACCTCACCCTTGTAAATATGGTCATTTCCTAAAATTTGGGAAAAGTCAGGGTGTCTAAGCAAGTGGAATTAACCGTTTCATACATCATTTGATTTGGAATAATTATTGTGGTAAGTAGTACAGTTCACTCTTCCCATAGAATTGCTCTTAGAATCATTGAATTCCAGCATGGTTTGGGTGGGAAGGGACCTTAAAGCCCCCCCAGTCCCACCCCCTGCCATGGGCAGGGACACCTTCCACTAGCCCAGGTTGCTCCAAGCCTCATCCAGCCTGGCCTTGGACACTGCCAGGGATGGGGCAGCCACAGCTTCTCTGGGCAACCTGTCCCAGGGCCCCCCACCCTCTGCAGGAAGAATTCCTTCCTGATGGCCCATCTCCATCTCCCTCTTTCCGTTTAAACCCGTTACCCCTTGTCCTGTCACTCCCTGCCCTCGGACAAACTCCCCCTCCAGCATTCTCAAGGAAGAGTGAATTTTTCTGATTTGGCTCAACTGGACTCGCTCAAGATCTTGGTGGGTGTCTGTGGCAGAGCTAAAAACAGATCCAAGATTTTTTTGATGTGTAGCCCCGTGTTTTAACCACAGAATGATCCTTTCAGCACAGATACTGGACCTTTTAATCCGAAGGTAAATCTGTGAAGCGAGTCGTGACAGAGTAGCAAAATGTCCTTGTTTTTTTGTCACGCGTCTCCCAGGAAATGGATACTTAGATATTGAAAAATCTCTGCTGCTTATTGAAGTGTGGGTATTTAATAATGATACTTTGGGAAGAGAAATACTGTTGCTCTTGGGGTGAACTCTCTGCTTTTATTGCCCTGGCAATACCTGAAGAAATACCATTTTAATAAAAGGAACCAGTGTTTATTTTCGTGACGTACCGGCATGGGCTCTGGCGTTGACGGAGAGCTCTAGTTTCTAACGAAGCCATTATGACGCTGCCAGTAATTAAGATCTTTCAAAAACCTGGTTTTGCATTTGAATATCACTTTATCGACAGGCGTACTGAGAGAGGAGGCTGCTGGGTGCTCTTCGACGTTCGGGGTGGGGAGGAAAGAGTTTACCTTGAGTAAAATGGATCGGCTGAGCGGTTCTTCAAGGAGTCCGCCCTGACGAACTCGCCCGCCGTAGTAGTTAACGGTTCCACCTTGCTCGTGGCGGACGCTTTATGACTCCAGAAATATTGACTGGGGCTGATGTAACCGTACCAGGGAACGAGGCGGCGTTATGTTGCTCTGTCTTGCTGCAAACTTGTTTTTAAATCTGTGAGATGTACAGCGCGTGGTTTCCCGTTAGGCTGTGTAATGAATCTCCTCGTGTAGCTTGCAACTGCATTTCGGCTTAAATTCACTAACGGGGACGATGCTGATATCTAGGGTACAGGGAGACCCAACTCTCAGATTTGTAGCGTGGTGTTTTGATTTGGGGTTTTTTTTTTTGGCTTTAATTGAATAATTGCGTCTTCCTGTGGAAGCGAAGCCCCACCCCAAGGCTTTACAAACCAATGGTTGTGGCACCAGACCTTCGGAGCCCTGTTGTCTTTGAGTCTTACTCTCGGTACTGCCCTTGGGACCGTGGCGTTGAGGAAACGAGCCTTGCTGGATGCGACAGCGCTGACGTAACGCTGCTACGGCACCTTTTTCCTCCTTTTGCCAGCCAAGTCCTGTGTCGGGAGTGAAGCATCATTTTTTCTTTTTTCTCGCAAGCAATTCCCGAAGGAATGGCTGCTCACCGTGTTGCAGTGACACGAGTGGGTATATTTTGTCAATACTGGTGTAAATGTCTTCACAAACCCCTTGTGTAATCCTCTTAGTCAAGCTAAAAATACGCCGGGCTTTATTGTTTATGAACGTTTTTATCCTGGGCAAGGTTGTTTTTGCTTCCAACAGACGCACGTGGCATCCATCTGGGTTTTTTATGTTTTGGCAACATTTGTTTAGGGTATTATACCCTGTCAGGATCTCCGGAATTGACTGTAATTTTTGCTTGGAATGGTTTAAATGACATTTGTTCTCCAAGTGTGGTGGTTCTGTATGTGCTGTGTAAATACAGGGATGGTCTATTTATTTATTTATTTCCCAATGGCAACTAAAAGAATGACGTAAATAATTGATTGTCATGTGGTCGATATTCAGCTGAGAAAACGACCCTGATGTTTTAGGGGTGGGTAAGAATTGCTTTGAGCTCCCAGCGTAGGGCTGGGGAGAGCTGGGTCGTGTTGCCGGGTGATGAGTCACGCTGGTGAGCCGAGCTGGTCGCTTCTGGCACGGAGCTCTTCGGCGTTTCGTGCCTTGCCTCGCGCTGCCGATTTGCTTCGAGCGAAACGGGGAATTGCATGCAGCCTGAAAGCAGGGAGTAACAGAAACGCTTCCCAGTGGAATTGGAAAAAAAGAAAAAAAAAAAGATGCCACTGCTGGCTCTACCTCTTTCCGTTTTGATGTTAAAACCATAACTTGAATTTTGAGGGGCTTTTGCAGTAAAAATGTCAGCTGTTGCTGTGTCTAGTGTACAGGTTTCTGTAAGAAGTAAGATTGCTTTTTTCTCATTTAACTGGGTGTTGGGGAGAAAGTCTCCTAGAAGCCTTGTCTTTGGCATGACCTGGCAGCAGTACTGCTTGTGACTTAGACTCATAGAATCACTGAATCATAGAATGGTCTGGGTTGGAAGGGACCTTAAAGATCATCCAGTCCCAACCCCCCTGCCACGGGCAGGGACACCTTCCACTAGACCAGGTTGCTCCAAGCCTCATCCAGCCTGGCCTTGGACACTGCCAGGGATGGGGCAGCCACAGCTTCTCTGGGCAACCTGTCCCAGTGCTCCCCACCTTCTCCAGGAAGAATTCCTTCCTGATGTCCCATCTCAATCTCCTTCTTTCCATTTAAACCCGTTACCCTTTGTCCTGTCACTCCCTGCCCTTGGAAAAAGCCCCCCCTCAGCTTTCTTGTAGCCCCCCCCAGGCACTGGAAGGGGCTCTGAGGTCTCCCTGGAGCCTTCCCTTCTCCAGGCTGAACCCCCCAACTCTCCCAGCCTGTCCCCATGGCAGAGGGGCACCAGCCCTCGGAGCATCTCCGTGGCATCGTCTGGAAGGCACTGGAAGGCTGCAATAAGGTCTCCTTGGAGCCTTCTCTTCTCCAAGCTGAACCCCCCAACTCCCCCAGCCTGTCCCCATGGCAGAGGGGCTCCAGCCCTCCGAGCATCTCCGTGGCCTCCTCTGGCCTCGCTCCAACTGGTCTATATCCTTCTTACGCTGAGGGCTCCACAGCTGGACACAGCACTCCGGGTGGTTAATGCCTACGTTCTGCAGACTTCACTGGAAAAGGAAAAGGTAAAGGATGATGTGCTAGGAAAAAAGAGAGGAAAACCTGAAGGTTTTCTCAAATACAACTCTTCACACCCTTTCTCCATGAAGGTTTTGTGAAATTATGTGTAACAGGGCTCCGGATGGTAATATGTTTAAAACCTGAAGTAGTGCACTGGAATCTTAGGTGAAAGCACAGATTCCTCAGTCTGCCAAATGCACGTGCAGTCCCAGGAGAATAAAGCACCTCGCCCTTTGCCTTTGTCCGAGGCTACGGATCGCCCTACAGGGTTTATAACACCAAGAAGAGGTTCCTTCCAGCTCCATCTCTTCCATTTTATGTCAGCCAGTTTATCCCCTCCTCCGAGGATCACCGATGACAACCGAGCTCAGCAACACGCAGCGAGTGATCTCCTACCTGCTAGGCTGAAACGCTCTTTGCCTTGTTACTTACCCCAGCCTGATCAGCAGCGGCTTCTTCCCCGGGCTCGCTCGGGATGCTCCTTGGCCAGCCGGTCGGAGTGTGCCGCCCCGCGGCTTCGGGAGAGGTGGTGTGGCCGAGGGAGAGAGCTCCTGCCAGTGACCTACTGGGGACAGTATGGTTAGTGCATCCCTACCGTGACGCTATTAGGGTAATTAGTTGTAGTGCAGTAGAACGTCGCCGGCCAATAATGAGCAGCTCAGTAGAGAGATTTGCCTGTGCTGGAGTGGATTTTTTTGGGGGGTAATCTTTCCAAAAGGAGAACAAAGTCATTTATTCAAAGGCCGTTTGTATGTGCTCTACCTGTATCCTTGGTGAAGCGTTCTGCGTGCGAATATGGTTTATACTGACACACCCTCCACCCTGGGTCAAGTAAAGTCTGCTCGCAGGAATCCCCTTTTGCTGCTGGAAGCCACGTACAGTACCTGGCCCGACTTCGTTGAACACCCCAGGCTGAGCCCCGGTATGTCTCCAGCGTCTTTGTTCCAGAGATCGCGCTTTGCGCGCGCGCGCAGACGTGCTCTTGCAGTGTCACCGAACATTTCATTTTGCAGATGACTAAAGGGACTCACAAGCTTTCAGCAGCGCGGCCAAGGACTTGCAGCTGCCTGGTTTCCGAACTGGGGCTGGATTGCAGGTGTCCTGACTCAACAGTATTTTGCTTTTACTACGCGACTGACCTTTCTCCCTAAAGGGAGGGTGGTATAACGCGCAACCTGGGTGAATGCTGCAAGCGTTGACTAGGCGCTCGGCGTTAACTTAAATCCTTCTCATTTTCTCACTTGCTCTTAAGAAAATTAATTCACTCGCTAAGATGACAGGCGAAATGACTGCTTTTCAGTGCGTGAAGAAATGGCTCGACTCTTTTATCAAAGCGTAATTAAAACGAGTTTCAAGCTTTCAGCTTATTTTTGCATGCTTAAGTGTTCATTGAGGAGTGGTTTATTAAAAAAATAAAATACAAGAGGTATATATTTACAAAGGGATGCGATACAGACCCTGAATTCAAGCCATTTTCCTCTTCTGAAAGCAAAACGAACTTGTTACCTCAAACAGATGTTTACCCAGTTTAATCTCAACCTTGGCGGGGGTGGGGGGCGCAGGGATAAAGTAACTTATTTCAAGTCAATGTCTGAAGTATACTGGAAAACATAGCAAACAGGAAACCACAGCTCATAGCATGAATTTGTGAGGAGCTGGGAGCTTGAAGAGCCTCCCCAGCTTAACCAGTTATTTCCAGACACCAGTAAAACTGAAATAATTCTGCAAAGCTTGCAGCGCCAGCCTTGCATTAGCTGTAGTCAGTGAACGATGTTCAGAACGTGTTTGCTATCCTTCCTCCTGAGTGATGCCGGTTGCGTAGTGTTTACTACTTGAAGCCGGGCAGAGCAGCTCCATCCATCCCCTGCCTCGGGAGAGGAGCCGTTGGTTGTTCCTCTTCTCCTGTGCTCAGGTGAAGAGATGCTCTTCAGCAGGGAAGCAGGCTTCAGCGCCCTGTTTTTCTAAGCCGTTTCGGTCCGTAGGAGAGAAATTGTTGTTGACGTGGTGAACAGCTCATAGCCTGCGTAATTGCTTTAAGGACGAGTGTTGTGTGCGTTGTCGGAGAGAAGCCCTCGTCGGGAGAAGGCTTCGGCTTGTGCCGGTGAGGGAGAAGCAAGCGGGAACTGCTTCGGGCAAGGTAATGATGGCTGTTAGTCTGCGACAACCCTGTTCCCTTAAACCCGGATTCTCTTAAAGCTGCGGTAATCTTCGGTGTCCACTGTAGCAGAGCTCGTGTTGGTCACGGAAAAACTCTTCACATCTTGGTCGCTGCTGGGCAGGCCTAGGCAGTGGTGCTGGTCCCTGCGAGAGCTGTCCTGTGTGGTCCTTCACAGCATCATTGTCTTAGCTCGCTGTTTGTCTTCCTGCTTTTCTGTTCATTTTTATTTTTCCTTTTGACTTTCCTTGCCTATCAGATTATTCATGTTTTTTAGTTGAAGGATCATCTGCAGAAGGCTCTGAATCCATGATGCTTTTGGATGGTCTGCTATAGCAAGAGCAGAGAATGCTCCTGACCCTGTATTTTTCCACATGCTTGATATATTATAGAATCATCGAATCACAGAATGGTTTGGATTGGAAGGGACCTTAAAGATTATCCAGTCCTAACCCCCCTGCCAGGGGCAGGGACACCTTCCACTAGCCCAGGTTGCTCCAAGCCTCATCCAGCCTGGCCTTGGACACTCCCAGGGATGGGGCAGCCACAGCTTCTCTGGGCAACCTGTCCCAGTGCTCCCCACCCTCTATGGGAAGAATTTCTTCCTGATGTCCCATCTCAATGTCACTCTTTCAGTTTAAACCCGTTATCCTTTGTCCTGTCACTACAGGCCCTTGTAAAAAGCCCCCCCAGCTTCCTTGTAGCCCCCCCCCAAGTACTGGAGGGCTATATTGCAGGGCTAGAACGAAAAATGATATCAAAGGATCACCTGAGAGGATTTTTTGGGGTAAATTACAATTGGTTGAGGTTCTTTTCTCGCCACCACTTTTCTTATGTACCTCCATCACAGCTCGAGAGATGTTCTCTTAGTTTAAGCTACTTTGAAAGTTCGTTTGTGAAAATGTTGGCTGAAAACCAGCGTAACTAACGTGATTAATTTTGTTAGCCATGCCAGCAAGGGCTGTTGCCCTTGCCACAGGCCATCTTGCTGTAAAAATTTGTAGCAAAATATGTTTGGTGATTTTTGTGGCTGCGGAGGAGACCAGAATTCAGGCGCCTTCAACTACCGAAAGGAACAAGTCTCAAATCACAGCGTGCAGGTTTTGCAACTGGCGTGTCAGGAATGCTCGTTATCTATACCCTGTCTCCAGCCAGATGCAAATTCTATTTATTTAAACTGATTTAGATAAAAAGACCATTGCAGTACATCTGCAGGCTTGGTGTTCCAGTTCCCAGTAGACGCGTAGCTAGGTTTGGTCTTGGACGCAATCTTCGGCTCAGGAGCGCGATGTACTGATACGGGGCTGCTCGGAAACTGTTGCAAGCGAGGTTAAACCGTTTAAGAAAACTTTTCTAAAAGTTCAGGAGCATTTTTACTTTTAAAAGGAGAGCTGTCACTTTAAGCGGTTATATATTTAGGTTAAACTCAATCTTTATTGCACATAAGTATGAAAGTGCTGTCTGTAATGTGATCTAGGAGGCCTTTGAATGCTTTACTAAGCTCCTTGGCACACCTCGGCTGCAGCACAAACCTGTTAAACGAAGAGCTTTGGCTAATGCTATTTGCGACGGATTCTCTCCGGATTGAAATGCTGTTGGAGGATCTTCGCTCTGTCAGCTTTTCGACGCGTAGCATCGCGGCGAAGAAATTTCCGTACGCCCTCCTGGGTTGCCTTTGCTGTGCTCCGTTTTCTTAGGCAGGGAGGCCGGTTGGGTACGTTTCATTTGAACTGAGCCTATTCTTTTTTTTTAACTCAAGTTTCGTAGTCATTGCTGAATTTTCAGAAATAATTTTTGTACCCTGGGAGGTAAATTACTAAACCACAGTAGCCTCTGTAATTAGGGCCATTAGCTAGAGAAGTAAACAAGTACACAAATATTTTAAGGTTGGTCCTTATTTATTCTGTGATCCTGGCTGCGTTCTTTTGGTATTAATAATGTTAAAAAAAAAATCATAAATCTTTTTTTGTGTGTGTGTGATGGGCACTCAGAGTCCCTTTTACGTGCCCCTGGGCAGGCACTGTTTCGACAAAGCCTCTCGCCTCTAAAAGCCCCTGCTGAAGGGAGCACCTCGCAATCTCCGTTGCAGAAACAGTGAGTGAGCAAGAAGAAAAACTATCAAGGCCATTATAGGAATAGAAGGAGCCGTGTCTCTGGAGGAGAGGATGCTGCATTGATATTTCAAACCTTTCTCTTTGTGGAGGGGAAACAAGGGACAACAAAAAACAAAGAAGAAGGAAAACTGGATAAAGGTATTAGAGAAGGGGAAGAGAGGGAAGATGAGAGCGAGCTGGAATGGAAGGCAGAAGGCTAAAGGAGAGATGTAAGTACTTAGGCACGCTAATTAAGTTATTTCATTCTTGTAGAAAAATCTCTTATTGTTCCTTTTTCTGGTGGGAAGGGAGGCTTGGTAGAATGGTACAAATTTTGCCCGTGCTTGGATGTGTTAGGCAGCTAAATAGGACAGGTTTCTTTTGTGTTTGATTGAGTTGCCAAGTCAGCGTTGCATTAATTGCTCAGTTTACAAAGAATATGGTAATAATACAAATGTCTGTCAGAATAGCAGGGTACTTGGGAAAAGTTTCTAGGCTGCTGCAGTTGGTGGTGGGAGGTAAAAGTGTCAATCTTCATGTAGTCTGCTGTCATGCGAGTCTTCTCCAGCGCTGGAGTGGGGAGAAGGGACTGACATTACGTGCTGAAGCAGCTGACAACTTGCACATTTTTACCTCTGGAAATTTTAATCCCTCAGCAAGCTGCTGGCTTATTGGAAAATGGTGATTCTCGCCAGGGGTAGCGAACTACCAGGTACTCCTGTTTAATAATGGGCATCGAGTCTTTGGATTTAGCAGCGATATGCAAATATTTATCTTCCCTTTTGGTTTGTTTGAGGAATGAGAGCATGGGAGGATGTCTGGGACCTTGATGATTCATGTGATAAGCCGGTTGTCCTTACTGTTGGTGTCTTGGTGGGAAGAACCCCCTTGCTTGTGTGCTAGCTTGGATGTGACGTGTCTGTAGGTAATGACTAGTTTCGGGAGACATCTCCTTGGGTAGGAGGCATTATCCTCAGAGGCTGGAATTTCTGATGACCTATCTCTGATGTGGATGTATGAATGGTATTTACCCAAGGCTTTCTCCATTTTTTTAATATTTTAGCAAGCATGTTTCCCTTGGGGGTTGGACGCGTTTCTTCTGCAGCCAGCTGTAGCCGTGCTTGTAGAATTCAGGAATGTGAAGAGTCCACCTGCTGTAATTACCGTTCTGTAAGGTTTCATTAGGGCTGTGTACCAAGACTGAATTGTTGTGCAGCAAGTTAATAGTAAATGATATCCATGTAAAAGCCTTCCTTCGTTATAGGAGGGTCAGAATATATTTTACGATGCCTTTAGCAAACTGTAGTCCTCTCCAGTTTGTCTTTGGGGGTAATGATGGACGAGAAGCTGGCCATGAGCCGGCTGTGTGCGCTGGCAGCCCAGAAACCAACCGGATCCTGGGCTGGATCCAAAACAGCGTGGCCAGCAGGGCCAGGGAGGGGATTCTCCCCCTCTGCCCCGCTCTGGGGAGACCCCCCTGCAGTTCTGCCTCCAGCTCTGGGGCCCCAACAGCAGGAGGACACGGAGCTGTTGGAGCGAGTCCAGAGGAGGCCACGGAGATGCTGCGAGGGCTGGAGTCCCTCTGCCATGGGGACAGGCTGGGGGAGTTGGGGGGTTCAACCTGGAGAAGAGGAGGCTTGGGGAGACCTTAGAGCCCCTTCCAGTGCCTGTGGGCGGCTACAAGAAAGCTGGGGGGTACTTTTTCCAAGGGCAGGGAGTGACAGGACAAGGGGTAACGGGTTTAAATGCAAAGAGGGAGATTGAGATGGGCCATCAGGAAGGAATTCTTCCCAGAGAGGGTGGGGAGCACTGGGACAGGTTGCCCAGAGAAGCTGTGGCTGCCCCATCCCTGGGAGTGTCCAAGGCCAGGCTGGATGAGGCTGGGAGCAACCTGGGCTAGTGGAGGGTGTCCCTGCCCATGGCAGGGGGTGGCACTGGGTGGGTTTTAAGGTCCCTTCCAATACAAACCATCCTGTGATTTTTCTTGGTAGCATCAAATCATTTGCTCATTTCTAGGAGCTTCAACCCTTGTTCATGTATTTTTTTATTTTTTTTTAAGGCCTTACTAGCTATTAAAAATGTACTTAAATTTTATGTAGTTTTAGCACAGCAGCTTCTGTGAGAATTCTGACAGCCTCCCTTTTCCTGCTTTCAGTCTTGTTCCGTACTATTTTATTTAGTCTTTTATTTGAGTGTTTCAGTTAATGGTGATGGTAGAAGTCCTCTTGGATAAAGCAAGTCTGTTTTAAAGAAAATAAACTGTTAAGGAAGAAACATGGGAATCTAGGAGTGGTAGAAAGCATGCAATTGTGACAGCATTGTTTTTCATTTTGTAATAGGTTCTTCTGACTTCACTAGAGACTACAGCAGTGATGTCAGCCAGGATACAGTTTATGTTCTGTCTGTCACCCGAGTGATAGATTGCACTAAGTCTTGCCAGAATCATAAATTGCCGTGGAGATTGTAGTAAGTTGTTGGTGGAATTCCGCAGAGTAGGAGCCAAGACTTGAGAACTTCAGGAGAAGCCTCTTGAAGAGCAATCTAAGGATGAAAATCTTCCCGATCCCTTTAAAACTTACGTAAAGTCGCATCCTTGGACATCAGAAGGATGAAACTACTTATTCACACTGTAATAATTAATACATCATCACCGCTTCCAGTTGTCATGATTTCAAAACGTCGTCTCAACAGGTTGCATAACAGTATGATTTGGTCCATTGTAACTATAATAGGGCCATAAAACGCTTCAGTTAGAAAAAGCTCTAGAAGGGTGATCGCAGAAAGGGAAAGCAGATGTGATGCCAGCAGTGAATGGGTTTTATTTTGATTCATGTATTTTTTAATCGGTATAAAAAAGCGTAAAGACACTGCAAAACCAAAGTTTTATGCAGAGGGAGCTACGCTGCGTGTGAGAACGGCTCAGAGTCCAAAACGTACCCACGCTACTGACGGCACCTGTTTTTGATTTAGCTAAGTATTACAGCCAGGAGTACTTTTTTCAGCATAAGGTATTTCATGGTGACCAGCGCCACTGAAGGTGTTTCTTAATTGTCAAATCTGTGAGAGCCGATGTGCGTAAGTAGTAAATTACAACGTGGAGCAGACTTCCACCTGTGAAGAGGTAGGTCAGGGTGGATGAAGGGGACTGTAGTGGCCAAACTTTATGGGGAATGAGAGCACCAGGGTAGCGAAGAGGTGAGGTCTGAGCTATGCGGAGGTAGGAGTGGAGGAGGTGATCTCAGATGGTTTAAATTTATCTGTTGGATTTAGTGAAACTGGCAGTTTGTATGGATGGAGGGTGTATCCTGAGAAACTACTCCAGGTGGGGATGTGCATGGAGGAAATTTGTAGCTCGCCGGGGAATGCCGGAAGAGGTAGAAGAAACGTAATAAATACAAGGTGCAGGGAAATGCTGACGGATCAGGGAGGGATTTGAAGTTATCAGACACTGTGGAAAACCTCATTTATCTTTGGAGAGTGGGTTATTTAAAAAGAGACTGTCATAGATTCACCCAATGGTTTGGGTTGGAAGGGACCTTAAAGATCATCCAGTTCCCACCCCCTGCCATGGGCAGGGACACCTTCCACTAGCCCAGGTTGCTCCAAGCCTCATCCAGCCTGGCCTTGGACACTCCCAGGGATGGGGCAGCCACAGCTTCTCTGGGCAACCTGTCCCAGTGCCCCCCACCCTCTCTGGTTCAGCTCTTAGGGTTGGACCTGGCTGTTTTGGTAGGAGGTGCCATCAGTTTTCAATCGCTAGGAAATTCATTTGTCAAAACTCATGCTCTTAAGGCAAATCAATCCTGTTGTCTCAAGTAATGTTTTTTAAACGATGAGCCTGGCATTAAACCACAGGAGGTGTGAAGTGTAAAGAAAGTAATACAGCGGGAAAACAAGGCAGGGAAAACTAAAAATCAGTTATCAGGTGTTGCGTAGTAAGGGATTTAAAACTGATTTTGAGTTTTTATCTGCAAGATTTTGTGGATTTGGAAGAAAACAAATCAGCTTGGAAGGAGTAGCCTTCAAAAATCTTCAATTCTAACTTTACAGTATATAAAGTAAATGTTTCTAAATAGGTGGTTTCTTTAGTGCGGTGGCTTCGTTCCCTCGTTCAGCAAAACCCTCGAGAATAGACTGCGGGACCCAACCTGCTTTTGAGGTGTGCATTATGTATTCTCAGAAATTTCCCCTCTCACATCTGCTTCCTGCGAATTATATTTTTCTGCTGTATAAAGAGTCTGTTAGGAAAAAAAAAAAGCTGTGGGGAAGGGGGAATGCCAAATCAAAGAAATGGCTCAAAAAAGCATCTGCTTTAGTGTCCATAAGTGACCCACCGTGATGAAAAGTCCTGTCGATCCCCTTCGTCAGCTGGTCTAACACCTCCGACTTGAAGCCTTCAAAAAAAAACCCACCCTCTTTTTTGCTGTGAAAAAAACCCCCAAACCATCTTATCTCCAGCCGATATCGACGTCCCAAAGAGGAAACTGGGATTTAATTCTGCACAGTCAACTTCCTGCAATGTGCCTGAACTTCTGCGGCTCCAGCCCGCTGCGTAACCCAGATCTTTTCAGCTTGTTTGTGCTGACCAGACAAAAGGCAGCTCAGTTGCCTTCTTGCTTGCAGAATAGAGATGAGATACGCTGAAAAAATTAGCAGCCAGCCAAGATTTTGAAAAAAATGAGGAATAGGAAGCCGGTAAGAGGAATAAATTCAGATGTTATGAATTCTTTTAATTACTGTTTGATTGAAATCTCTCTATAACATTTCCTTTGACTGATTCAGCACTCCCTAAAAACTGATCTGACTTCCAGCTAAAGGCTGAAAACCGGCTGCGGCTCGTGCTCAGACCTGAGGGATTCTGCGATAGGAAAAATCTCCAGGAAGTGAAAGTGCTGCTCGGGGGTTTGCTGGTTTGACCAGCAAGCTGGAGGCTGTGTAGCCCAACCGTCTCGCCAGTCCCAAGGAGCACGAAGGCTGCTCACAGTGGTAGATGCCAGGGCTGATCCTGGACTTGTCCTCTTGGATCTCCTGTGTGGTGCTGGGCCCTAAACATGTAAATATTTGATGTTTCAATGATAGCAGCACCTCACTATTGACATTATCGAGTGGCTTTACAACAGCAGTTAAATTTTTAAGGTTTCCTACTCAAATCCCACAGACCTGCTTCAGTGCAGTATTCAGGGCTGCTATTTGGCCTTTTTTTATTTTTCCCCTAAAACATTCCTTAACAAGATTTTCTGTGTACCCCAAAGCAATCTAAAGGCTGCCAAAGTTGTTTTTTTTAATGCCGTGGTTGTTGCTAATATAACACTCTTCTGGTATATTGGAAGAAAAGGAGGATGAATCCCGAGCTGCTGCCGGTCCCTTTCAAAATAAGATGAAATACAGTTTGACTAAGAACACAGCACCCAAGGAATTAATATTCCACCAGAAAGGTAAGCTGCAAATAGGTAGCGAGGTCATTTTGTGAAATAAATACCATTCTTATGCCATTCTTCGACAACAATAAACCCTTAGAACAAGTCAAAAAGAGTTAAGAAGAGGCGGGATGGATTTGCAGAAGGTCACGTAACCTTAACAAACTGTGAGAAAATAAGAAAACCACGGTAGAAGTCTAGAAATAATTGGCTTTAATCTTCAGAAGGCTTCAGATTGTAACCAAAGTCGTTTTTACATTGGTGTGATATGCTCGGCTGGTTGAAAAACCCTTTTCTGTGGGATCTGGATGACTGATAATAAGCAGCGAGCGGGGAAGCCATTACCAGTGCCACACTCACTACAAAAGGAAGAATTAAGAAGAGAGGTGTTTTAAGAGCCTGAAATGTGAAGTTGTAACCAGAAGAAAGTTGCCACAAAACCCTCTCTTGACAATAAAAGACTTTAAATGAGGCTGAACCCAGGAGCGTGTAGACAAGCAGCACGGCAGCGAAGGTCGTGTAAGCGGCATGAAGAAATACCAGTGCCGGAGCTCCCAGCCCCAGGTCAACGTGAGGCCCGAGTGCTGTGCGGGGAGTGAAATGGTGCTGTTCCAGCACAAGGGTAAGGATAAAAAAAAGGTGGAAAAAGAAAAAAAAAAATAAAAATAGGCATGAGTAACTCTTCAGCATCTGACATTTCTTCTCTCTGCTCTCTAAACGTTGCAGAATTTTGCTCCACCGCTTCTCCACTCGTGCTTGTTTTGCAGGACAGATCCCACTTTGTGTTTAAAACGTTCGGGGTTAGGCTGAGCGCAGCTCGTTGGGCTGGGGGGGCCGGATGGGCGCCGGAAGAGCAGGTACCGGTTGGGGCTGTGGAGTGCCCGAGCGTGGATGCAGCAGAGCTGCACCCCACGGGACGCCGCTGCTTCCACCCAGCTCCCCGCCTTGCGCCGTGCCGGTTCAAAGGAAAACAAGCTTTTCTGTACGTCTTTTTTGACGCCGCTTCGGCACATTCCTGTAGCTTGAGCGGTAGCATCTTTCCGTGATGTCAGGCTTTCTCTGACCTCGTTGGAGGATGAGCTTTTTCTTTCTTGGAGAGCTTTTGTTCCAGAATAGGAAGCTTGTGTTGCTAGGGAGTTGGCATTTGCGTGGGGCTTGAACAGCCGTGGTTTTCTGAGCTCCTGAAAATTTTACTCTGCAAAGCCTGCTCTTGTCCTTGAGGGATGAGCCGGAGTGCTGACTGGCATTTCACAAGACCCCTTGATGAGTAGAAACGAACCTTTTGTCATTTCCAGGAGACTAACTCTCTGTTAATAGCAACTCCATCTCCGCCTGATGTCTACGCACGCACGCAAATGCCTGTGTTGAGTCAGAACCATGAAAATAATGGAGCCAGAAAATCCCCTCCTTCAAAACTGGGGGAAAAAGACTATTTCCTGAGCTTTTGCAGCTTCTCTTCATCGGCTGCTCTGCTCCAAAGCAGGAATCAATTAGAAATGCCCATTACACTGTTTTCTGGAGCTGTGTCTTGAGGGATACCAGCCTTGTAAATCGGTTTGTAGCGTGATCGCCCGAACCCAGCCGAGGAGGAAGGTTGAGCGTGTGTTTGTGGTTCGTGCTGGTAATTATAACCCAGAGGAGCACGAGGAGGGAGGAATGCTTCTGGAGGCACGTGGAGCCCCAGCATGGCCTGCCGTAGGGATGGTGCCGCCGTCCACACCTCACTTAAAAAACCAAATGACCTAGTTTATGAAGCGTACGGTCTCTCCACGGCTCGCTGGGGCAGTTTTCACTCGCTATTCCTCGTCTGGACTGGGAATTCATTAGGAATGGTGCACAATGGGGTGCACCCAAAGGCAGCGCTCTACGGGTAGGTGCTCCTCGCCCTCAGAATTTACAGGCTCGTCCGATGAAGGAAGGGAATGACGAGGGCCGAGGTAAGGGCGAGAAGAGTTTGGCTAGCTGCCTGCCTGGCTTCCCTCGCTGTTTGCCTCGTCTCAGCCTCTTCGTTTCCTTCTGCTGGAGAGCAGGAGATGCGGAGTCTGGCACGCCAGGGGATTTTGGGGTGGTGGGAGAGGGCTGGGTTGTGCTGGAGATGCTACAAGGAAGCTTAACGTCGCCGTGAACGCTTCTCATCTGAGCGCGCTGAATCTCGCTCCTTTACTCCCCTAGCCTTATTGCCCAACCAGCTGGTACCAAAAATAGATGGTGCTGGGAACACTGGAGCTGAGCGCATTTCTCCTCTCCAATTCACCATATATGCCCCTACGAAGCTGACATTTACTCGTAGAATTTATTCCACTTTTCTTCATGCCAATGACAAACCCTTAATTGTTTGGTGAGCTTGTGTTTTTAATTGTCTGTGTGGGTCAGCAGCATGGGGTAGAGCCTTTCAAGTATTGTTTCAAAATAGTCATCCCTTTGGGAAATGTCTGTTTTTTCTCTGTTCTGCAATGGATCTCTCTCTCGCAAAGGCTTTAGTTTACATAATATCTGAGTGCTAATGTGGAGGCCTTTTGTAAATACACTAAGATGCTTACTAAGCTGGTTGCCTGCTTGTCTACATAACAAAGCCGAGAGTTATGTAGTGGGTGTAGAGAAAGGGTGTGACATGTACTTTAACCTATTAGGCTTGCTAAATCTGGGGAAAAGGGCTTTTGCTTTATTAATCGGGATGGGTATCTGCCTGCTGGGTTTGTCTCGATGGACAGGACATGGAGCGTTTTGCCGGAGCGTGGTTCGCGTCGGGAGCGAGGGCTTCGTTTCCAAATAAATACGGTTTTAATAGTCTTTTTGGAAAAGCTCGTGCCAAAGCCTTCAAGGGTTGGGTTTGTTTTGGTGGGTGGTTTTTTTTTTTGCCGTTGCGCTGTGCCCGTTTGCATTTTGCCGAAGTGTTTGAAGTGTTTGCTTTCACAATTTCGCCTTTTTTTTTTTTTTTTTTACGCTTTATTTTTCGAAACCCCAAATGAGAACCAGAGAAACTGTAAAACGCTGAGAACTTTACGACGTACCCTTATAGAGACTAATAACGCGCGGCAGTTAGTGAGCAAATCGTATGGGAAAAGGGACTACTAGAAAGCTCTCGTTTTGCTCATACCGACTCCAGACTTGGCGGTAGGTTTTTACCTTCAGCTTCTGACTCATCCTGTGAGTCTTTTTTTTGTGTGTGTGTGTGTGTGTGTGTTTCCAGCATAATTTGTTGTAAATGACAACCTTTCAAATACGACTACTCACTTTCCCATAAGTTATTTTTCAACTGTTCCTCGTGTTTTACCTCTGCGTGAGTAATCTCAAAGCCTGGGTGAAAGTAATTTATTGCTGAAGATTATGGGAAATTAAATCAAGGCTAACTACGGAGAGAAGGCTTCAGAAATTAAAATCTCCAGTTGCTGAGTCAATTAGGATGTCAGGGAGGGTAATTGCTGGAGGTCCCGGTATTTCGAAGAAGGAGCCAGTTTGTTTTGCTGGATGATAACGAGCTAAAAAGCATTTACTGACCAGATACGTTGGCTTGCCGTGCGGTATTCCGGCGCGCGAGCCATCCTTCTGTGTTCGCTTGGGTTCCTAAAGCACGGGCTGGCTCGTTTTACCTGCTGAACCACTTTCTTCTCCCTGTGGCCTTGGGGCTACGCTTGGTATTTTTTAAGTGGGTTTGTTCAATGATTTTCAAGATAGAAATACACACTGTGGTGTCCTGTACCCTGCTGGTGTCTTTCCCTATAAATATCCTTGTTCTTTTAAGGGGCATATAAGTAATAAGCTCACTTCTGGTTTATGTTAACGCACGAGATCTCTTTTTGGGAGAACATGATTTTAAATATTTTATTTACTAGGAACGCAAAGCTTACTGGCACTCTGTAAGAAGGCCTAAAATTACTGCTTGAAGTAAGTAAAGCAGCAAAAACGAATAAGGCATAAATGTGTTTAATATGCCCGGTGCTGTAATGAAATATTCTAATTGCGGAGGCTTTGTTCCAAAGCACAGGTTATATTGACGTTTAGCTCCCAGGTGACTTCACAAGGCAGGCAGTTAAGAAAAACTAAAAATGACTTGCACACTGAGCAGATTTGACAGAAGTCATTGTGTACACGGAGTTGCATATTAAATTTCTTTATGTACCCGAGGAAAATTCTTCAGGATTCTTCTCGAGGAAACTTGGGGATCTTTTTTGCCTATTGTTGCGCTGAGGACCTGGCGCCGCGCGCGTTCGTCGGTATTAACCACATAAAATGCTCCTGCCGTGGAGAGGAAAGGATCTGTTACTACACATACGATGAAGCAAGCAATTCTCTCTCGACTGGAGTGGTTCCCGTCAATCACACGAGGAAGGGGGAAGAAAGCGCGCTGGCACGATGGGAGCTGCAGATGTGTTTGGGCTTCGGGATACCGTGGCGTTGTGATGTACGGTGTGAAAGTGTGGCTGGTGAATGGGGAGAATGAGACGGTGGTGTGGCTTTGGAGCTGCGATAGCCTTCTGCCGGCGGGGTTTGCATCGAAGCCCCACGGCTGCTGGCGCAGCACTTCAATTTTGCATGCGGCTTGCTCAGCCAAGGTTGTTTTGGTTTTCTTCTTCTCCTCTATATAAGTGAAATAATTTAAAACAGTATTTCATGCCCTTGAATATTTGTTCCGTCAGAAATGAGCTTATTTTTTATTAAGCTGTTTGATCTATTATGTATTAGAAAAACATACAATATTGCTCTGTAGAACTGGTCTGCCGTTGTACAAGCTTTCTCCTCCTCCCAGTGTCATTCCTTTTCCATATGCTGATAAACTGATGAGTGTAACTTCTGCTCTAGCTAAATTGGACCAAGATTCTTTTCTTATTTGCATGCTTTAGCTGTAATAAGAGTGTATGAGAAATAGATGGGCATAGCAGTTTTGGTCTTGAACAGCCTTGGTGGTTATGTCCTTTTATTCTGTGAAATGAATTTACTGTGGTTTCTGTTTTTCTTTTCTTTGCTCAATGCCTTGGTTTTTTGGTTTTTTTTACAAGACCAGTACATGCTGTGGTCCACCATCCGAGAGGCGCTCCCGCAGCGTGCAGCACCAGCCGTGGGGCTGGGCCATGCAGACTTAACCTAAACCCTCCGCTTCTTTGAGGCAAGGCCAATATTTTAGATCTCAGCACTTAAGTCCCAGGTCTGTGGGCAGCACACCCTGCTGTGTAATTTTGAAGTAGGACTTCAGTTGCCTATATAAAAGGCCTTCTCGGGTTTTGAATGGCGTAAGACAAGCAGCAGCGGGGATGAGGTGGTGATGGGCCAATGGTACATGATGCATTGGGGGTAAAACATTTGGTGGCTGGTTGTGAACGTGAAGGTGCCATCCTGCAAAAATAGAAACCACGGGCAGCAGAATGAAACGGTGTCGCTGGGAGAGCAGGAGTGTATTTGTTAGCCCTTGGAGTTAGATGACTTCTTTTTGGATGCGTTTTCTATGTTTTAAGTGAAATGTGTTTGTTGCTGATATTTTTCAGCAACTAGTTGCAGGGGTTTAAGTGTTTTAAGGGGGGAGGGATGGAAAGACTGAATTGAGGTTGAGACTCCTGAGTTGTTTCTCTTTTCCCAATCTAAAAAGGCAATTGTTTGAGCGTACGATATTGAGAATTTAATGTATAAGAGTGACTGGAGGAAGTCCTGAGGAAAGGATGACCTCAAAAATGTAGGATGTGCACGGAAGATTTCAGGGTGTGTTCTCTTATTTGGGAATCGTACCGGTTCTGTCTTTGCCCCTGAACTCCCTTGCTGGTTGTGATAGCACGGATCTCGGCACAGAGGCTTCTGGTAGCAGCGATCCCAGTTTCTCCCGTGCTATAATTTGCAACAGCAACCTCAAAACACTAGTTTTGAGTGGCTGACCATAGAATGCAAGTACACAGGATTAAATCAACGGGGAAAACGGAATAATCTCTGTACAGTGTTCCTGCTGCAGAGCCTGTTTCAGTTTTTACACTGTCACTGTACCTGCATTACTGCACGTCCCTGTTAAACAGACCTGCTGGGTTGATTTCGTATTCTTTTAGAGATAGGAAGGTTTTGAACAAGCCTAGAATTACTCCCGATGTCAGGTTGCATTTTCCTTATACTTAGTATATTTATTTTTTCCCCTACAACACAAAAAGGCAGAAAAGGGTAAAGAGAATATATTCTTGGCAGTTGAAGCATTCAGCAATCTGGAGTTATTTATATGTTTGGCATGCAGAAGAATGCAATCATAAAATATTAATACCGCTTTATAAAATTACACACGCCCCCCAACTCTTTGCAGCGGGTTTAAAGCCCTGATGGAGCAATCGCGGCTCTCGGGCAGCTCCGGTTCATCGGGACCTGCTCTGGGCCAGAATCGCTTCTGCTCAGGTCTCACTCTTTAGCGTTAAACAAATATTTGTGCTAGCGTTTATCTTTGTGTTAGAAAATTCGCAGTGGTTCTGTATCATCGGTAATAGTGCTTTTAAGTAGATTATGTTATTAGTGTTTACAGAGCGTATTTGTCCTCGAGAACTGGTTCTAGCTCGGCTAGCCTTCGGGGCGGCGGGGCTTCTCGTCCTTCTGACTTTGGAGACGGCGACGCGGGTGCCAAGCTTGTCATGGAAACGGGTGCTTGCTCAAGGTACGGGGCTTGCCGGTTTATTTGGGGGAGGGAGGGAGGCTAAGTGGGCTGTGGGCCCTTTCCTTCCAAGAACTGGTAACGAATCACCTTTGTTAGAATTCCTTTACCCACTTCTTCTTCAGAGGAGGAGGCACTTCCAGTACGAAATCATGAAGGGACAGATAATTTTCAGCGTCTGCCGTGGATTTTCAGGGAGAGGATCTGTTAGGACTGGAAGTTCCAAGCATTCAGGCGTTCAGAATTCCCAGGTTCTGCTAAATGATGTAATTCCTTGCTTCATGCCAGAACTATTGGAAGCATAATGTTTATGAAAACCATCATTTCCATATGGCAATCTATGCGTTAGCATCCAACCCTTCTTTCTCCTTTCCCGGCTCTTGGATGGAGTTGTTCCTCAGCTCTTGGATGGATCTGTTTAGGGACAGATCACTGAAAAATGGAAGCACTTGCCAAGTAGGGAAGGGTCAGGCTCAGGCCGAGTTCCTGCATTAGAGCCCTTATTTTACGTTTGGAAGATTCACAAACTATTTCTTGTGCTCCAAACCTAAACCGAGAGGGATTCCTACTTGTGTTCGTTTGGACAGAGAAAAGAAATGGCAGGTTCCTGCCCAGAAAAAATAACATGTTGCAAACAGCTTGGAATTACTGGTTTTAGGGCTCAGCTTAGATGGTCTCACAGGCTGTTGGCGTCCCAGGGAGGTTTAAGCTCAGAAAGCTGGAGGCTGCTGTTGCAAGATCGTGACACTTAGTCTTCTGCTTACCTGTGTGGTCATCCTGGAAATACAACATGAGAATAACTGAGGTCAGAAAAATCCCCTTGGAAGACCATTATGAATATATTTATGGTATATTTTTGTATAATTTATGTATTTATCTATTATTAATGGGTAAATTCTAAGTTTTTAACATGTTTTGCTTCGTCTCATGCACAACATTAAGATGATGCACCCGTACTGCTTCATGTGAACAGGGAGGGAGATGCGTCCTTCTCCAGCTTCGTGGAATAGAAGCACCTTTTTGGGGGGGGAAAATGTGTCTTTAGCAGAGCATGAGCCTCCAGCATCACTTCTCGTGCTTGAGGTCAGCTCCTGGTGAGCTAACCAGGCTGTGGAGCTCATGGCCCGAGGCTTGCTCAGAGCCCTGTGGCCTTGCATTTAATGTAGAGAAGAGCCAACTTAGATAGATGAATTAAGCAAAACAATTAAGGGCAGAAAACTCAATGAATGGTCAGTGGAAATTGCATATTGAATGGGAAGTTAATTTGCTGCAGTTATCTGAATCCAGAGCACCCCACAGCTAAGGAGAAGGCTGTATGCCAGGAAGAACCGAGGGATCATTGAATCCCAGGTTGGTTTGTGTGGGAAGGGACCTTAAAGCCCCCTCAGTGCCACCCCCTGCCATGGGCAGGGACACCCTCCACTAGCCCAGGTTGCTCCAAGCCTCATCCAGCCTGGCCTTGGACACTTCCAGGGATGGGGCAGCCACAGCTTCTCTGGGCAACCTGTCACAGGGCCCCCCCACCCTCTCCATGAAGAATTCCTTCCTGATACCTAGTCTGAATCTCCCCTCTTTTAGAAAACCATCACCCCTCATCCTGTCGCTGCAAAGAGCATGGTGAGGCTCAGCTTTCACCTCGGGTAGGTTCTTCGCCTGTCAGTGATGGCGAGGTTGAGATGATCACTGCTGTGTGATCCTGGGCAGGTGGTGGAAGCTCCCACACGTATCCCGCTCCTTAGTGGTGATGCAGGAACGTCTCCGGCGCCTCAGCTTCAGATCTGCCGCTGCAACAAAACGGTGAGGTCTTTTACCCACAGTTAACTCTGCATCACACCCTGCCCTCAGAATCCCCAATTACTGCTGAAAACATGCTGTGCTTTGGTGGGCGCCAGCACTTCCCAGTAAGCTATGAATGTTGTTATCCAAATCGAGTCTTTTTCCCGCACGGGGAAGGTTCATAAACTGGGAAGCATTATTGGGGTTGCTTCCGTGGATCCAGTCTACACACAAATATTAGTGTTAGAAAATCTCAAGCCTGTGTTTAAGAGTGCATTTGTTAGACCTTGTTTCTTACTGATGTCAGTTTGTTGTTATCCATGAAATTAAACAAATTCTTGGTTCTTGACCTATGCCCTCATAACAGGGGTCTCTATCTTCACTTAATCTGAGCTTAATTCTCACATAATTAATGAAATATCCATTTGAGCCTGGGGCAAATGTTCTTTATGTCATCAGTTGACTAAAGTTCTTGGCCGCGGTCACCTCTGCCAAGAGAGTTAATGAGTTACAGGCATTTTTATTGTGTCCACCATTTGCAGGTTTTGCATTACTCCCAAGTCACGTGTCCCTTAGCCCTTATCTACGGCCCTTATCCCGTATGCACGGCCCTTATCCCAGCTTGCCTGATACGGTAGCGTATTTTTTGGGGGGAATCAGATTTGTGTATATCCCTTCCCAAATCCCAAGTGCCTAGAGGTGAAGCCAGCCTATGTTTCTTAGATGTTAAAATAGATTTAGCCGCCTTGTTAGGCAAACTGGAAAAAGATAACTTCATCTCCCAGTCTGTTATTTCCTGTGCTGGGAATAAAGAGAAGAAACTGCTGTTTCTCAAGTCACATCCATAGGGACTAATATCTGCACAGAGGAGCTTTGTGAACTGTTTCCCATCTCTTTTCCTTAGAGGATGAGTCCTGCTCTTGCAGAGCCAAGAGAGCTGTAAGAGGATGTCGCAGACATTTGCCAGATGGACAGGATCTCAATCCTCATGTTTAGTAAATAGTATTTCTTTGACTCAACTTAGCTTCTGGATTTTGATGTAGTTTGCCTGGCCCACCCTCCGGTTGCTTTTTAATTTGGATTCTTGTTGATGATCTCCACGTAGCCCCGCTCTGAGAGGAGAAAACATGCCTGGTTCGGTATTACGGGGTTTTTCACGGGTTAATTTTGCTTGCTTCCCCAGTTTTGCCTACCCGCATGGATAGCTTTCTGGAGATGGCACAATCAACTTGAAGATCACATTCCTAGATGGCAACAAATACAAATATTTCCTTTTAATTTGCTCATTTGAGGAAATAAGTACGTTTTGTATATAGCCAAATCCTCCTAGCTGATAATTTTTTCTTCCTGTGAGCAGATATTTATAAGCATATTAATGCTTTGCTAACACTTGATCAGCTTCAAAATCCTTATTTGTACGAGAGCACTCTCAAGGCATATTAAGTTTAATTTCTGTCTGTCGGGGCAGTCTTTGATCTCTGGTTTCATTCTCCCTGTTTTTCCCCTTTATATCGCGCGTCCTTAAGGTCCGTGAAATAAACCTTGAGGGGGGAGTGATGAGCGCTTGGAGAACAAGACCTGGATTAGGACCACGAGGGTCTCTCTTAGATGCCAAAAACTTCCCCAGCATGTTTGTGGAGGACTTTTTGGGCTAATTTCTGTGCGCTTTGGAACGTTTTGATGAGAGCTCGAGGGAATGGAAAGGCCAACAGCTGCTGCTGAGCCACACAGTGACGTTGGTTCTGCTGTGAAGTGAGAAGAGCACCCTAAAATATAAAATCACACGGAGACGTGGAGCTCGCTGGGACTGCAAGTGTTGTGTTTAAGGGAGTGTGAATTTTTAACAGGTAGAACTAATGAAAATTTTTAGGAGATGAGAATGTCTTCTGGGGGGAGAGAGGTGGGTAACTGAGGGATGGAAAGGAACCAACGCGCACCGTATTGTTTTTCTAGCGCCTTGCATCTCTTTATATATCTGAAGCCTGGACTAACTTGCTGACACTGTGCTGAACCCTTCTAGAAGGACCAAATTAAGCCAATAAATCCCTTTCCTGCAGGTGCTGTCAATATTACACCGCTACCTGTGGGCTTGTATCTTCATCAGCAAAGCTTTGCTCTCTGCGTGGACGTTGGGCATGGACCCACCCCGAGCGCCTGGCAAACGCCGGACGTCTCCAGGTGCTTGGAAATCGCCTCCTTGAGAGCCCTCGCTTTGTTCAGGCTTAATAAAAGCATGGCGTTTTCAAACGGTGTGCTGAATCACCGGGGAATTCTCCCTTTCAGCCTGGCTTCACTGAGTGGGAAGAGCATGCATCCAAGATAATTTTATACAGCTCGCCCTAGGAAGCAGTTTTGAAATGGTGTTTTGTCGGAGTTTCTCTGTGGGGTGGGGTGGTTTTTTTTTTTCCCCAAACGCTTCCACCGTCTTCTGCTAAACAAGCTCTTCTGAAGAGTTTTCTAAAGCAAGGGTATTTCTTTAGACTTGTCTTCAGAAAGGTAAACAGCCGTGGCACTACGGCGGTGCTTTGGAGCATCGCCTCTCGAAGCAAGAGCGAGCTGGCTTGGCACAAGCAGCTACTTGTACGTGAACAGGAGGTAATTACCGTGGAGCGAGTTCACTTCAGACTTCAAACACCGGGGAGTTAATTTGCTCTAACGTGATTGAAAACACAAAATGTTTGTAGATAGGCTGCTCCCGAGATGAAGAATTTCAGCAATTATTAACGTGCTTTAGAGCCATTTCTTTTCAAACATGATGTCCTCCTGCAGGTGTGGATTTGCACGCATAAAGTCTGGATTGTCTTACCCGTTGATAACGCTCTGCCTGGCTTTGAGAAGCCGAACAAAATCCATCCAGAATCATACAACAGTTTGGGTTGGAAGGGACCTTAAAGATCATCCAGTCCCACGCCCTGCCATGGACAGGGACACCCTCCACTAGACCAGGTTGCTCCCAGCCTCATCCAGCCTGGCCTTGGACACTGCCAGGGATGGGGCAGCCACAGCTTCTCTGGGCAACCTGTCCCAGCCCCTCCCCACCCTCTCCGGGAAGAATTCCTTCCTGATGGCCCATCTCAATCTCCCTCTTTCCATTTAAACCCATCACCCCTTGTCCTGTCACTCCCTGCCCTTGGAAAAAGTGCCCCCAGCTTTCTTGTAGCCCCCTTCAGAGAGTGTGAGGACACTCACCCTGCACCTTGCAGTGCAACGGTCTGAATTTTCTTGGTGGTTTGTGTCCTGCTACCTGGCCCACCTTAAGTAGCACTTGGGAACCTCTAAAGAAAGGAGAAAGAGGAATAAATCCCATTAACAAATAATCTGCGGCTGCTTCTCTCTTCAGCGTTTTCTCTGTGCAGATATTTTTAGATTCCTGTATGGTTTTGATCACACTCTTAAGATTGATCTGAAAAAAATAATTTCTTTTTGAAGCATATTTTACATACATTATTGTTTTGCAATGTCTTTTCTTTGGGAATAATATAGTTCCTTTTAGTCTGCATTTACTACTGTTCAGTAGAGTGTTTTAAAAAAATCACTATTTTTCTGTATCTCCTTCTCAGAGTGTACTGAGGTGGAGAAATTACAATTTCCAGTGCCCAAATTAAAAGAAAGACACTTTGTAAAACTTCACGGAAAGCTGTTTCAACCTAATAGAGTATTTCTGTGGTTGAAACCTCCGACTCCACCAGGCCCTGACAATCTGTTGCAAGTTTTGCTTGAGCGAGTGATAACACTGTGAAAAGAAACCGTTTAGTGACACGTCTCTTCATGTAATATCCGTGGATTCTGTGGTGCAAGTCACAAAGAGGATGATGTCTTTATTGTCATATCCCAGATTTGCAATTTTCCTACCACTCCTCCTGAAATTAAATCGTCTTTACTGTTTCTTGGCGCTGCGCCTGGCGATGGCAGAGCTAAAATAGCGGATCCAAGGGGAGGATGGGGATGAATGGACCGGCTGATCCAGCAGAAAGCCAGGCGTTCCTGACAGTATCTCCTCCCAGGGATTGGCTATTGCTCCTCAGTGACAGCTGCGGGGCACATCTGGCTGCCTCCACGCCGTGTGCTCGTTGCGTGAAGCCGATGGAAATCCAAGGTGAAACAGGAGCTCGTCGTTTCTGTTGTGGGAGGCAAAGGACAACCAGGCTTTGGCTGGGGATGCCATTGGTCCGGCGAGCCAAACCCATGCTGCCGCCGCACCCAGCGTCCAGGCTCCCGCCAGGTGGGATGGCTTTGAAAATTGCTTTCCTTTAAGAAATCATTCTCTTGAAAGTATGGATTAGGATGCCTCTGGCAGTTTGAGAAAGATAAGTAGGACTGCAAATAAGAGGGGTGTGTACCTCATTTTCTGTATCTTAATTCCATTATAACACACCCATAGCCTCAGTCAGATGGGACCGAGACCTTTTAAATAATTTATTTGTCTGCTCTGTCTTACATTTGTGGGGATTATTTTAATGCCCAAGAAAGAAAGGACAAGATGTGGGTATTTGAGGGGCGGTGGAATGGAGGCTGTTAGGATTTGGCTCTTCTGGGCATGTGATGCAAAGTAAGGCTGGCTGTTGAACGGAAATAAAACCCATCCTGTAAATCTGGTTGTCATTTTGTCATACTCGGGCAGTGCAGGTTATGAAAGACGTGACCCATTTCGCTGAACTGAATGTCTCCTCCTGATGGACCAGTTGGCTTTCCAGCTGGGATCTTCTGTCATGTGTTGGCATCCCTTGTGAAACAGTGTTTATATTCTTTTGGTATAGCATTTAAAATAAAGCTTAAGTAAGTTTATAACTCTCCAGGCTGGGAGAGTTGGGGGGTTCAGCCTGGAGAAGGGAAGGCTCTGGGGAGACCTTAGAGCCCCTTCCAGTGCCTGGGGGGCTACAAGAAAGCTGGGGGGCCTTTTTCCAAGGGCAGGGAGTCACAGGACAAGGGGTAACGGGTTTAAACAGAAAGAGGGAGATTGAGATGGGACATCAGGAAGGAATTCTTCCCAGAGAGGGTGGGGAGGCACTGGGACAGGTTGCCCAGAGAAGCTGTGGCTGCCCCATCCCTGGCAGTGCCCAAGGCCAGGCTGGATGAGGCTTGGAGCAACCTGGTCTAGTGGAAGGTGTCCCTGCCCATGGCAGGGGGTGGGACTGCGTGGGCTTTAGGTTCCCTTCCCACCCAAACCATTCCATGGTTCTATGATTCTCTTTCTCACAATCTTCAGTTGGGGAAAATGCTGAGGTAGAGAGGTGTTGTGTTTGTTGCTCACCCAGCCAGTGACTGAGCTGGGTGCAGGGTGTGATGTTCACGTAGGTCGGCAGCTGCGCGTCAGTTGTTGTAGGTGACGTCCCAGAAGTATTGTCCTACAGCCTCAAATGTTTCATTAAAAATACAAATCAATAACTTCTTTCCAGTTAAGAGTTTTTTCATGAGTGGTGCTGAGCAGAAATAGCTGCAATTTTTGATCATCTAACGGATTTCATTCTTCGGACTGAAAATATAACCAATTTAACTTGAGTTCCTTCTGTCACGACAAGAATCATTAATATTATTGTTCGGGCACGGTTGCGTAGGTGTTAGTCACGGTTAGCGGTGTGAGCGTGGCCCCTGACTTCTGACATCTGGAAAAGTCTGTCTGATCCAACAGCTGTTTCGTCTGGTGGAATGATAAAATACTTTCTTGTAGCCTTTAATTCGCGCTAGGACTTTGCTAGCTGTCAAAATTAGCTTGACATTTTATACAAACATCTATCTTATCGTACCTTTCTCTAATGCAGTTTCTGTAAACTGTAAAAGTGTAACACTACGTTTGGGTTAAGACTTAACACATAATATAGGATCCAAAATACAGTAGCTAATGGTATGAAATACTTTGAGGCAAGAATGGAAAAAATCTCTTAAATGCTTATAAATGGCTTTGGAAAAATAAGTACTTAGTCCCATCTAATCCATGGTAACTTGCATGGAGGTAACCATGGAAATTTTATTTATAAAGCTCATCTCCAAAGAGCTTATTTTAACACCATCTCTTGCCGCAGTCCGGTGCTTAACAACACTCTACTGGCATGGGGTGAGATGTTGAAGCTCTGAGCAACCCGATCTAGTTGAAGATGTCCCTGCTTATTGCACAGGTTGGACTAGGTGGCCTTGAAAAGCCCTTTCCCACCCAAACCATTCTGCGATTCTAAAACTTTAGGGCTGTCCCTTCCAATTTTTTGTATTTGGGGAAAAAAACCCCAAAACACCAAGGAAACAAACTCCGGAATGCTCCTCCATCCCACAGCTGGGCTTATGTCATAGTCCAGCAATTTTGGCTCCTGATAAATGAAAGTCTTGCCCCCAAAATGAAACTCTCAGGCTGTTCTTTGTACCCATTTGCATTTTGGGAATGTGGCCAGAAGCCCGTGCTGCCGAGCCGCTCGCCCGCGTTGCCCTGCAAAGTGGCTGCAGAAGCAACCCAAGACCATGGAAGACCTGCAATGTCTTAAATGATTTTAAGGCTCAACTCCTGAAAGTCGGGAATGCTGAGATTAGCAGGGTGACGCTGAAGGTGTTATGTCCAGGTTGACCTAAACTATGGTGAGCCGCTGGGACAGGTTGCCCAGAGAAGCTGTGGCTGCCCCATCCCTGGGAGTGTCCAAGGCCAGGCTGGATGAGGCTTGGAGCAACCTGGTCTAGTGGAAGGTGTCCCTGCTCGCGGCAGGGGGTGGCACTGGGTGGGCTTTAAAGGTCCCTTCCCACCCAAACCGCTCTGTGATTATTTTGACGTAAGCCACTGGTGTTTATATTATTTATGTGATTTATTTTTGCTAAAGGAAAACCTATTTCCTCTGGCTGCGGAACCAGAAGCTAACCTTTTGATTAACCATCTGTTTGGATCCATGTAATTTCCTTTTCCAGACCTGTGACAGTTTTTAAAGTCGCTCGCGCAGGAGACACCGATGCGTTACAAGGTGCGGTAAGCAAAGCCCATAGTGCTTAACAAAAGGCATCCGCATCAGTGATTCCCATTTTCCACCTGCGGAAACGGGAGCGGGAGGAAGCTTGCCCAGCTTTCCAAATTCTCCCTTCTGCTATACGTGTGCGTTTGCCATCTCGTCGTTTTGCTGCTGTTAATTAGCGATAACCACCTTGTGGCTCGGGTGAGGATGAGGGTGCGTTACCTTCCGGCGCTGCTGCGCACGTGATGGGAAGGGGAACGCGTGGTCAGCAAACCCCCTCCTATAGCTCAGGACGGCGTTGAAATAGAGGGGTCGTGCTAATGCCTTAGGAGATCGTTTTGGTTAATACGTACACCAGAGGGATGGGTGGGTTTTTTTTGCTGGATTTGCAATGTTCTCTCCCTTCTGGTTGTGTTTCTATTCAGCAAATTGCAGCTGGAGTGCTCTCGTGTTAGAGTATAAACACCGCTGGAGCAATCTGGGGATTAGGTATAATGGATGCTTTAGTTGAGATCCGTGTTTTCCTGTATGCTTCCTTTCTGGCTACCTGAATGAAGTATAATTGGAGATGATTGGAATTTGTGGGCTGGATGGAGGAATTGCTGTGCCAGGTTCAGGCCCTGCGAACTACTGGAGACCTCAGGGTGCTTCTTCCCTACCCTGGTGTCTTCTGCCCAAACAGTCCTTGGCCCTCGCGGCGTCCCAACTGCTTTGGGGACAGTTAAAAAGGCCCAGGCAGCCACGGTATGGTGGTCCTGTGGTGCAGGTATGGCCGTGGGATGGGGCAGAGGAGCATCCGTCTGGGATGCTCAGCCCTGCTGTACTCCCGCCTTGGACACGTTGTGCATGCCCACCTGAAATGTCTGCAGGCCCAGGTTTCTTTAGGGTGGCTTCACCCACAAAACGAGCTCTTCTTCGATAGATCAAAGCGATTTAGAGGCTGCGTGCGTACAGGTTTTGAACGGATATTGGAGGTGACACTTGTGAATCCTTCGCTTTGCTGCTAGCTTGTTTGTCAGAAAAAGGTATATCAAATCCTCCCCTCAGATGGAGACACCGAGGAGTTATTTTGCTCTTCGCTGAAGTTTCTACAGCGGAATTCATCTTTGTACCACCTCCAGTGTAGCTGTTTTCTGATTTTCAGCCCCTTTCGGTTAATGCTTCAGAGGAATATTGTCTAAGAAATTGCCAAATGTGCTGTGGTTACCAAGTTGCTATTGGAAAAGGAGGAGGAAATTCCCCGCTACTGCAAACCAATAAACAGATCGGAGTTGGGAGTATGAATGTGAAAACAATATATTTCAGCTGGGTAATGAAGAGAGATGTTGAATCTCAGCAACTGTTTAGATAACTGTCCTTTGATTTATTTTTTTTTTTAACCATCTGCTTTTAATTCTGAAGAGGAAGAACAGCGGTTTGGGACTGGTTTGAGGAGCTTCACAGCAAATGGCTTGTTCGCATTGCCACTAGCCACAGGTGGAAATTCTCAGCCAAATCCTCTGTTGCCGGAGCTGCTTTCCCTGGAAGGATCAGAGCAGCAGGGAGACTGGGCTCTGGGTTGATCGATGGGAGAAACATGAACGTTTTAAGGGGTTGGTTTGCCCACAGGATCTCAAGTTCTGTAAGAGACACGTTTTCCAGAAAACACGTCTCGATGGATTGACTTAAAGCAGTTTATGAACAGCATTTTTTCGCCCCTCTTTTATAAAATACATTCAGCTTGCGTGGCTGTGGTCATCTGCTTCTGAAAAGTCCTTTTCCTTCCCTGCCCGTGCCCTCTTTTGGTGGCACACCACCCAGAAAACCACCACGACGCTGTATTTTCCGGGTGGCTCTGGGCCGACGGTGGGACGCGATGGACGCAAGAGCGGAGGAGTGGCAGGACGTATATCAGCACTGACACTTCGCTAGTCTGCGTGTGCAACTGGAATCCCTTTTCTCTAAAATTACTGGAAAACAGGCTTAGAGGAGCGTAGCTGGGTGGCAGGAGATTTCACGAGCTATTTGAGGCTGCTGTGGAGAAAGGGAAGAGGTGGTTAACCCTTGGCTTTTCTGTTCGTGTTGTCTCTGCTTCCCTCATACAGTCCCTGTTCACCGCTCTGGAGCTGCTCTTCCACCAGTGCCCAGTCAAGGCTAGTTCATAGCACGGAATAGGCTTTATATGAGAAGTGACAGCTATAGAATTGATCTGGCAGTGGGTGCTAGTAGCTGAGAAGGTAAAGCAGTTGTCCTTGTCATCTCAGACCCATAGTGCATGTATGGCCATTGCAGTGGTTGGCAGGGGTGGGACGTCCGCCCCCGGCATCCCCTTGCTCTCCTTCTGCAGCGTTGTCAGCAAAATGGTTAAGCTAAAATAGTGCATGAAAGCAAGGAATTCTCAGTTTGCGTTGGGAATCAATTCGTGGAATCATAGGTTGGAAGGGGCCTTAAAGATCATCTAGTCCCAACCCCCCTGCCATGGGCAGGGACACCCTCCACTAGCCCAGGTTGCTCCAAGCCTCATCCAGCCTGGCCTTGGACACTCCCAGGGATGGGGCAGCCACAGCTTCTCTGGGCAACCTGTCCCAGGGCCTCCCCACCCTCTGTGGGAAGAATTCCTTCCTGATGGCCCATCTCAATCTCCCTCTTTCTGTTTAAACCCGTCACCCCTTGTCCTGTCACTCCCTGCCCTTGGAAAAAGCCCCCCACCCCCAAGCTTTCTTGTACCCCCCAAGCACTGGAAGGGGCTCTAAGGTCTCCCCGGAGCCTTCCCTTCTCCAGGCTGAACCCCCCAACTCCCCCAGCCTGTCCCCATGGCAGAGGGGCTCCAGCCCTCGGAGCATCTCCGTGGCCTCTTCTGGACTCGTTCCAACAGCTCCGTGTCCTTCTGCTATTGGGGGCCCCGGAGCTGGAGGCAGAACTGCAGGGGGGGTCTCCCCTTGGCAGAGCAGAGGGGGAGAATCCCCTCCCTGGCCCTGCTGGCCACTCTGCTCTGGATCCAGCCCAGGATCCGGTTGGCTTTCTGGGCTGCCAGCGCACACAGCCGGCTCATGGCCAGCATTTTGTCCACCAGCACCTGCAAGTCCTTCTCCTCAGGGCTGCTCTCCAGCCATTGTCCCCCCAGCCTGTCCTTGTGTTGGGATTACCCCGACCCAGGTGCAGGACCTTGCCCTTGGCCTTGTTGAGCTTCATGCGGTTGGCACGGTCCCACCTCTCCAGCCTGTCCAGGTCCCTCTGGATGCCATCCCTTCCCTCCACACATCTCGCTGTCATGTCAAACTTGCTGAGGGTGCACTCGATGCCATCGTCCTCGTCACTGACGAAGGTGTTGAACAGTGCCGATCCCAACACCGACCCCTGTGGAATGCCGCTTGGCTCTGGTCTCCGCTCAGACATCGAGCTGTTGACCACCACTCTCTGACTGCAACCATCCAGCCAGTTCTTTACCCACCATCCGTCAAATCCATGTCTATCCAATTTAGAGACAAGGATGTCATGTGGGACGGGCTCAGTGCTTTGCTGACAAAACATTCCAGTAGCTAATGTCATAAATATAGATAAGCTTATGACATCTTGGATTTTTTTGTCTTTTTGATAAGCATAAATACATGAGAAAGAGCTGTAAAGCTTTTCAGTTCACTACAGCTCTTCTGTGTAAACACAGACCCTCTACTCCTAGTAATCCTTCATTTCTAAAGCACTGGTTAGGCACTCAGGCCGATAAGCATGTCATCTTAAAAGCTTTGGCAATATATTCCATGCTGCATTTAGGGGTGCATGGTGGCAGCTGCGCTTTGCCAGCTGCAGTGGCAGCTTGCACGTTGTGGATGCTCTTATATATGAAATTTCCTTCCCCCTGCACTCACCTTTTCCTTCTCTAGTAGAACAAGAAGAAGCAGAAGCCATTTCCCATCCTTGGTCCTGACTTTGCTGAAACCTTCTGGAAGTGTTCTTCCCGCTTTAAGTAATTTGGCCTTTAGTAAAGTGTCAGTATTTTTTTGAGAGTACTGTACTAAAGTAATTAAAAAAGATAAACATGCGTTTAAACTGCTGAAATAGCATTGTATTTCAGTGTGCAGTAGCATAGTGGTGATGAAGGTTTCACCTTGCATTTTTTCTCACTAATTAGAGTCCTCAAAACTACCTTTTTACTACTGAGTTTTCTTTCTGTAGGTATAGCTACGTATTCTTATATTATGCATATTTAGATTTATGCTATTCCATAATGTATGGAGTTGACAGGACAAGGGGTAACGGGTTTAAACGGAAAGATGGAGATTGAGGTGGGACATCAGGAAGGAATTCTTCCTGGAGAGGGTGGGGGGGCACTGGGACAGGTTGCCCAGAGAAGCTGTGGCTGCCCCATCCCTGGGAGTGTCCAAGGCCAGGCTGGATGAGGCTTGGAGCAACCTGGTCTGGTGGAGGGTGTCCCTGCCTGTGGCAGGGGGTGGGACTGGGTGGGCTTTAAGGTCCCTTCAACCCAAACCGTTCTATGATAATACCAGAATAATTGTATTCTTAGTATTCATACGCTTTGTGTTATTTAATTGTCAGGCCAGGATTGTAGTAAACACAGTACTTCTGTGTCCATATCCAGGCTGTTTATGCGAGCTATCTGTGTTTTATAAAAATCTCAAATATGCTGATGGGAGTAACGAGGGCAGCGAGAGGAGAGCGGGTTTGAAATCTTGAAGTGGCGGTTGTTTCAGAAAGTCATCTTCATCGCTTTTTTCCTCGTCCTCCTCCCAATATACTTAATCATTAAGACACAACACTTAGACGTTGAAGCGTCGGGGAACATGCTAAAATTATTTTGTTGGCTTTACTTTTTAAAGAAACCTCTTGAGTCAGCTTCTGAGAAACTTCTAAATTGGTTCTGTACATAATGAGCTCTGCCACAGTTTGGATTCAATAAAGGTGATGAGATACAGATCTGAAATCCCAGGGCTGGGGACAGAGACGTTTTTATTAGAGATATGTACGCGTGATGCTGCAAGATTACTTTGCACCTTCAGCTTGCGCTTACTCCCAGGCTTGACTCAGCATGGCCCAAGCCCTCGTGGAAGGATATTTGAGGTCTAATATAATTGAAATTCCAAATTTATTAAAATCAAGAGACCTAGGAATTCACAGGGTCTAACGCCTTCCCCTGTCATGGGTTTGATGCCAGGGCAATAAAGCATCTTTAGAGCTAAAACTGTAAGATGAAGGTAATGAAGAGCTAGAAGTCCAGACTTAGGAATGAAGAGCGAAGTTGTCACTGTTGGACTCTAGTACCCCTTCGCTGTGTTAATATATTAACCACAAATTTTGAACTCTGTAATTTTATACACAATATCCCTTTTATATTTTATATATGACATCCTTCTCCATTGCATTTTGGGTTTTTTTTAATTACATTTTGTTGAGGAAGGAAAAAAGACAAGAACATCTGTCCCAGGCTGCTGGTGCTTGTCGTTAAGCACATTTTAATGACGGGTAGTAAGAAAGTAAACAGTTTAAAGTACTGTACCGCACACTTGTAATCCAGCGCGCAGCTGTTCAAGGGATCGTGGCGGGTTGAGGCCACCACGGTGCCTGTGCCTCGCTTGGCGTATCAGCCTGTTCGTGCATCACTCAGGGTTTACGTGGACAGCAGCCTGTTTCACCATGATACCCGTACGAACCCGTTTGTCCTCATTCAGTCGTCATTGGCTTTGAATAGAGAGAAGAATGGGTAGGAAAGAATTAAAAGTCAGTCTCGTGTTCCTAAGATCAATATTGTTCTTTGCAGGAGTTCTCAGAGTAGGGATTTGGTCTTGAGGTGTGGTAGGAGCTGGTTTTGTGGGAACAGGGACCCTGTGACATCTTGAATTCTGCTGTCAAAGGTGCATCTTCTTTCCAGCCCGAGGAATTGGCATTTGCCCAGCTCTTCAGTCACTGTCTTCTGTGGGAGATCATCTCTCCTAGATTACTCCGAGACAACCTCAAGTGCAGTCCTTTGGGAACGTCACGCAATTTCAGCCTTTCCAAGGAGCTGATATCAAGCAAGCCAGCGGTTATCACCCTTTGGCATCAGTCTGACAGAATAGTTTGGAGGTGACGGTAGACGCTTCCTAAGATAACAGCGAGGCTTTGGAAGAAAAGGAACCTGGGCGCCGCAGGAGTACTGAGCTGGGTGAATAATTATTTATATGTCGTCTGGCTTGAAACCGAACTTGCCCTCATGAGAGAAACCGAATATTCTGAGAATGTGGACGCTGCTCCAGAAATTAGGGTGTTTGTAGAGTTCATGTTCAGCCGGCGAGGGAGGAATAAAGTTGGACCTAATCTATATCAGGAAGTTATTTAAAACTAATCTGAGATGTGCAGTTAAGGCTGTTAATGACTTGAGAGTTTTTGGACATAAATGTAATGATTCCTGTGGCTAGGAGCAAGCTATGGATTAATTTGGCAAGATGTAACGAGCAGGTACTTGGGGTTGCTGGGTTGTTTGTGGGTAGAAAATCGCTTTGGGTGTTGGTTTTGGGGTGTTCTTTTCTCGCCATAAAGCATACTTCTGCTTTCAGGATGCAAACCAGGAGTCCTGCTGGCGTGTACTGCGGCAGGGAGGGCTGAAGCCCCCTCGGAAAGCGTCATCTGCTAAAGAGCTTTGAGGTTGATTCTCTTTGCAGGATCCTGCAGCAGGTTCAGTGTTCACCAGAGCTGGTGATGGTCAAGTCATGGCAAGGGAGAGATTTTGACTTGTGTGATTTCCACTGCCTGATGCTCCTGAACTACTCCAGGTGATCCTGCTCTGGCAGGGGGTTGGACTAGATGGTCTCTAGTGGTCCCTTCCAACCCCCAACACTCTGTGAAGCTGCGAAGTGGTTCAGCTGGGCACTTCTGCCAGCAAAGTGCTATTATGGTTTCACAGCACTTGTGAAATCTTGAGCTGGTTCAAAATTACAGCAATTTGCATAAATATCAAAATTGGGAACTCTGGGCTTTGTGTTGCAGCGTGGTGGGTGAATGAAGCAAAGCCAGTGGTGATGCAGGAGACCTGTGGCAGGTTGAGCACTCATTAGATTGCTTTGGAGACCTGTCAAAAGAAGTTCTATAGAATCATGCGACGGTTTGGGTTGGAAGGGACCTTAAAGATCATCCAGTTCCAACCCCCCTGCCGTGGGCAGGGACACCTTCCACTAGAAGGTATTCCTTCTTGGTATTCCGTACAGAAATACGTATTTACGTATTGCAGACATAAATACAACTTTTCCTTTCCGTTGAGCTCTGTCTGTGTGCTACCTGGTGTGAGTTAGTTGGGGTTTAGGGACCCAACAACCCTCCAGCTTGGTTTGTCTGCCTTGCCTGTCACTCAGTGAGTCAAACCCCAGATGATGTAGCAGTGTCACTCAGCCTGGCCTGTTCACTCCTTCAGATCTCCCCAAGGATGGGTGCCGGGCACGCTGTCAGGGCCGGGAGAGTTCATCAGTGGTCCATAAAATGCTGTTGCTGCTGCTTTCCCCCAGCCTTGGAGCTACTTGAGCCTCTCTCCTCTTCCCCGATGGCTCCACCAGCAGTGGCTACGAGCCTCAAGGAATAAGCCCGGGTGGCCCTAGCCTCAAGTTAGGAGAAGTCTGGCAGGGCTCCTAACCTGGGCTCAGCGATGTGCCTCTCCGGTCTTGCAGGAGGACCCTGGGCTTTGGGAACCAGCGGATGAATTCACGGGGCTCGAGGTGTAACAGTAGGAGCAACCTGCAGATGTAACTTTAGTATCGGTGTTGCCTGTTGTTATCGGTTGGCTAAATGAACAAACCCGATCAATTTTTCCTTCAGGTTTCTTTTAAAACATATTTTACGCTTTGTGCTTTTCAAGTTAAAGCCCTGCGGTTTCATCTAGGACGAGTGAGATCCCTGCAAAACCTGGCACGCGCTCAAAACCTTAGAAGTACTGAAAACTGTTTATTAAACTTCCTCATGGGTAGATAAGACAACTCACTTTACTGGAACAAAGTTAATATATTCTATTTTTTTGTTGTTGTTGAGGTCTTAGTTGTGTAAAATTATTCTTTCCAAATACAGCGATTGTTTTTCTGACCTTTCAATTTGCAACAATTAACTGGCAAACAGATTTAGCCCTCTTGCAAAACGGCTTTTCTTTCTGTGTCTCCTGCAACGCTTATTTGGTGTTGGGTATAAATCAGGCAGGGACTACATGAAAAAGTAGATAAGGAGGAAAACAGGCTTTCCAGATGCCCAAAAATGTGTATAAATTCTTAAGCAAAATCGAATTTAAAGGGAACGTGAAAGAGTATTTTCACGGGGAGGGGAAACGTAGTGAGACTTGCCTTGAAACTGTTGCCTGAATGTCCTTACTCCGGGGAGATTAAATATCCCTCACAAACTCCGCGTTTACACCGGCCCGTCAGCCTTGGAGTTTGGAGGAGTTGCAAAAGAATACTCAGTGCTGCACATCACTTGTAAGCAGACCGAGAGGGAAGGCCCTGGCGGGAGGCTCCCTGCAACCCCTTGTAACAAAGCTGTTCTTTATTATTACTTTGTCTTGTGCCCTTTTTATATATAGCACAGCAATGAAAAACAAGTAAATAAATTATGGATTTTGTCAACATACAATAAACATTAAATCCCTCCTAACTCCTTTCCGCTTGCTTTTTATAGTTGGGTATAATTTCTTAGCTTTGATTACCTAGGCTAAATGGAACCAGCGGTTGGAGCGGAGAGACAGGAGAGGATCCGACAGTCACAGCGTGGGCCAAGGTTGGGCAAGCCCAGAGCTACGTTCATGTTTGTCTTCATGTAGGCTCGGTGCCCAGTTGTCAAGTGAAGAGAGTAATGCTGTTTCTGGTCCTGGCTCCACGGACCCTTGTTTATGCATTTTAATATTAAACAGTCACCGATAAAGTATTTACAGCCTTAAGTAAAATATAACAAGGAGGTATTGAAAGTTGCATGTTTCACAGGCTGAATGGTGACTGCTTCAAAGGTGCTGTGTTGGCTCGGTCCGTCGCGGGCTGTGTGAGAACTCGGCTCCAAAGTGGTTTTGCCCTGTAGGTCCACGCCTGAAGATGCAGTAGAAAGCACATGACTTGGAGGGATTGGAAAATGTCATAGTGAGCTAAAGATCAAAGGGTTTGGGTGAGATCTAGCTTGGATGAAGGATGGCAGGAAGTTGTTTCTTATGGTTGCTAGAACCTCTGAAATGGCTTAGTGGATATGTTTTTCTCAAAAATATATTAACAGTTGACCTGGAGCCTAAACACCATGCTAGATTTTAGCTTCCTTGTACTCTCCACTAGTTTTTCAACTGATTAGTAGAATTTCAAAGCACCCACACGGATGGAAAGGCTGATGGGTTCAGCAACGCACCAGGCCCTCCTGTGTGTGTTTGAATACGTTTTCTTGGGATAAGGAGAACTTTTGATATGCTGAATACTCTGTATGTAATGTGGCATCGTTTAGGTGGAAGGGGCGTCAGGAGGCCATCTGGTCTGAACCTTGCTGGAAGGGGTGTCAGGAGGTCATCTGGATCTGGTCTGAACCTTGCTCAGAGCAGCTCCAGAGGATATGCTTCGCAAGATCATGGATAACCCATTTCTTGCCCTCAGCTTCAAGTGTTTAAAACCAGGGGCCAATCCATCGACTCATACGGGATATTTCTTCTTCGTGCTTTGTTGGGTTGCATGGAACAACCCAACTTTGATGCTTTGTTGGCGGGAAAAACGTAGATACACCTAAAGCAAATCAGTTCAAACCATTCAGTGGACGCTGTCAACAGTTTGAGCAGGAAATGATGGATGCAGGATTGGGGAAGAATGTAGGACAGCAAAGGTCACCGTCAGTGCAAGGTTTGTTGAAAGGGCTTGGGGTTTGTAATGTTGGAGTTTTCTGAGTGCATATTCCTACTGATTTAAAGGCTTTTTGATGAAAGGGAGAAATATCCTGGGGTGTTGATGTGTATAATAATCTATGGATACTTATTTCTTTTATCTGTCCTCCAGATCTTTCTATATCTTAAATGGAAAGCTTGTGCGTAATGGCACCTGTGAAGTGTCTTTTACTGGTGCCTCTGGGTGTTATGTTTTGGAAAGGAAAGCCAAGATCCAGCTCCTTTAGCTTCTTACTGTGATTCAGGGACTACAGGTAGTGATCTGCAGGCAGGTTGCACAGTAGTGACGTTCTGTAGGTGGTGGTGTGTGATCATTTCGTGGACTACAACAAGGCAGCAGGATGTGGGAAAGCTTAGCAAAACCTTCATGGGGCTGGGGACACTCCCCATCCCTGGGAGTGTCCAAGGCCAGGCTGGATGAGGCTTGGAGCAACCTGGGCTAGTGGAAGGTGTCCCTGCCCATGGCAGGGGGTGGGACTGGGTGGGCTTTGAGGTCCCTTCCCACCCAAAACATTGTGTGGCTATGACAAGAAAATGTGGGGGACATGGGAAAGCTTGAGGGGATGGAGTATTTTTTCCAGGGAATTAAACCTGGAAGATTTTTGTTGCTCTCTAAATGAGGTGTGAGCTTCTGTCTGCCTCTCAAACCAGGGCGCTGCCTGTAGCCTGTTTGTGGTTAAAAAGCCACATTTTCATAGATTCATGGAATCCCAGTATGGTTTGGGTTGGAAGGGAACTTAAAGCCCCCCCGGTCCCAACCCCCCTGCCATGGGCAGGGACACCTTCCACCAGACCAGGTTGCTCCAAGCCTCATCCAGCCTGGCCTTGGACACTTCCAGGGATGAGGCAGCCACAGCTTCTCTGGGCAACCTGTCCCAGTGCTCCCCACCTTCTCTGGGAAGAATTTCTTTCTTACCCTTTTCACCATTTTCCTTACCTTCTTACCTTCTTACATTTTTCACCATCTCTGGAAACGGAGAGGTTGTATCTGATATGATCCCCTGCACGAAGGGCTGGTAGGACCTCCCTGATTCAATTGTGTTTGAAATAGTGGGCCGAGCTCCCATGTTTGGGAACTTTTCATACACATGGACAATGCAGCGCTGCTGCCAAAGGGACCTGCTGTACGGGGCCACCTGCGGTTGGTGATCCATCATCACTGAGATCTTTTCCCAAGTACAGTGTCCTCTACTCTGGGGTGAGAATATAAGAGCATAGATGGATCTGCACCCTGTTTCTAGAAGTGGAGCCTCCCGAAGAGGTGAGAACTGGGTAGTCCCTGTACAACACATTCCCAACTCTCCATCCTCAGCTCTTTCAACATCTCCAGAACCTTCCCAGCCCGAGATGATGTCTGTCTCATCAGTAACCATCGCGGGTGTCTGCTCTGTGACACAGCCAGCCCTTTCTTGAGCTCGAGCAGACGTTCAGCATGCACAACATCCTGCAGCAAGGGGCTAAACCACGTAGCTGGGTCATGTGTGAAGAAACCGCTGTCTCCTATTTGGCTTTGGGCTTGCCACCTGCTACTTTCATTTCTCGCCCCCTTGTTCTTGCACTGAGCAGGCTGCTGCTGTGTCCCGCCTCCGTTACATCCCGTCTGGATGGGGAAGGGTCTCTGTTCCCAGATGCGTTGGTGATGAAAACATGCAAGGTCTTTGCTTGTAGTAGATCTGTATCTTGTGTCCTTCGCTATCTGCAGCTTTCAGAGGTGGCAGGAGTCTGAGTTGCAATGGCGTTTGCCGGTGGCTCGCGGGAGGATGAGTAATATAGGGCACAAGAACTGTTCCTTCTGGGATTTCAGTGTGAGCACGTGATTAATGATGATCTAGTTATATTATACGACTTGTCGCTTGGTTGATTATTAATTTGTTTAATATATTCCACATTATGTAATGTAATTCCAGTTACATGAGAAATCGTAACTTTACAAAGTTAAATAATTTACCAAACTCATGTTGCATCAGAGCTGTCACAGTGTGTAGCCAATCTTGTACCCTTCATAAAAGCACATACAGTTGATTTATCACAGACTCACAGAATGGTTTGGGTTGGAAAGGACCTTAAAGATCATCCAGTTCCAACCACCCTGCCATGGGCAGGGACACCTTCCACTAGCCCAGGTTGCTCCAAGGCTCATCCAGCCTGGCCTTGGACACTCCCAGGGATGGGGCAGCCACAGCTTCTCTGGGCAACCTGTCCCAGTGCCTCCCCATCCTCTGCGGGAAGAATTTCTTCCTGATATCCAATCTAAATCTCCCTGCTTTCAGCTTAAACCTGTTACCCCTTGTCCTGTCACTACAGGCCCTTGTAAAAAGCTCCCCCCAGCTTTCTTCTAGCCCCCTTCAGGTACTGGAAGGCTGCAATAAGGTCTCCCTGGAGCCTTCCCTTCTCCAGGCTCAACAAGCCCAATTCTCTCAGCCTTTCTTCATGGCAGAGGGGCTCCAGCCCTCGGAGCATCTCCGTGGTCTCCTCTGGACTCGCCCCAACTGGTCTATATCCTTCTTATGCTGAGGGCTCCACAGCTGGACACAGCACTCCAGGTGGGGTCTCATGAGAGCAGAGCAGAGGGGGAGAATCCCCTCCCTGGCCCTGCTGGCCACGCTGCTCTGGATCCAGCCCAGGATCTGGTTGGCTTTCTGGGCTGCCAGGGCACACGGCCGGCTCATGGCCAGCTTTTCGTCTACCAGCACCCCCAAGTCCTTCTCCTCAGGGCTGCTCTCGATCCATTCTCCCCCCAGCCTGTCCTTGTGCTGGGATTGCCCCGACCCATGTGCAGGACCTTGCCCTTGGCCTGGTTGAACTCCCTGAGGTTGGCACGGTCCCACCTCTCCAGCCTGTCCAGGTCCCTCTGGATGCCATCCCTTCCCTCAGCATGTCGACTGTACCGTAGTTAAGACCTATGTGTCGATAGACATCAGTTACTTACTTCCTGTCAATCCTAATTAGATTTTATACCAGCTTTTTCCTTTTCTTCCTGGGATGTCAGCCGCACTGATAGCTTGTTATTAGCCTGGTCGTCCTGCTCACACATTTAAAATACTGACACAACAGCATGTCCTGCGATGCTCTCAGACCTCCACAGCTAACGCTCGCAGGAGGCTACCATAAGTGGTACAGAGTTTTTCTTGTCCGGTTCTTTTAAAGCCCGTGGGATGCAGTTGAAGATCTCCTGACTTAGAAACGACCAGCTCCGTTGGCTGTTGTTTCACATCTGCCTGCGTTGCTGTTTGGAACAGAAAATGTTTCCTGTGGCATGACTATACCATCTGGTTTCTTTCTTAATTAATGAACAGCAATATTTGTTGCATTCTTCTGCTGTTCCTATAACATTGCTGGCGGTTGCTCTGTTTTCTGCTCAAGAACGGTCCTCGGCCCTTGCTGGAGTTCGCTGTTCCCGGCTCATTTTTACAACATGATATGGTCGAACCTGTGAGGACTGTGGTTCCTCTCATTTTGCTTCTCTTGCTCCTTCGTACTGCTGTGTTTCTGATGTATTTTAATATGCCAACACTTTAGTTTTTCTTCTCTTTCTTATATATATCTTTTATTCTGAGTGTTGCTTTCCTGAGCCAAGTTGGGAAGAGTTATTTTATTTTTTTTTTAAACAGGAACACATTCCCATTTCATTGTGGGAGCTTATTTCCCTCCAGACACACAACTCATTCCAGGAATCTGGAAACATAGTCTTGAATTTTCCTTTATTATTTATGTTTTTCTGTTTTTAACATTCATTCCTTAGCATCATGTTGTCTGTTTATCGTAGGGGTAGCGAACACAGCTGGGACATAGATATTATTCAGAAATTCAAAGACCGTCTCCTACTGGTAAAATGCAACTTTCAGACTGGAAGCCTGAGTGATACATCAGTCTGTGCGTCTTCTGTGTTCATTTACGTGCACGTGGGTGTACAAATGGATGCTTAACAAGGCAGGCATCCTGTCTTCCGTCAGGATGTGCTTTAGTCCCACCTCTCCGTTCGAATGTGGATCCGTAAGCTTTCGGAGGTGGTCTTCGCCAGTGCCTTGTAGACTGATTCACAGACTCACAGAGTGTTTGGGGTTGGAAGGGCCCTCTAGTGATCATCTAGTCCAACCCCCTGCCAGAGCAGGATCCCCCGGAGCAGATCACACAGGAACAAGGCCAGGCGGCTTTGGAAAGGCTCCAGGGAAGGAGACTCCCCCCTCTCTGGGCAGCCTGTCCCAGGGCTCTGTCACCCTCCCAGGGCAGAAGGGTTTCCTCATGTTCAGGGTGAACCTTCTGTTTGCCAGGTGATGGCCATGGCCCCTCGTCCTGTCCCTGGACACCCCTGAGCAGAGCCTGGCCCCATCCCCCTGACAGCCCCCCTTTAGATATTGATCAGCATTGATCAGATCCCCCTCAGCCCCCTCTTCTCTCAGCTGAACAGCCCCAGCTCTCTCAGCCTTTCCTCACATGAAGGTGCTCCAGGCCCTTCCCCATCGCAGTGTCCCTGCGCTGGGCCCTCTCCAGCAGCTCCTTGTCCTTCTGGAGCTGAGGAGCCCAGAGCTGGACACAGCACTCCAGGGGAGGCCTCCCCAGCGCAGAGCAGAGGGGGAGGACAACTCCCCTTGACTTGCTGGCCACACTCTTGATTCTCCTGTCTCCTTTTGCCTACTTGATTTTTCATGAATAAATTGCAACACGTGGCTTAGAAGAGTCTTGTGTTGCTAATGACGGGTGCGTTACTAAGACAGTGATCTTAATGACTGCGTCCGTGTAAGTAATTCCGTTTGTAATAGCAGGAGCAACGATGGGGACAAGCAGGTTTTGAACTAATGCTCGGATTTGGAGGTATAAAATTAACCCAATAACCCTAGTAACCCTGTGAGAGAGCAAGAAAGAAGATAGACATGTCCTGGGAGTACTTTAACATCGACTCCTAACGTGGTGGTTCCTCAGGGGCCAAACCCAATCCGCAGAAGCAGCAGCCAGCTTTTGGGGCTGCAGACATCTCCGTCCAGCATCTCCAGGGGGAGATTCATGGACCTTTTCCTTGACTGCGGAGAGACCCTGGAATTACCAGCTCCAGTTTCCAACCAGCCCTTTGGTGTCTAAGGTTGGTTATAATGAATTGCATCCTACAGCTACACAAATAAAGGATCAGAAGCAATACTGGGACTTCTGTCTCAGAGCATTTGATGGGGCAGATAGCAAGCTTGGCTACAGAACCTGCAACGTGTGGAGTAGCTTGGAAGAAAGGTTATGACGTTCATCTCAGTCTTTCCATGGTGTGTGGTTTTTTTTTTTGAGTACGTACTTTTTCATTAGAGTTCAGGCAGTGCATCACAATATGAGGAGCGCAGTTGTATGAACTTGAATTTTTTAGACAAGCAAGGTCTTTGCATACTGCCAATCTGCTCGAGAGGAACAAGGTTCAGGATGGTATGACTTACGGGAGAGGGGTAGCTGAAGAAAATGGACATCCTGTTCTTTTCATTGAATCATAAAATGATTTAGTTTGGAAGGGACCATAAAGCCCGTCTAGTTCCAACCCCTGCCATGGACAGGGACACCCTCCACTAGACCAGGTTGCTCCAAGCCTCATCCAGCCTGGCCTTGGACACTGCCAGGGATGGGGCAGCCACAGCTTCTCTGGGCAACCTGTCCCAGTGCTCCCCACCCTCTCCAGGAAGAATTCCTTCCTGATGTCCCATCTCAATCTCCCTCTTTCAGTTTAAACCTGTTACCCCTTGTCCTGTCACTCCCTGCCCTTGGAAAAAGCTCTCCCGGCTTTCTTGCAGCTCCCCAGGCACTGGAAGGGGCTCTAAGGTCTCCCCAGAGCCTTCCCTTCTCCAAGCTGAACCCCCCAACTCCCCCAGCCTGTCCCCATGGCAGAGGGGCTCCAGCCCTCGCAGCATCTCCGTGGCCTCCTCTGGCCTCGCTCCAACAGCTCTGTGTCCTCCTGCTGTTGGGGGCCCCAGAGCTGGAGGCAGAACTGCAGGGGGGGTCTCCCCTTGGCAGAGCAGAGGGGGAGAATCCCCTCCCTGGCCCTGCTGGCCACGCTGCTCTGGATCCAGCCCAGGATCCGGTTGGCTTTCTGGGCTCCAGTGCACACGGCCAGCTCATGGCCAGCTCCTCGCCCCCAGCACCCCCAAGTCCTTCTCCTCAGGGCTGCTTTTGGTATCTTTTTATGGTGTACGTGCTTCGGGAGGGAAATAATTACGCTCATCTCAGGTTCAGAGGCTCCCTGGCTTATCGAAGGTGATCCAGAAAGTGCAGAAGAGGAGGAACTGGAGAAATCCCCTTGATCCAGTCCTAGTTTAGGAACAACAGCAATATACTATCCGTGCCTTTGTGAGGCAGGGAAGGATCTCATTATCTTTGAATTTTATGAGTTCGGTGGTGGTCTGCAGCCTGTTGGCTGTAAATACCAGCTGTAATTTTCTGGTGCTAGTTTTTATCTCCCGTGTTGCGTAGATGCTGTCTCGCTGTGGCAGATTTGCTGCTAGATCTGGGCTGTGTTTTTCTGGAGGGTAATCTTTATTCCTTAGGAGTGGCGTTGGCAGAGAGGGAGGGGAGTATTTAAAAAATAGCACAACGTTTGGAGTACTAAGTGTTCATTTACTTTATTTCCCCGAGTAGGTTAAAGCTTGAGGAACCTTGATGACTTCTTTTCTGATGAAATAACAAAGATACCTTAGAATTGATAGTATTGAGAAGGTCAGCAAGCTATTAATGATGAATTAATACTGAACGTGAATTAATAGTTGACCTCAACTTTGCTATTTTTCTCCATAAAACGTGGAAAATTGCATCGTGGGAATAATAATTCAGAAAGATAAATGAAAGATAACACAAACAAACGGGTTTTCCTTCCGCAGGACTCACTAATTGATGCTGGTCCCCTCAGAAGAGTTCATGTGAAGACTGCCCATGGAAGGTCGCTGCCTGCGTTTGCTGAGGCTCTAGGATTCTGCTGATTTGCTGTTCAATTAACTGAAGAGTCCAGTTTTTCCCATGAACCATCTTTCACCTCGGGAAGACAGAGGTAAGGTTGCAGGTTTCTGTTTCTTCTTTCCTCTGGCATAAAATGTTTAAACCTGTCATGGAGGTGGATTTTCCTGGAGCACCTCTTCATGCAGAATTAATTACTGGGGCTGCTGAAAGCAAAAGTCACCGTTTTTCTCTGTCCTTGGCATCCTTTGGGGTTGTTTTCCGTACACGAGATGTGCAGTCAGTCTGCATTGCTTTTGTAGCTACGGGAGTTGTTTTAAAAGCTCATAAAGATGAAATTATTGCCTGAATCAACTGCGCTTTCTCAATACGTTTTGCAAAATCGAATAGCTAATTGCTGCGGTGGCAGAATGGCATGCAAAGGATTTGTGCTAAAGAATAGTACGCAGTTTTGGTAAGTCGGTGTTACGCTGTAGGCTGGCTCGTGGTGTTGATCAGGTGAATTGAGTCCACAACTGGGGGATTTTCAAAGTCACAAACTTGGGAAATGAAAATGTTTAATGTCAAGGGCTACTACAACTTCCAGAGCAAGAAGTGTGTACTCAGCACCCTTGTAGCTCTTACTAGCTGATGCATGTAACAACCTGAACATTTCTGTGCCGCCAGTATCTTAAAGGGAAATGGTTGTAGTGGCGTGGTGACTCCAGAAGACAGTACAATATATTTAGAAATGAGCAAAATGGTAAAACAAGTAGCAGTTGGATGATGTGTTGGCTGCGCCTACTGTATGGCTGTGGGATTTACAGCCTCTCTTCATCAAGACTGGGAGTGCTTACTGCTGTGGATGCTGAGTACGCAGGAGAGGGGAGGACCTGTAACCCCTGTTAATTCCCCTGGAAAACCAGCTTCTAGCTGACATGCTGTAAGGCAGAAATTACATATATCACTACAGCTGCTTTTGTCTGATGAAATTTCATGTTGCTTGTATCACAATTCCCTGTCTGAGATAGCTGGTGTTGCAAGAAGCTTTGGCGTCGGAGCTGGTTTTGGATGCAGTGCGATGGAAAACGGGATATTTCCTTCTGGACTGAGTGTGGCTTGCTCCAGTGCTCCTCTTCAGTGCGGTGTAAATACTGGTCCCAATAAGATACTGGTGTTGTATGTCCTTCGTAGGTGGCTTTGGCCACCTGGTTTCTATCCTTGAGGTGGCGGCTTCCCTGATGTCTGTTGGACTGATCACTGCCGCAGGAACTGCTGCAGCTTGGAGATGGCAGTGCCCCTGTTCTAAGTGTTCTCCCCTGATCAGTTTGGTAGCCAGAGGGTGGATAATTGGGTGCCCAAGATGGGGTGCAGGGGTGGTGGTAGCTGGGGAACCACCTCCCTTGCCCTGATCCTTGGTCTTTGAGCAACGTGATCTTCTTTGGGCAACCTGGTCTAGTGGAAGGTGTCCCTGCCCATGGCAGGGTGGGTGGGACTAGATGATCTTTAAGGTCCCTTCCAACCCAAACCATTCCATGATTCTATGATCTGTCTGGCTGTTTCCCTGGAAGGCTCTTTGCTCTCGGCCTTGGTCTCTTCCATTTGTAGCACAAATGATGGTGGTAATTAAGCATGGTTGTAAAATCTGAAAATAATACCACTTCCTTATTGCTGTGTGCTGGCCTGACTGTTAGCTTGGAGTCGCCCGGGCAGAGAGGAGCTCGGGGGCTGCCCACAAGTGGTAAGAAGCCAGCAAAGCCCCAGTCCAATGCTGGAAGTGCTGCTCAGAGTTAATTACTAAACGGCGCTTTGTCTAATAAATGCACAATTGGATTCAGGATTTTTCACTGCGAAAAGTTCACCTTTCCCTCTGGACATAACAGCTGCTTTTTGATTGGAAGCGGGCAAGCCTTATCACACACAGACAAAACCCTTGGCTCTTAGGACTCTGGAAATGTCTTGATTCCTCTCTCTGGTATCTGCCCAGAGTCAGAATTTGGAGAGGTGACTGCAGGGTGGAGGTGGGTTCTCCCCACTGCTGACCTCCTGCGTTCCAGGCACTGATTAATACCTGCTCAGGCTGGGAGTTTGCAGCCCAAGGGTTTGGGGCTATACGCAGCTTTTCTTCTTTATTTTCTTCTTCCCAAGGCCCCACTCGGTACAAATCATGCACCCAGCAGTGTCCAGGCTTTTCCTGAGACATCTCGTAACATCAGGGAGCTTGACGGATGCAGCCCAGGCAAGTAAAGGGTTAAATTCTTAACTATGAAATTGGATAGCATTGAGGGGAGGAAGAGCGACTTCTAGATTAATTTTAAGGGTGAGGTGCCGCCTCGGCTGCGCTGGATTTCCCCTAATTTAGGGGACTGATGGGCTAGCCCCTGCAGTTGCGTGGGGAGAGCCGGGGGGAGCCCTGCCTTCATCCCACCTGGCACCTCCCAGCCTTTCCTTTTTGTTTTTCCCCCCACCTGTCTTATTAAATCTCATTCTTTCCTTTAGCAAATGGACTTTTTGGCTTGGCATGAAATCCAGTTGCTGCGGTTGAGTTCCCATCCCCTTTATCCTGCGATGGGGCTTTGAGATGAAAAAACGTAAATGCAGTCACCGAGACGCTCCCTCCTCCACCCGAGCCCTAGGTCTTTGCTGAGCCAAAACGCCCTCTTTATTCCTTAATGATCATATTCCTTCCACTTTAAACAGATTTCCTGCTGTTAACAGCGTTTTCAAGTGTTGCAACTTTATAAACTGTATCTCGTGAGAGGTGTTTTCCGTAGGTGAGTTTCCTTGAAGCCGTAACCTCTGCCTTGCCGTTCCCTTTTTCCGGGGGCTGCTGGCGGGGTAAGAAGGACACGGATGATGGGCTTGGCAGTAACCGTACTTCTAAATCATCTGTTCTTCTACCTCTTTTGTTAGTTTTAGAGAGGGATGTTGTTTCAGCCATGTGTTTAAAATGGGGTCCTGCTGATCAAGACAAAGGTGCACGCAGCACTTCTGGGGACTTAGGAAGAAAAACTGCCAGAATTGTCTTGCCACATACGAGTTCAAACCATCGTGGCGCTGCTAAAGCCTTGCTTTTAAAAAGCAAAGAGCACAAACAAACCAGGAACCCCCGCCATGCCCACTGAAAAGGCTTTCTAGGCTGCCTGGTAGAGAACAGGCTGGATAATCCCTGGGAGTGTCCAAGGCCAGGCTGGATGAGGCTTGGAGCAACCTGGGCTAGTGGAAGGTGTCCCTGCCCGTGGCAGGGGGTGGGACTGGGTGGGCTTTAAGGTCCCTTCCAACCCAAACCATCCTATGATTCTATGATGAGAACTGCCGTGGACCATATGCAGACAGAGCCCTGAGGCTTCTGCTGCTTTGCAGAGGACACCCACCAGCAGTATGGCATCTTCAACACTATCTTGTTGTCCTTGTGCTGGCCAGCTGCAGCCACAGTACCAGGAGATGCGTTTCCCTCTTTAGGTTGCCAAATACAAATGCTGAAGAGTTGAGTCTTTTGGGGTTTTTTTTTGGGTTTGTTTCTTTTGTTTTAGAAGAAAAGTTAGAACGAGCACGTGGAGGCCACCAACACGTTTCTTTCCGTATTTGTCGTGAGGATGTTACAGCCGCCTGTCACTAGCAAGAAAGTTGATACTGAAAGCATTCACCCTGCTGAAGGTGTCGGAGTCTTAACTGAGTGTCCCCTATTGTGTTGTTACCTGGTCATTTGATTCTGCTGGAGTCCCTGATTGCGTACTGCTGAAATATCTGTGAGATGCTAACATGTTAGAGGCACCTGCACGATGCTGGAGGCAGTTTCAAGCGTATTTTGAGAAGGAAACAGTTGACGGGATTTCAGATGCTTTAGTGACTTTGGCTCTTTTGTGTGAAGTTAAGGAAGAACTGTTTTGATACAGGAGCTCGTTATAGTTTCACAGCTGAGAACTCTTTCTGTTCCTTTTTTTCTAAAAATATCATTAGATGCTTTTGTTTTCACACATAAAACCTATAGTTGGATGGTCAGATTGGGTGCTTTGTTTATACTGAAAGTATTTGAGACACACACCTCTTCCATTAAGTACAACTCTTGGTGCTTAACTCCTTGAAAAAATTCAAATGTCTAAGTAAGGATTTTGTCATTTTCTGTTAAATGTTGCTTCACCGGGAGCTTTGGTAAGATCTATTTTGAGTTCTTGGTTTTAACATCCAGGCTGTGGTTTTGCTTGTCTTTTGGAACAAACCACTTCATCCATTTGCTTTGCTTCACCGAGAAATTTTAAGCAAATGCACCATTTTCTTAGGCGTTCACATTTATCTTAGATTGAGTACACAGAACCATAGAATGGTCTGGGTTGGAAGGGGTGACCTTAAAGCCCACCCAGTGCCACCCCCTGCCACAGGCAGGGACACCTTCCACTAGACCAGGTTGCTCCAAGCCTCATCCAGCCTGGCCTTGGACACTGCCAGGGATGGGGCATCCACAGCTTCTCTGGGCAACCTGTCCCAGTGCTCCCCACCCTCTCCAGGAAGAATTCCTTCCTGATGTCCCATCTCCATCTCCCTCTTTCTGTTTAAACCCATTACCCCTTGTCCTGTCACTCTCTGCCCTTGGAAAAAGCCCCTCCCCCAGCTTTCTTGTAGCCCCCCAGGCACTGGAAGGGGCTCTGAGGTCTCCCCAGATCCTTCCCTTCTCCAGGCTGAACCCCCCAACTCCCCCAGCCTGTCCCCATGGCAGAGGGGCTCCAGCCCTCGGGGCATCTCCGTGGCCTCCTCTGGACTTGCTCCAACCAGTCGACATCCTTCTGATGTTGGGGATGCAGAGCTGGACGCGGTACTCCAGTATTTCTGTGTATTTCTGTGTACGTGTAGTATTTCTGTGCAAATCCAGCCTAATGCTTTGACCATAACCAGACGTCAGCTGCAGAAACCCTGCCAAGGTCTGAGATGTCATTGTCCCCCCACTGTCGGTCACTGCCTATCTGGCAAAGCTGGTGGCTGCCCTAATTCATCCAACGGCACGATTCTGTGAGCACTTCTCATCTGCAGTACTGCGGAGTCCTCCAGGCTTGGCTGAGCCCTCTCCAATGGCTCTTCAACCCGAGCTTCTTGTGCAGAAGCAAGTGAGAATTGCTCACCTGAAGCCTTTGGCTGTGATTGTGGGATCCTCTTGACAGACAACCCGGGAATGGGAACATCTTAATCTGCCGCAGCCGCTTCTGCAGTGATCAGTTTATAGGGTACAGCATTAACGCAGGTTGAAACCCCTTCCTCCACCTCTGCGGCGGTTCGCTGATCAGCGGAAGCTTCATTCATCGTTGTCTGCAGCCCCGCCGTGTAGGTAGCTCTTGCTGTGCAGAGGAGATGAGGTGGAAACGTGTTTGCGTCTCGGCTGAGCAGGATTGTAATCAGCATCCAACAGGACAGTAAATGATGCTGGATATGTTAATGGCTTTTTAGTCTGCTGGGTTCTCTGTTGCCCTGGAGGAATTTCAACTTCCTGGGCCACAGAGGTGATATATCGTTTAATTGAAAACCACACTCAAGTGAGTCCATCAGTTTTCAGGACTTAACAATTTGGTGTTCTTCGCCTAACGGAGTATTTGCTCTACAAGCCCTTTGTAAGGTTGTAAATCGGTACCTGTTTACTTTCTTCCATTGTTTTATCTATTTTGGTATCTCTTTGTCAGTTTGAGTTAGCTACTGCTCTGACCTTCTCAAGGGCACCTCTTCAGTGTCAGGCTTCCTGTTAGCTGTCAGCTTCCTGGAGGTGAGACACCAGCGATTCCTGATTCTCCCTGCCAGACACGGCTGTGGGCGCTGCCTCCGAAAGTCGGAGAAGTATGAGAAATTCTGCCTTTTCTTTGTTCATGGAAGATGATTCAGAGGTTGACAGGATTAGATTCATAGAATCACAGAATGGTTTAGGTCAGAAGGGACCTTTGAAGATCATCTAGTCTACCCCCGCTGCTGTGGGCAGCGACACCTTCCACCAGAGCAGGTTGCTCCAAGCCTCATCCAGCCTGGCCTTGGACACTTCCAGGGATGTGTGGGACATTCACAGCTTCTCTGGGTGACCTTTTCCAGTGCCTCCCCACCCTTATGGTAAAAAATTTCTTCATTATGTCCAGTCTAAACCTACCCTTTTTCCGTTTAAAACTGTTCCACCTTGTCCTGTTGCTACAGGCCCTGGTAAGAAGTCTTTCTCCATCTTCCTTATAAGATCCGTTTAACTACTGACAGACAGCAATAGGGTCTCCCCAAGCCTTCCCTTCTCCAGGCTGAACAACCCCAACTCTCCCAGCCTGTCCCCATAGCAGAGGGGCTGCATCCTTCTGAGCATCTTTGTGGCCTCCTCTGGACTCATTCCAACAGGTCCATGTCTTTTTTGTGCTGAGGAGTCCAGAACTGGACACAGTGTTCCAGGGCAGGTCTCATGAGAGCAAAGCAGAGGAACAGAATCCCCTCCCTCGGCCTGCTGGCCACACTTCTGCTCCAGCCCAGGATACGGTTGGCTTTCTGGGCTGCCAGCGCACACGGCCAGCTCATGGCCAGCTTTTCATCCACTAGTATCCCACAGTCCTTCTTCACAGGGCTGCTCTCCATCCATCCATCCATCCATCCATCCATCCATCCATCCATCCATCCATCCCCATTGATGCTGGGGATTGCCCCAACCCAGGACCCTGCACTTGGCCTTGTCGAACTTCACGGGGTTGACATGTGGCCACTTCTCAAGCTCATGAGGGTCCTTCTGGATGGCATGACTTCCTCCTAGTGAATCAGCTGCGGTCAGCATGGTGTCATCTGCACCAACCTTCTGAGGGTGCACTCAATCCCACCATCTAGGTCATTGGTGAAGATGTGGAACATAGGGGTATTTGGACATCAGGAAGGAATTCTTCCCGCAGAGGGTGGGGAGGCCCTGGGACAGGTTGCCCAGAGAAGCTGTGGCTGCCCCATCCCTGGAAGTGTCCAAGGCCAGGCTGGATGAGGCTTGGAGCAGCCTGGTCTAGTGGAAGGTGTCCCTGCCCGTGGCAGGGAGTGGCCTGGGGGGGCTTTAAGGTCCCTTCTAACTCAGACCATTCTGGGATTCTGTATTGTACAGTGCCAGTCCTAATATGGACCCCTGAGGGACAGCACTTGGGACCGACCCTTGTTTGGACATTGAGCTCTTTGTATGAAGCATGATTTTGTTTACTCAGCGTGGAAGCTTTTAAGGAAAAATTATCCCAAAGTAATAAAAAGTGGATGAGCATTTGTCATGCTGGGCAGTGATAGGTCTTCATGGGCTTTGTTCATGGGGTGACAGCTGTCCATTCTGGAGGGGCTGCTTCTTCCTCCTGTGAGGTTTTACCTTCTGTCTGAAGCCTCTTAGCTGGGGTGAAACCAGCTGGGAGTAGAGCTGGGGACAGCGAGTGAGTTCAACCCTGCGGGTTCTGCTCCTGGATGCTCCCGGTCGTTGCTCCCCCTTGTCGCCGTGGGCAGACCTGCTCTTCAGAGCAGCTTCTGGGGAAAACATGGCCCAGCATGATATCCGAAAAGGAGGTCCTTTTATCTTCTAAAAATAACAAATAAACCTGCTTAGAACTGCCTTTTTGTTTGTTTCCCTACTTTTGATCTTGTCTTTGAAAGAGGAAAACATTTAGATGGGTTAAACCCTTAGTAAGGTCTATTTGTGCTTGTCGTTAGAGAAGTCTTTTTTATCTTCCAGTTATCACTAAAAACATTTTTTTCTAGAGCTGATGGGAGTTGTGTAACCGCCTGTCAATATCTCAGGAGAGCGGTAAGATCTCTTTCTGGTAAACTTGTAAGAGATAAACACGAAACCCCAAAGCTACTGCTTGGCTGACAAAAAGTGAGAAGAATTTTTCTGGTGGTTTGTTTTTTTTTTTATTCCTGTGCCGAGTTGTAGGTGAGTACCTTTCACCGGCACCGAGGAGGTTTTGCTAAGTACGTGGCTCTGTTTGCTTCTCAGAAAGAAAACCAGCAGTACCTAGTTCCTGTGGTTTGAAGATGAAGGTATACGCATTTAAACACATGTGCACACGCCTGCTGCCATCAGGAAAGGAGCGAAATTTAAAGTATTTCCTGGCGGTTTTGCCTGAATACTGGTTGAAATTATTATTTACTGTTGAGTCAGACTGGAGACAGTAGCGTCATCTACAATAGTGCTTTCCAAGAACCATAAATACTGGTAAATAGTTTTCATTACGAGCATTACCTGTGAAATCCTGATAATTTGGAATGCAAATCTTAATTTCATAGAATCATGGAATCATAGACTGGTTTGGGTTGGAAGGGACCTCAAAGATCATCTAGTTCCAACCCCTGCCACAGACAGGGACACCTTCCACTGGACCAGGTTGCTCCAAGCCTCATCCAGCCTGGCCTTGGACACTGCCAGGGATGGGGCAGCCACAGCTTCTCTGGGCAACCTGTCCCAGTGCTCCCCACCCTCTCTGGGAAGAATTTCTTCCTGATATCTAATCTAAATTTCCCCTCTTTCCGTTTAAACCCATTACCCCTTGTCCTGTCACTCCCTGCCCTTGTAAAAAGCCCCCCCCCCCCCCCCCCCAGCTTCCTTGTAACCCCTTCAGGTTCTGGAAAGCTGCAATAAGGTCTCCCCGGAGCCTTCCCTTCTCCAGGCTGAACCCCCCAACTCTCCCAGCCTGTCCCCATGGCAGAGGGGCTCCAGCCCTCAGAGCATCTCTGTGGCCTCCTCTGGACTCGTTTCAACTGGTTGATATCCTTCTTATGGACCAATTTCACTCATCCTCGATTGGCATTTCTCTGTGGCATCCTGTCCTCATCATCCCTGACATACCAGCACCCCAAAAAGCACTTCAGATGATGCTTAAACCTTCAGAGTACATTGCTGGTAAGAATTATCAACCTGGGGTGAGTTGGGCATCTGCAGTGGAACTGCATTGTCCGATGCCTCGCTGGGACGGGATGGAGCGGCTGCAGCGACGTTCTGCCTGGATCTGTGGCATTAGGGTAGTTAATACACCGGGAACTCTTGCCTCTGGGTGGGTAGGGAAGTGATGCTTTTCCATCAAATCTTTTTTTTCCCTCATATATTTACAACGCTTGTTTTCCTCCTTGAATTTACTTACCTGTAGGAGCCGCGAGTTAGGGGTTAGGAGAGCACTGGCTGTTGCAAAGAGCATGAGGCGGCGGGAATATATAGCAAAAAAATATGTAGGAATACATAGCAAACTCCTCATAGATGCTTTTTTCTTTCATTTTTGTAAAGACCTTAGTCTCCCCTTGCAGGTTTCAGAGAAACCTCGTGAGGTTAATAAAGCCTTAGCTTTAATGTGCTTTCCCTCCCCACCCCTGTTTCCTCTACCTTGTTATCCCGGCGTTTCTTTGTACAATGAAAAAGCATACATTTGTTTAATGGAGCTGTCACGAATCCCAGCTACAGATGAACTGCGGAATGTATATTAAAATATATTTGGTGAAGTTAAAATGAAATTCAAAATCAAAGGAAAATTGCCCTGTTGCTTGTTACGGTTCATATCAAAATGTCACCTGGGAGAAAGCGTATTCCTTTTAGAAGCGTGAATGGGTTGTTAAGAAGGGACCAGTTTTATCTGTAGGGAAATTCTCTACTGTCTTAAGCCCAAGTGTGAAGAGGGAAAGGCAAACTAATTAGCAAATTTTAATAACAAAGTAACAGAATATCAGATGGATGGTATGTCTCAGCATTGGATTTACACAGCTGAGCAGTTTCCACGTATCTCTGAACGGGTAGGAAATGAAGGGAAAAATCTTTTATTAAGATATTGGAATAAAATCCTGATTTAAGCAGCCTTAAATTTATGGGAACTGTAATAGTCGATAGTACAGAGATGGAAAATAAGTGAAATTGCGTAAAGTGGAAGGTTTAACAAAAAAACTTCCACAAACATTCCTAAAGAAACACAGTAAAAACCTGAATGGGCAGTTCACCCCCCATCATTGCACAAACGGAAGAACAGAGAGGGAAATGGATGTTCTTGGGCAAGGGAAGGTCATCCCAGATCTGAAAGATGTTAAACCAAAAACCAGTGGTGTTACTGGCAGCTTATTATGTGGGAGTTGTAAACTGGCAATTCTGCTCAGTGGAGCTGGAACAGGGGCAGTTCATAGAATTCCAGAATGGTTTGGGTTGGAAGGGACCTTAAAGACCACCCAGTGCCACCCCCTGCCACGGGCAGGGACACCTTCCACTAGCCCAGGTTGCTCCAAGCCTCATCCAGCCTGGCCTTGGACACTGCCAGGGATGGGGCAGCCACAGCTTCTCTGGGCAACCTGTCCCAGGGCCCCCCACCCTCTGTGGGAAGAATTTCTTCCTGATACCTAATCTAAATCTAATCTCTGCTTTCAATTTAAACCCATTACCCCTTGTCCTGTCACTCCCTGCCCTTGGAAAAAGCGCCCCCCCCCAGCTTCCCTGTAGCCCCCTTCAGGTACTGGAAGGGGCTCTAAGGTCTCCCCAGAGCCTTCCCTTCTCCAGGCTGAACCCCCCAACTCTCCCAGCCTGTCCCCATGGCAGAGGGGCTCCAGCCCTCGCAGCATCTCTGTGGCCTCCTCTGGCCTCGTTCCAACTGGTCTATATCCTTCTTATGCTGAGGGCTCCACAGCTGGACACAGCACTCCAGGTGCGGTCTCATGAGAGCAGAGCAGAGGGGAGAATCCCCTCCCTGGCCCTGCTGGCCACGCTGCTCTGGATCCAGCCCAGGATCCGGTTGGCTTTCTGGGCTGCCAGCGCACACGGCTGTCTCGTGTTTAACTTCTCACCCCCAGCACCCCCAAGTCCTTCTCCTCAGGGCTGTTCCCAATCCGTTCTCCCTCCAGTCTGGCCTTGTGCTGGGATTGCCCCAACCCATGTGCAGGACCTTGCCCTTGGCCTGGTTGAACTCCCTGAGGTTGGCACGGTCCCACCTCTCCAGCCTGTCCGGGTCCCTCTGGATGCCATCCCTTCCCTCCAGTGTGTCCAGGTCCCTCTGGATGCCATCCCTTCCCTCCAGCATGGCACCGCACAGCTCGCTGTCGTGTCAAACTTGCTGAGGGTGCACTCGATGCCATCGTCCCTGTCACTGACAAAGGTGTTGAACAGTGCCGATCCCAACACCGACCCCTGCGGAACGCCGCTCGGTACCGGTCTCCACTCAGACATCGAGCCATTGACCACCACAGTTCAGGGGGATACAAGGAAAACCTTCACTGTGCAGACAGAGCCAGGAGCAGGTTGGACCAGAGACATCCCGAGGCTGAACCTCAGTGTTCCTGTGACAATGTTCAGCATTTCAGTACATGTTATTTGTAAAGCAGACATGCAGCTCTTGGCAGTTAATGGACAACGGAAGTAGGAGTTTGCTAAAATTTGTAGGAAATACAGCCCAGATCCATGAACGACTCTTGTCAAGGCCTGGAGAAACCCCTTAGGGAGCCAGGCAAGATATTATTAGTGGCCATGTAAGTGGTCAGCAGTTGAGTTTAATGCCATTAATTTCTAGCAGAAATCCCTTCTCTGTACTGCTCCGGAAGCAAGCACACGGCTTTACCCCGTGTTTCTGGCAGCTGATTTTAAGCTCTTTAGAAATGTGAGGGCATTGAAAGTTGGTTGTGTCGCAGCTTTTGCCTCGCACGGTGCCGGGCGAAGCTCAGCTCACGCATCTGCAGTGTAAAATGCTCATTAGGGTTTTGAGGCGTCTTTGTAACTTCAGAGCGTTAATATTTCTCGCGGCTTTGATCCCTGCAGAAGAGAGGGAAGCGAAGCCGCCGGGTGTTGCTGACTCTCATCTCTCTTGAATGGGAGACTCCTCCACATTTCTTACATTTGTTGTCTCCTCGCGCTCTGCGGTCTCAGCTTTAATCCCTCTCTCCTGTGTCTTTAACTCATGAAAGTAAGTAATTAGAGACCCGAGCACATGTCAGAGTGATGATCTACAGATACAGCTGCAGCATTTTTTTCTTAAATATAATAGTATAATGTCACAAATGAGCTCCCTTTGCTCTATATTTCTCCGGACTCCATCTATCTTTAGATGGAAAATACAGCTGCACAGCAGTCTCCTGACTGATGTAAAAATGGAGAGGAAGCTTTTCCACTTTGTGTAAGCGTATTATTTGTGAATATACCATGAAGAATGGCATTGCTGCACAACGCAATGGTAATCCCATCCCACCCCTATTTCATCCAGCGGATGAAAATACTTCATTACAATTAGATGTTGTTTGCTTGTTGTTTCCTGAGAGGGTCTGCAGTTAAACTCTAGACCTTTTCCACCCTGCCATCATTAACGGCGGTATCGAGAGCGAAGTATTTCATCAGTCATCTACTCTACGCTCGGTCTGGGTTTGGGATGCTGCAGCGGGCTTTGAAAATGATGGCGTAATAATGGATGAATGACAGGGTAGAAGCAATCCAGCAACTCTTTCGCATGTTAAATATGAAGGACAGATAAATTTTACAGCTGTTAGCAATGATTAGAGCATTTGCAGACAAATAGATAAATCATTAAAAAACTAAAATGGCTCCGTATACCACATACCCATCTATTGTCAACACCGTGACTACACATGGGGTAAATAATTGCAGCAAGTACTGAAATCTTATTAAAATTTTTAATTAACTCATCAGCAGACTAATAAATATTTCATGACAGCTAACTGAATGTCTGCTGTAAAGCGTAAGAACGGCGTCCTCCTCGACGGGAGACCTGGGAAAAGCCATTTGTCAAGACACTGTTGTCAAGACAACTCATGAGCGTTGCAGGTGGTTGCAATGAACTTTCTTTACCAGTATGGTGCGGTGTCCACCCCTGGCATGGTTTCATCTGAAAGCTCTGGTTGTAAAGAGGAGAATAAGAATTAAAAATATACATGACAGCCTAATTCTTTGGTGTTTCTAGGAGTAGTTTGGTGAAGGAAAGGACTGATTGCCTTCACACAAGGATGGGAAGCCTGAGACTTGTCAATGAAATCATCAGTTCCTTCTTTGATAATTGGTTTTGGTGGTGCAGCGCTCCTCAAAAATAGTTGGGTATTTCCCTCCTCCTGTTTGTAATAGGTATGTGATGTCATAAAACACTTTAGATGCCCATAAGAGACTTTTTTTTTTCCTTTGAGGCTCTGCCCAGAGAAGCTGTGGCTGCCCCATCCCTGGGAGTGTCCAAGGCCAGGCTGGATGAGGCTTGGAGCAACCTGGGCTAGTGGAAGGTGTCCCTGCCCATGGCAGGGGGTGGGGCTGGGTGTGCTTTGAGGTCCCTTCCAACCCAAACCATTCCATGGTGATTCTTTGATTTTGGCAGGTGCATGCCCATGTTGCCGTGCTCTCCATCGGCGGACGGCTGTCACCTTCCAGCTTGACCACCCGGGGTGGCATTGCCCTTCACCAGGGCGACTGTCGTGTCTGTGCCTGGTGCCTTCAACACCATCCTGTAGAGCAAGGAGAGGAATTGCCTCTATTTCTTACGAAAAGAGCCCTCAAAACCAAATATTTTAATGTATTAATAGAATGAATGTGACTCGGCTGCGGTCACGCCGGTGTCACGTAGCTGCCGTCTTCCAAAGGCAGCATCTCCAACCCGAGCCTTCCCGGCGCCGCAGCAGCAAGCGAGCGCCGTGCCGCAGCCGAGGCTTTTCAGCGCTTTGTTTTCACGGGCTTTAATTATGGAGAGAAAAAGAAAACTGTTACTTATATCATAGCGTGATGGCGTGGGTATAAAACAAGCCGCATCCTTGCACCAGTGTGAACTTCGGGCTGAAGTGCCGGAGCCGTCGTCTTTGCCTGTGTTGTTTGTGCAGCTGCAGGGATTGCACCCACATCTGTTTTGTGGTCCTGAAATTTAGCCCCGTCCGTGCACATTTACGGATCGTTGCGAACTGGCAATTGTTCTAATGGTTTAATAAATACCAGGGCGGGAGGTTTTTGTTTTGTTCTGTTTGAGTTTCATCTTCCCTTTTCAAGCAAAATGTTGCTGGCGGCTTCAGCCCGTTGCCGCAGCGATGTTTTTGCAATGCTGACTTTACCGTCGCACGGAGGATGTGTTCGTCCTGCGCGCGAGCTTTGTTACGTAAGCTGGCCTTCAATTTTTCCATATCCCATACAAGGTATTTTATCTTCTACCAAATTCCAGGGATTTATAGCCAGGTAGGGATTTTTTTTTCTTCCCCTCTTCATTTCCCAGCTGATGTTTTCTTTAAAAGCTTGTGCCTTCTTGCATTTCTCATACTTTCGGGAACCATCGAACTCATTAACGATTCCCGGTTCGTCCGGCAAACCGAGAAGTTACTTTCTCTTGAGCAGTGAAGAATTTTGGGGGAGAATTCAACAAAAGTGACACTGGGTTACTTATAGCTCGTGGCCCTTTGTCACCTCGGTGGGATCCTGCGTCTTTCAAAGGATGTCCTACTTTTCGGAAGCCTTATGTGGAGCAGCCCAGCCATTTTCCTGTGTTTTCTCGGGCACTTGCCTATTTTTGTATTGTAGAAAGAGTTTTAAGGAGTGCTGAGTAGCCTCGGTAAAGGATTTTAATGTCGTTGCTTCTCTGCAGTGCTTTGTGAAACGGCTTGAGCATCTCTTGCCCTCCATTTTAAGAGACCAGATACTTGTGGATCTCTTCTGCTATTAATATCTGTGATTTAATAGCATCGGTTTGGACTTATTTCTGCAGTACTTTCTTCCCGAAACTCTCCAAGGGCTGTGCATTTTAATTAGTTTAGCCTCATGTTCCCTGCACAAGGGAGCTGGACTCCCCTGACCCTCTCCTGCTTTTCCCCTTTCTTCTGTGCATTCGTGCTCTTTACAACAGGCATTGATTTTTTCTTTCCTTGATCAAGGTATATTTACCCCCACTTCTGTGGTATGAGCTTGCCCTTTTCCCATTTAAATATACTCAATCACCACTTTAATTCTTCCTTTTCAACACACCCGCTGTATTTAGGGCAGAAGATGCATCCAGCACATAATTTTCCTGCGGTTTCTTGAGGCAAAGGTACCATTTGTGCTGCTCCCCCATCCCATTTCTTCATTCTTAGGACTTAATTACAAATCTCTCCATCTTTTTTTAATACCTTTACCTCATATCCTGCTGTTTGTTTCATTAATGCCTCTTGGTTTTGCAAACCTAAGGCTTAGCAGCCGGGGAGGCGGGTCGCATCCACGCCTGCAGCGCTTGTGGCGCAGAGGATGCGGGTCTGGTCCTGCTGCCTGGCACTGGGCAAAGCGGGAGCAAAACGCTGCTGCCTGAGCTTTAGCTAAGCTTTGCTTTAGAATCCCAGAATGGTTTGGGTTGGAAGGGACCTGAAAGATCATCTAGTTCCAACCCCTTGCCACGGGCAGGGACACCTTCCACTAGCCCAGGTTGCTCCAAGCCTCATCCAGCCTGGCCTTGGACACTGCCAGGGATGGGGCAGCCACAGCTTCTCTGGGCAACCTGTCCCAGTGCTCCCCACCCTCTCTGGGAAGAATTCCTTCCTGATATCTTTAGCTTAGTGGAGGGGACTCTCTGCAGTTCAGCCTGCGCTGGTTTTGTCACGTCGGTCATTCACGTGTACGTTAAACAAAGTGGCCTGTCGCGTTTCCGTGCAACATGGAGGTGATGCAGAGGAAAGGTGGCATGAAACGAAGCCCTATCCTATTTTTCCCTACAAATTAATGTATTTTGGGAGAATATTTCCCAGCAGGTGCTCCTGAACTTTTTCAAGCTTCCTATTGCAGATGCCTTTGTTGCAGAGCTCCTGCTCCTGGGCTCTCTGCAGCCTGCTCCAAGGAGAAAGCCTAAAGGAGAACGTAAGTAGAAATTATATAACGAAGAAGCAGATCAGTCTTGCTGCTGTAAAGCAGGGATGAAAAAAGAGAGAGAAATCGTGTGTTGGATAAATGTACTGCGAAAAGGCTGCCCCAGCACCCTTGCTGGGTTGCTTTTTCTCCCCAGGGAGTGGGATGCAGCTGCAGAATGGTGTAAGCTTTTCCTTCTAAAACAGAGAGTGGTATTTAGACATAGATACCAGGTTTTGGGTCAGGGTTTGGAGCTGACTGTAGGAGCAGGTCTGTAAGAAAAACAAACAAAACCACAAGGACCTGTAAAATCTTTATGTTCCTCAAATGCGTTGCTTGGCAAATCCATCCGGATGGAAATGCGGTGTGCTGGATGAACCAAGAAGGGGATAAACAGTCAAGAAAATGAGAGCCATTTCTCTGGTTGCATGAAAAGAATAGTATTTGGAAAACCTGGTCGTGAAGGGGCGGGGGGCTGTTTGCCTCTATCACTGAAGCTACGTTAAATTCAGGTTTTTAATTAGATTTCAAATGGACAGTGCCCCTTCCAAGCCAGTCTGCTGTACCGTAAGCACGGCTGGAGTGCAGCTTTTCCAAGTAAATGGCAACGGTAGCCCAGGCAGCCTGGAGCATCCTGCTAGGTACCAGGAGTGCTCCGCACCCGGCATGCCCCAGCAGTGCCAGGATGCAAATGGCATCTCGTCCTGTAACCTAATAAAACACGTTTCCTTTAGCCATGCTTCAGAGTTCAGGAACTCAATAAGTTTGAAAATTAAAGCAATTGTTACACTGAGCAATCTTTTTGTGGTGGTTTGTGCAAAGCACGTATCTGAGGAAGCGTCTTTATTAATAAGACGCGGGAGGCCGTGGGTTTCCGTCCTTGGGATCCCCTGTCTCATCAGCTCAGCAAGTTACGCTGCACAAAACTGAAGTAAAACTTGGTGAGTGCACTGTGTGCTTACCCCAGGTAACCTCCAGCCGGTGCCACCGGAATGACGGCACCGGAGAGCCTGGCAAAAGGAGGAGCCCATCCCTGCACGTGCCGATGCAATATTTACTCTGCGTACGTGCATTTCTGTGTGGTAGTAAAATAGTGTCAATAGTGGCAGGTTTTAATATAAGCAGTGGGTTAATAACCAGAGATGTTCATGTCCTGAGCTTACACTTCACTGTGGAGCTCTGAAGCACTTTGCAAATGGTAGTAAGGATTTTTCTCCTTGTGGGGCTAGAAGGGGCCACATCTCAGGGCCACAGAAGTGATCCGTGGGCTGGAGCCCCTCTGTTATGGGGACAGGCAGAGAGCTGGACTTGTTCAGCCTGGAGAAGGGAAGGCTCTGGGATGACCTGCAGCCCTGAGGAGGACTTGGGGGTACTGGGGGAGGAAAAGCTTGCCATGAGCTGGCCATGTGTGCTGGCAGCCCAGAAAGCCAACCGGATCCTGGGCTGTATTGAAGAAGTGTGACCAGTAGAGGGAGGGAGGGGATTCTCCCCCTCTGCTCTGCTCTGGTGAGACCCCACCTGGAGTGCTGTGTCCAGCTGTGGAGCCCTCAGCATAAGAAGGATATAGACTGGTTGGAACGAGTCCGGAGGAGGCCATAGAGATGCTCCGAGGGCTGGAGCCCCTCTGCTATGGAGAAAGGCTGGGAGAGTTGGGGTGTTCAGCCTGGAGAAGGGAAGGCTCTGGGGAGACCTTAGAGCCCCTTCCAGTGCCTGAAGGGGTCTACAACGAAGCTGGGGCGGGGGGGGGGGGGGGGGGGGAGGGGATTGCAAGGGCCTGTAGTGACAGGACAAGGGGTGACGGGTTTAGATTGAGAGCAGGGCGATTTAGATTGGACATCAGGTAGAAATTCTTCCTGGAGAGGGTGGGGAGGCCCTGGGACAGGTTGCCCAGAGAAGCTGTGGCTGCCCCATCCCTGGAAGTGTCCAAGGCCAGGCTGGATGAGGCTTGGAGCAACCTGGTCTAGTGGAAGGTGTCCCTGCCCATGGCAGGGGGTGGGACTGGGTGGGCTTTGAGGTCCCTTCCAACCCAAACCATTCTGTGATTTTATGATTCTAAGGGTAGAATTGAGGCTGGAGTCTTGGCTTCTCATATGAGTGACTAAGCAAGGATGCTTTGAATTGGTTTCTGAAGGTACAGAGCATTAATAGCCTCCTGTGGAGCCCTTTGGAGATTGGGAAGCTGAGCATTATTGTGTCTTGGGCTCTGGAGGTGGAGGTGGGACTCAGGAATTACTCAACTGGGCATGTAACCCCAGCCTGCTCCTTCCCAGGGCAATATCTGATGGAGCTTCTATGGCACTCCTGCTAAACGAGAGCAGTTCTGCTTCTTCCTGAAGTTCCGTCTTGGTCATAAGAAACAGGAAATACTACTACATTAATACATTAAACTGGTCCTGCTGTGATTCACTTTCATTCTTGGAGCATTTTTGTGATGCTTGAGAGTATGTTGGAGACTCTCGTTCCTAACAAACCAGCATTGAAAAGCAGGATATCGGTCGGTATGATCATATGAGGAGTCAGGGCTTATCTAGAGATTAGAGTGCAGCAGTGTAGGGTCAGAAATTTGCTTTACCGCTGGCAATACTTGGTCTTGGGCAAGGAGCCTAAATTCTCTTCCTGTGTTTTCTGCTCTGAAAATCCATGTTCTTTTTCGTTATCAGAATAGCAGAGATGGATTTGAACCAGAGTATTGGATTTCTGCTTCATTCAGACACTCCTAGGCCAACGTGTTCACGAGATAGGCTGCTTTCCACCATGGTCGACTTTTATTTTCTCTCCCATATCCGCTCTCCGCTCTCTCCATCCCGGTTTGAAGTTGTCCTCTTGTTTCGTGGTGAATGGGCATGAGCCAGAAGTTGGCGTGCTTGGAGTGTCACACTATCGTGGTCTTTCAGAGGCTGCAGAGCACTGTGAAACAGTCCCCTCGACTTATTTTGAGATGTGCCCTTTAAGGTTGTGGTTTAGCACCTATTCCCAGGTCTGGGAAGCTCAGTCCTCCCTGCGAGCCCTGCTCAGGCAGAGCAGCCTCCAGGTTTGTCAGGAGAAGGATTTATCTTCCAGTTCCCTTCTGGAATCAGCAAAGGTTGGGTTGTTAAGAAGATTTATCTGCATAGAGGTGTCACCAGCACCCTGAAGTTTGAGACTTCTGTATTGAACAGCTTGGGAAGGGAGGAGTCTTCTCTGCTCTGGGAGTTTCTGGGGAAGAAATGAAGTCCCTTACACCAAAAAAACCCACCAGTCTGCAGGAATTTCTTATTTGCTGTATTTTCTTGTACTGTTGGAGAAGGAAAGGCATATTCTGAGGATCGCTGGGTTATCTGCCATTAACCTGAAGACTGTATTTTGCTTTTAAAATGCAGGTTGTTGATTAGGAAAGTCTCACTTGGGTTATTCCCTGTATTTCCCGGTGGTGGTTGGCAAGGTAGTCTCTTTTTTTTTTTTTTATTATGATTTCTGGTACTCTTTCTGTAAGAATTATCTACCAGATAGATGCGCTGTGAAGTTCAGTGCTCCTAAAACACTTATATACCGTCACCAAGTTTATGAAAATGCCAAGTGTGGCAATAAACTCGTTTTTGGAGCTGCATCTAGGGAGACGAGAAGGTGAATTTAGCAGCTTAGAAGAGACTTGGCTGATGGTAGAGAAAGACTTGTTGGTCTGTGAGAGGGCACTCTCGATTTCAGTATTACTCTCCGATATCTGCTTAAGAGGGTTGCGCTCTGCAAAGCAGCAGAGTGGACACTTGAAACAAAAGTGCTTTGTCCTTGTTAAGCAATTGCTTTCGTCCAGCCCATCGTTAAAACCCCTGACCCGCCGGATCCGGCTGCCGCAGACCTGAAGCAGCTCCCCAGGAAAGCCGGCTGCTTTCCCAGCCTTCCAAAACCAGGCTTCAAAGTCGGTTAGTTTGAAATGTGCCGGGCTTTGTGTTATTTTGCTCTGGTTCTGCTGCCAGCCCCACTCTGTGGGTGAGTTTCACACGTCTCTGCTGTAAGAGAGCAGCCAGCGGGTGCTGGAGTTGGGCTAAACACAGATTCCTACACCCAGCCCCTTACAAACTGTGATTTCGGGACCTGAAGAGTGTAATCTAGAAAGAAACCAAGCCCACTTTATTAAAATGAAACGATAACCCCCCAAGAAACCATAAATCTCTTGCACGATGTACTCCCATCGCGTGACATCCTCTCAGTGCTCTTGCCTAGTGCGGATGATTTCTCTCCTCGCAACGAGGCGTATGGCCGGCGTACCCACGATGCTCAGCCTTTTTTGTTGATTAAAACGCAATCCAGGATATTCCCCATGGCCAGGGAATGCCAGGGGCTTTTTGGTGTTCGCTGAAGGAATTTCTCATGTTCACTGTGTCTTTGCCTGCCTGCTGAACGTAAGCGTTTGGCACAGAAAGTGGGTGCAGTTCTGCTTAATTGTTTCGATTGCCAAGGTGCTGCTGAACTCCTTGGGAAGGTTTGTGGTCTGTTGGAGTGTAGGAGAAACCTTATATTCCCCTAAAGAGTTTGGTTTATGGCAGTAGAGGGAAAGTGCCACGGTCAGTTGAACCCAACTGTGATTGTACCCAGCAATCTACGGCAATTTTCATTAACAAATGCTCTTTGTGCATTTTTTTCTGAATGAGTGACCTTTCCTTATCAAATGGACTTGTTACCAGTTACTGTGGCCGTGTAGGAGCAGGTTTTCCTCCATGGAAGACACACGGGTATGTCCAGAAGCACTGAACCTCAGTGCCTGGAGAAAAGGCTGGTGAAACCTCCATGGGCTTCGGTCGGGGCTTTGACATTTAACTCTGGAAACTGCTGTGTTGGAGGTTGATGGTTGTACCTGATGGTGGTTGTCACCTCCTCCTACCACTCCCTGGAGGTAGAGGGACCTGGGGCTGGGGCGCATCTGGGATGGGATGTTGCCTAGTTTGTTGTTGACAGGACAAGGGGTAATGGGTTTAAACTGAAAGCAGAGAGATTTAGGTTAGATATCAGGAAGTTCTTCCCAAAGAGAGTGGTGAGGCACTGGGACAGGTTGTCCAGAGAAGCTGTGGCTGCCCCATCCCTGGGAGTGTCCAAGGCCAGGCTGGATGAGGCTTGGAGCAACCTGATCTAGTGGAGGGTGTCCCTGCCCAGGGCAGGGGGGTTGGAACTAGATGATCTTTAAGGTCCCTTCCAACCCAAACCGTTCTGTGATTCTATGAGTTTTTCTTTGCACGAAGACCTTCCCCAAAGTTTTGGACCATATTTAATTGACAACATGGAAGGGGATTTTTTTGCATATTCCAAGGCCTGAGTCAAAACCCAGAGTTTTGTAAATAGCTGTTTCTCTAAAATGTTGTGTATTTTACAGTGTCAGTTGTAATTGGGGTATGTGCAGCTCTCCTCCGGCCATCATCTTTGAGTTGTCTTCTTCCTGGTGCGTGGCAGAGCAGGCACTCGGCATGGGCGGGGTTTAGCGAAACACACTCTGGGCAAAATCTTGTCCTGTTTTGGCACGAGAAGGCGGTGAGAAACCAGATTTATTTTTGTCGTGCTGGAGTACGCTGACTATTTTTACTCTAATCGTTTTGCTGGGTGTGCTTTTTTAAGAGACAGCACGGGCAGTCCTTCCTATTGGTGTTTTGAAGGCACGATGATCTAGTTGGTCTAGTCGAAGATGTCCCTGTTCATGGCAGGGGGGTTGGACTAGATGGGCTTTAAAGGTCCCTTCCAACCCAAACCATTCTGTGTTTTTGTGATGTGTTTCTGTAATGTCTAACCTCACACGACAGAGCTTTGCTCTGCTTTGAGGAACAGTGAATGTGTCCTGGGGTTTCACGTTGCTTTGTTCTTCACCAAATTTGAAATTTTTTCGGGATTTAGCCCATCCCTCTTCAACTCAAGGGAGCCTTTTAGCCTTAACACCCACTAGCTAATTATTAAGGGCATTGGGTTGGCTTAGTTTATGGGAGCGGTGCCTTCTGCCTGTTGGATGACGCTCTGCTCCATGAGGAACGTGTTCAGCGATCCTTTGGCAAGAGCGAGTCTCTGCCTGGGTCCAAACCTGGCGCTGGCAGGAGGATCTCCTCCTCCTCGTAGTGTCCAAGAGAGCCACAGTTGAGCTCTTGAACACGGCGCCCAAGTCATGCTGGAGAGTTCTTCAAAAAGTATAATCCCAATGCCAAAATGAAATCCAGGGAATGGGAATTAAAAATGACCCTGAGCCTACACTGTAGCTTTGTCCCTGGCTCAGAGAGATGGGCAAGACCAAAGGAGACTTCGTATTCTAAAAGTCACCCAGACCGTTGTGTTAGAGAATGTTGTCCATCATCAAACGTAATGAATAGGTCATTTTGAGTGAGTGATGGAAAAAAAGCATTCCTGAGTTTCCCATCAGGTGTGGAATTTTTCCTTTTTTCCACCCTTTTTTCCTTTATTTTTGTGGTTTCATTTTATTTTCCTTTTTTCCCTTTATTTTTTCCTTTCCCTCTTCTACTTTTTCCTCTTTTTGTCTTTTTTTTTTCCCACTTCCACCTTGCCCCAGATGCTCAGGGGAGCACTTAGAGAATGTCATGTTAGTGGTCCCAAGGTGTAATTATGCTCTGCAGGTTCCTCTTGCTTCAGCCGTGTTGACAACACGCCTGGATTAAGGAGAGGAGGAGAGAGATGAGGGCTATGTACAGCTCTTCAGCTGTGATTGAGGAATTAAAGTTTATCTAATAATTACATCTTTGCACAGACCTCTACACGTTTTCCTCTGAATAGGTTTGGGGTAGGTTGCTCCTCCTTAGATGATATGAGTAGTTTAATTTTTGCTATGCTGCTCATTTATCTAAATTAATCTAAATTTATGTATCTGCTGGTTGTTAATGTAAAAATTGTTTTGTGGACTGTGGAATCCATCGGACAATCTCAGTAAATAGTTAAGTCTGTGGCTCTGGATAGGCTGGCTTTGGAAAAAGAAACTTCCTTGGCCCTAAAGGGAAGCTGGAGGGGGCTTTTTCCAAGGGCAGGGAGTGACAGGACAAGGGGTGACGGGTTTAAACCGAAAGAGAGAGATTGAGATGGGCCATCAGGAAGGAATTCTTCCCAGAGAGGGTGGGGAGGCCCTGGGATAGGTTGCCCAGAGAAGCTGTGGCTGCCCCATCCCTGGGAGTGTTCAAGGCCAGGCTGGATGAGGCTTGGAGCAACCTGGTCTAGTGGAAGGTGTCCCTGCCCATGGCAGGGGGTGGGAACTGGATGATCTTTCAGGTCCCTTCCAACCCAGACCGTTCTGTGATTCTATGATTCTAAAACCGTAGTTGTGTTGTTGGGATTTTAATATAGGCTGTATAATTACACCACAGCACACCCCCCCATCCAAACAGGTTAGAATGGGAACATTGCAAAGTCTGTATTTAGAGAAAAACTAGGATTTTAGAAAAAGACTGGTTATTTTTTGACACCTCAATCACCTCTGAAAACTGGCTAACGATGAATCAGTGAGGGGTTTAATTTCTGTGTAAGAACAGATGCTCAAAATGTAAAGTATTTTGATAGATACCAAGGTACATCACCATGAAAATTAATAATTATCTTTTATTTCCATAATTTCTAATTTATTCCGTAGCAGGACCCCTGGTAGCTCTGAGGGAGGAATGCTGGTCTGGTTCCTCTTAGATGTGCTTAGATGCTTCCCAAAGCTTGGAAACCATAGAATTACAGAATCACGGAACGGTGATCTTATGTATTTATATATTTATATGGAATGAGTTAGGTACGTAGTTTATATATTTACATATTATTCTATATCATAGAATCCCAGCACGGTTTGGGTTGGAAAGGACCTTAAAGCCCCCCCAGCCCCACCCCCTGCCATGGGCAGGGACACCCTCCACTAGCCCAGGTTGCTCCAAGCCTCATCCAGCCTGGCCTTGGACACTCCCAGGGATGGGGCAGCCCCAGCTTCTCTGGGCAACCTGTCCCAGTGCCTCCCCACCCTCTCCAGGAAGAATTCCTTCCTGATGTCCCATCTAAACATATAGAGATTTATATATATTTATAATGTATATGGCGATGGGTGATACTTCTGTATGACTATGAAGTGTTTGGGATGCGAGGTCCCCCCACTGACACCCAGCCTACGGAGATCGCTGCACTTCCCAGACTAAACCTCGCTGGAGCAAAACCTACTCGTAAGGGATGTTCTGTGCAACTGAATTTACATTAAGGAAGGAAGGTGCCACCTTCCCGGGTGTGGTTTTGAACCTCTTACTAAAGATTAACTTCCTTATTAATTGTAAATCGCTATCTCCAATGGGTGATAACGCATTAGGCATTTACTCTATCGTGCCGCGGCATCACTAGTTACCTAGCTTTTAGGGATATTGATTATAGTGTAAAAATGTTTAATTCGTTACATAATTATCCACTGTAATTTTCTTTTTTGCCTGAATAAACTATTTAATTAGAACACGAGCTTCTAATATTTCAGGATGTACTGAACAGCGCTATAATTGATTATACGCCTTGCCGGTGGAGCAGTCCCGAAGTTATTATGTAAGGACACATAACTGCATTTAATCAAACATTGGCCAAAGCCAGCTGCCGGCTGCCGAGTTTTTTTGGCACAAAGTAAGTAGCAATTTAACAATTACTTGAGCGCTGCTGAAAATAGCCCTGGAGTAGGGTGGACTTTCAGCCGCGCATGTCAATGCGGGCAAGGCCGGCCTGCAAGGGACCCGCATGGTCATGACGGGGTCTTGGTTATGGAAGAGGGTTGCTTAACGAATCTGTATATCCAAGTGATGCCACGGGTTGCGTTCGGTTGAGCTTCTGCATGTTCTCCGGGCTATTTTTAGAGCCACCGTCAGCTGGGGAGGGAAGGAGGCTCAGTGGCACTGGGGGAAGAGTGAAGCCTTTTGAGCAGACGAGGGTTCAGCAGCAGCATGACGATGGTGAGGAGCACCCAACAAGTCCCACAGCCCCTTCTTCTCGCCTGTGCCGTGCTGGTGAGCCCAGCGAAGCACCATGGCTTACGCAGGTTGTCCTCTGCACCAACGTGCTTTGTTTGCTCGCTTGAAAGTTTGCAGAAAGCTCAGTTTACATTTTGCTGTTGGGTTTGGGGTTTTTTTATTCTTATCTTATCTAGTGCATTACTGACAATTTCCTTGCGCTGGAGAAAACTTGAAATTGCAGATGGGAGAAGCTTTGCTGTCACATAAACCACTCCCCACCTCCTCTTCTCCAGGTTGTGGTGACCTTAGAGGACATTCCTCACCGTGGAGAAGGTGGGGATGAAACTGAGCTGCAGCTAAGAGGTGGCTGATGTTCATTTGTGCTGTTCCTGGGTTAATTGCTGCAGAAATAAATGAGCTGTAGGTTGTTTGTACTAGCTTCCTCCATCTCTCTGTTTGTTTAGAGCAACCTGGTGTAGTGGAAGGTGTCCCTGTCCATGGCAGGGGGTGGGACTGAGTGGGCTTTAAGTTCCCTTCCAACCCAAACCGTGCTGTCATCTATGGTTCTACGATCCAGCTCTGTGCCTGAGTGGAGAGAAATGCCTCCTACACTGTCCTCCTACGACGGCAGCAAGAAAGGCAACTGGCCTGGGGTTAGCCACGGGGTTGAGAGCTTGGCCAACACCAACCCTTGCATCTCTCTAAGCTGAGATGACGCGTATATTACATTTTTAGGGTCTGAAAGTGTCCAGTGAACCTCTTAGTCAGATGTCCCACCCCAGGAAGCCTGATGGGCGAAGGGCTGGTGGTGCCGGTAGCTGCACTTACCCCGCTGGCTGCTACTCTGGTTGGTGCAAAACCATGTTTTTCATAACTTATTAGCAGTATCTTCTTTAAAATCATGGCAGGATGCGCTGCATGGGGAAAGTCTCTCTTCTGTGGTCACAGTCGTGACAGATTCGCTATCCAAGACCAGGCTCTGGTGGGTTTCTTGGTGGCAGAGGCCTGGCTGATGCTCAGCTTGCTCAAGCATAACAGCTCCAAAGCTACAGTAGTAATTCGGAAAATATCCAAAGGCCACAAAATTTGCATATAAGCTTACAGACTTTTACATGAGCAGAGGGTATAAGTATGCACAGGTATGTTTGTTTGAACTTGTACCTTGCTTCTTAGAAGGAGCGTTGCTGCATGTTTAATCCCTGGGTAACGAAGGCCATTCCTGAAGAATTAAACCTCTCGTCCTCCCTCGCCCATGCATCCCCCCTGAATCGAGTGTGTCTTTTCACTGCTTCTCCCTGTGCACATTTTTGCATCAAGTGGAGATCCTGACCCTACACAAGCCTGCCCCACTTACCCTTTTTGGGAAGTGACAAGGGATCGGGAGTCGTCCTGCTTGGAGCAGGGGCTCATACGGCGTGTTTTGTAAGGTTAGCAGTGCCCATCCTAGCAGCCATGTGAAATATCCAGCAGCAGAGTATCCAGGACGTGCTGTCTTTCCAGCTGGGTGTTAATCAGGAAGATGGGAGTAACGCCCCATCCCTGGCAGTGTCCAAGGCCAGGCTGGATGAGGCTTGGAGCAACCTGGGCTAGTGGAAGGTGTCCCTGCCCATGGCAGGGGGTGGCACTGGGGGGGCTTTAAGTTCCCTTCCCACCCAAACCGTGCTGGGATTCTGTACAAGCAGATGGACATCCGAAGGCAGTTTCCCGGAGGAGCTTGGTCCTCTGCAGGGTTGGTACAGGGAACCTGGGGCAAGGAGCTGCTGTGGAGGTGTCTCAGCTGAGCAACGAGGAGCCTCATCTAGAGTGCTTGTAAGGAGCTCCATGGCTTTGCAGTGTGTACGATGGTTGCCACCTCCCTGCAGCCCTACGCCTGCCGAGCCTCTGCTACAGGGAATATATGATGTGTGTGTATATATATATCTATATGCATGCAGTATGTTGCAATAAATACATATTTATGTGCAGCAATAAGGTTGCAAACACCTAAACGTGCAATTCTCTGACTCCTGGAAGCAACCCTAGAGACACTGGGATCAAGTTTAATCTCTGTAAACTCAGACCTAACCTCTGCTCAGGCTGCGATAAAATCGATTACAGACAGACCTACAGACGGACTCCACGGAAATCCCTGGAAAAGTTTGGCTTGCAGATTTCTGCTGGAGCAGTAGATGCGTCTAAATAATGGCATAATTCTCCTAATTACAGAGCAAAAAGTCAAGGGTCGAGACGGTAAAACCTCCACTTGTGGGTATTATTCATTAGCTGGTAAGTCTGCCTTCCTCTCGCAGCGCAGTCGCTTCCTCTCGGTGTGGCAGTCAGATAGCATCTGCTGATAACCAGCCGTGGGTTTCGCTGCGCCTCTGCTCTGCGTCCTCACCCACCCGCCTCGTGAATCCCTTTGCCCTCGGTAAGCGCGGTCCAGGGGTGCTTTATCGCATCCTGACACCCGGCAGACAAATTTAACAGCCTTGCTAATTGCGTGCTGAAAAGGCAGCGCGGCTTCTTCTCCGGGTCTGGCTCAGCAAAAGGAACGCTGCACCGTGATTTCACAGCCCAGAATGTGAAGAGCGGGCTGTGTCCCACTCAGAGCTTGCTGCTCTCTCTAGTGCTTCATCCTTGTGCTGGGAAAGAGGTTGGGGAGGGATGGAGTTGGGATGGGAAGGAATCCCCTGACCTCCTGCCCCAGCTCCCCTTGCGCAGCTCTAATGCGATCCCTGGGGAGTATTGAGGGGATGTGAAGAATTAGATGGGAAGGGAGGTGGTGTTTTTTTCTTAAAGGGGTGCTGTTCGGTGCAAAAATATCTTGTTTGAAGTAGTGGGTTTTGGTTGTAACCATTTTCCAGGCGTGGAAAGGCGCAGCATCGGCTGCGTGCTGCTGGCCAGGGACTATGGGTGCGTGTGCTGTTTGTGGAGTGCAGGGTTGTGGTAAAACACTATTTTTCCTTCTTTCACTGAATGGGAAAAGCGACCCAATTTCCAATCTGGCTGCTTGCATGGCCATGCCCTGCTTCTTTTTCCTTGCCCGCCAAGAGCTGCAGGAAGGTGACGCTGGAGAAGCTTCTCTGTGGCCACCGCGTTGCTGAGCCTGAGGAGCCTCGCGTGCCTGCTCCTGGGATGTGGCCAAGGTGCACGGTGACATCGTGACATGTCATCGTGACATCGTCGTCCAGCTCTGCAAGCGCACCGGCAGCGCTACGCACGTGGGTGAGGATGCTTTGGCTCGCTGGTGCCTGCTGCATCTTGCCAGGAAGATACACCGGTGTGGAGGAGCTGAGCTCTGCACCCTGAAGCTCTCTCCTTATTTCCTCGAAACATGGGGAAAGAAATGACGTCTCCTCGCCAGCGCCACACTGGCACGAGCCGCGGTGTTGAAATAACGACGCAGGGAGGAAATCGTCTCCCAGGTTTGTAAATCTTGTTCGGGGGAGTGGCGACGTTTGCAGAAAAATAACTCTGCTGCTGGCACTGGTTGCGTCTTGATCGCAGCCTGGGCTGGTTCCGCCGCGCTGAGAGGAGCCCTGTGACAACGGTGATCGCTCCTGGTAGTCATTTCTGTAGGTACAGGCCTGAATCTGGAATGAGAATGGGAAGCGGCGTCTCTTGTTCGCAGGAAGCGGGATGGAGGAGCGCTGGGTTTGGCAGTCAGAATACCTGCTTTTCTGGATTTTAAATGAAAATGCAGCTTATGCGTGAATCTTGAGTCCCAGAGTCTTTGTTGGCTTCCTTAAAAGTTAGTCTGTGCTGGAAACCTTCTTGGGGCAGTATGTAAGTGCTAAAATCTGTCAGCACAGACCTGTTTGCAGGATCCTGCTTTGGCTAAAAGCAACCCCAATGTTACTAACTTGTCATACAGGTGTCCCTATGTATATATAAAAAGTACTGTGATGTGGAAACAAACCGTGGCGGAGCTAGTTTTAAGCAGTTAGGAGCTTACTCGGGGTTCCTTTGGTAGGATTTCTCACTGTCCTGGGCATAGGAGGAAAGCCAACCATATCCTGGGCTGGATCCAGAGCAGCGTGGCCAGCAGGGCCAGGGAGGGGATTCTCCCCCTCTGCTCCGCTTTGGGGAGACCCCACCTGGAGTGCTGTGTCCAGCTGTGGAGCCCTCAGCATAAGAAGGATATAGACCGGTTGGAACAAGTCCAGAGGAGGCCATGGAGATGCTCAGAGGGCTGGAGCCCCTCTGCTATGAAGAAAGGCTGAGAGAGTTGGGCTTGTTCAGCCTGGAGAAGGGAAGGCTCAGGGGAGACCTTATTGCAGCTTTCGAGTACCTGAAGGGGGCTACAAGGAAGCTGGGAGGGGGACTTTTTACAAGGGCCTGAAGGGACAGGACAAGGGGTAACGGGTTTAAATTGAAAGCAGGGAGATTCAGATTAGGTATGAGGAAGAAATTCTTCCCGGAGAGGGTGGGGAGCACTGGGACAGGTTGCCCAGAGAAGCTGTGGCTGCCCCATCCCTGGGAGTGTCCAAGGCCAGGCTGGATGAGGCTTGGAGCAACCTGGTCTAGTGGAAGGTGTCCCTGCCCATGGCAGGGGGGTTGGAACTGGATGATCTTTAAGGTCCCTTCCAACACAAACTGTTCTGTGATTCCATGATTCTGTGAATTGTGTTGATCCGGAAACCCAGTCTGTGCTGCTTGTGAGTGCCGTAGAAGTTCATATACACCCATAACATTTGGTTAAGACGTCAAGTTTTTATAGTAGAGCGACTCCTCAGGAGCATTAAAAGTATTTTGGAAAAAGACTTAAGCTTTTTTTTTTTTTTTTTTAATAGGACAGGAAGCACTTTGAAATAGAAAAACACTTAAAAATGCGTTTAAATCGGAGCATGGCTTTGCTTCCCAGCTCACTTTCGGTTTCAGTTTCGGAGCCTCCGGAGAAACACGTGGTTGGCTTTGGACTTCAGCATTACAGCGCTCGTTAGAAAATGGGTTTGCGGTGCTTTGTGGGGTTGGTCCCGCTGCATTCCCGCTCCCGTCGGGTTAATGAGGTTTCTGGAGATGTGCTAAATGCAGTTTGCGTGCCGGTGTAACTGCGCTGGGCAAGGAGATAGGGTGTGGGGGAGGGTGCAGATGGCATCGGTCAGCGGGGAGCTGGAATTCATCTGTGTCCAGCGCTGCCAGGAGCCTGCAAGAAACCAGCAGTGGAAATGGTGGAATAGCTTCTCTCCAGAGAAAAGTGTCATCGTAGTCCCAGGTAGTGAGTACCTGATACATCCTTGAGGCGAGAGGGTTTGCTCTTCTTCCAAGTCGTTGGGATGAAGTAGGCACAGGTTCGCTCTGTACCCATGGTGCTGGAAGATAGAGGTTCCCAGGGGATGCTTGCCCATCGGGAACTTTATCCTGGGTGCTCTTTAGCTCCAGCTTCGGCCCATCAGACCAGCATCTCAGCTGGGGTCCCAGAACTGCTGGGCTGCATTTTGAGAAGTCCTTGCTGCTGGCTCCGTCCCTCTGCGTTTCCATGTATTTAGCGGTGCCGTTTTGGGGTGGCGTTCGGTTCTGTGGTTGAACAAAAACCTACCGAAAGGCGCAGCCCTTTGTCACTGCAGTAAGTACATCTTCCTTGCCCTCATCACCCGAAGCGGTTTTCATTCGCAGTCACTCGTTCCCAGCCTTCCCTGAGGAATCTGAGCCTTGTGTGGCTCCAAGTATATTTGTGTTTTCGTTATTGCAGATGCCGTGACTGTAACAATCTCCTCTGCAGAGTGAATCCCCAAAGTCTGGGGAAAGTGGCTTTAAATTCGTGATTGTTTTGGCTGTGTGATTACAAAGGGCATTTCTAGGGAGACTCCTTTATGATCTGGGAAGCCCATGTTGGCTGAGGAATGCCGTCAAGGTCGTGAGGCTGAGAACAGCTCTGCTCCTGTGCACCATCCTGACAGCCACCCCTTTCCTATGCAGGCCTGAAAACACAGCCTGAACCTTTCTTCTCCAAGCTCTGGAGCCTCCCTGGAGCAGGGGACACGTTGCAGCTGTACGTGCTGGCCAGGGGGACCACCTTGCCCGTGCCCCTCGTTCAACGTGCCGTCGCTTTGCCGGCAGACTTGGCCCCTGAGCGATCTTGCTCAGCCTGGGGAAAATGTTGCAGGACCTGCTCAGCAAGTGAATGCAGTTAAGCAGAGGGAATATCACATTCTGGAGAGTTTAAGTTGAAAAGAGATTAAGTTTAATCCCAAGAACATTGCACAGACCCCCCCTCAGGAGGTGCTTCTCTGTGGGTTTCTTTGCACCATCGCCAGGAAGGCGCTTGTGGTGTTTTCTGCTGCAGGAGATGTAAGGGCAGAGGTTTTCACCTGCCTCTCACCTGGTTGTATTGTTCCAATATGTGTGGTTTGAACGTGATTGCCCGTGTCCGCGGGCAGCGCTGGGCGAGCGAAGGGCGCGAGGACCCAGTTCTGGCAGGGCTGATGTGCAAGAAGAGGGGGGAGATACCTGCTCCGTGGGGATTATTATCCCTCTGCTTCAGCAGCTGTTAAGGCATCATCTCCTCTCTGCATGGGGTTTCCATCTGTCCATACCAAAATCGGTCTAATCATGCAGTTTTGTGAACAAAGGACACTTCTCCTTCCTAAATTCCCCAGGAATTTTGCTGAGGATGCTGAGCTGTGGTGTCGATGATGCTGGGTTCCTTGCTTTGCCCCGAGCCCCCAGCGTACTGCTCTCACCAGCGTGCTGCCTTCCTCTCTTGCTTTCTTTCATTCAGAAGTGATGCTCATTCTTTCCCACAGACGCTCGCAGGCTTTTTTTGGTGAGTCCCCTGTCTGGAACGAGTTGCGGTTTCCCCAGAAGTTGTATGTGGTCACATCACCTGCCTTTCTTTCGTGTTACATCAGCTGGAAAGCGCCGCGTTGCATAGTCTGTGAGTCGGTGACCCGTTTACACCCACGTGTTTCTTGAGACCGAGACCCGCCGCACGCTCGGTGATGTGGTGAACCCCGGGCAGGGCCAACAAACAAGACCTGGCTTGGCGTCTTCTTGGGAGCAGCGTCTGTGCTGCGCTCCTCTCTGGTGCAAGCAAGATGTCTACTTCTTAGCAGCTGCGTGGGTTGTGAAATCATAGTTGTCTTTGTGGATCAGGTTTAACTTTTAATTTTGGTTTATCAATATGGTCACAGAATCACCAAATGGTTTGGGCTGGAAGGATCTTTTGAAGGTCATCTAGTCCTACACCCCTGCCGTGGGCAGGGACACCTTCCACTAGACCAGGTTGCTCCAAGCCTCATCCAGCCTGGCCTTGGACACTGCCAGGGATGGGGCAGCCACAGCTTCTCTGGGCAACCTGTCCCAGTGCTCCCCACCCTCTCCGGGAAGAATTCCTTCCTGATGGCCCATCTCAATCTCCCTCTTTCAGTTTAAACCCATCACCCCTTGTCCTGTCACTCCCTGCCCTTGGAAAAAGTCCCTCCCAGCTTTCTTGTAGCCCCCCAGGCACTGGAAGGGGCTCTGAGGTCTCCCCAGAGCCTTCCCTTCTCCAGGCTGAACCCCCCAACTCCCACAGCCTGGCCCCATGGCAGAGGGGCTCCAGCCCTCGGAGCATCTCCGAGGCCTCCTCTGGCCTCGCTCCAACAGCTCCGTGTCCTCCTGCTGTTGGGGGCCGCAGAGCTGGAGGCAGAACTGCAGGGGGGGTCTGCCCAGAGCAGAGCAGAGGGGGAGAATCCCCTCCCTGGCCTTGCTGGCCACGCTGCTCTGGATCCAGCCCAGGATCCGGTTGGCTTTCTGGGCTGCCAGCGCACACGGCCGGCTCATGGCCACCTCCTCGCCCCCCAGTACCCCAAGTCCTTCTCCTCAGGGCTGCTCTTGAAGTGTTGAAGACTTACACAGCTTTTCTAGGCAACCTATTCCAGTGTCTCACCACCCCTAGGATGCGGAGGTGCTGCTGAAACCCTGCCTGGTCCAAGTCAGGAGGTTGACAGGACTGCTTAAGTGCAAACTAAACGGTGAGCAGGAAAGAGGAGCGCGTGCTTTGAACTTCTCAGCTCCCTGGTCACCAGAAAGGTTCATAGACCCAACTTGGAGTGGGTGAGGGAGAAACAAAGGGCTTTCTTGCAGAGCTCAGCCCCACTGCATGGTCTGGGCTGGCTCGGTTCTCTGTGGGGCTTTTGGCAAGATGCTGAAATCACTGGCTGCAGCCCCTGCTTATAAAATGGAGATGGTAATTTTTTCCCCCTTTCAGTTAGTCTGATCTATTCAGGGTTTGACATCTGGGGCAGGGACAATCTAATTCTGCGTATTTGTGCGGTGCCAATCATAATAAGGGTCTGCTCTCGGGTCCTCTGGGTCCTGTTGTAATACATGGCTCGAGTGGATTTGGAGCAGAGGTCTTGCTGATCTGCTATCCCCTCTCCGATGGCGACCGCTTAAAGAAGATGCAAAAAAAAAATCCCTGGAGGGGGCAGCGACAGCTTATCCTGTCCTGGGAAAGTCTTTCTTCTAATCGCTGGTGGTGGAGGCTTTGAAGAGGAAAGATGGAGCTGCCAACTCTCTTGGTCCAGGAGGCTTCATCGCTGACTGCGGTGGGAAGGTTCTGCGAGAAAACCAAGCAGAGGTTGATTTTGAGGGATTGTACCGAACCCAAAACATCTTCTGGGCACAAAGAGGTAGCTGCTGGGCCACAGACTTGTAGCTCCTTGTAGGGGACAAGTGGTCTTTCGTCTTCTCACTGTGGCATGTCAGGAAGAGGAGGTGGTTTTTCCCACTTGATGTGTTGCTTTATAAACCATAACAATTTGAGAATTAATGTTTTTATTCCTTTGCTTGGAAACAATTATCATAAATAGGGCAGTGGCGAGCTGTTCTGCGGCTGGGTGTTAGGTCATTCCAGTGCCTCATCTCCTGAGCAACCCCCTGTCACACCGTCCGGATCCTGCCTCCGAGAGGGCAGAGACTCAGGATCCTGCTGAGGTTTGGAAGTCCGCGAGAGCCTTTCAGAGCAAAGGCTTTGCCGAGCAGCAGGATTCCTGTAAAAGAGAAGAGGTTCCCGATTCCTGCTGTGTCCATCATTCAGCGAGAGCCGCTTGTCCCTGCTGCTTTTTTTTGTCTGCCCTCGTTTCGTGCTTTGCCTGGTGGAGACTCAACCCTCAGCGTGCTGCAGAAAATGGTCAGGGTTGGTTTTTTTTGTGCGCACAGATTAAAAGATTAAGCTTGTGTGCATTTGAATCTGTAGAACATAATGAGATTGGGCTCCCTAAGGGTTAAGGATTTCAAAATTTCCTGTGGGTTTTGTCCCTTTTTGCACGTGCCTGCTTGCTGCCTTCAGCAATCTCAGGCTACGCTCTTCCTTAATGCAGCTATTTCATCAAATTGCTTCGCTAGTAGTATATAATTTGGCTCTAACTGCTGCTGATGGCAGCGCGGAGACGATGATGGGCGCACATATCTTCCTTTTAAAAGAATTCATGATAGACCGGGCTGGCTTCTTCGCATCCATATGGTGATGGATGGGTGTAGGCTGGCCCTGATTTCCCTGCACCTTCAGAGGTGGGTGCTCCCTCCAGGAGGAGAGTTTTCTGCGTGATGCATGGCTCCAGGACTATCTATGAGATGTGTGGTGGGAACCTAGGCCACCGTGTTCCTTGGTGGAGACCAACTGGGATCTGTCCTGTATCCCTACGGAAGGCACTGTAAGGGCAATGGGTTTCTGCGAGTGTTAGTGATCAGGCTGGGATTATTTTTGTTGTGATACTGATTTTCATGTGCCTCTGTGGTTCTGGAAGCACCATAAAAATGTCATGGAATCACAGAACAGTTTGAGTTGGAAGGGACCTTAAAGCCCACCCAGTGCCACCCCCTGCCACGGGCAGGGACACCTTCCACCAGAGCAGGTTGCTCCAAGCCTCATCCAGCCTGGCCTTGGACACTCCCAGGGATGGGGCAGCCACAGCTTCTCTGGGCAACCTGTCCCAGTGCCTCCCACCCTCTCCAGGAAGAATTTCTTGCATTTCCAGCTGAGGATCTGGAGAATAAGATCAACATTAATTCTGTGGTTCATCGGAGAAGCATTTCTTCTTTTCAGGCTTGGGAGGGAGCCGGATTGGAGGTGACTGCACGAGAAGCTGACAACAGCAATTGGTGATTCCTGGTGCTGAGCCTTAACCCCAGTCCTACCTTTCCCCCAAGTTTTCCTGCTAGAAACTCAAAGCAGCATTGCATTATAACAATGTCATCATCATCAGAGCATTAATTCAAAAACATAACGAGCCTTTTGGATGTTCATCCCCATTTGGGAATAGGTCGGATGCTCTGGACGATCCTGGCTCAGAAAAGCTGATTTTATTGAGGGATGCCTCAGGTACCAGGGCCGCTGTGTGTGCCGCAGAGGCCACTGGCTCACAATTAAGGTTGGTTACCTAAGCTGTTATAATTAGATAAGAATAACAAAGGTAAGACATTTTTAAAAGTGAGGCTGAACCCAGGGTGTCTCTTGATTGTTTTCTCTTGTCACGTAATTGAACCCTGAGGACCTCTCTGCTCCATGGGAGGTCAGCTATTTTCATAACCAGTTTGTAATTATTCCTGTTGTGGAACCTCTTATGAGGCATTAAAGCAACAGTAAGAGGAGTGAGGAGGTATTGATCCTTCCCCTGGCAAAGGAAGGGTCTGCATGTAGCACTTTGCTCCCAACTGTGTTGTTTGTGGAGCATTTTGGGGCTGGAAAATACCCCAAAGTACGAAGGACAGCGTCCTTCTGGCATTAGAAGAGCAAAGGTTGAGGAGGTATTTAATCGATTCAGAAGGGATCAGATAGCAGGACCACCCACCTCGGGGCCAATGCCATGAGTACACCAGTGTACCCCTCAGGGGGGTTTCTGCTCATACTGGGCTGCAGCTTAATCGTCTGGTTTCTTAACAGGCTCCTTTCCTTTGGGGGTACGTCCTAAGGCTCAGTTACCTACATACCGTGTCCGCTCCCAAGGCAGCCCTGAGCTGAGCCAGCAGCTCGTGCCTTTTCCCGACGATGGGCCATGCCCATCTGGGGTCATCTACCTGACAGGAGGGTGCAGGGAGGTGGAAGTCGGTCTCTTCTCCCAGGGGACAAGTGATGGGACAAGAGGAAACGGCCTCAAGTTGTGCCGGGGGAGGTTTAGGTTGGATCTTGGGAAATTCCTTCCCGGAAAGGGCTGTCAGGGTTGGAACTGCCCAGGAAGGGGGGAGTCCCCATCCCAGGAGGGGTTTCAGAGCCATGTGGATGTGGTGCTCAGGGACATGGGTCAGTGGGGGGCTGGGCAGTGCTGGGGTAACGGTTGGACTGGATGGGCTGAAAGGGCTTTTCCAACCTAAACGATTCCATGATCTGATGATCTCTGCTTCATGTGCAGCCTCCACCCGCTGTGGTGGAAGAGACAGAGACCTCCTCAAAGACCACCAAAGACCATGGCTGCTACCAAAATCCCCGTGGTCAGCAGGCTGCCCAGTTACACGGAAGGGGAGAGAGCCACCGTGGTGTGGATGTGGATCCCTGAGAGGATAAGGATGCTCCCAGTTCTGCCCAGCTCTAGGTGGGATGCTGGGCATTTGGGTTTGGGGACAAACACCGTGAGCTGCATCTTTGCTGTGTGTCTCCTACCCTGATTATATATCCTGATCAAAGCAAGGAAATGTCATGATATACATAAAATAATAATATATATATATAAAAATGCATATATGCTGTGTTTACAAGTCTTTAATGAATATCTCCATCTATTTTGAGGAAGGAGAGATAAAAGGTGTCCCCATTCCTATCCGAGTGCCCATCTCTGGCACACATTGAGCTCTTCTTCATAGGGACCGAGTTCACGGAAGCATCGGGGTCTTGTGCAGGTGTCGCTTTAAACACCTTTCCCTGTATCATCCTCCCAGCTGACTAACCCCCACTACAGCGAAATCAGAGGAGGAGGTTTTGTGACGACTGTGGTTTTGCAGTCATACCCTGATTTGTATAATTTTGGCTTTGTGCTTGGATTCCTCGGTCGCCGCTCCAAATTCATGCGGTTTGCTGTGTACTTAACCCCTTTGGCATGGGCGTTTTAGGGATTGAGGGGTGGTAGAAGCCTGCTCTGGTTTTCTTTCTTTTTTTTTTTTTCCCTAAGTTTGCACTTCTTACTGCTGAATATCAACTCTGCACCGCCGCAGAGCTCGGAACACACGCCGTCCGTTGGGAAGAACATCTTTTGTTTTTGTCGCTTAGCAATTCTAGGCTGAGCTTCAATTCCAACAGCAAAATTTCACCCTTCCCTTACCCAGAGCTCGTGGAGGTTTTCCATCACTAAAACGCCTTCTCCAGCCGAGAAGGTCGTGCAGCTCGTAGGTATATACGCAACGCGTGGATGCTTCTCTTGCAGTGCGTGGTGGAGGAGATGAAACGGTGGTCAGATGTGTCCGTGCCTGGCTTGGAGATGGGTTTGGGGAGGGAAATGCAAACTCTTAACTCTTGGAAAATCCAAACTTTTAACTCTTAGACATCCTGGCTGAAGCCCAGGCTGAAATCTGGAGGAGGGTAAGGCTTCGTTTCAGGGTAAGGGCAAGTGTGAAGTGCTGCATGTGGGGAGGAACAGCCCCATGGGTCAGCACAAGGTGGGGGCTGTTCTCTTGGAGGGCAGCTCTGGGGAAAAGGACCTTGGAGTCCCGGTGGCCAACAGGATGGCCATGAGCCAACAGTGTGCCCTCGCGGCCAAGAAGGCCAGTGGCACCCTGGGGTGCGTTGAGAAGAGCGTGGCCAGCAGGTGGAGGGGAGTTCTCCTGCCCCTCTGCTCTGCGCTGGGGAGGCCTCCCCTGGAGTGCTGTGTCCAGCTCTGGGCTCCTCAGCTCCAGAAGGACAAGGAGCTGCTGGAGAGGGCCCAGCGCAGGGACACTGCGATGGGGAAGGGCCTGGAGCACCTTCATGTGAGGAAAGGCTGAGAGGGCTGGGGCTGTTCAGCTGGGAGAAGAGGGGGCTGAGGGGGATCTGATCAATGCTGATCAATATCTAAAGGGGGGGTGTCAGGAGGATGGGGCCAGGCTCTGCTCAGGGGTGTCCAGGGACAGGACGAGGGGCCATGGCCATCAACTGGCCAACAGAAGGTTCAGCCTGAACATGAGGAAACGCTTCTGCCCTGTGAGGGTGGCAGAGCACTGGGACAGGCTGCCCAGAGAGGGGGGAGTCTCCTTCCCTGGAGCCTTTCCAAAGCCGCCTGGCCTTGTTCCTGTGTGATCTGCTCTGGGGGATCCTGCTCTGGCAGGGGGTTGGAGTAGATAATCTCTAGAGGTCCCTTCCAACCCCCAACACTCTGTGAATCTCTGAATCTCTGTATCCCTCAGTGTGCAGAACCTCAGTTACAAAACCAGCTGACAGGGGTCTCTGAGTGTTGGCTGTCAATTTTTTATTTATCCCTCCAGAGCATTAAAGCCTCAAGGTGGACCTAAGCAGAGGAGTTGACAGCTGTAAATTTGGGGTGGGTAGAAGGAAAATGGTGATTTTAGCACTGGTAATCAAGTCTAACGTTCAGAACCGAGTGGTTTCTTAGCTGGCCCAGCTGGTACTGAAAATAAGCTGCTGCCTGTTACCTAGTAACTTCAAGTTTATGTGTTGGCAGTGTCCTGTGGTGCTCGATTAGCACTGCTGGGTGCACAGACATGGTTGAGGATATGGCCTTCACCTGCTTGTCAGGAGAGGGTTCCGAAACTTTGAGTTGACACTTGGAGAACTGATGATGGACCCCAGAGCTATCCTGAACCCTGTGTTCTGCGATTTTCCCACCCCAGCTCAAGCCCCTCAACCCCCAAGGGTTGGCCGTGGCTTTGTGTGCTCTTGTACCTTCCCAAAGCATTTTGGGGGTGAGGGGTGAGAGCGGGAGTGGCAGCCAGGTGAAGAGGGATAGGGCGTAGGCTTTGCTGTAGCTTGTTGGGGTAGATGTCACGTTTTTCCTCCCAGTTGTAACGGTGACAGGGATGGTGGTGTGGGAGCTCCTGGGGCGACGGGTGTCAGTGTGTTCACCCCACTAAAAGTGGGGAGATCATAGGATCACAGGACAGTTTGGGTTGTAAGGGACCTTAAAGCCCACCCAGCCCCACCCACAGGCAGGGACACCTTCCACTAGCCCAGGTTGCTCCCAGCCTCATCCAGCCTGGCCTTGGACACTCCCAGGGATGGGGCAGCCACAGCTTCTCTGGGCAACCTGTCCCAGTGCCTCCCCACCCTCTCCGGGAAGAATTCCTTCCTGATGGCCAATCTCAATCTCCCTCTTTCCATTTAAACCCCTTACCCCTTGTCCTGTCACTCCCTGCCCTTGGGAAAAGTGCCCCCCCCCCAGCTTTCTTGTAGCCCCCCCAGGCACTGGAAGGGGCTCTAAGGTCTCCCCGGAGCCTTCCCTGCTCCAGGCTGAACCCCCCAACTCCCCCAGCCTGTCCCCATGGCAGAGGGGCTCCAGCCCTCGGAGCATCTCTGTGGCCTCCTCTGGCCTCACTCCAACAGCTCCGTGTCCTCCTTCTATCATGATTTAGAGGTGTTTTGCTGTCAAAGCTTCAGCTGCCGTGAATTTCCAAAAGCCACACGCATGTGTAGACACCTCCATCAGCCTTGGAGCCACTGATACAGACCAGGGACTGAGCAACCTCAAAGCATCTCTAAGAAGAGAAAAGTTGAGCTGAGCTGTGTTTTGTCACCAATTTCTTCCTCAATAAATCCAGTCTCCGGGCTGGGAGGGACTTTGGGCTTGTAAACACCACGTTGGTGTGTCAGAGTTTGCAGCGTGGAGGCTGGGAGAATCATCTTGCTCACCACTGTAGCTGGCCTGCCCAAAAGAATGTGACACACTTAATTAAGTTCAGTTTTTATTTAAAATTTCCTGGTTTGGACCAGAGTAAACAGAAACATTAAGTGCTGACAGTTGCTTAAACTCAACATTTACCGTGAACTTCATTTTCTAGATGCAGAAATCATAACCCGGTGACTTTTCCAGTTTCTTACAGCCTTTTGTTTTTAAGTGATGGAAGGAACCAGGCTGGAAAATGCTGAATTTGCTGGCCTCGGCAGACATGCAGGCTCGAACGTGCAGCGTGTTTTTATTCCTTTTTTTAAACAAAACAAAGCTATTTTGTTCTTGTTTTCCCATTCAGACATTTACCTTGGATGCTCCTTGTTTGCTCTTTGTTACCTGGAGAGGGTAGGAAACCTCTCTGGAGCTCGGCTGTCAAAGGATGTTAACGCAGTCGTGTGGATTTAATCACCTCGGCAAAGTGCTGAGCCTCGTGTGTTCGTGCTGGATTTATTCTGCTTCGCTCCAGCCGTGGTCCACGGGCACGTGCAGGTGGGCCGCAGAGATGCTGCCGTCAAGGATGCTCCCCATCCCTCTTTGGGGAGAAGCTGCAGCTTCTTGAAGGAGTTTTTGGCTGCTTGAGCATCAGGGTAAATCTCCTGGGGAATGTTTGTCTCTGTAAATTATTAGTAGATGATAAAGATTGGTGCTTGTGGGATAAGATTGTTGTAGGTGGTCAGTGTAGGGTCGTGCAGCACTGGGACAGGTTCCCAGAGAAGCTGTGGCTGCCCCATCCCTGGCAGTGTCCAAGGCCAGGCTGGATGAGGCTGGGAGCAACCTGGGCTAGTGGAAGGTGTCCCTGCCCATGGCAGGGGGGTTGGAACTAAGTGATCGTTAAGGTCCTTTCCCACCCAAACTGTTCTGTGATTCTGTGATTCTGTGGTTTGTGGGTTTCGTATGTAAAGCACGAGGCACAGAGCTGTGGAGGTATCTGGTGGTCTCATCTCATCTGCTCTTGTTGCTACGTCAGCTCGCTCTGTCAATAGAGCGT